>JBBPBQ010000004.1:40254592-40267833 GCA_037974755.1 Cicer yamashitae
AAAAAAAAAAAAAAAAAAAAAAAAAAAAAAAAAAAAACCAATAGATGTTCAATTATGTGATTGAAAAATTTCTCCCTAATCAATAGCTAATTTATGATTCTATAAAATTAACAATATTAATGTGACTAATTTGAATAGTAATGTTGTAGATTTTAAGATTAAACAAAACCTTAATCATACAAAGTTTACTTCATCTGCTTTTTTTTTATTCATCATATTTCTTGTTCCAATTTGAGTATTAAATTGAGTTATTCCTAATATGCAAACACTCAATCACCCACATGGTTCACCTGCAGTTCCTCTTTCTAAGAAATAGAAACAAACTTAATGCCAAAAAAGACAATGAATGGTCAAGGATGTGACTGAGAATCTCTCTCTAATTAGTAGCTAATTTCTGATTCTATTAAATTAAGAGAGATGTTAATATGACTAATTCGAATAGTAATGATATTATTTTGGTGTTTTAAGGGTTGTAGCTTATTGTGACCGCTATGGTAAATTGTACTTCGCACATCTTATTATATTGTAACCACAACAATATGATAAGAGCCTGCTGCAATCTCCTAGCTATTAATTTTTTTTCCTTCATATAGTTGAATCAGAGGGAGCACTCTTTATTGTAAGTTCCTTGGTTTGAACTATTGTAAAAACTACATCTTTTATAAAGCCGCACAACTCAACCCACAGTATGTTCAAGGGATTAAGGGATTCTTAGATTTTGCTTTTAAAAATCGTTCATAAAATGAAAAGGCAAAATGTCTTTGTAAAAAATACGATTTTCGAGCACAGTAAAGTAGGAGCGTGATAAGAGTATCTTCAACGGTTGTCAAATATCTTCGTCCGTAAGCATGGGAGTTACGTAAAATTAAGTTTTTGGCGAATTCACAGTTGTGTCAAACTGTCATAACGGGTACGTCAGGAAGGAACCTTACCTTTTTTTATTAATTTATGACCATTAGTTTTTTTTAATTTATACTGTTAGCTTTTTTTACCGTTAATTTGTAATGAAATACATTTTCTTATTAATTGAAACAATTTGTTTTTCTTACTCTTAATTACTTTTTTTTTCACAATTTTTGTTACAGAAGTTTTTTTCTTTAAGGTGCTATTAACAATACTTTTTTACTTATTTTTTCATCTTATTGTTTCAAACAAAAATTGTTATAAAAATTTAAGTTCACTTTTATTTTAAATTTAAATTAAAATTATGTATGATAATATTAATTAAAATATTTAAATTAATATTTTAAGTTGTAATAAAATTAAATATAAATAAAATATTAATGTATGAATTAAAGTTGTGGGATTTAATATGGTTCTTAAAAGGTAAACAGTTGAAGTAAAAAAATGAATGGGTTGCTTCAAGATAATGTAACAAAGTAGGCTCTGGATAAAATATTAACGATACTTTTGGAGTTGATAGGAACCATGCAAATAAAATACCTCTAACATCAAATGTAGATATTGAAAGAGATGAAGATGTGAAGCTGAATACCACTCAAAAAAGTAACGAAGCAAAATAATTTTATGAATTAGCAAGAGATGGGGAACAACATCTATATATAGGGTGTACAAAATAATCTCTTTGGGAGATGACATCATAGAGGTACAAGCGTGTTGGTTCAAAATGGAGTTGTAAAGTGTGCAGGTCTGAGATGTTTGGTGTTGCAAAAGAAGTTTAGAAGTTTAAAAAATTTAATTGAGAGAGGATTTATTGAGAGTCAATTCAAATTACTAATAAATAAAGTATAGAATTCTAATGCTTAAGAAAGGGGATGAATATTCTAAAGTCTTGGAATTTATCATTTGAACTTGAAGAATGCAAATTCAACTTAGAAGAAAGAAATAAGAGTTTCTAGAGTCATTAAATTGTGGAGATTAATTCACCTTCATAAATATCTTTTTGAAAGAAATCACATTCTTCTCCTATAAATAGAGAGTGATTGTGAAGCGTTGTATCATCTCATCCAAGAGCAAGTGCGTATGTATAGGAGGGAACACGTGAGAGAATTTTTTTTTAGTAAAAGTGTTATCATTTCTTGTAACTCTTAGAATGAGAGAGTTTGTATAGTGATATATAATTTGGAGTTGAGTTACAAATCATTGTAATCTTATTCGAGACGGTAAATATAATAAGGGAAATGTTGATTGTTATGAGAAGTGTTTGCAAAAAAGAGAAGAACAATATGTGGCAACATCTTACATTTATAAATTGTAATTACTCATTCTCCCATGTATGGTCAATCAATTGCTAATTGGTCAAAACTTCTTATATTTGTGCAAATCCTTCGTACCAAATAGCACTCCTCATAAAATAAGAGGTGTTTCATGGAAGTAGGTAAAAGGAGGCAAACTACGTATAATATCGTGTGTTATCTTATTTATTTATTTGTGGTGTGTATTCTCATATAAGATCTAATTGTATGTGTACCAAATTTCGCCAACAATCCCTCATCCTAAACTTTTTTCATTAAAACAAATAATGTCAAGAGCCACCAAAAGGGTAATCCAGCTAAACTCATACGAGCCTTACAACCAAAATTACTGGAAGAGGGAATACAATACATCATAATGAGTATTAATGTCTCACAATTTTCAATAAAAGTATAAACGTAAAAATAATCAAATTAAAATAATTAATGAGTATATTGATTTAGATGTTTTTTTTTTATTTTATCCTATAAATGGTCTAGAAACTAAAATTTTCCATTTACCAAAAATATTAATTTTTTTTCTAAAACAGAAAGAAAATTCTTTTCCACCTTTCAACAAAGGAAAAAAAATTTATTATGAGCCACACAACAATGATAGTCATTTAAGTTTGAGATAAAATATGATTATAAAATATATATATATATATATATACAAAAGACCTACTACAGTTCTAAGTTTCTTACTTTCTACATTGTGAATGTATGACTAGTAGAATACAATTATGAACATCTATGGAACTATGTACTAAAATTGATTAGTCCAACTCTGAGTTTAGTCTTCTTAATTTCATAAATTCTGACTTTTCTCAATCTGTTATCTGATGATGGAAATTAACTTTTGCCAAACTGATTTTCAGGTGAGCAGCATCAAAGAATAGTAGGTCTTGACATTTTCCTAGTTGCACCATTTCACAAATTCTTGGCAAGGTTTTCCTTTTCTTCTTAGCTTGGAATTGTTGTCTCAGTAACCCCTTGCTGCAGCATGTTCTCAGCCTTTGGTGCATCACTAATGCTTCTATGAAGCACTAACACAGACATAACATTGAAACTGACATGTAGAAGCAAATAGTAATTTAAGACAATGAAAGTGATTAATAACTACACATGTCGGTGTTTTGACATTGACACATGTCAGACACCATACTCACCTGTAATCTGAAGTGTCGGTGCTACATAGCTAACGTTACACCCTTAAGCTGAAGTACTTTCTTAAGGATCATTCATGTGTGCTATGTTGCTAACCTTATCAGTTTCTCCATCTAGTTCAGAAATAACCATGGTTTGATTATTTTTATGCAATTCTTGATCAGTGATTTCATTCTTGTTCATCTTATCATATTCTCCTAATGTGTCTTCAGCATTGGTTACTTCAGTGACCATTGGTAGTGAAGAATCTTCAGAGATATCACCTTTGTCCAACTGTTCCTTTTCTGTATGATCTATAACCTCCTGATTTGACTCATTTTGCAAAGAGTTCTCTTCTTTTGAGCTACGATTTTCGCTCGATTTATCGATTTCCCGTGATGAAATGCAAGATGAGAGTAAGGCTTCATTTTCGTTCAAGTCATTGTGTTTTCCCTCAAAATCATTAAAAGAGCTTGTGTCTACTACTTCATCGTTGATAAATGGTTGTCTCAATGAATCTTGGGATTTTCCTTCATTCTCTATGTGAATTTCTAATGATGATTCTCTCATTGGAGAAATCGATGGCACCTGTTCAATTCCACAGAAAATATGTTCTTTGTAAATGGAATGTCTAATCTAGTAAAATATACTCAATCTGTAACAAAATATAAGTAAAAAGTACACGAATCTTGTTAAAAAGGACTAAACACGTGCACTTTTTTAGTGGTATTTTGTCACGGAGTTTAAAGATGCAAATTTTACTTTGTTAATAAATAATTCACATTGATTTCTAATTCATATATAAGTTATTACCTCTTCTAGTTTATGTGGTTCTGCTGAAGCATCCTGTCTAATTTGTGAAGTAATTTTGTCCTCACTGATTTCATCATTCTTTAACTTTTGGTCTTCCTGATGGTAAACTTCTGCACCATTCATGTTCTTGGACATACTTAATTCTTGAATGGAGTTCTCCAAAGTATAAGTTCCTTCCTAGTCAGTGTCACAAATAACATTATAGTTAAGGCTTGATGCTCTCCTCTTTTTGTTCATTAGGAAAGGAAAACAAGAAAATGCGCAAATTGGTACTTGACATTGTAGGGTTGTATCAACCTGATACCCTACGTTATCAATATTCTAAAATAATACATGGAATTGCAAATTGTGGATTTGTTATCAAATGCATCTCTGACGTTATTCACTTAGTTTCAAATTCATCCTTGATATTACCAACTTAATGTCATTCTAGTTCATACAAATATTAATAAAGGGAAAATTTTGATTAAATTTTGCAAATTCAAATATCATTTTGGAATATCAATAATATGAGGGATTATATTGATATAGTCCTGCAGTTTGGTAAATTCTGACTTTTCTCAATCTGTTATATGATGATGGAAATTAACTTGTGCAAAACTGATTTTCAGGTGTCCAATCAAAGAATAGTAGGTCTTAACATTTTCCTAGTTGGACCATTTCACAAATTCTTGGAAAAGTTTCCCTTTTCTTCTTAGCTTGAAATGGTAGGCTAACTGATCATTGGCTGCAGCATGTTCTCAGCCTTCGGTGTATTGCTAACGTTTCTATGAAGCACTTGTACAGACACAACTATGATACTGATATGTAGGCGCTAGTAATAATTTGAGACAAAGAATGTAATTAAATGTAACTACATGTGTTGGTGTTAAGATGCTGACACATGTCGGACATTAGAAACACCTTTAATCTGAAATTTATGTGCTAAATAGCTAGATTTACATCCTCAAGCTGAAGTATTATCTTAAGGATCATTCATGTGTGCTATGTTACTAACCTTATTAGTTTCTTCATCTGGCTCAGATAAAACCATGGTTTGATTATTTTTGTGCAATTCTTGAATAGTGACTTCATTTTTGTTCATCTTGTCAAGTTCTCCTAATGTGTCTTTAGCATTGGTTACTTCAGTGACCATTGGTAGTGAAAAACCTTCAGAGATATCACCTTTGTCCAACTGTTCCTTTTCTATAATCACCTGATTTAACTCACTTTGCAAATAGTTCTCTTCTTTCGAGCTATGATTTTCGCTCGATTTATCGCTTTCCTGTGATGAAATGCAAGATGAGAGTAACCCTTCATTTTCATTCAAGTCATTGTGTTTTTCTTCAAAATCTTTAGAAGAACTTGTGTCTACTACTTCTTCATCGTTGATAAATGGGTGTCTCAATGATGCTTGGGATTTTCCTCCATTCTCTATGTGAATTTCTGATGATGATTCTAGCATTGGAGGAATCAATGGCACCTGTTCAATTCCACAGAAAATATGTTCTTTGTAAGTGTAATGTATGATCTAGTAAAATATATTCGATTCGTAACAAAATATAAGTAAAATACTACATGTATCTGGTTTGAATTTGGACCAGATATGTCTACATGTTAGTGTATATTTTGTTACAGAGGGAGTATGGAGTTTAAAGATGCAAATTTCACTTTGTTATAAAATAATTCTGTTGATTTCTAATTCATATCCTCTAAAGTCATCACCTCTGCTAGTCTATGTGGTTCTGCTGAAGCATCCTGTATATTTTGGGGAGTAAATTTGTCTTCAATTTTCTCATCATTCTTTAACTTTTGGTCTTCTTGATTACAAACTTTTGCATCATTCATGTTGTTGGAAATATTTGATTCTTGAATGGAGTTCTCCAAGGGATTATTTCCTTCCTAGTCAATGTCAAAAGTAACATTATAGTTGAGGCTTGAAGCTTTCCTACTTTTGTTCATTAAGAAAATATAATGAGTGAATAGGCAAATTGGTACATGAAATTGTAGAGTTTTATCAACCTAATCGCTGGCATCGCAAAATATTTATAAAGTTTGTCCCTCTGTGTGGATTTATTATCAAATGCATCCCTGACATTATTCACATGGTTTCAAATTCATCCTCGACTGTACCAACTTAATGTCATTCTAGTCCCTACAAATATTAACGAAGGGACAAATTTGATTAAAATTTTGTAATTTCAAGGATCGTTTTAGAATATCAATAATGTGAGGGACTAAATTGATATAGTCCTGCAATTTCGACAACCAATTTAGGTATAAATCAAGTTACAGGCATGTTCAAATGTTCAACTAATGTTGTGGTTTTTTTTATGTTTGTGTCTGTCAAATATTTAAACACTCTTAAGATATGAAGTAAAACAATCATGTAAAACCTAATTTGCCAAAAAGCCTTTAGGCACAGGACTACCTTGTCCCTCCACTTGTATTGAAGCTATTATAAATTAATAAAACAACAAAAGCTTTTTCCAACAAGTTAGATTAGCTATATAGATCATATGACATTATAATGCGCTATAAATCATGTCAAGTGATATACCATTTAAATATTTATCAATTATGATATGCCAATGTTATATTTGTCGGAGTGGAAATGCACTCAGGTCCCTTAATTAAGGTCTAGGGTTCGAGCCTTGTGTATAGAAAAAATGTGATTGGGAAGGAAGACTCCACTAAAGTGGGTCAGTCAGGTTCTCTGACAGAGATTAATAATCAACAAAAGTTGGTGGATACTACACATCAATAACATAGTTACCAAAAAAAAGTTGAATAGCTTTTTTAAATAGATGAAAAACAAATAACAAAAGTCTACTACGATTGATACCTGAGAACGGTCCAAGTCATTGTTATGTGATTCAACATGTGGATCATCCATGAAAGGATGAATATTTTGAGACATGGAATCAAGTGGACCTTCACCATTTACTGTTTCTTGTACCACATCTTCCATGTCAGATTGTGGAACACCTATGTGTATCTCTTGATCTGCTGCTGTCTTCTGTTGTATTGGCAATACAGACCTTGGTGATGATGATGATGTTGAACTTGAGTTGGTTGAGATTTCATCAGTTGCTTCTTGTCTCACACCTGATGCCCCAGGCTCTTCATTACACCTTAAGTCCTTTGTGTTGTCTTGCTTAGTAGCTTCTGAGTTATTCACATCATTGATAACTTGTGTCTTGTTTATTAGATTCTCTATCTGGTTACTTTCCTTTAAGAAAATGAATTCTAAAAAATTAAAAAACATACATTTCAACCAATGTTACACAAACACTTTTGATTGATGACGTGTCTGGTGTATGACACATGTTGTTGTATGACATCGACACTAACGAACACTAATGCATAAATTTATATTCAATCGCTTTCATTTCTGAAATTAACGTATGAGTATTGTGTCTAGTCATATGTTTGTATTTCATTCTCACTTATGAGTACATTCTCATTAAAATAAGCAAGTGAAATGGTCAAATGATAAAATATTAAATGCATAATGCCATAATGTGTTCAAGTATGAATTCGCAAAATGTCTGATTATCATTCAAGCTCATTTTCCTAACAACTATAATAGCACTAAAATGACTCACCTCCAGATTTTCTGAAAGCATTTCACTAGGTAAATGATTAACGCGAGTATCCATCAACCGCATCAACCGCTTCCAACGCGCTAATACATCAGAAGAATATTGAGATGAACTAGGTTGTCTCACATTATCCAAGATGTTATTATGATCACTACTCATTGCATAAGTTGGAGTATCATAAAGTATTTCAGATTTTGAGGCCATAGAACTTACATCAGCTGCATTTTCTTCATCATTGTTATGTAAAGAATTAACATCTTTATCAACATGATATTCACCATCTGTGAATGTAAAGTTCTCATGGCTCTTATCAATTGTCAGTGTTGGTGAACCAATTTCAGAAAACTCAACTTGTAAATCAGAAGCTAAGGAACATGATGGTTTATGACAAATTAGTCCCTTTGTAAATAACATGTTTCCTTCATTCTTATCAACAGGAGTTGAAAGAGATTCATATAATGAATCATTTATAGCAGAAACATTAGCAGTAGATATTGGAAAATCAAGAACTTCCCCTTGAGGCTTAGGAGAAGCAGTTATAATGCTTTCAACATTTGTAATTGTTGGAATTAAGTTTGGCTCACTTGCAATGTTTGAGATGGAATTTGTTGGATCATCGTTGTCTACTTCCTCACTTTTCATGCCAATCATATCAATTTTACATTTCCCTTCCTCTTTATGTGTTGTTTCCTCTCCTTCATTTGATGGATTGGGAGCTTGTAATTCACTTTCACTTCCATCTTTGGAGTTTAACTTTTCAGTCCTGTCACTATTTCCCATACCTGCATGAGCAAAATACATTCAATTTGTTAGAATCGAAAATCCAATTCTAAACTAAGAGGATAAGCTACAAGAACACAATGATTGATCACGAAATTTGACCAATTGTGTCTATGTCTTTGATAGCAGAGTAACTGTTGTAGTTTTTTTATTATGCAATGAATAAGGCTTACATAGTACAATGATTAGTTTAAACATTGCAGTTTAGTTTACAAGATTACCACTGAACTGTATCGCAAGGGCTTGGCTCCCACACCCCCAACCTTCCTAATTGTAATCCAACTAATGAATGGGCAAGTCTAAAAGGTAGGCGCTCTTGTTACATTTTTAGCTTTGTTACGCTCAAGCGTCTTTCCACTTATCAGCGATGTGAGTCATACTCAACACAATTTATTAATCAAATTTTACCACATACACAATATGCTATTTTACTTCCTTTATCATTTACTCAAAGGAGAGAAAGAAAAAAGAAGGATGAGGAAAAAAGAAAGTGGTTATCACCTGAAAGCCTTCTAAGTCTTTGGTTTGCTAGTTTGATCTCTCTTGCTTCAAAGTCTTGTCTAAGTTCTAATGGCAAGTCATTTGTGAATTCATGATAAAAAATATCCCCCTTGAGGTTTGGTTTCTCTTCAAAAGGTTCATAGGGAATATCAAATGGACTTCTCAAAGCAGTTGGAGCAGAACCAGGCATTTCTATGCCATCAAAATCTCTTGGAGAATCAAAAGGGCTAATTCTTGAAATAAGCAATGGTGCAATTTGGCTTGGAGTAATTGATTCAATATCAATTAAACCATTCTCAATCTCCAATGTCAATTGTTTTCTTGCCCTTCTTCTAGCTATAAGACTCTCCAACCTTTTGTTGCTTTCCATTTCACTAATCCCAAGATCCATTAGCTTTTTTTGATCATCCTCTTTAATTTCCACACCTTTATTACTATTATCTTCTATTGCCTTTTTCTCATCTTCTATTTTCTCTGTCCTTTTCTCTTGACCATCATTACTTGCACTACAAGTCATCAGGTCAACCATTGAAGGTTCAGAAAACATTGTTGGCTTTTCAGGAGCCTCAACTTTTTTTCTTTCTAAATACTTATAATCCAAAGGGTCCATTTCTTTCTCCAAAAATTTTAATCCTGAACGAATTTCTATGTTCTTTTTAGTGAAGTCATTTCGAAACACCGCTGATAAATCCTTAGCTTTTTGTTCTAAATCATCGTAGACATCCAACTTCTTCCTAGTGAAATTTCTTCTTCTACTTGTTGCATTATGTGACGGGTACTTATAAAGCTTTCCGCGTCTCTCATTCTTGGGAACCTTATTTGGTGGATTTTTCGCTTCAACCCTTTTTTCCTCTCCATTTTTCTCCACACATCCAATATTTGTTTGCTCAGAACTCCAAAAGATTCTAACCAAAATTGATGTAAACACAAGAAATGGAGACAAGAAAAGCAACAAATTGTATATACAAGAAAGAAATATATACATTATGAAGAAGACTAACAAAGCACATGAAACTTTTGGATGCTCTTTCATAAAAGTAAAGCTCTTTTCAATTGAAACATGAAGAACTCTAAACAAATGAAGTTGAATGTCCCTTGCATTCAAACCCATCGTTGTTTCTTTTATAAAGGTAGGTACAATTACAAAGAACAAACTTTAATGCTTTTAAGGTTGTGGTTGCGTGTTTGTCACAAACCCAACAAATAAAACGGCAATAATTAAAAGGAGGGTATTTTAATTAGCCATAACCAGATTCAAAAAAGTAATTATTATAATAATCATGGTAATAATCAAAAGGGATTAACATGTTTGCTACAAACCCCCATTGAAGAAACATTTAAAAAAAAATGTGGCTTTGAATAGGAAAGTGAAATTAAAAAAATGTAAGTGTTCTTCTAGGTGAAGAATAAACTAGATGGAAAAATTGATGTGACTTAATTACATAGTGAAAATTTAATTGATCTTTCTCCTAACAAATGGTTATCCATTGAACAATTTGAGCTATAGCAATTTAGTTCTTCCTTTTTTTGGGAAACATTTTTGTTTGGCTGACAATATCTTAGGACCCTCTAATTTAGAAATTTTTGTATGTGTTTCTCATCCAATTTGATAACCGTAAAACAAGGGACAAAATATATAATAGAAAAATTTATTGCATAATGTAGTTGTCTTCTATATTTGCACTATGATCTTTAGTAGGATTAGAATCTTTGCAATTTTTTTAGAACTTGTGAAGAATTGATTTTCAGAGGCTTTGAGAAAAAAATTACGATGAAATATAAGAATCAAACATTTGCTTTTGAGGCAAGAGTCAAACATTTTAGCAAGTACTACATAACACTTTTGTATGTTTGATAGTTGTAATTAATAGCCCACAAAATATATATTTTTTTTAAATAATTTAGTGGCTAAACTCAAACACTTTAAATATGGAGAATCTCGATTCAAACTCAGGTTTATATCGATATTTTTGCGACTACGGATTAAATTGTACATAGATATAGTCCACCAAATATAATTTTATAGAAAACTGAAATTTTAACAAATGATTGGATACAAATATGTAAACATAGGTTCTATAAATATTTTCAATGAGCACCATTAGAATAATGTTATAGAATTTCTTTGTTCTTCTTTTTGGTGCAATCAATCAAAGGATAAATACACTTATGAGTTTAACATATAATAGATTAACTATTGACATTGCTCATTATTTTGTTCAACGTATAGTTAAATTATAGAAATAAATGATCGCTTCATTAAGAAAAGTTGGTCGGTAGTTAAATTACAACAACTTACATTTCTTTCGGCATCAACTAACCAACGTGTTAACAAAAGATTTATCAATAAAATATTTCAACCAACTTATTTGAAAATTAAGAATGATAAATATTCATTCACCAACTTGAGATGAAGTGTTGCAAATAACATAATTTTAATTATGTGTAGTATTTGTATTCGAAGTATTAATCAAATGTATTAGATTTAGAATAGTGTATTAGTGTTCGTAATCTTTAACCACTTCAAAGTATATTAAAAATATTTTCTACAATTGATTTCCTAAAATTTTAAATAATTTATAGTAAAGTCCTCCAATTACAAAACACGTCCTCCAATTCCTGCTCTGCACCAGATCTTACCTTTACACGCAGAATCAATTAAACAAACAATAAAACACAAATAAATAAACAAAATAAGATTGAAGATTGCTTTTAGTTTATGAAAAGTTACAAGATTTAGTTTAATTTGAGATAAAAATTAAAATAATTTTTAGTTGTTGAAAAAAATTGAGATAATTTAGTTAATCGTTAAAAAAATGACAATTACTAGATCCTAATAATAATTAAAAATATATCATTTGATCCTTCACAATAATTCATATAAAAAATATTCTTTCTAGTCATAAATATAAAAAAGAAAATCCAAAAAAAATATTAAAACTATTTATTGTGAAATTTTTTGGGATATAATCTCATAGAAAATCGTAATACATTGAATGCATCTATTAATATTAAAAAATACATATATTAAATGAAGGTAAAAAAGTCTTTTAAATAATAAATACTTCTTAAAAATTGCAAAATCAAAAAAAATCCTCTAATTGTTTTTTTATAATAAGGATCAAAGGAGTATGTTAGGTCTCTAAAAAATTAATGGTTGATAATTAATTTCTTCTTCAATAGATCATATATTTTGGTTCTTTTTCTTCTATCAATCAACCAACCCACTATATTATTTTGTTTTTGATACATTGTTGGTACAATGTTTTTTGGATGTGTTACAAGAGATTTTTAGAAGTGTGAATTTTTTAAAAATGTTCAATGTTGAAGTAATATCATTGATCATTTTATTCGTTGATCTCTGGTAATCCTGAATTTTTTTATATTTTTTAGATATGACATTTTTTTAAATTTTTAAATATTGTTGGTATTTAATTGAAAAATCATTTTTGTTGAATGACTTTGTTTGAATACAAAGATAGAAAAAGAAAAAACAATGGATTATTTATTGAAGAATAATTTTGTTTTTGAAATGATTAAAATTAGTAATTAGTTATTATATCAATATGTTTTCTTTTTCATTTAGGGTTTGATCCTACTAGGGATAACAACATAATCCACGTCCGCATGTACTTACCCAAATCTATCTTGATTTGGACTAGAAAAATCCGCTTTAATTAGGTGCCGAAACGGGTTTTCTCCGAAATTAAAATTCGGGAGTGGGGATGAATTTTAGAGTGTTGATACTCACCTCACACCCGAACCTGCCTCGCTAGTAATATTATTGTAATTTTAAAATTTTATATACACGTGCATATTGAATATCCTTAATATTTTTTTAAATATTACAAATTATAATCTTATCTCTATAAAAAATATATTTTTTTTTAATTTTATTATATAATAATAATTATTATTTTATTATATTAATTATAATATATATGATTTTTAAATTTATAATTTTATATATATATATATATATGAATGAGTGCGGATGTGGGCGGAGATGAGGGTCAAAATTTCACACCCACTAAAAAACGGGGACGGATGCGGCTTTTCCCCGATTAATTAGGTGTGGGGTGGGTGAGGCAAAATCCGTTTCCTCCCCGTTGCCATGTCTCGAGCCCATGTCCTCCAATTCTTTAACTATTAGCTCAAACTAGTTGAGTTACCCACTCCACCCCTTTTGAAGAATAAATTATTTAGATTTTTTTTTTTTTTTTTT
>JBBPBQ010000004.1:40267843-40282039 GCA_037974755.1 Cicer yamashitae
CGTTTCCTCCCCGTTGCCATGTCTCGAGCCCATGTCCTCCAATTCTTTAACTATTAGCTCAAACTAGTTGAGTTACCCACTCCACCCCTTTTGAAGAATAAATTATTTAGATTTTTTTTTTTTTTTTGTATTTTAAAAACCAAATTGTCTCTTTTAATTATTGTCAGGGACTAGTTGCCATCATGCAAAATTTGGTGCATAGCCAATAAGTTGTGTGATCAGTTGATTAGTCGTTGCTTGCTTGATTCATTGTTTGCTCAGTTGATAAGATGATCATACTTAGGCTAATACGTGCACATGACCACTTTCCACCACCACCATAATCTTGTGAGTTTTCCTACCCCTTTCATCACTATTTTACTTTTTACATTGAGGACAATGTCTGGTTCAAGCATGGGGGTACGTTTTCTTGTTTGATTGTTTGCTCAACATGTTAATTCTAGTTAAATAAATAATTTCTCCTTGCTTGAAAGAAAACATTTTGATGTCCTTGATAGGGAACCATAATTTCTGTGCATGTTGTTGTTAAATAGGCAATGAACTCACCTTCGGATACCACACTATCAGTTTGATAAATTAGCTTATTCTCTGACAGCATGTTCTCATTGATTTAGCTACTAAATGTGAGTTTTGGGCTTATATAGGGGATTGTATTACATCATCAAATATTATGCCCCTTTTGTTTGTTATGAGTGATTATTTACCATTGACTGTGTTCTCTAGAACTTGACTTGCAATCATCTCAAGGCTAAATTCTCTTGTGATCATGTTTGAAGAAAAAAAAAAACACTTTAGGATAAGTTTTTTTTCAGGCCTCAGGACTTGTTTTGTTTTGTTTTATTTCATACTTTCCGCTAGTTGTCCACTTTGAGCCTTACATGAATTATCTTTCTTGGTCCCTTGGTTTATCGATAAAATTATTATTGAGGGCCTTTTTGAATAAAGTGGAGCAAATTTTAAAAATAATAATAAAAAAATAAAAAAAAATAAAAAGATAAGAAAAGAAGAAAAAAATAGAAAAAAAAATGTTTAGTCCCAGTTTGAAAAGACACAATAAGATGCTCCACTAAGAGTAACACATTTGACTGATGAATGAAGTCTGGGCGGATGAAAGATTATTTGAATACGTTGAGCTCCAATTATTTAAAAAGGGTATCTATGATCATATGTGTAATTTGAAATAGCCTTTTGAATATCCCTTTATTGGTTTTCCCCACCTATTGTCCCTTGGCCCCGTTACAACCTTGACAAGTGTTTTTGATTCACATATGCTCTCATGAGAGATGTAGTGGAAATTTGGTTAATAATCAAGCCTATGGCAGAAACATTGCATTGGTGAAATTTTGAGTAAATGCCCATTACCCTGAAACACTGAGAGAATTTGAGAGTTAAGTGTCATGTTGATGAGAATTATGTTTTTAGCGGAGCCTAAGTCACTAATTTGGAACCGAAGTTGGTTATCCATTGGTTTTGGAAGTTGCCTATTGCATACACTTGAACTGAATGTTGAGTTCCTATTCATGGTGTCTGCTCGTCCATAACTTTTACCTGAAACAATTGCTTGAGGACAAGTAATGATTCAAGCATGGGGGAATTTGATAAGCTAGAATTTATCTATTTTTATAACTTTATTTGATAGGTTAATTTGATGTTTTTAATTCGATTTTAGTTCTATTTTACTACCTTTTTGTTTTGTTTTGATTGCAAGGAGAAGTGAAGGAATAAGTGAAGATTTTTGGGGCAAAAGAGCCTTGAAGTCAAGTGGTGCAGTTATGGTGCATCATGACCAAGAAAATGAAACAAACTCAAGTTTCAGCAAGCATTACTGTCTAGCCGTAATGGCCATTACAACCATAATGGATGAACGAAAAAAATAAATAAAATAAGAATTTTCTACTTCAAGTCAGCAAGGATTACTGCCTGGCAGTAATGACCATTATGACCATAATCTGTTCATCTTCTACTGCTGCACCTATTACTGCCTGACAGTAATGGCCATTATGGCCATAAACTGCTCATTTTCTGCTGAACTGTTTTCCTCCTATGAAATTTTGATGGTTTGTTGTAAACAATTGCAATATATAGTATTCATTTTTCCTTGCTTCTCCACATTGAGCAGTAAATTTGCCAACATGTTTAGTGGTAGACATGTCACTTTTTCCTGAGAAAGTTGTGAAACAAGAGGTCTCAAACTTGCTCGACAACGATATCATTTTGTCCACCCATTCAAGATATGTATTTTTACACATAGGCCGAACTAATGGCCTAAGTTGTATGCCGAAGTACCTTTGCATAACCTCACCTATCATGTGGGGATCAATTTGTTGAGACACAACCTGTCTACTTTCAACCATTGTTGGAGTTGGACCATGTTGTGTTATTGGCATTGATGCCCCCCTTGAAGAACATTTTGGTGCACATGTCCTAGTGTGTTTGGAATTATCGACGGATTAGCCACAGTAGGTGGAATTCGTGTCCATGGTTTTTCTATTGCATAACCACCAAGATTCTCGTTATAGGCCCAATGAATGCCTAAATAATTATTCAAGAAAGGTGGAATATTATTCAATTACTTCTCTTTATCATAACCATTAGTTGCTCTATAAAAAATCCAACGAGGAGGTTCTGAACCCACATCGCCTTAGGATGGAAAATCTGGGACATACTGATAGAATAGTTGATTATATGAGGTTGGTGGAAAGTTATTCCATGATTGCTCCCTCATATATAAAAAACAGATATTTGATTGATGGCCTATAGAATCGTGCTATAAGTAGGAGCATTTGGCAAAACGAACGACCTTCCAATTTGCTATAATGCATTGTTAACCATATCATTCACCATCATTTGCCTCTAATGGCAAGTAGTAGCAAAATTCGACGAAATCTTTGGTGAAGACCCTACCTGAATAAAATTCGGCTGAACTTGTGATAAAAGTTATGCCTGAACGCTGTTCGACTGAACCCGTGGTAAAGGTTCTAACTAAACCAATGTTTTTAAAATCGAATTGGTCATTGAACCAATGAAGATGCCAATTCGAGGTTCAATGTTTCATCTGAACTGATAGTAAATAAATAATATTTTTTCTTATTTTTTAATAATTATATTAAGTATAATATTTAAAAAATAAATAAATGTATAATGTCCTAAATGTACTCGATGGCTCAATTTTTTTTATACAAGCTTGGAAACCAACATATGCATATCAATTCAAAGTTCAAACAATAAGTTTAGTTATGTCAAAAATATAAAAAGTATTGCATTAATTATATTAGAAAAAAGTGCATTGATTGTTTACTTTTTCAACGAGCTGTGCTGCTCAAGAAATAATATAGAATGTCTATTAAATGAATTTTATTCCAATTTTAAAAGAGTACCATAAAATAAGAAAAATAGAGAAAAATCCATCTATCTAATATAAACTGTAATAAGCTCTGTAACACATCCTCTTTCTCTTCAAACCACCATTGCTTATACCTACCATATCACCATGAGTGCAAATGGAAACACCATATTCTCCCTTCTTGTTCACCATTTACAGGAGAACATTGCTACTTAGGTTATGCTGGTTCTACGTGTTTCTGACCAGTTCTTTGCATAGGTGACTTAGAGGGGTATTTGGACCAAATAGCAAACCGATTTTCGATTGAACCAGTCAATCGGATCCGATTTTCAGAACCTTGGTTTGAGCACATGGTGGCTGTTGTTGTGGTATCGAAAACGTGAATGGTGTGTTCACCTTCATGGTCTCGCTAGGTGTGTCAATTATTGTCATCGTGCAAAATTTGGCACTTAGTCAACTACCTATGTGATAAGCTAATTAGTCATTGCTTGATTGATTCATCGTTTTCTCAACTGATAAGATAATGTTTAGGCTAATTTGCACTTAATACAATGATCCCCTTTTTGATCAAGTGATTATGCTAAGAAATATACTATGTTTCTACTCCAAATAGTGTCTAGTGTTGAATGATGAACTACTATCTAATGTTGCATAAAAAATAAAGGAAATAAATAAAGGAAAACGAAAAATATATGTAAAAACTTGTTTGATTCATTCTGTGTCGAATATAAACATTACAATGACTATTTATAGACTTAGAATAACTAAGCAACCTACACTAACATTGCTTGCCACATTGTTTTCCTACTAACTACCATATTGCATTATTACATCATGTAAGATCATGACTAAGTTATTCACAACCCAAAACCGCATTGTAGACTAGTTATTTACTTCCATATCGGCCAGCCATGTCATCCACAACCCTATTATTAAGGGAATAGGTCTTCATGCACATTTTGTACTTAGCCAGCTAATATTTTGCTCATAGGACCAAAGTTGAGTGCATACTTGTACTTGTATGGCCGACGGTTCGGTTGTGATCTACGCATGTTCTCCACATTTCTATTTTTGAAGGATTGAATGTTTGACCACGTCAAATCTATCTTGCAGTCTCTCGTGCTCTCATTAAAACAATCACAACCCTAATAAAACCCAATAACAACATACAAGCCCATTTAGATTTGGTAGCCTCGTTCGATTGTTAGATAATTTAGCTATCAACCAATTATGCATCAACTGATTCCGATGTCTGCTGATTACGATGCCGTTAATATGCAAATACTTTCAATAAGACCTATAGCAGCCTCTAAGTCCATTTAAATTTGATAGCCGCATTCAACCGTCGATCGACATTAAATTTAACCGTACCTGTACATGAGCTAATTCCACTTCAATCAAATCATTCCACTTCAATCTAATAAACAATACATAATTTAATTACTTTATTTTTTGGTGTAAACAAGACATAGTTATTTTTTTTTCTAAGGGTGATTTAATTAAAACCTAAATTATCTATGTTTTATATTTTCAAACGCAGATAATTTTTATTTGTCTGAAAACCGTTTTTGATAGATTTTATCGATTACTAAAGTGGATTTTCACAAATAAAATTAGTAAAAAACAAGAGCAAAAATATCAGCAGTGAAGATCTCTAACACCTCTTTAAATCCAACGGTTTTGATTTGATGTCGGATCACTTGTCCCATTCTCTCTCTTACCACCATTGGCACTTCATTCATGAAAGACAAACAACAACAACATATTATCTCTGAAAGAACCTCACACAGACACACACATACACATATATAAATAAAATTCCACAAAACCTCTCGCACATGCACACAAACAATATATATTCAAATTTTTTTTTATCTTTCCTTTTCCGTTGATCTCTCTCTCTTTATCTTTTTCAATGTCATCTTTAGATTATTATCTATCTCCCTTAACACACACAACAATCTATCTTCATTCTCACCACTTTCGAAACGCGCATCGTTTCGTTCCCAATTCATCCCCAATTAGGGTTCTAAGACACGCCAATTTCTTCAAAGATTTCAAGAGGTTCGATTTATGGAGAGGATTAAAGCTCAACAATACCGATTTAAGAAAAGGCGGTTGTGGAAATGCCGCCACCGGTGGTCAAGAGAGCGATTCCGGCGAGAGTGGAGGTGAAAGTAAAGGAGTTGAAGTTGAACCGGTTTCAGGTGGTTCCGGTTCGAACCGGAGGAAGGAGAAACAGGGGAAAGGTGGTTGGTGGTGGTGGTTAGGTTCTTCTAAAAATGGAGGGAAATGGAAATGGCAATCTGTGTTGAAGGTTCAAGAGGTTGGGGTTTTGCTTCTTCAGTTAGGGATTGTGGTTTTTGTTATGAGGTTGCTTAGGCCTGGAATTCCCTTACCTGGCTCCGAACCCAGGGCTTCAACTTCGTTTGTGAGTGTTCCTTATAGTGAGTTTTTGAGTAAGATTAATGGTAATCAGGTTCAGAAGGTGGAGGTTGATGGGGTTCATATAATGTTCAAGTTGAAGGGTGATTTGGAAGGTGGTGAATTTGTGAGTAGTGGTAGTAGTAGGTTGCAGCAGGAATCTGAGTCTTTGGTTAAGAGTGTTGCTCCAACTAAGAGGATTGTTTATACTACAACTAGGCCTAGTGATATAAGAACTCCTTATGAAAAAATGCTTGAGAATGAGGTCGAGTTTGGATCGCCTGATAGACGTTCCGGTGGATTCTTCAACTCTGCTTTGGTAAGCTACTTGTGATTATTCATGGTGTGTTATTCTTAGAATGTATTAGAATTTAGCTCCACAAAATCGACCTGTAAGATGAGAGATGCCTATCACTTATCACTTACAATCATTTTAATGAGTGGCCTAACAATTTAAGATAGACTCTGATACTGTATTAGAATTTGGGCTGGGCATAACTCGACCTCACAAAATAAGCTTGTAAGGTGAGGGATGTGTGCTACTTATTTGAATTTAGCTCCACAAATCGACCTGGAAGATGAGAGTGTCTATCACTTATCACTTATAATCATTGTAATGTGTGGCCTAACAATTTAGGATAGGTTCTGATACCATATTAGAATTTGAGATGGATTCAACTCCACAAAATAAGCTTTTATAAGGTGAGGGATGTTTGCAACTCAAAACCACAATTAAGGCCTTATCTCTATCCAATGTGGGGTTTTCAATAATTATGTTATGTGATTGTTGTGATGAAAAGTGGAAACTCAAATGCCAAGTTATACCTAAGCTGAATTTACTTAAGGCTGATCTTGGGAGGAGGCTGATGATTTGAGGTTTAATGCATAGATTCCAATATGTTTAATTGTTTAGAGGCAGCAACTTCTGACGCCCAAAAGAGAAATAATTATGATTATTTGATTCTTTCTCTGAATACGATCTTTCTATCAAATCACATAAAACTGTGACTGCTCAATGGATATAAATGTTAACTCCAAATGTTTGAAATCCTATTCCATCTGTTGTCTTGAACTCTATGTGTTTGACTTTGATAATGATGTCAAATTCTTGGTTTATTGCTTGCTTTATTAGGACTTGAATTGTGGAAAATACAGTTCTGAGTAGCTTATTTATGACTATTGTCAACGTAAATTTTCAAGCTGGACAAATTATAATTTACATGATTAATTTTAGTTAGATACAGTAGGTTCTGCGACATGAGAATTTGAAATAATAATTTCATATAAGAATTGAATGCTTCAAGGTGATTAATAGAAGTTAATGTTTATATTGGCTTCATGAAGGAAACTGTCTTACAGTATAAAAATCCTTCGAAAAGTTTGCTAAATATTCCGTATATTGTTGTTTATTATATTACCAGATAAGTGTATCTTTTACTAGTGTATTTGCTTGTGTGTATTTTGCTAAAATGTATCAGTTGGGTAAAATATTTTACTTACTATTCCAGTTCACTATAAATTTCCTTGGTTTGTGGGGTTAACACTATATCATGTGACAAGCTGATTTCATTTCTTATTGTCACAGATAGCAATGTTTTATGTTGCTCTACTGGCAGGGCTTCTTCATCGATTCCCTGTAAGCTTTTCTCAGGTGAGTTTGATTTCCTCTCCTCTTATCTTTTGTTGCCTACCCAATTTATGTTTCCTAAACCTTTGAAACGATGTTTTATGAGTAATCACATGCTATGGCAGCATACTGCTGGTCAGATTAGGAACCGCAAATCAGGAACGTCTGCTGGTACAAAATCATCTGAAAAAGGTGAAACAATCACTTTTGCTGATGTTGCTGGTGTTGATGAGGCTAAGGAGGAGCTAGAAGAGATTGTGGTAGGCTGGACTCTCTTCAGCTCATTTTCAGCACTTAAAATCTTTAGGATGCAAATGAGGCTTTCTAATCTACAATGATAACCTTCTATTTTCATTCAGATTTTTTCTGGTGATATAGGGAAGTAATTTTGGTTGTGATGATGCTCACTTGCC
The DNA here is from genome assembly GCA_037974755.1 of Cicer yamashitae. Lineage (NCBI taxonomy): Eukaryota > Viridiplantae > Streptophyta > Magnoliopsida > Fabales > Fabaceae > Cicer > Cicer yamashitae. Next base: position 40,275,651 of record JBBPBQ010000004.1, read on the forward strand.
AGGAATTTCTTCGAAATCCGGATAGATATGTACGACTTGGAGCTCGTCCTCCTCGAGGTGTTCTCTTGGTGAGTCATAGCCAGAGATATATGTCTGTTTGGGGAAGGGATCAAGTATGGGAAATGTCTCTTCAGGAATAGTTTATGTTAAAATTCAACAAAATTTTCTTCTGTATTATATCAACCATCTTTCTCTTATTTACATAAGTATTACCTTGCAAAATACCAGACCACAATCATATTTCATTGAATTCATCGATCCAGAATAAATCTTTGTTTGGTTTCCACCTCTCCTGCATGTTTGAACTTCGTATGTTGACTATTTATACCTAAGTTATATTCCGTCCATATTGTTATTGTTTCAGTTTGACATGTAGGGAGTAAATATCTTGGTTTATCTTACAGGTGGGTCTTCCGGGAACAGGTAAGACTTTACTAGCAAAGGCTGTGGCCGGAGAAGCTGATGTGCCATTTATAAGCTGTTCTGCTAGTGAGTTTGTTGAGTTGTATGTTGGTATGGGTGCTTCCCGGGTGAGAGATCTCTTTGCAAGGGCTAAAAAAGAAGCACCATCCATAATATTTATTGATGAGGTAAGAATATACTTATTTTGCTGTGTAAGAAGTTTAATTTAACATTCAACCAAATTAAATTTATTTTGGTATGGTATGCAGATAGATGCTGTGGCTAAAAGTCGTGATGGTAAATTTCGAATTGTAAGCAATGATGAACGAGAACAGACCTTGAACCAGTTGCTCACTGTGAGTATTCCTTTTTTGTTATATATCTTTCTTGTGATTGTTATGGAGGGGTGATTATGCCAAGAGGAGGCTTAACATGTTGAAACTGCATTGCAGGAGATGGATGGGTTTGACAGCAATTCAGCAGTGATTGTTCTTGGGGCAACTAATCGTGCTGATGTCTTAGATCCGGCACTTCGCCGACCGGGAAGATTTGATCGAGTAGTTATGGTCTGGATTCAAGTTTCAATACATTACCTCATTTGGTTTTTATAGTGATATTACAAAAAAAAAATTCAACTTTTTATGTCTTAAGAAATTTTCATATTTTCTCCTTAGGTGGAAACACCTGATAGGATTGGAAGAGAAGCTATCCTGAAAGTTCATGTTTCTAAGAAAGAACTTCCTTTGGCCAAGGATGTTTACATTGGCGACATTGCTTCTACAACTACTGGGTTCACAGGGTAATTGTGCTATCTCCTCCATATTCTTTTTCCCTTTTAAATACATTGAGAAGATTGGAAGTTTGATCTGACACGGTGCACATCATTGAAGAGCGGATCTTGCTAATCTAGTAAATGAGGCTGCTTTATTGGCGGGAAGAAAGAACAAAGTTGTTGTGGAGAAAATTGATTTCATTGAAGCTGTGGAAAGGTCGATAGCTGTAAGTCAATTTGTTTTGGATAATATTGATTTCATCTCTCTTGGTGGATGGACACTCATAATTTATGCCTACAGTTTGGTTAGATTTCTGTCAAATCGCAATGTTAAATTGAAAATCTTAGTTTTATAAATGTAATCCTACTATACCAATTGTGGATAAAATGACCATATTACTTGTTTCAGGGCATAGAAAAGAAGACTGCCAAGTTGCAAGGATGTGAGAAGGGTGTAGTTGCACGGCATGAAGCTGGTCATGCTGTAGTAGGCACTGCAGTTGCAAATCTTCTTCCTGGACAGCCTCGTGTTCAGGTAGATCATGAAAGATGCTCTGTTCTTTATTTCTTGGCTATTTGAATATGCTGTTGCCATTAAAGGCATCCTGATTTTCTTTGACCACCTAAACCTAGTTGATTTTTGTGGAATTATCACACTATTAAACTATATTATGCTTGAAATTACTCCGATGTTTGATGATTGCTAGTTCATATAGGCCCTGTTATGAGATTCTTAGTTTAATTACTGTGACAAATTATGTTATTTCAGTTTTCTTTGAGGGGGATGAATTTTCTTTTCATTTATTTCTCTTCTTTTATGGTGGGAAATTAAAGCAAAGTATATATATATATATATTGTGCCAGCTTGACTCAGAAAATAGAAAACAAGTTACAAAGCAAAGCATTTTGTTAATATATTAGCATTTTATGGGCGTGTCTATTGCCACTCCTATTTTTCTTACTACTATCATACTCAAGGTAGTCAGAATCGAGTCCTATGTAGGATCGGGGAAGGTTTACAAGATCGTGAATCGTGAGATCGTAACACGGATCGTAAGATCCTTCCAAATTTAGAAATTCATATATATTGCATGTAGATTCATACATATGCATGTAAAACAACATAATTTACTAAAAAAAATTCAAATCACACCCAAAATACTTAAAGAAACTCAAATTTGGGATCATTAGATTCATAAAACAACTAAACCACTCCCAATATAAGCAAATCACACCTAAAAACCTCCAGAACAGTCACCAAAGTAGTCAAAAACAACTAAAAAACTTCAAAACAGTAGCAAATCCATACAATGTTGAACCACGTAGAATCCTGAAAGATCGCCGATTCCACCGCTTCCACGACTGATTCCACCTTCTCCCATCATTTTGGGTTTCTACTCGTCAACAAACACGGGAAAGGGGTGCGCGATCGTAAAATCGTGGGATTCTACGTGCTGAATCGGGATTTTGACTACCATGATCATACTGATTTATTCTCTCTTTTCAGAAAATATCGTTCATTGAATAGTAGTAGTTCCTCCTTACTTGTCAAACTACAAACTAATAGTTCTTATACTTATGTAAATTAGTATGTCACTACTCACTACACTTTTCTTAGAGACCTATTGAGAAGTTTATTCAATATTTAATGAAGGGTATTTTGGGATATCTAAGTAGAAGTTTGTCGAAAGAAGTGGCAATAGATAAATAGAAATGAAATTAGACCCACACTAATTTTATGAGTTTGAATACTTGCATAAATTTCTTTTTGGAAATTGCAGCCCACTTTTAGATTTTCCATTGGCAAGTTATATATTGGGAATCATTGTTATGCTGCTCATCTGTGTATTAAGAAATTCTATAGGGATATTTAGTGCCTCATTCTATCTTGTGTATGTTACCAGAAACTAAGCATATTGCCTAGGACGGGAGGGGCCTTGGGTTTTACTTATACTCCTCCAACAAATGAGGACAGATACTTGCTTTTCATTGATGAATTGCGTGGCCGCCTGGTGACTCTTCTTGGAGGACGTGCAGCAGAAGAAGTTGTGTATTCTGGTCGAGTGTCAACAGGTGCACTTGATGACATACGGCGAGCAACTGACATGGCGTACAAAGCTATTGCTGAATATGGTCTTAGTCAGACAATAGGCCCTGTGTCAATTTCCACTCTTTCCAATGGTGGAATTGATGAGTCTGGGGGATCGGCTCCTTGGGGAAGGGATCAGGTTCAGTATTTCATAAACTTGTTTATTTTCTTCTGTTCAAAATTTTCTATTTGCTTATTTTAATATGAAAACTACAGGGACAACTTGTTGATCTTGTCCAAAGAGAGGTGAAAGCATTGCTGCAGTCTGCGCTGGATGTATCACTTTCCATTGTACGAGCTAATCCTACTGTTGTGGAGGGTCTTGGTGCTCATTTGGAAGGTAACTGTACTTTCTGTATTTTATATAGCAGGTGTGTCTAGTGTTTTCATTGTCTTGTTTTATCATTTATTATACTTGGATTGTATTTCTTTTGGTGCCTTTTCCTTTTGTTATCTTTACTTTCATCAGAGAAGTTCTTGTAAGCAAGCTAAATCCAAATTTTTGGAAGTTCAGTCTCTATCCTTCCCCATAAAGATTCATATTAAATTGCTGGCTGGAATATGTTAATATCAGTTTGTAAATTTGAAAATATGATAATTTCTATTTGCATTCATGGATGCTGGTTTTTATTTGTTACTTGTATACAGTTTCACGCCACCACATGAAATTGCATAGACAAATTAGATTGCAGATTTTGATTTTCGACTTCACTCCATCTAAGCACTATAGTTCTATATAATAAAATAATGATGTGAAGGAACTTCAGTGAAACTCTGTACATGCATTATTCATTAATGATGTCAAACCAATATGTTTTATCTAAGCCATGTTATTGTAAGTTGTAAAAGTGCTTTACTGCTTTTGCTTATTTTTCAGAAAAAGAGAAAGTAGAGGGTGAAGAGTTACAGAAGTGGTTAAGATTGGTGGTTGCACCGACAGAACTTGCAATTTTTATTGAAGGCAAGCAACAGTCCCTTCTCCCATTGCAGACCGGTTCCTGAAATTCTTAAAAGAGTTTTCTGTTATGTGGTTCCGGTGTGAAGTGGAACTTGAGGTATGATTTTTTGACAAGGTTCAATTAAAGCTAGTGAAATTATATCTCAAATAGCATGCCTTACAACATTGTATATTCCTGTAAGGTGAACTTTGGCATCGTTTTTAGTACATGCCAATCTGTTATTTGTAGTATTTACTCACCATTCACTCAACCGAAGCCACGGAAAAAAAAGAAAAAAAGAAAAATGAAGAAATACTTACATTAGTGCCTCTCTTCAACTGCATGAGTGATGGTTAATTTAATTTGTATATTAACTATTATTTTCAGTCGTCACAAAATGTAATTAATATATAGTTGTATACATTAATTGTTCTGTGAAATATATGTCCCTGCTACATGTTACACCAAAATATTTTATTGAAATTGCATGTAACATGGTTAGTTAAGGAGCCTGTTTTCAAATCAATTAATCATACCAAATTGGAGCTACCATGTTAGAACAGAAAAATATTTTAATTTTGGCCTCTTTTGGTTGGAAAGAAAATGGGGATGGGGGAATTGACCCCAGATTTTTATTGAGTTTGCATCTTAGCCTTTCACTTTGTCTTCTTTTAGAAGCTCCAGCAAAAGTAAGCAGTAGCTAGAGTGGATTTTTTCTGGTCTTTTGTCCACGTGTGAGTGAGTGAGAAGAATTTGTATTTATACATAGCATGATTTTCTGATATTTTAAAATATCTGGTTCTCTGTAAATGCAACTTTTTGTACTTTTTTAACTGAAGAAAAAGCAATATTATGGTAACTTGCAATGTGGGAAATCTGATGATACAAAAGTACCAAAACTCTGGCCATAGTATAGTTCAGGGAAGGTACAAATTCATTAGTCTATTATAGAAGGTCTTGACTAGTATGTGCAAAGCATGAGATTGACCCTAGTTCTAGAGTTTAAACTCATGGTAGTGTTAAAAAAGTTTGGAAATTGTTTTTGATTTTGTTATTAACATTAACTGAAAATCAAGAGATACATTGCATTACAAAGAACTCAGCTCTCAAAATCATCAGATATTCCTCCTGTATACTTTCCTGAATAAATTTTAAGGCATTGTAAGCCAAATGGAGCTTGAAGTCTTCCAGAAAACTTAGTACAACCTTAAGACCATGTCACAAGTCTATTAATAATTTAAAATAACTTTTTTCTGGTTGTGGATAGCTCAGTTCGAGCCCTGAATAAGATGCTTCAATCTGTAGTTTTGATAAATTCAAGGTCAAATAACATGAAACGCGAGAAAAAGCAAAAGTAACATGAATCTAAACATTTTTTTTTTACTCAATCCAAACATGTTTTAGGCAAAATCATGTTTGAAGTCTTTTAAGATTGACTCATTTTTGGATTTGATTTTAAGTTTTTTATCTAAGATGATCTTAAGTATCAAAAGTTGCACATCATCGTCATTTTTGTTAAGTTACATTAAAAAAAAAGCTTATGTGGTTGTTAAATATAAATGTGTAGTTGAAGTGACAACTCCAAATTAACAAATTTCATCAAATGAATTTTTCTTCTTTTCAAATTTATCTTTTAAGTTTTTTTCTTTTCATATCAGTCATTTTAGTTTTTTTTCTTCTTTCAACAATGGTCCCAAATAAGGCTATTGTTTATCTTCTTCATCATCATATTAAAAATAAAATTCTATATTCCTTCCTTAATCAACCTCCACTCTCTTCATTCATATCTTCTTCTTCATTATCTTCATCAACTTTCATCATCTTCATCAATTCAAATAAAAATCAGACATTGGTTCCTTTTTCATCATAGCATAATATTTGTTTCCAAGAGAATTAAATGAAGATTACATCATACACAACCATGGTAAAATTTATTGGACAAAAGTTACAAAAGACAGATTTTTTGTATGCACCATGATTTCAAAACTAATGTGTTAGATTTTTGGAAAAAAAAAATTTAGGAATAGTATGTGTTGAAGAAGAGAAGGGTTGAGAAAGAGTTTCAACTTTTTATTTTTGTAAAATTAAGGAACATTTTTTAGTTTCATTTTTTTTTTGGGCTTCAATAACGGAGAGACAAATTTGAGATTTTTCCAATTTTTTTGGTTTTTTTTTTTTTTTTTTTTTT
>JBBPBQ010000004.1:40282242-40306270 GCA_037974755.1 Cicer yamashitae
AAGAATAGGAATCAACATAATATTTTTATTTTGAATTTGATGAAAATGAGGAAGAAGATGATATAAATGCATAAGATGAAAGTTGAATATAGAAATAATCTAGTATTTTTATTTTAAATTTGATGAAAATTATAAATAATAGACATTAATATGAACAAAATTAAAAGTATCAATAAATATTAATTTTGTTCAATTTTTTATTTATCAGTTTGCAATTTCTTTTTACATCACTTTGGATGTAATTAGAAACAAAATGTTTTTTTTTTTACCGAGTTAAAAAAATATTAAAATCTCACGTAAGTACAATTTAATTGATAGCTGCAAAATATTGATAGGTAGATATCTGAGTTTGAAAATAAATTTTTTTACTTCTTTATATTTAAGATCTGCAAATCTAGTCACTAAATTATTTGATCAAAATAAACACAGTGAAGGAAGTTGGATCAAAAGATAAAAATCAAACGATTTTACCAAGAATTAATTTTAAATTGTGATGGTCCATCAATTTAGTCCTTTAAATTCACAAAATAAAAATCTAGTCTCAACAATTGATATTTTATTGATTTTGATGAATATTTTATTAAAAAGTATTTTAATGAAAATACTAAATTAATTGATATTTTCGGAGTAAACCACTAAATTGGTCTCTAACTCTGTAACCGGTTCTCAACCACATCCCTGAATGTATTAATATTTCAAAGTAGTTTTTGTCTTTATAAAATATTTCTCAATTAGATCCTTTTGTTAGTCTTTATGATCTGACGCCATTAATTATACTGACATGACATGTTGTCAAATTAATTTCTATCTTTATCTAAACTAGATATTAATCCGCGCATTGCGCGGTAGAATTTAATATATTAGTAAGTATAAAATAACAATAATATGTAATTTAAAAGTAATGTCAATTTTGTTTTGCAGTAGAATATACTCAAGCGTTTCTGTACTTAAAGATAAATATATTTATGAATAATTATATATAAGCTAAGTTTGCTTTAGTACAAAAGAAAAAGTAAAACATTGTTAACTAATACAATTCATGCAAAATATATTGAAATATGAGACTATTTATAAGGTTTTACAACTTCAGATATGCAATTCTTGTCTTTAATGTTTTTTAAATGTGAAATTGGTTTATTCAAGCTTTTTGGTTTCATTGAAGTGTTCTTTCTAATAATATATTTGTTAAATAGTTATGCATTTCTTTATTGTTAAAGTTTTACATTTAACTATAATATTTCTTCATTTTATATAATTTATATTAGTTTTGAAACATTAGATTTATAAATTTATGCACTTTTTCATGTTTTCAATTTTATATGCTCATCGTAATTCTGTCAATCTCACCATCAATTTAAGCATGTACTGAATAATATTGTGTGTCTTGCGATTTACTATAATATTCATTCGTGAGTGGTAGTTTGTTAAATTTAAAATATTGAAACAATTCTTCACGTGTGCAAATATAAGTGATATATATGAAAGAAACTCTACAAAACAATATAAAAATTTCTTAAGGTTCAAAAACCTTAAATAATAATAATGTTTTTTACATAATAAAAATGTTAGTTACACAAAATTGTCAAACCCAAATAAAAATTCAATACAAAATGTAACCAAATTCTATAGTTATGGAATAATTAGAATGTGAAATGGAATTTTCAAATAATTATTTGACACGCTCAAGAAACTTCAAGAGTGGTTGAAAGAAAATTATAAGCAAGAAATACAAAATGTTCGGGAGATGCTCATGTTTTGTTTGACCCTGGAGCTACTCATTCTTTTGTATCCTCGTGGTTTGCTACTCGACTTGGTAAATGTTCATCTTCCTTAGAAGAGGTTTTAGTTGTAGCTACACCTGTTGGAGAAAATTTGCTTGCTAAGTCAGTGTATTGTTCTTGTGATATAACTATTGAGGGCAAGGTGTTGCCAGTAGATTTAGTAGTTATTGACTTGGTAGATTTTGATGTGATTTTGAGTATGGATTGGTTGGCTTTGCACCATGCCACTTTGGATTGTCATAACAAAGTGGTGAAATTTGAGATACCGGGGCAATCAGTATTCTCGTTTCAAGGAGAACGTTGTTGGGTACCACATAACCAAATCTCAGCATTTAGAGCTAGCAAGTTAATGAGAAGAGGTTGTCAAGCGTACTTAGCCTTGGTAAGGGATACACAGGTGAAATTTGAGATACCGGGGCAATCAGTATTCTCGTTTCAAGGAGAACGTTGTTGGGTACCACATAACCAAATCTCAGCATTTAGAGCTAGCAAGTTAATGAGAAGAGGTTGTCAAGCGTACTTAGCCTTGGTAAGGGATACACAAGTGGCTGAGGAGGAGTTGGGAAAAATTCCAATAGCATGTGAATTTCCAGATGTTTTTCCTGAAGAACTTCCTGGGTTGCCACCTGATAGGGAGATTGAGTTCTCTATAGACTTGATTCCAAACACTCATCCTATATCCATACCTCCTTATCGTGTGGCCCCAGCAGAACTTAAGGAGTTAAGGGAGCAACTTCAAGATCTTCTTGACAAGGGTTTTATTCGCCCAAGTTCTTCTTCTTGGGGAGCACCAGTCTTATTTGTAAAGAAGAAAGATGGATCCATGCGGTTATGTGTGGACTATAGGCAGTTGAATAAAGTAACCATAAAGAATAAATACCCTTTGCCACGCATTGATGAATTGTTTGACCAACTTCAAGGAGCTCAATGTTTTTCTAAGATTGATTTGCGGTCAGGGTATCACCAGTTGAAGATTAAGAAGGATGATATAGCGAAGACAGCTTTCCGCACGCGTTATGGACATTATGAATTCCTAGTTATGTCCTTTGGACTTACTAATGCCCCGGCAGCTTTTATGGATTTGATGAATCGCGTTTTTAAACCATTATTGGATCAATTCGTGATTGTGTTTATTGATGATATCCTTGTTTATTCCAAGAGTAAAGAAGAACACGAGCAACATTTAAGATTTGTCTTGCAAACTTTATAAGATAAACAATTATATGCCAAATTCTCTAAATGTCAGTTTTGGCTGGATAGTGTGGCATTTTTAGGTCATGTTGTGTCTAAGAATGGAATAAGTGTTGATCCAAGTAAGGTGGAAGCAGTGCAGAATTGGCCCAGACCTACCACAGTAAAGGAGATTCGGAGTTTTCTTAGTTTAGCCGGTTATTATCGACGTTTTGTGAAGGATTTCTCAAAAATTGCATCTTCATTGACTAGGTTGACCCAGAAGGGAGTTGAGTTCCAATGGACTGATGCATGTGAGGAAAGCTTTCAAAAATTAAAGGAGTACTTGACGTCAGCACCTATTTTGGCATTACCCATAAGTGGTGAAAGCTATGCAGTTTATTGTGATGCTTCTAGAGTTGGTCTCGGTTGTGTACTTATGCAACAAGGTAAGGTTATTGCCTGTGCATCTAGACAACTCAAGAAGCACGAGGTAAACTATCCTACACATGATTTAGAAATGGCTGCAGTAATTTTCGCTCTTAAGATTTGGAGGCACTATCTATATGGCGAAACTTGTGAGATTTATACTGATCACAAAAGTCTTAAGTATATTTTTCAACAACGAGATTTAAATTTAAGACAAAGAAGATGGATGAAACTCTTGAAAGATTATGATTGCACAATCTTATACCACCCAGGGAAGGCAAATGTTGTTGCAGATGCTTTGAGTAGGAAATCCATGGGAAGTCTCGCTCATATAGCAGAAGTAAAGAGGCCAATAGTTAGAGAATTTCAAGAAATTATTGAAAGTGGAATTCAATTTGAACTTGGTCAGTCGAGGTTATTTTTAGCCCATGTACAAATTCGTCCAACCATAGTTGATGATATCAAAGAAGCTCAAAGTCAAGACCCATACTTGGTGAATATGGTAAATAATGTTCAGAATGGTAAAATCTCAGACTTTTCAGTTGATTCTGATGGTGTGCTGAAGTTGAAGTCTCGATTGTGTGTTCCAAATGTTGGTGACTTGAGAAGGAAAATTTTAGAGGAGGCTCATCATTCTTCTTATACTATTCACCCAGGTTCTAATAAGATGTATCAAGACTTGAAAGAGTTGTATTGGTGGGAAGGGATGAAGAGAGACGTAGCAGATTTTGTCTCTAAGTGCTTAGTGTGTCAACAAGTAAAGGTTGAGCACCAAAAGCCTGCGGGGTTACTGCAACCTATTGAAATACCTGAATGGAAGTGGGAAGGCATCGCTATGGATTTCGTCACAAGATTACCACGAACCCAAAAGGGTTATGACTCGGTGTGGGTGATTATAGATCGGTTGACCAAATCTGCACATTTCTTGCCTGTGAAGACTACTTATACAACATCTCAATATGCTAAACTTTATTTAGATGAGATTGTATCTTTGCATGGTGTACCAGTGTCTATTATTTCTGACCGTGGGGCTCAATTTACTGCTCAATTTTGGAAGTCATTTCAAACTTCATTAGGAACTCGTTTGAAGCTTAGCACGACTTTTCATCCTCAGACAGATGGCCAGTCTGAAAGGACTATATAGATATTGGAAGATATGCTTCGTGCTTGTGTTCTCGATCTTGGAGGTAGTTGGGATCAACATTTGCCCTTGATGGAATTTGCATACAATAATAGTTATCAATCTAGTATTCAGATGGCTCCGTTTGAGGCTTTGTATGGAAGATGGTGTAGGTCTCCGATAGGATGTTTGAAGTTGGAGAAGCCAAACTAGCCGGTCCAGAGTTGATTCAATATGCCATTGAAAAAGTTAAATTGATTCGAGATCGCTTAGTGACAGCTCAAAGTAGACAAAAATCTTATTCTGATAAAAGGCGTCGTCCCTTAGAGTTTTCAGTGGGAGAACATGTATTCCTACGAGTTTCACCAATGAAAGGAGTTTTGCGGTTTGGAAAAAGGGGGAAACTAACTCCAAGGTTCAATGGACCATTTGAAATTTTAGAAAGGGTCGGACCTGTAGCGTATCGCTTGGCACTTCCACCGGATCTCTCGGGAGTTCATTCGGTCTTCCATATTTCGATGCTTTGGAAGTATCTTCATGACCCTTCTCATGTGATTAATCATGAAGATGTGCAGTTAGATGAGAGTCTATCATATGTTGAACATCCGGTAGCTATATTAGATCGCCAAGTGAGACGTTTACGCTCAAAGGATATCGTTTCACTAAAAGTTCTTTGGCGTGGTCCATCTGGTGAAGAAAGTACGTGGGAACCCGAAGAAGTCATCCGTGCGAAATACCCACACTTATTTGAAACTCAAGGTCAGTAGTATTTAATTAAATAAAAAGTCAAATAAATTCGAGGAAAAATTTCTATAAGGGGAGGAGATTGACACGCCCGTGTCTTTAAAAAAAAAATTATAATAATAATAATAATAATAATAATAATAATAATAATAATAATAATAATAATATAATAAATAAATAAATAAATAATTAAAACCAACCCCACTCTTTTCCACCTCACCTTCACTTTCTCACTCACCACTTCACTCCTTCTTCTTCTCTCCCTCCCTCTCAGCCAAGAAACCCCTTCTCCATTTTTTTTTTGTTTTTTTTTTTTTTCTTTCATCTTCTTTCCTTCTCCTTGCTTCTTCTCACTCCACAATAATTAAACCCTTAACCCTTAGAAGGAATTTAAAATCCCCAAGAGCATAATTTCTCTTACTCCTACAAATTCTCTTGGTTAGAATTTTGGGTTAGGGTTTGTGCTCTAAGGAAGGAGAAGGGTACCCATTTATTGAGAATTGTTATTGAGACTCTTTGAGGTAAATCACAACTCGAATGCTAGTATGAATCTCTAGGAAATGTAGTTTTGCTTCAAAATCTTATTTTGTGCTTAAAGTAGATTTAATGAATTTTTATGGTTTCCTAGAGTTAGCTAAACTTTAGAATAATTTTTTTTCTAAAGTCTTAAGAATATTTTTGATACTCAGATTTGTCAGCTGAGGTCCTGCCGGCTACTCTAGGAGTTGTTGGAGAACAAACGTAGCCGATTCTCTGTAGTTGTGAGTTGACGACGATTATCGTCATTTATTTTTTACGCTATAATTATTATTTTACTCGTTTTCTATGTTAAAATATTTATTTAAAAATTTGGGAAACACAACTTTTGAAATTTTATCTCGACTTCGTCATTCATTTACTTTAATACTCTTTATTATATAATATGTTATTAGTTCGATACACGTATGCGTTAAAAGTATTTAAATTGTGAATTTGTTATGCAATTGAATATATTTTCCATGAATTACGATGAATTGAAAGATGATTTTAAATACGTGTTTTGGGAAATCGTTGCTATGATTATTAAATCTTTAACGGCGTTAGGTGCACCTAGTTACCTCGTTTTGGTTAGGGAGAGTTACCCGTTAGATGGAGCCGCCCCTATGTGAAATGTCATCTGTAGGAGGAGAGGACTATCAACGAGATGTAAGCTCCCTAATTGATGCGTGATGATGCGTTGCGGGATTGAGAGGAGAAGGCTATCCGTTAGATGGAGCCACCCCTAAGGGAAAGGCCACCCTTAGGAGGAAAGGGCTATCAATGAGATGAAGCCGTCTCTTGGTTCTCAATAATTAGTATTTTTTTCTTGTTTGATTTTCTATGATGATTTTAACGTTATTCATTTTGATTTCGCTTCACTATTAATTGGATTTTTAATATTTTTATCCGAACGGTTAAATTATAAATTTAGATGATTTTATTACGTGAATAACATAATCGTCTCAAGGTTATAAAACAGTTATTCGTGCCTTTTTTTGTGTTTCCCTTCTAGTTGATGGTGATTGTTGTCTCCTCACTAAGTCTTTGTGACTTACTCCTTCATGTTGTTTAATTTTACAGATTCACAGGCAGTTGAGTAGCAAGCTGACAGTAGGCTCAAGCCTCGGTCGTATTTTGTTTTGGTAGGCCTCTTTGATCGAGCACCATTTTTTGTAAAGTCTGTTGAGTCATATGTATTTTGCAGCTATTGGAGTTTAGCTAGTCTTTTGAGAAATGTATTAAACAATTAGATTATGCTGTTTGAATTTGGCTGAATTTGAAGTTAAACAGGGATTTTGTAAATTTGGGAATGCTGAAGTTACAGAGGATACTCTGTCGAAATTTCATGAAAAATTTCATATATATTTTTGGAATGATTATCCATAACTATTTATTTGGTAAATTGTTAAGTTAGTTGATAGGCTTGCCAGACTAGGGGTATAACTTGTGCGCCGGTCACGGTGTTTAATTTTTGGGTCGTGACAAAAAATTTCAATCTATTTTTTATTATTTAAAAAATAATAATTTTAAAGTATTTCATCTTTCTATTATAATTTTTTTTAAAAGAGAATTAAAAAAAATTTTCAAATAAGAAATTGATTAGAGTAGCTTCTCATAAAAAAAAATTATTTTAAACATTTCATCTTTTAATTATAATTTTTTTAAAAATAAAATTTTAAAAAATATAAGAAATACTTAAAATAAAAATTTATTTTCAGTAACTTCTCCTAAAAATCATTTTTAGAAGATATATATATATTTCTAAAAACATTGACTTTTTTTATTTTAACTTATCTAATTAATATTTAGTAATTAAATATTAAAATTACTTTTGTAATCTATAACAAATGATAGCTTTTACTTTTCTTATTAAATCCTCGTAAAATTTATTTTAAAAAATATAAAACTAAACACTTTTTTTTACAACAGCTTAAAATAACTTTTTTAATCTATTAGAAACACATACTTTCTGATGCTATTTTGTCAAAATGAACAGATTTGGCCTAAAACCAGACAAAAACTGCAAAAAGACAAAATCCCCTTGAAAAACATAATAGGAACAGTAACCTTAATAGCACAAAATAGATAATTCACCAAGCTTCCTTGTAGTGAATCTAAATCAATTTTCAAGCAACACAGCAAAACAACCTAAACCTACAATGTCGACTGAGAATTCCCGTGTCTATCACGAAAGACAAAGATTACAGTTCTGTCTCTTACATACTCTCAACTCACTCTTTCAGGTACTTGCTTTTTCTCTTCACACCCTTTTCAATTTATCTCTTCATGTCACATTTCAATCATTATTTCTTCAATTTCAACCCTATCCAAAGCTAACCCATCACTTAAACCCTATACAAATTATGATTTTGATATTAAATTTTGAATCTTTTGTACTAATTTGATTGAATTATGTCTTTTTCTCCATTTGGGTATGTTTATTGATTTCTCTTCAATCAGCAAAAAGATGCTTTTACTAGATCAAGTTTGAATGCAATTTCTGAAAAACTAGCACTTGATGATGTTTCCTCCAACACTGGATCATGGACACCATTTTCTGTCCTTTTCAAACCCCATCATAATGCTTTGACTGGAAACTATGACATAAATGTTCTAATAGCTGCTTTGGAAGAGAAAGGAAAGAGTGTGGTTTGGCATGATCGACGAAACGGAGGATCCTCGATTGATCTCGATGCACCAGAAGATGTTTTGATGGGGGTTGTGATCAATGTTCCAGTTAAAAGGTTTGCTGGGATTTGGAAAAGTAGACATTGGATTGCTTTGAGGAAGATTGATGGTGTTTGGTATAATTTGGATAGTGACCTTTCTGCCCCTCAATGTTTTCGTGATACCGAGAAAGTAAGAGAGTTCTTGGATTTTAGTATTGTTCATGGTGGCGAGGTTTTGCTTGTCATGAATCATAAACAGTCTTAAAATTATTTCAGTGAAAGTTTGTAAACTTATGAAATGCATGCTTCATTGTGTCGTGGATTTGTAATGCACCTTTGAACCATTGGCTACTTTGTACCCTGAAATTTGATTCTGAATGGAGTTAGAGATGAGAGTATATAATGGTTAAGGTCAAGGTTTTAAATTGCTGTTGTAGAGGTTGTGATACGTCGTGCTTGAAATTACTGACAAATATGGCGGATGCGGTTGCAGAGGCCTCCAAAGCCTTTACATTAAAGCTGCAATTGCAATTGCAGACTACAATTTAAAACCATGGTTAAGGTCAAGCACATATATATATTATTTTCGGTATATTTCTCAAGGCTTATCTCACAAACCAAGATTTCTTGATTGATTTTCTGAATTTTGTAAAGGGACTTGTAAGTTTTTATTTCTTCAACTGCTGTAATTGCAAATTTGCTTACATTAGGAGGAAAGAGTAGCATTAGGAAGATACTATCACGGAATCAGACAGTAAAGTAAAATTCGTTGTTCTCTGAATGAAAGTTGTATCTTACATTTTAAGTTAGGGTAAACATCTCTATGTTAGTGTAATTTCCTCATTAAAGTTGTAAGAATGTCTTCATTTGAAAGTCATTTAAACTGCAGATATAAGAGTAGATGAGTGAAGCTCCTGCTAAAGGGTTTCTGTGTTATTATAGTTTTGAGGCTATGGAAACCGCAAATGTGGTTTTTTCCATATATGGACATATTTCGAAGAACAACAAGATCCTAAGATCTTTGTTTAATAACCATGTATGCAGTTAGTTGGCTGCATTTACAGTTACAAATCGTAGAATATTTTCTAGCTTTTCCCTACAAGTTCTTGTGATTGTTGTTGTTTATTAAGTAGAAGAACATGTAAACAAAAGCTGGAAAACCAACTCCTGTTTTCCTCCCTTCCGAACGGACACCACGTCCACGAGTAGTAAGTACTTGTTCTTTATGATTGGTCCATTTAAAAAAAATAAAAATTAACTTAGCTTGTAAATTGACCACCTTTAGAAAGTATGTCAATTTTTTAAAAAACCAGACTGATTGTGATAAGTGAGTTCAAAAGAATATGTTGCTAACATTACTTATACAAATGATGTTTTGTTTCCAAATCTCCCAAATAAAACATATTGCCCTTCTTGGTTCCCAATTTCTTAAATTCTAATTGATACACAAGTACTTACTATATAGTGATGCAACTATTCTTCTGTGGTTCACCATACCATGCAATAATTCTTTTACAAGATGAAAGGAAAATGAAAAAAAATCAAATCTGTAGAAGGGTAGTCTTTTAATTGGTATTTACTTGCAATTCAAAGTCTTATTCTGAGGTAAGCAAATCACAGTGATGATCTCATTTTACAAACACCTACTGATTAAATAGTGTCTTAACTATTAATCATCTTGTTTCTACATTTCTTGCTCGAATTATTAAATCACTCCAACATCTAAGTGGAGAATATGAAAGCCCTGGCCTTTTCTTTTTGGCATGTGGTCCTCATGTGACCACATCTGCTAATAATTTTCTGACAGAAGACTAATCCTGATAAGCTGCATAGAAATAAAATATTGCAGTATGTTAACCAACATGGTGTGACACAAGTAATATATACTTGGGGTCCTTTAACGGTTAACTATTCCGTTAGGAGTTCAATCTTTAGTGTTTATGAAAAAATATATGTTGAAAGAGGTCAACCCCTTAAATAGATCTCAGTTATCTAAATGATTAGTGTAAGCAGTTTACACACAGTGGATACTTTGGAAGTTTCACACGAAGTATCGACCAGGACTTTTTGCAAGTATATGTGTGGACTCCCAATATTCCTTTCAATGAGTGGAAAAGTTGATGGGGACTTGAAAGCATGCTAAATGACACTCTTTTGCTTTCTTTTATACACACAAGGTCCCAAAAAACTGCATTAACATTCAAATATTCACATTATAACTATTCTTTATAGGATTAAATAAGTAGCAGCAAATTGGTTGGGCAATGTGTTTTGTTGGACTGGAGCTTTGAAGAAATAATTAACAAATAACAATGGAACAATCCAAGTGTGGTTTTGTAAGCTTCTAGTGAAGTGAGTGATTGAATGTATAATACCGACACTTTTGATTGAATGTGTGATTTGAATTATTTGATATCAAATCTCGATATATATGGTTACTTTCAATTACTTTTATTTTCTCAAATTGTTACTGATGTTGATATATCACTGTCGAGTCTGGTGTCTGTGTCAGTACTTCATCAGACATTATTTTTTTATTTTTTATTGTCTTAGTTGTCTATGTGGTAGGAATGATGACATAATTGCTTTAAACTAAATATTCCTGCTATCTTTTGTTTCACTCAAGTTAGATACCTCTTGTCCTCTTCTCTATTACTTGGAAATCATAAAGTATGTCATACAAAGTCACAAGGCGGCAATGCCTCTGAAATAGAAAGTAACAAAGAGGGTAAAGTGCACCTGCTGCTTTTTTTCGCTTCTTGAATATTAATATATTAGTTCGAACGGTAATGGACTCAGTCCACTTAAGCAAGTGGTCAGAGGTTTGATCTATGATTTTTGCGCATAGAAAAAATCCGGTTGGGAGGAGATAATTCACTTTGTGTATCCCAACAGAGATTAGTCACTACTAAACGACGGTGGATAAATTTCATACCAATAACACACACACACACACACACATATATATATATATATATATATATATATGCTTCTTTTCTCAGCACCTTAATCCACTTTTGTGCTTTTTTTATGAACTTTCTTTTGTTCTTTCACACAGGTTTTTCTTGATAAACACAACATACTCACATGAAAATATAGTGCAATGAATATACCTATAAGTACTTCTTGCTTCTGACTTAAGCACACAAGACCTTCCTCATTCCATAGCTCTCACCTACAATACCTTTTATCTTACAATAGCTTCACATGTATGGTCTCTTTCTCTATAGAATATATTAATATTTTCATCATGCAAACAATAGTAAGCAACAAAATGAGTCACAAGGGCTACTTGAATGATAAAAGAAGCATGTCATGGAGACAGAATTCTAATAGGAAATCGTCTAGAAATCGGCACATCAGGAGCTGCACATTTAGGATTCCTTGGCAGTCTGAGTTCTCTCCCATTGAACTTGTCAAGGATCTTGCAGAAAGAGTGACGAATGCTTTACGCTCGGTCTCTCTGAGGAGATCATTACACCGAGACTCGCCTTCCTTAGGAAGATCAGCATCAGCAGGGTCATCTGCTGATTCTCATAGGACAGCTGCTGTTGAGGATTGCATTGAGTTCATCCATTCTTCTTTTTCTAGATCGAATTCCTCGACCAAAACATCACGCGAAGATTCTATACATGCTCCTTGAGATACTTATGATCATATAATCAACTACAAAGGTGTGCTTGCTTATTGTATATTCATCTCTTCCCACACCTCACATAATGGTGGGAATTTCGTCAAAACTATCCTTTTTATAGTTTTATATATCTGTATAAACAAAATCACTGTATAGTTTTTATCATGGATTTCTAACAATGTGCATTTCATTTTCAGCTAAGAAAGTAAGTTTGAATTTCAATAAACAGCTATCGGCTCTTGCCTTTGTTTATTTATCCTGTAAGATTATATTGATCTGTTGTGAAACCGATTTCTGTGTTCAACCAATGCATTCAAGCTTCTACAAATCCTAATTCCTAAAAGAGTTTGGTTTCTCTAAAATAAACAATTAATTTAGAGATTAAAGTAAGTAATATCTACTGATGAAAAAATCAACGGTTAGTATTATGTACACACACATTAAATCATGAGTGTGTTAAAATATCAACATTGAATTTTTCATCAGTGATCAAGATGTGTTACGTCACCCTCTAAACTGCTCAACCTAAAGGATAATAATTCTGTAAGTTTAACAATACAAATGATTCCATGAATGATTTGGTGTTACGTAAATTAACATCTGATTTCATCAAAAAACAGAATAAATCATAAGCTCACAATTATCATCTCCACTAAGACCAACAAATTTTCATGACTTAAAGCTAATTGCATAACTTAAACAAGGTTCATTTAGAATCAATATTCATGACTTCAAAAATTAGGACCAAAATCACCGTACAAAGCAAGATTGTTTAAAATGGTATTCATAAGCCATTGTGAAACATTGACACAACACTGGACACCAAAGTGACACTGACACGTAGATACTGGCGATAATTTAAAACGTTATAAATAATTGTATGTAACCATGTGTCAGTGTGGCGAATTATTACAGACATTGGACACGAAACTAACACTCGGTTTTAGATATTGATAATAATTTAAAAAGTTAGAAGCAATTGTATGTAATCATATAAGTCATTGTTGTACTAGTGGCGAATTGACACCGACACTTGACACGAAATTGACATTCTCTTGTGAATACCGATAATAAATTTTAAAATTAGAAGTAATTGTATGTAACAATATGTATAAGTGGTGTGACAATATTCGACACTTACACGCATCTGACATGTCGGACACCAAACAAACCTTCGAATATGAAGTCTCAGCGCTACTTAACCAAAATGAATCATTTGTTTGCTCTATAAATTTCAATAAAAAGAAAAACAAACAAAACATATTAAAGGACTACATAATGATCACCATATTAAAATCTAAATAAACATGAACATACACAATATCCATATGCAATTGAATAAAGGACTTTCATGAACATTACTTCAACTAATTAATTCTTGGAAAACAATCCACCAAAACCACCCTTCTTCTTTTGTGGAACTGCAACAGAATTCTTTCCACCACTACTATTCTTCTCTTCAACCTTCTTGAGAATAGGATCAGTCTCTAGTAACTGATCTTCTTTTTGCATACCACCAAGAATCCAATCAAGAAACCCTTTCTCCTCTTTGCTTCCACCTTTTGCAGCTGTAGCTGCAAACACTCTTCCTTGTGTTGGAGCAATTGATAACATGGTGAGTGAGGCCATTAATTAATTCTCTATGTTTTTAAGCTTATCTACAAGAATTTCTAGAATACAAATTTTTGTTGTTGTTGAATTTCAACAGTGAAGAGTGATGATTTATAGTATATATGTGTTTTGTGGTTGTTTCTTTGAAGTAAATCTGAACCGTTGGAGTTTGCATGATGACATGGAAATTAATTTTAAGGAGGAAAGTATATAGCACGAGGTCTCCACAAGTGTATTATTATCTTTAATGTTTTGAATTTTTTTTGGTAGCTAAAATATTTTGTGAATAGAGGAATGATTATATTATTGTAGCATGGTTCTCAATTTGACGTGTGGCACAATCAAAACCAGTTTTTATTTTTATTTAATATTTTTGTATCCACAAAGTCACCAACCAGTTTGTTTGAGTGCTAAGTGGTAGTTAGGACCTTCATGGGCCAATTACTAGGATTATGACTGAACCGTTATGGATTATTTTGGTGTTTGGACCGAATTACTATTTTGGTGTTTGTACCCCCACAATTTGTGTTGTACCCCCATTTTAAATTTTTTTGAGTGAAATTATTTAAATAACCCTCAAAATTTAGTAAAACCCAGCCACCTTCCTCATACCTCTCATTTTGAAATTTCCGAAAAAAGTGAGTTTGGATTTTTATGATTTTTCCAGGAAATTTCAAATTCATTGAAAAATCCGGTACACAATGCACACCGGAAATTTGAAAAATCCTGTAGTTTGTTTTCAATACCGGAAATTTGAAATTTTCGGGTACAACTCCCGGAAATTTCAAAAATGAAATTTCCAGTATTTACTCATAACTACCGAAAATTTCAAATTTCCAGTATTAAAATTAATTAAATTATTTAAAAAATTAAAATACTAATAATAAATTAAAATAAAATACATTAATAAATTATAAATTAATTTTATATTTTAATTACTATTATTATAATTAATAATTATAATTATAATTAAAATTAAAAATGATTATAATTAAAATTATTAAATTAAAATGATAAAATTATATTACAAATTTTAATAATATTATTAATATTAATAATAATAATAAAAAGAAAATTATATTAATAAAATAAAAATACATTAAATTAAATTGAAGAAACAAGATGCTGTTGACTAAATGTGCCTAAACAAATAACGTATTCCTATTATTTTGCAGATAAAATAGCAAGACAATTTTATTTTGTTAATAATTTAATTTACAAAATAATAATAAATTTTTTAAAAATCAAAATACATTTAATAGAAAAATAGAACGGTGCGTCCAAGAAAAATACATTAAATTAAATTAAAAAAAAAAATACAAACCTGATTTTTGAAATTTCCGGGAGTATAAATAACGTATTGGAAATTTGTTATGGAAATTTGCGGTAGTACAATTTGTTAACAGGAAATTTTGAAATTTTCTGTAGTTATAAATTGTGTACCGGATTTTTTGGGGAAAATAATTACGTACCGGAAATTTGGTTGAGGGTGAGATTTTAGAGTAATTTTTTTTAC
Source organism: Cicer yamashitae (assembly GCA_037974755.1). Taxonomy (NCBI): domain Eukaryota; kingdom Viridiplantae; phylum Streptophyta; class Magnoliopsida; order Fabales; family Fabaceae; genus Cicer; species Cicer yamashitae. The sequence goes on from JBBPBQ010000004.1 coordinate 40,297,436, forward strand.
CATTTACTAAATGAAAATAAAGGGGATAATTTTGGGTTTTTAACAAATTGTGGGGTATAAAATTAAATGGAGGGGTACAAAAACCAATTTTCTCAGATAGGGTATAAGTTGAGTAGGACATAGTAGACATTGGACCCGTCACAAGACTTGGTTATACCTCGTGTGAATTGGTGTGGGATGAAGCTATTACTCCATCCCGAGATCGTGGGGGAGGTTACACATGAAATAGAAGAAATTATCCGAAGAAATAAGTTATTTAGAGCATCTTCAACGGTTGTCAAATATCTTCAATGTCAGCATGAAGGTAGTAAAATTCAATTCTTGGAGGTAGTAAAATTCAATTTTTGGCGGAGTTGTGCCAAGCTGTTATAACGAGTACGTCAGAAAGTAACGGTACTTTCACAATTTAATAATAATAAATTTATGACCGTTAATTTTTTTTAATTAATTTATGACTATTAGCTTTTTTAATAATAATACATTCTTTTATTAATTGGAACAATTTTTTTTTCTTACTCCTATTTTTTCTTTCACAATTTTTGTTACACGAGTTTTTTTCTTTAGGCTTCTATTAACAATACTTTTTTATTTATTTTTTCATCTTATTGTTTCAAACAAAAATTGTTATAAAAATTTAAGTTCAATTTTATTTTAAATTTAAATTAAAATAATGTATAATAATATTAATTAGAATATTTAAATTAATATTTTAAATTGTAATAAAATTAAATATAAATAAAATATTAATGTATAAATTAAAATTGTGGGACCTAATATGGAGTAAAAAATGAATGAGTTGCTTTAAGATTATGTGACACAATGGACCTATTTAATGAACTCATGTTGAGTTCACCGTTAAAGATGCTCTAAAAGAAGGAATTAACACAAAAACTAAAGTCATCAATTTAGCTATTCGATACTACAATATAACAAGGATTATTCCAAAAAATTGAAAAACTGAACCGAACTATTATGATTATTGATTTAAGTAATTAATAAGAGATAAAATGGAGAAAAATAAATTGAATGATATTGATAATTTTATAAAGTTAATTACATCAAGGATTACAAAGACTTATATAGTCAATTAGATAAACAACTAACTATGGTAAAATAACTAACTAGTTAGTGTAACTAAAAGATTGGAAAATGTCAAGAAAAAAATGTCGAAAAAGACATTGATTACAAAAAATATGAAATGCCAAAACACATTGACTAAAAGATTTTGAAATGCTGGAAGTATTGAATGCCAAAAATACATTGGCTAAGATTTTTGAATGCCGAAAATTAATTGACTAAAAGGTTTTTGAACATTTGGAAATAACTGACTAAAATATCTTTTTTGTGGAAGATTAAGGGCTTGTTTGATTGTATTTTACTTTTTAGTTTTTGAAAACTATTTTATAAATAAATTTTAGAAAACTGTTTTTAAAAATAAAATTTAAAAAAAAAATGTTTGGCAACTCTAATTTTTTAAAACAGTTTTTGACTAGAGAATTAAAAATATTGAAAAATAAAAAATAAAACACCATTTATCTGTTTTGTTTTTTTAGTTTTAAAAAGTATAATATTAAAAATAGTTTTACAAAACAGTTTTTAAAAATAAGTAATCCAAACAAGTTTTTTAGTTTTTAAATTTTAAAATACTAAAATAGAATTTTTGGGATGTGAATCAAACAAGCCCTTATTCTTCTCTTAAAATAAGAACAAGAAAGATTATATTGCAATCTTGTTTCTTCCTTTTTTTTTTGTAGTAGGTATTGAATCAAATCTACCCCTCCATGCAAGATTTTCTCTTGCTTTTTTTTTTTTCTTTTGAATGAAATATCATGTGCAACTTCTTGATAATTAGCTTGGACTTCTAATTCAGAATTCAACTATGGATTTTTTTGTTGTTGTTGGTAATTGTTGAACCTAGAGTATACACTTACATGCAAAAGCTTTGCTTGCATATTTTTTAATGTCAATTTGCCTAAAAAGAAATAATTTTGTTAACAAATATTGTTGGTGTTCTTGAAAAATCTTCAACAAATGCACTTGACTCCATCTTTTTCATACTTGATGAAAATAGTTGACGTTGAAGTAAGGTTGATATGAAAACATTGAAGAAATATTGGGTCTTGATAAAGTTTTGTTGGTAAACATGTTGCCTTTAATGCCCATTAATTGTTTTTTTTTTTTAATTATCAACATCATCACGATGATGAGATAATTCTAACTTGGAATTTGAGAGGGAAAGAGAAGAAAATGAAGAAAGAATGAGAAATAGCTAGTTTTGAATGGAGAAAAGAGAGGAAAATGAACAAATTATTCAAGAATCAAATGGAAAAGAAAATATATATCAATTAAGTTTCTATGAAAATTTTCCAATAAATTTTTAAGAAAGAAAATAGCAGAATAACTAGCTATCTGATACCATATTATGATTCTTTAATTAAGTCATTGATAAAAGATAAAAGGCTAAATTGCATTCGTGGTCCTTTAACTTAATTTCAGTTAACGTTTTAGTCTTTTATCTTTTTTTTTCTTCCCGATTTAGTCATTTATTTTAATTTTAAGTGACAATTTGATCTTTTATGTTTTAAAATGTCAACATTGTTATCCTTTTTTTTTGCAAAAATTGATCAAAAATTTCAAACAAAACCCATAAAATTAATTATCATCCTCAATATAATGCAAATTTCATCAAATTCATAACTTAAATATTTAAATAAACTCATGTTTTCATCTCTAACAACATCAAATAAAGAATAAATGACCAAATCGGGAAAAAAAAAAAAGAAAAGATAAATGACTAAAACGTTAACTGAAATTAAGTTAAGGGACTACGGATGCAATTTAACCAAGATAAAATGGAGAAAAGTAAATTAAATGATATTGATAATTTGAAAGATGATTTTTCATCATGTCTTCAATGTTTTTTTCTACTAGATTTTGATGTGTAGGTCGAAGACTCACTTGAAATGATCCATTGCATATTTGGATTAGGAGGTTGATGATTGTGCTTTCCATAGTGGCAAATTGTATCCCTTCAACTGTTTTATTGACCGTAGAATAATGATGTATGCACTTATAATAATTTCTTGGAAACTCGCCAATTTTATTCAATAAATTGGAGTTTTGATTACTTGATTTTGTCCTTGTTATTTATGTTTTGAGAGAATGAATGTTGAATAGGAGATGAAGCAATAGAGTGTTGATGAAGAAAGCTTGTAATTGAGGAGGAGAAAAATGCTTCAATAAAAATTTTCTTAAAAAAATATTGAGACGGAAAGAATATAGCGAATTTTTTGTTGTTGTTTTGGATAGAATCTAGAATGTCAATGATTCTAAAAACAATAAATTTGGTTTAATCATCCATTTCTTTATGGACATAAGCAAAAATGTCAATTAAGACTAAAAGAAAGAATGAACTTGTAGAATGTCAATTAAAGCTTAAAAAAAAAAGAATTTTGTAGAATGCCAATTAAGACTAAAAGAAAGAATTATATAAAATGTCAATTAGGCTAATTATAAAGAAAGAAGAAATATATCACCAAATTTTTTGTGTTCTTGAAAAACTTTGACAAATCTTAATCATATAACCCAATTAATAATCTCGCATTGCTCAATTTCATTTCTTCAGTATTTGTTTCTAATAGATTACATCAAGGTTACAAAGACTTATAGAGTCAATTAGATAAACAATCAACTAGTCATGTAAAATAACTAACTAGTCAGTATAACTAACTAATCAACTTAACTAATTAACCAACTAAGATATCTAACACGAATCACTAAATTGAACTAAACCGCAATCTATTTATAATATATTAAAACAACCCACAACCCATTATATTGTCATCTTAGTGTCAATTTTGCCACGTAGCTCTATTTTTGTCAAGTTAATTATATGCTTATATGTTCACTCCAATTTTACTTGTAGATAAACTTTATTGTAGCTCTACTATATGTTTGCTCACTCATCCAACATCCATTATTCTTCGATTTTGTAACCGATTTACATCAATATCAATAATACCACATTTTTTTAGCAAGTGGTTATCTGACCGAAACAGTTTTCTATTTTTAAATACTTTTTTTTCTTTCTAAATGTTTCAATTTCATTTTGAAACCAATTCACATCAATATCAATATTACCATATTTATTTAGAAGTGATCATCTAGCCGAAACATTTTCCCATTTTTAAAGTTTTTATTTATTTTTTTTATACTTTTTTTTATAAATGTTTTAATCAGTCTTTCAATATATGATAGTTCATAATTGATTGATATTCTTCAACACTTGCTCGAAGTTATATCTTAACAGTTGGAAAATGGTATTTTGCTTAATTCTCTAGAGGCCTTCATTGTCGTTCTTGTTCTTCCGGTGCGACCTCTATCAGTGGTGATTAGAACAAAACACTTTTCTTTTTAAATATTTGATTTGTGATTTGTTTATTTCATGTCTTTTCTTTTCTTTTCTCTTTAAATATCATTAGGCACTAAAGTAGTTTGCATATGATGTAATTCATGCAAAATGATAAATATTTTATTTTTACTAACAATGATCATGTACTCATATATTCTATCATATCAAAAGACATTCTTTTTAAATTTAATATCTAACAATGATCCTATACTCATATATTCTATCATATCAAAAGACATTCTTTTCAAATTTAATATCTTAACTACCTTATTAATATGTCTTAAATACTTGATTTTCTAAGAGTGTGTTTGTATGAAGCAATTCAAAATATTTCAATTGCATATTCTTCATTAATAAATTCTGTTGTTTGGATAGAACAATTGTTTATTTAAAATTTGATTATATTTATAAATTTTAAAATTGTTGGGGTAAAATGAAAATTGAAAACTTATAGGAACAAATTTGAGATTCACATTGTATAAAGTTAAGAAGGAATTTCAAATTTTTATCATTAAGGTAGCGTTTAAAATTATCCAAATTTAACTTTGACAAAATAGTTTATATAAATCTCTTCATTTTAAAAATTATCCAAACTTATCATCCAAAAATATAATTTACGTAGAGAAATTTAAATTATACTCTAAAATTATATTGTCTCAATTTTTTTTCCATCCAAATACATTCTTAAAGTATTTTTTATATACTTAATTTTAAATATATGTTTATCTATAAACAGCTGTTGAAAGCCCGGACTAAATCTAGTTCTTATTTAAAAGAATAGTTTTTCTCTGGACTTTTGTTTCAGAATTCTGCAAGCCCATTTTCCGACAGTTGTTAAACCGTCTCTAACGACTCTTTCTCTTGCACTCCATGCTATGTTTGTAAAGCTTACTAAGAATAGAGAAAAGTTGGCATTGAAACATTGATTCTTTTTAACTATTTAAATTATAATACAAGAAATTGATTGGATCAGTAGTGGTTACCTGACTAAAAGACTCAATCTAAAATTCTTTCCCTTTTCTAAATAAATAAGGTAAATTCTTGAGTATATTGGAATTTTGTTGGTTATACTTATCGATACCCACAAAATAAAAATAATTTAAAATTAAATTTAGTTAAATATAATATATAATATAGTATAAAATTAAATGATTGAATTAATATTGCTTACACACTTTGTTAATTTGAATAGTGTTAAGTGTCATGTTGTATTCCTAAAATAAGAAGTAAACTCCTAAAATAAACTCACTTTCCCATGCTATTTCTTTCACTAGAAAGATATTCAAACCTTAATTTCAAAATGCTTTTCTTAATTATTAAACTATTATTACAGTTCTTAACCATGTTTCAAAATTTGGAAGACTAATCACTACTGGATGATAGTATAATGCAATTTAACTTCTTGTTTTAAAATAAAAATCACATAACATCTACACTCAAACACTATAGTCCAATTAAAAATATAACAACATCCAAGATGATTTTTTATTAAGTGCATATTGGCCACTACTTGATAAACTTGTAATAAATTATTTGAAAGCAAAAATATCAAATACAACTCTCATGGTAGCTCTCCAGCACATGTTCTTAATTCCTACACATATCCACCAAATTTCGACCTCTTCATTTTATACCAAAAATTTCCAAACAACTCTCTCCTAAACCTTGTTATAATGCCATTCCAATAAAATATATATACAAGCAAAAATGTACCCTTTGTCATCATACCACATACAAAATGGAGACCCTACCTCTCCTCCTTACTCTAACTGCTGCCATCTCTGCCTATTTCCTTTGGTTCCATCTCCTCGCTCGAACCCTAACCGGTCCAAAACCATGGCCCTTCGTCGGTAGCCTCCCGGCCCTATTCAAGAACCGGAATCGGGTTCATGATTGGATAGCTGGCAACCTTCGTGCAACCGGAGGTTCAGCCACCTACCAAACATGTATAATCCCTATCCCTTTCTTGGCTCGCAAGCAAGGGTTTTACACCGTTACATGCCATCCCAAAAACCTCGAACACATCCTTCGAACCCGGTTCGATAATTACCCAAAAGGACCCAAGTGGCAAACCGCATTCCACGATCTTTTGGGCCAAGGGATTTTCAATAGCGACGGTGAAACGTGGCTAATGCAACGTAAAACCGCGGCTCTTGAATTCACGACACGGACATTGAAACAAGCTATGGCTCGGTGGGTGAGCCGGTCTATTAAGAACCGGTTGTGGTGTATTTTGGATAAAGCGGTTAAAGATAATGTCTCTGCGGATTTACAAGATCTTCTGTTACGATTAACGTTTGATAATATTTGTGGACTTACTTTTGGTAAAGACCCTGAAACTCTTTCCCCCAACCTACCTGAAAACCCCTTTGCTATTGCTTTTGACACCGCTACTGAAGCCACCATGCACAGGTAAGTAACTTTTGCACATTGCATTAACGGTTTTATAATCTTATTGTGAGATGCAAAATGAATATTGTTTAGTCACGGTTTGTAAAACAAGATGGTTTAGTGTTAAGAGTCCCACATTCATTACATAAAATAAAAGTAGTCAGTGTAGTACTTAAACCACAAGACTCTTTTTCGCTGTATGAATAAATTTTTTGGATTTAGTTATTTTGAAAAATTATATTAAATTTTTTCTCACAATACAACAATTGCTCAACACAGGTTCCTTTACCCAGGACTAATATGGAGGTTCCAGAAACTTCTCTGCATAGGATCCGAAAAAATGTTAAAACAAAGTCTTCAAATAGTCGAAACTTACATGAACGACGCCGTTTCAGATCGCAAAGAAACCCCTTCCGACGACCTAATGTCGCGTTTCATGAAGAAACGCGATGCCGACGGAAAACCAATCTCCGCCGCAGTAATCCAACGCATCATTCTAAACTTCATCCTCGCTGGAAGGGACACGTCATCAGTCGCTCTTAGCTGGTTCTTCTGGCTCATCATGAACAATCCTAAAGTCGAGGAGAACATAATCAAGGAGTTAACGATGGTTCTCGAGGAAACTCGCGGTGGAGAACGGCGGAGATGGACGGAGGATCCTCTGGATTTTGGGGAAGCAGATCGTTTGGTTTATTTGAAAGCTGCTTTGGCTGAAACGCTGCGTTTGTATCCTTCGGTGCCGCAGGATTTTAAGCAGGCGGTTTCCGACGATGTTTTTCCGGACGGAACGGTGGTTCCGGCGGGTTCGACGGTGACGTATTCGATTTATTCTGTTGGAAGAGTTGAGACGATATGGGGTGAGGATTGTTTGGAATTTAAACCGGAGAGGTGGCTTTCGGTTCGTGGGGATCGGTTCGAACCGCCAAAAGATGGGTTCATGTTTGTGGCTTTTAATGCTGGACCGAGAACTTGTTTGGGGAAGGATTTGGCTTATTTGCAGATGAAGTCTGTGGCTGCGGCTGTTCTTTTGCGTTACCGGCTATTGCTGGTTCCCGGTCACCAGGTGGAGCAGAAGATGTCTCTCACTTTGTTTATGAAGAATGGGCTTAAGGTTTTCTTGCAGCCACGTCAGCTTTGAAAAGGGGAAGGGTGCCACGTCAGAGTGGACCGAGGGTGTTATCGTCATTGCTGGGAAGAAATTCGGAGATGTTTAGCGTGATGCGTTTCAGGGTACTTGCATTGCATATGTAAATGTTCATCTTATGTTTGAAATTTGGATGTTCTTATTTCATATTTGTGTATCAAACTATCAATACTTTTTATTTTTCTTGATTGTGAAAATTTAATAAACATAGAGGAAGTGGATGTTGAGATGTGGGCAATCTGAAAGCTTCCTAAAGATTATATATTTTAGAACTCGACCAAAAGTGCAACAATTGGTAGAGGGTATTAAAGTGATATCGTGGAAATGGTTTTTGGTTAAGTCTATATCGGAGTATGTTTGTATTACAAATGATGTGTTGCCTCCTTACAATATATTTGTAGGGACTAACTTTGGTTATCCTTGTGCTGTAATAGACATATAAATATATATATATATATATATATATTATCGGTTAGATCATCTCGTCTTTTATTTATAAATTTTGTCTTAAATATAAATTACAATTTTGTATTTTTTTACTTCCTTCGTCTCGAAATGAATTTACAAAGAAAAAAATATTCAAAATAAGTACTTTTTTTTTTTATCAATGTTATTAATAATTTTATTTTGAATTTATATAAAAAATAAATAATAGTTTTTTACTCTCAAATACTCTACTATATATTTAAAACGACAATCAATACTCAATAATTAATAAAAAAATATAACTTTGTAAAAAATTTCTAGACGTTTATTCATTTATTATTTTTGTGAATTACGTGAAAAAAATCTTAAACTAGTGGAGTACATATAGAGATAGCAATGAATATTTACTGATATTAATAATAGTCATTGATTACCTAAACCCTTTTTTTTTTCTTCCAAAAAA
>JBBPBQ010000004.1:40306608-40342092 GCA_037974755.1 Cicer yamashitae
TGATAATACATAAAAAAAATATTCATTAACACATAAACATAATATATCACAAAATTCAATCATAATAAGTATTAATACATACATTACCTAATAAACAAGATGCATTAGTAATTTAATTGATTTACTAATGAATATCGGATATCCACATATACTTACAATTGTCTTCATGTTAATTAAATAACGATTAGTTGAAATATTAATTTATTTTACTTTTAAAATACTCCTTAAGCTACCTACCTATCTCATGTCCATTAAAAATTATCAGCGGATATATGCGAATACTTATTATTTTTGTCATCCAATTATATCTACAAAATGTTCGTTGACATATGAAGTAATTAAATTCAAATAATTAATATATTTTAGTTAAAAATAATCGTTTGGAAAAAAAATCTAAATTCAAATTTTAATTGAAATAATCTTTTTTTTTTATCTTATAGTTGAAATGATATTTAATCAAATTTTATTTACTTCTTAATTGAACCTCAGAATTACCTTTCATTATAACAAGAGGGTTAACATAATTGTTTGTTGACATTTTTTTTTACTGAATTGTTTGTTGACATAACATAAAGAATTGTTGTTAATTCTGACCCATTAAAATCATTGATCATAGGATATCAATGTTGAGAAAACGTTTAGCAAGTAATAGGCTATAATCAGTCAAAATTTCATTAATGGAAAGAGGAGTTAACGAAAAGCAGTAAATTCTCTGCATTTAAACATTACTATTGCAGCTAAATTAAATCCAAATAAACCACCATTAACCTTTAAAAGTTTAGAAACGTCTAAACCACAATTAACATCCAAATTAAAAGCATCACATCAATAGCTGCAATCTTAACAATAAGAAACAAATATATATTTCTTTTAACTAATTTGAAAGAAGAAGAATTTCGTTCTAAGAAATCTTGACCATCTTGCTTGCAATCCATGTTCACAAGTTTTGATCTTCATGCATAATCAACAAGAAGCCGAGGAAACGAGGATCATCATATATGTGTGTGGAACGTTAGATTTAGAATCTAAAAATAACCGTCCACACAACTGTTACACCATGCAGTTGCAATAGAGGATCCAAGTCCATCATATATGCAACTATAAATTCAACAATTGAGAAAAGTAAAGATCATAAGGAAGGAAATCATTTGTAAAAGTACTAGAAGTCTCTCTAGGGCAAAAAACAACATTAGCATCATCCAATTGCATAATGTTGTCATTTGGAGGTTGGTTTGAATAAACAATCCCACTCTCATTCACATCATCATCAACAACATTATCTTGACAAAAATCAAAATATGAGGGTGATGAAGACATCTTAGATTGCTTAGAAGAAGCTTCAACAACATTTTGATCATTATTACCCATCAAAAGTTGTTGCATGAAGAGTAGCTCATTGGAAAAAGATTCATTCATGGATTCAATGGACAAAGGGTTTGATTCATCATTTGTTGCAAGGTTTTGGGAAAGTGTTGTATGAGAGGAAGAGGGTATAGTGGTAATTTTGGTTGTGATTGAGGTATTGGTTTTGATATAGTCTTCAAGTATAGAAGACTTAGGTTTTCCCTTTGAACTATTTTCATTCCTCTTGTTCTTTCTCCTTGAGTTTTGTCTTCTTTTAGTGGCATTCCAATGGTTTTTGATGGAATTTTCTGTTCTTCCTGGAATCCTTTTTGCTATCTCAGCCCAACGATTTCCAAGTTTGGCATGGCTAGCTACTAATATCCTCTCTTCTTCTTCACTCCAACTATCTTTCTGATATATACATGTAAAGTTTCACCAAAGAAAATAATTAATAATACAAAGTTATAAACTAATTAAAAATCAACAAACTTAAAACTTATGTAATTATTTTGGGAAAATAAATAAATTTAATGTGTTTGAACTTATGTGACAAATTTATTTTTAAAGAGCCTAACGACAAAAATCAAATATTAATCGTGAAGAAGAGAGATATATGTTAGACCTAAGTTTTATCATATCAAATATTTTTATAGTAAGTATATGAGTTGTGCTTACATAACCTTATGTGACAAATTCTAAAAATATATTAAATGAAATATGCGACGTAATTAAAATATAATTTTTGTCCTTCAAATTTTTTCTAGATTTAGGTTTAGCCATTCTTAGGTCTAACATATATCAAGTGATTATGTGTGTTTGGAGTGAGGTTTCAGCACCACCATTACACATTTAAACCCATTTTTAGCATGGAAATGAGAAGCCACAAAGTGTAGCTTCCATTTCACAGCAAGCATCACCAGAATTCTCAACTTTTCCAAACATAAACATACATTATGTCTTCATGTGTTTAGAATCTCTCACGTTCAATTTTTGATCATGTTTAATCTCAACCTTTTAATTAAATATATTGATTTAAAGAGACATATACTATAAAAAAAAAAAAAGAAATAAAGAATTGGATGGTAGAAATTGAGAACATAACTCCCTCGTATATTAACACAATTCCCTTATATTTTTTTAAACATGAGAGGATTCACTCTCTTTGACGTCTTATAAAATATGTTATTTGTGGTTTCTTTAAAATACATCAAATTAAATATATGACTACAGTTGAATTTTTAGAATTTCAAAGAACATATTTCAAATGTAAGCACAAAAAATTCTCACTTTTCAAAGGTGAGACTAAAACTGAATTTTAAGATAAATGTATTTTTAAAAATACTCACTTTATCACATATATTATGTATACTAGTAAATGATAAATGATGGAGGAAGCCCATGAGATTACATATACATGATTTATATATAACAAAGTATAAATTATAACTAAGAAGAAGGTAAAAGAAAGATCTCTAGATGGATCAATCAAATTGTATGCGGATACAAAAGATAGATCCTCCCGAAAAACAGAGATTTTTTGAATATCTCAATCTAAATTTAGATCGTCAGGATAAATAAGAAAATATTATTTCATGGAATTATAATTTCCAAAAATCATTGTTAATTAAACTTAGGAAAAACATAGTTGAAATTAAGTAAAAAAAAAATTCATGCAATTTTGTAGAAGAAAGATTGATGGTCATGCAACTAATTAACACTAGGGACATAAGCACAAAACTTGTAATAAAAATTGTATGAAATTTGAATAGCAAAAATTGGTTTATATAATGTATCAAACCTTAATATTAGGACGCAAATGATTATGCCATCGCTCTCTACATTGCTTGCCAGCCCTTCCTTCTAACTGCTCTGCTATTGGAGTCCATTTTCTTTCACCATATTGTTTCACCAACCTTATTAATTTCCTTTAATCATCAAAATTTAAAATAAAATTAACTTCAAAGAAGTTTATTGCAAATAAATATATATTTAGCAATTCATCAAATTAAAACATATATATAACAAAAAATATAAAACTAGCTAGAACTCAAATCCAATGGCATGTTTGTAAACATTATAAAATGATTGTTTTGTATCGGATTGGAGTACCCTTGTATTCTAAATCAATATATTTTACTTATAAATAAATATAAAATTGAAAAAAATAGTGTTTTTGGTATATTGTACCTGTCTTCTTCCTTTGACCATTGTCCTTTGATTGAAATTAGAGAAGTCTCTTTCTTGATTTTCCTTCTAACAATTTTGGTGTTTTTTTCATAACCATGAATATCCTTAAGGCACAATGTGGATGTTTGGTTGAAGTTAGTCCACATCAAAGCCTCTTCATTTGCTAACACCCCATGATCAATAACAAAGCTTGATTCTTGAGTGTTTGGCCACATACACTCATAGTTTGAACCACTAGAGTAAGGAAAAACACTTGAATTATTTTGTTGATGGCTAGGGTAGTGGATCATTTGGCCCCATAAGAATCTTTCCATGAAAGGGTCATTGGCATTTATATTTTCATAACCAAAGATCTTAACGCCATTACCACCATGATTTCCTCCTCTTACCATGTTTTTCAATCAAAATTATATGAGGTTTAAAGAGAGAGAATCAAAAGTGCAAGGACTATGTTATAGGGAGGATTAATGTATTTTTTGTTTAGAGCAGGTCTTAAGGTGGTTTTATTAGGCAAAAAATATTTGGTTGATAAATAAAGCTTATTACAAGCCTTATAATAAGCCACATTGATTATGTACTTTATCAGAGGGTCAGGAATTAATCAAGAATGTTTCGTAACTCCTAAACTTCAATTTGGACAAAAGGAGTAATTAGGAGGGATTATGGGGTGTCATTAACCCTGTTTTTTTTTTATTTATTTATTTTTTTATTGTGAAGAGATTAATCCTATTATTAATTTGTAAAGGTAATATACTTTATTTTTTGTTTGATTTAATTTGAAATTTAACAAGTATTATTATTTTTTTCTAAAGAGAATAGTGGCGAAATTAAAACACAACATGCAAAGAAGTATCGTATGTCGCGGAATCAAACCAGCACCTCATCGTGTCAAATATTTCTATAACTTTTTATCATTTGAGTTGCACTTGCAATACGAGACAAATTTAACTGGTATATTTCTTTTTTGAGCAAATTTTAATACCATGTTAAAAGACTATACTTAGTTACATTGACATAAATTTGAGTTATATTCCAATAATGAGTCATTATTATATGTTTAATATATTTTAATTTTTTTTCAATTTCTTTTTTGACTGAATTTTTCAATTCCTCGTATGAATGTTTTTGTTTTATAAAAATTTAAATATACTTTGAAATGCAATTTTAGTCTCCGCATTTTAGTAAATTGGTAATTTTAACAGCTTAATTTTTTTTTCTTGCAATTTAGTTTTCCATCTTAATTTGAACTACAATATTAATGACGTGATAGTAATTTAAGTTAGTGTTAATTTGAGCAACAATATTGGTGATGTGACAATAATTTAAAATATTTTAAACATCGAATCAGATCGACCGGTTAAGTCCAATCAAAAATCGATAGTGACTGATTCAAGTAGCAAATGAGATAGGTCATACTCTTAAAACGGTATGAAAAAATATGACTCAGTGATTTGATCAAACTGCACTAGTTTGGTGTGAATCAAATTTTTAATTATATAAAACGAATTTGAGTAAATTTTTGTAAATAAAATAAATAGAAAAGGGCCAAATATTGTTTGTTGTAAAACACGGGATCCTCAGTATTGAAGGGGCATGGCACATCGAATTTTCCCTAAGCTGTGAGCAACCGGTGTTATTTTCATATATATATATAATATATATATATATATATATATATATTATATATATATAAAAGATAAAATATTATTAAAAATATTTGAAGTGAAGACAAGATGTGCCTCAAGGAAGTGTTATATTATAGTATCAACTTAAAAACAATACCTCAAGTACAAGACGCTTCTATTATACTTCAAAGAACTATAATAATGAAAATATAATTGATTACTCTCTTGCTCTCAAAGATCTACGAGAAACTATACACCATTGACTAAATTTATATTAAAAATCATGATTATCTTTATGTAATTGCCACGACCATAATTGTACCTGATCTGATCTAACATAATAGTATTAAATAATTGTCTATTTTTAAAAAATACACAATTTCGAATTTTTTAAATACTCCAAATACAAATTAGTCAAATAACACTAAGTTTATCCTTTGACACCATGAATCAATCGACAAAATGATTGAGCATGTAATAATGATTGGATACCCATTTCCGCCTATTAGACGCCATACCCACTTGTTTGACTTGTGAACCTAAATTTTCTAACATAGAAATGCATTTCATCAAAAGTTCCTCTTCCCACGTAAAAAGATTTCTTCTCCATGACCACTGAAGTAGCTAAAATATCACTAGAAGGGGGGTTGAATAGAGATATTGGAGTTTTTAAATTTTCTTTTGAATAAGTATCCTCTATAAGAGGATGAAGATCAGAGTATGGTAATTTAAAAACTTTAATAAAGAGTTAAATATAGGAAGAGAGTTTAGAGAATGACACACCAAGATTTATACTGGATCACCCAATGAAGGCTACGTCCAATCCTCACAAACTTGTGAGTTTTCACTATGACTCAAACTGGCATGTCCTCTTTACGGACCTCTTTTCAAAAATGTATATTCCTAGCCTCACCAGGCTTACAGAAGCTCTTTCGTTCAGATTACAAATATAACCAAGTGTAGAACTACTTGGAAATTACAGAATAAATGATTTGAGATGATAGTTTGATCTTTCTCTTTACATGAACTTTCTAAGAGGATATTCTAAAAGATACAGTTTAGGATTATAGAAAGTGTAAAGAGAGGATGGGAATGATCTTCTTAGCTTTGAGAAAATTATTCTTTTGTAAGTAGTTCTTCTATTTGAGCTGAAGAGATCACTTCCATTTATAGAGTTTATGAACCTCTATCCATGAGCAAAAGGATTTTGATGACCGTTGAAGACTTGATCAAGTGTCCAAGGTTCTTGGTCTGATTTACAAAAATGCCATCCAGCTGTCCTTGATAATATGAGCTCAGGAGGATGAGTTTGCAGTTCATCCTCAAATAGGAGGTTCATCCTCCCTTGAAATACGGACTTGAGTTGTCTTTTTCCTTTTTGCTTTTCCAATGCTTTTAGGGTCAGTCTTTTCAGGTTAGGTACCAGCTTTTTCCTTTTTTGACTATTCCCTAGGTAAGAGGATGAATATTGATCTGCATATTAACCTCTTATCGTTAACTTTAGTCTTGTATCCTCTTTTTCTTGAATTGTTTCTCTCATAACTGTTTGTCCTCAATATTATCTTCTCTTTATTTTGACTTGGACTCATTGTTTCTATGATACAATATATTCTCATCTAAAGAGGTTCATCCTCATTAATGATTCATCCTCTTGAATGACTATCCTCCAGTTCAGAAATCATGTTGGATTAAATCAAATTCTTTTTTTTTTTATTGAGATGATAAGGAACCTGTTTCTTAATTAGAATACACTCAAGAGCACAGATTAGTCATTAAAACATAATCATAATCATTTAAATAATTTTGTTATCATTAAAATTCTTTGAGAGAGATTTTGTCTCAACAACCACCATCACCTCCAAACCCAAATCCGCCTCTAAACATATCAGCCACAAACACATTTTTGTCGGTGGCCAAGTTGAACAGACGACTAAATTTGACACCCACAAAAGAGTTTTTATGAAAATTCACCTTAAGACTAGCCACCAACTCAAACAAAAGAAAAATGGCATTTAGAGGACAATTTGACCAACTCTTTTCTCCTAAAACCAATGTGTCATTTGCAAATTGTAAATTGTAAATGAGACACCATAACATTGCCCTCAACGCCTATATTGAAGCCCTTAAACAAAGCTACTGATACTGATTCATTTATTAGCACATCCAATCTATCAACCGCTAACTGGAACAAAAAAAGGGAAAACGAATCACCTTGACAGAGACCACGCCTCATTCGAAATTCAGCAGCAGGACTTCCATTTACTAGCACAGACGCTGAAGTTGAGCTTAAACACTCTAACATCCATTCCCTCCGCCGAATTAGAAAATTTATTTTTGACTAGATCGTGCACAAATAATCTCACTCAACTAAATCATAAGCCTTCTCAAAATTCACTTTAAATAATAACAAATCTTTCCTAATACTTTTCGCCTCATCCACCAAATTCATTTGTAATAAGGATACTGATAAGGACCTCAAGAGCGTGAAGATGATCCATATTTTAATAAATTAGAATGAATTTTATTTATTTTAATTTGATTTGTAATAATTCTTAGTTTGCTTTAATTTGGAATTGTAATAGTTTTAATCTAGATTTAGTTGATGTCACGTGTAAGTGAAGATATTTTGCTTACTTACATTTAATTTATTTTAGGAAAATATGATATAAGTCCACTATGAGCCTAGAGAATGGTGTCAATTATGACTCATTTAGATTTAGAGATAGTCTTACTATAAATATGCATTTATAACCTCATTGATACAAGTTTGAAATGAATTAAAGTTTTCTCTTAATGAGAATGTTGAGTGGCATGTATTCTCTTTGAGTTCTTGGATTAGAACTTTCTTGAATCTTATCAAGGACTTCCTTACCATTGTGGCGATTCCTGTAACACCCCGATTTTTAACAGCGCGAGTACATTTTTTTAAAAACAGCTCAATAAAATAATATGTCATAAGACAAAACGGCAAGAGTCATAAATAATTAAATCATACATACAAACAAGCAAAGATAATTTTTGGGACGGTAATCCAAAGTATAAAACTAGAAAATACATCGGGGCTATGCGACCTATCATACATCGTTCATATCCCTGGAGTATTCTCGGCAGACACTTGCGCATAAATGTTGCTCCAAGAATGCTACCCCCATGGTCGCGTCAAAACAATGGAACATGGACCCATCAACAAAAGTCAATTGTCTGTTGAGGCAAAATCCCACGTCAAGTGTTTTGAAGATAAACAAACAAGTTAATTAATCTCTAATCATGATTCTAATTGTGTTGCTTTTTAACTTGTGTTTTTAAGTGTATTATTCGAAGATAGGTGATCAAGTACACCTGTACAACAAACCAAGATCATTCTAGTTTATAACAGATCACTCTAGTTCATAAGAATATCATTCTGGTTAATTCATTTTAAGGATAAAAATGAAATGAATCATTTTCCAAAGTACATATCTTAAGTAAAATGAATATCTAGGCAACTCAGAACAATGATCAAGCCCAAAAGTTTAGCTAAATGCCCAAAGAAGAGAAACAACATCAAGAACAATAACTAGATCAATCTCCAGATTGATGGGCTATGAATAAGTACAGCTAGGACAGAAAGGATGAAAAGGACATTGTTGTTGCACCTTTTGCAGAAAGCCCGACATGCGTGCAAGGCAGAAAACTGACACCAAACAACTGCTAAAAACCTCAGTCACGATATTCATTCAAACACAAAACCAAGAATGTTATGGTTGCAAAGGAAGAACGTTTAAGATAAAATATAGCACATGCCTATTAATTATCACTCTGAACAGTTGTCTCTCTTAAAGATCAACAACGGATATAATAAGTTGTCTCTAACCTCCATTATGTATATAAAAAGAACATCAAGATGAAGAAAATAGTAAAAGTTTTCAGTGCAATCAATTCATCACTAAAACAATCATCCTCGAGAAATCAAAACTCTTCAATCAAGCAAAAGCTCCAGTTCTCTTACACTAGATTCAAAAATCATTTTTATTGAGTTATTGCTAATAATCAATCTCAAACAAGTGTTGAGTTGATTTTGATCATGCAACCTTCTTTCATAATTACATTTCAAACTCAAGTCTATTTCTTAAAGATAATTTGAGTGTATTGTAAAAATCATTTTTGTGATTAAAAGGTAACGTGTAAAAAAATCTTTTTTGACTGAAAGTTAATTGTAAAAATCATTTCAAGGTTGAAAGGTGAATGTTATAATTGATCACGAGTGATCAAGGAAGATTGTGTGAAAGTAAAAGTGTTCTTGTGTGAAGCACAATAGTGAAAAAGCGTACAAATTGTGAGGATTAGACGTAGCTCACTTTGGGTGAACCGGGATACATCATTGTGTGAATATGTTATCTCTATCTTTTTGTTATTTCTCATTCACTATCACTAATCACGTAGAAATAATTTGTTTCATTTATTTTTAACTAACCAAGAACGTTCTAGAATTTTCTTTTAGTAACTAAGATTGATCTTGAGTTAGTTTAAATTAAAAGTAGGAATTAATATTTTTTTAAAGGGATTAAAATTCAAACCCCCTTCCTTGTGATTGATATTATTACTTCAAAGGGTGAAAGTATACATGTAAAGCTTGAACCCACAATTCACTAATTTCTTTTAAACACAAGTTCAAGGATTTGTTAACATGTATACATTCTTGACCATCAATCATAACAATTACATTTGGAAAGGCATAAACTAAGAAAATCATTTTTTTAATTCACCACAACAACATTAATATTTCAGAGTTCTCCTCACTGCTAACTATTTGTCAACGGTCTCAATTCTTTTTCGAGACTCAAGTAGCTAACTACATAATCATAGGATTTTAAACCCTATTTCACAACTCTAAATTTTCTTGTAAAGTTTCAACTTCAGTTCAAATTCATTTATTTGAAAACAACTCAATACATAAAGACACAACAAAAATTCAAATTTCCTCCATTTAGTCCATAGGGTTTGGTCACCTCAAATAATATTAGGGGTTTACTTTGTTTTCCCATTATTCAAGCAATACAAGATATCAACTTCATACTTATATAACCAATAAATTTTAAATTACCAAATCATTCCTCCCCATATATGAACATTACCGACTTAAGAGAGAAAAGAGGTAGAGATTTTTTTGTTTTTTTTCTAACCATTATTAACAACATCAATAAAAAAGATGAAATCTTTTTCCCAAAAACACTATCAACAATATACATTACTAACAACCTTAAGAACTCAGAAATGTTGAAAGCCAACATCCTTCATCATGCCAATTCATAGCTGAAACAAAGAGAAAGGAAGGAGTTTTTCGATTTGTTTTCCGATTCATACATTAAACAAGTTTCATACAAGATGAATCTTAACTTTTACAAAGTAAAAAAAAATGAAAACATTTTCTACAAAGACAACGATAATTTCGTCCATGAAGAGGGGGAAAGGAAAAGAAAAGTTTCTCACCTGAAAAACTATATCATTAGCACCACCAAGCAACAATGAACAACTTTGATTCACAACTCTAATTAGAATTCTTCTTGGTTGGTTTTGAAATAGAGGATTTATGTGTGTTTTTCAACTACCAACATTTGAAAGAAAAAAATCAATTGGAGAGACGATGATGCTAGCATGAAAAATGGAGAGATGGGAGAGGAAATTTGTTTTATACTTTTCAATAAAGTGCTACTTGGTCCCCAAGGTTCTCTAATATAAATAATATAATTTAATCTTAATCACTCATTTAACTCTAAAATATCCTCCTACTTTTTGAACATAACATCAAGAATAGTAAAATATCTAACTCACTTTATGTCCCATCACTCACTTCCAGTCCACTTTAATAAAAATATCTACTATCGTTGCAACTCAACTGACAGATGAATTTATCAGTAACATGTGACATCTTAAAATCTTTTTCGATAATAAATTTTCCATAACTTAATTAAATTATTATCCGATAAATAATCTTATTCAGGTCTCCAAATATATATATATATATATATATATATATATATATATATATATATATATATATATATTAAACATATTACTAACTCTAACAAAAATATACTTTTGGTACTTAATTTCATAAAATAAAAATTGGGCTAATAGCCTAAGCAGTTCAACACAAAATACAATAAAATTGCAGAAATTAGAGTATAGAAAATTCAGGGTCTTATAATTTCTCATTGACTTATCAATCTTCTAGGTTGTGGCGTCTTATTCTCCATCTAACTCACCTTTGGTTCTTTTCCCCCTTTCGTTTAGCCACTTTATTTGAAGAAATCACTTGGTTAGATCTCCATTCTCATGTAGAAGCACCCAAATCGATATCATCTTCATTAAAATAAACCACTTGCTTATCAAATCCTAATTTATTAAAATATGGATCATCTTCCTACTTTTGAGCTCCTTATCAGATATCATCCAATATCTAACAAACTTTAATAAAAGTTGATTGTGCTTCAACTACCAACTTGCCCACTACCTTTTTAAGTCTATTAGCAAGAACCTTAGATAATACTTTATACATACATCCCACTAAGGACATCGGTATGAAATCTGAAACCTTTTGAGGATTATCTTTTCTGGAGATGAGAGCAAGGAAGGTATTGTTGGACTCTATCAATATCTATTGTTGGAATGGAATTCACGAATAAACTTCATAAAATCAATTTTCACAATCTCCCAAAATTCCTTCACAAAGCCCAAATGTAATCCGTTTGGTCATTAGCTCTTGTAGCTATCACATTCCCACACCACTATTTCTCACCTCTTCCTCTAAAAATTATTTGATCAATCCTTCAGTCTTTTGCTCATTCAAAGACTTAAATTGCAGCCCCTAAATCAGCATGAACAATTCTCTTGGTTCTGAAGTGGTCCTCAAAGTGCTTAAGAATTGTTTTCCTAATCTTTGTCACCCCTTCAATCCTGTCTCCCTAACCTCCACAAACAAAATGGAATTGTGATGACTTCTACTCACAACTAACCCATGAAAGAATTTTGTATTGGTATCCCCCTCGGTTAACCACTTAACTCGAGATTTTTGTCGTTGAATACTATAATTCAGTCATGCAAGTCGACCAATAATCATATGGTTCAATCAGTGACCCACTAAACTATGTACCCTTACTGAGTTGATTCACGAGCCGATTTTTAAAACATTGATCTAAGTGTTTTGTAGAAAAGCTTACATGATCATGTGAAAAATTAGAGTGATGTGAAATTTTAATTTAATTTTAAATTACTTAATATCACTTTAATAATTTCAGAAAATAAAAAATAAATAAATTTTAATAAATTTATTTTCTTGCTTAAAATTTTTTATAAAATAAAAATAAAAAAAACTTTTCTTTTTTTCTAAATTATATATTTTAGCTTTAAAAATTTCTGGAAAAAAAATCGAATTTTTGTTTAATTACTCTGATTTTTCTAATGAAAGTTTTCAAACGAAAAATGAGTTTAAAGGAAATAAAATTTATTTAGACAAAAAATGGAATACTTTTTCAGAATTGTTTTAAGCAAAGAAAAGTAATTTTAAAAAATAGAAAAAAGTAATTTATTTTTTTATTTTCAGAAATTTTAAAAGAAAATTTTTCCCCCTAGAATTATTAAAGTGATATTAAGTAATTTAAAATTCCACACCACAATTATTTTCCACATTATGTAAAATTTTTACACCTCAATTAAATCATTGTTATATAACTAACATTGTAACTCAAATTAAGATGAAACCAAATGACATTATTTTTGTCTAGAGTGGTGGCTACAGAAGACTAGAATGGTCAAATTTGATAGTTTGAGTGATGACGGTGGATGATTAGTGATGATGTATTTGAAATAAAATTTAACATAATAATTATAAAACTTATTAAGGTTTTGACTTTTAAGAGACCTCTTTTAAATAGTGGAAAAACTCAATTTAATCTAGGTTTAAATATGTCTTTGGTCCCTGCAAATATATCACTTTTGGATTATAATTCTTGTAAATTTTTTTGTTTGAATTTCGTCCCTGTAAAATCAGAGACGGTCGATTTGGTCTCTAACGCCAAATCAACATTAAAAAAAAAAAAAAAGACGTTGTCAAGACCCAAAAACTGAAAGTCGTGACCGGCGCACAAGCTATACTCCTAGCCTGGCAAGCCTATAAACTAACTTAACAGTTAAGCAATTAAATAGTTCTAAATAACCATTTCAAAAAATATATAATTTTTCTCGAGATTTCGACAGAGTATCCTCTGTAATTTCAACATTTCCAAATTTATAAAATCCTGTTTTAATCTTTTAACCCAGTCATAACTCAATGATGTAACTAGGTGCACCTACCGCCGTTAACGATTTCATAATTATAACAACGATTTCCAAAACACATTTAAAAATCGTTTCATTGTAACTCATGGAAAACATATTCAACTATACATCAATTCGATATTTAAACGTTTTATAACTCATAAATAAATCAAACTACAAACGTATTATATACAAAGACAATGAAAATAAATAAAGGATGAAATCGAGATAAATTCAAAGGTTGTGTTTTCCCCAATTTTTAAATAAATACTTTAACACAAAAAACAAGTAAAATAATAATTATAGCATAACAAAAATATGTGATAATGATTGTCGTCTACTCACAACTATGGAGAATCGCCTAAGTTTGTTCTCCAACAACTCCTTGAGTAGCAGGCAGGACCTCAGCTAACAAATTTGAGAAAAATTATTCTAAAGTTTAGCTAATTCTAGGAAACCATAAAAATCCCTTAAATCTACTCTAAACACAAATAAGAATTTTTTTTAACAGAACTACATTTTTTCTAGAGATTCATTATTAGCATTAGAGTTGTGTATTTACCTCAAAGAGTCTCAATAAACAGTTTTCAAGAAATAGGTACCATTCGCCTTCCTTAGAGCACAAACCCTAACTCAAAAATTCTACCCAAGAACTTGTGAAAATATGAGGAAGCTTGCTTAGGGAATTTATACCCTTCCTATGGGTATATGGTTTAGGGAGGCTAGTTTGTGACTAAGTCAGAAGAAGAAAAATAAGAGGAAAAGAAAAGAAAAGCAAAAAAAATGAAAATAGGGGTAAGGGTGGGGAACCGAGAGAGAGGAAAGGGAATGGAGGGAGTGAGATAGAAATAGATGTAAGTGGGTGGAGCTAGGGATTGACAACGGGTGGATACGGGCAGTTTCGGGTCCAAATTCTATATCCGGCTAAAACTGCAGGTGGTGCTCTGAGACCCATTCCCGACCATTTAGACATATGGTTTGTGCGGGTCTCGGGTTATACGGGTTTTTGGGTGGGTAAATTCGGGTTGGACTATTGAGCCATTTTAAGTTTCTCAAATTCTAATTTTTTTTTTTTTTGTAAAATTAAGTGTAGTTTTTTTTTATGGGTCCTTAGACACTACTGACCTATTAAACATTAGTAAGCATTTTTATGTTTTAAATTTTTAATTTTAGCCAGATAAATTGTTAATTAATTCCTTCAGTTTTAGACTATTTTTGTTCCATTTTTTCCTTTGAGCATTGAACTTGTAAACTATTCAAAATAGTATCATTTTAACTTAGTCTAATTTAGTCTCACTTTAAAAATTATTATTTATCTTTCAGATTTATTTTATCCCATTTTTACCTTGCTAACGAGCTTTGCAAAATGAAACATGACAACATACATCAACAACAAAGATTTAAGCTTTAAATTGTACAACATGTCAATTTAAATTTACAAATAAAATATTAAGTTCTTCAAAGAAATGTGATTCACTTCAACCATCAACCTGCAGAAACATCAACCTACATTGAAAACAAATTTAAAATTAGAATTCAGATTTACTAAAAAATAAAACATATTGAAAATGTGAAGACCATAATATCTCTTTATTCAGAAAACAAAGAAATCTTATGACCAAATTAGAAAGATTCAAGATTAAAAACTATACCAACTTAGTATTACCATCATTATCTATGTAATTTCTATTCAGAAAAATTATTCCATCTACATATACATATTAAAAAAAATATAAAAAACATACATTAAAAAAACAAGAACATCTTAATGGTGGAAGCAAAAAGCCAAAACCTAAAAACCCTAAATCTTAAACCAAAACACAGAAACCAAACCAAAGGCCATATGTCCTAAGTAATAAGACACCATAACCCTAAATCTTATAACAAAACACAGAAAAATAACCCTAAATCTTATAACAAAACACAGAAAAATAACCCTAAATCTTAAAACAAAACACATAAAAAAAACCACAAATCTTAAAACAAAACACAGAAAAACAGTAAGAATTAAACCAAAACCCATATACCCTACGTAATAAGACGCCCTAACCCTAAAAATAACCATCAATAAACATAAAAGACTTAACAATACCGTGTTGATGTGTGACTGTAACATTTCCTTCACTCCATCAAGTTTGTCCGATTACGAATCGCTAATTTTGAAGAGAAAAAAAGATTAAAAAAAAAATCACTAAAAAAACGAGTAAGTTTAAAGATGTGAAAATGAGAGACACATAGAGAAGAGAAGGAGAACCTACTTGAGAGCTTGGTTCTCTTTTGAGAGTGGAAATGATGGCTCTCATGAGGGAATGAGTGTTAGTAGGCGGCGGGAGGAGAGAATTAGGGTTAGGTTTGTTACTATCACATTTATATGTTGGGTCGTGCTCCCGGGCCTACTAGTTCAAGTGGCCCAAACTCCATTCACATATATATACGGTCAGGTTCGGTTATTATCGGTCCAATTTTCACAATCCGAACTCGCCCGCACATAACCAATCCAATTCGTTCTCCACATCCACCAACCCGGTTCACCTGACTTCACCCGCCCGAATGAGCTTTTTGGGCCTCGGACGGTCGGACTTTAATCTATTATACTAAACTTCTTTTTTACCAATTTTTTAAAAATAAAAAATAAAACCACCATACATCCCAGGAAATTATATTATGTATTATTGACATGCAAGAATATAAATTACATATTTCACAAGTATATTGTACTTGAATGCAAATTAAAATATTACAACTGGTAGAGGAATGTTGTCAAAATAAATTAAGAAGGGTGATTAGATACAATTTCCAAATTTCAGTCTCATTAATATAGTTGTTAATAGATTAGATCGTTCCCTCCTTTTGAAGACAATAGCGCATAACCGTAGAAGAAAAAAAAAAGAGTTTTAAATTTGAAAATGTGTGGCTTAAAGATAAGGAACTTCCAAAAATTGTGGAGTTGGGGTGGACACATGAGATTAATGGAGATGTTCTATCCAAAAAGAAATGAATATATGTAGAGAAAACTGCTGAGAACTAAATTCCGCATTGCCATCATTTTCATAATGATTTGGTGTCATCTTGAATCTTTGTAAGAATTATCCTAGTCATTTTTCAAACTTTGAAGTAAGTTTAACTAGTAGGCAAACAAACTCTTCGTCGTTCATAATTTTTCTTTTTATTTGCTCTTTTGTTTTAGTAAATGTAGAATAGGTTTTTTTATTGGAATGTGTCTTTGCATTATATATAATATTTGATTATACTCCTTCAAATATTAGGGATATAAGAAATTGCAGAGACTTATATTAGTAAAAAAAAAATTTGCAGTGACTAAGTCAAACAACAAGGAATAAAAACAAAAAAAAAATATTTATAAAAAAAAAATTTATGAGAACTAAAACAAAAAAGATGTATATTTACATAGATTAATTATATATTTAAGCTTAAATTAAAAAACTTGAAGAATTACTTTGGTACAAAACATATCATTTTAGTTGATTTTAAGTGAAATCACAGTCTTAGTAAACAAAGTGAATCATCCTCTTTTGATGAAAAAATTACCAATTCTAAAAATTACCAAATCCAAACAAAAAATTGTCTCTTAATATTTAAAAATATCCAAATATTAGGATTTTGAAAGATTATTTTGATAAAAGAAGATGTTGAAGATTTTAAAAAACTACGGAGGAATGTATAGATTTTTAAGATTTTTTTTAAGATATTTTACAATCAAGATTTTATAACTAGTATTTTAATAAATTAATAATTTAAAATTTGGATATTTTTAAATATTAAGAGACAATTTTTTAGTTGTGAACAATCTTAATAGAATACCACGGGATGTATTTATAATTTTTTTAAATCTTAATATCAAATAATTTTTTATAATAAAAAAATCTTTTAAACTCTTTGGAAATCCCAATTTAATACACCCCATAATTATTTATCAAAATAAAAAAGAAAAATCATTTGGATCGCATAAATAATAGATATTGGCAATGTGAGTATCTAAGGCAATACTTTCATTTGCTTTGTCTCGTTCATATGGTCTTAGAGTAACTCCAATTGTTGCTTAACTTACTTTTGTGAGCCTAAATTGTCTTCTAGTATTTAAGCATTTTTTTTTTTTGAGAAATTTTTTTAAGTAGAGCAACCATACTATTATGCCAAAAATAAATAAAAACAATCATACTAAGTTTTACTCTAATGGTAATAAAAATAAGCAAAATATTCTTGACTCCTCCAATATTATATTTTTACTCGAGATCAAGTCATAAAATATTATTTTTAATGGTTAAATTCCCGGAAGAGGATTGCTTCTTCAAGCTCCAAAACTTATTTTTATGGAATCTCACCATAAGCACACTCCAATAATAAAAAAAAATCATAAAAAAAAACACCAAACTCTAGAACTTATTTTTAAGAGACCATTTAAGATACGTGCATAGGAGATGTTTTTAGGCACGACCTTCGACACTTTCGATCTCTTTCTTGGAATATTTTTCTAGAGTTCTCATCTCAACATAAATTTTAGATTAAATATATTTTTAATTTTTATAAAATTTCAATATTTTAATTTTAAATTTATTAAAAAAATATATAATTTTTAGTGTTTATAACATTATCCAGTAAACAATTTTTGTTATCGCTGAAATAAAACATTTAATCGTTATTCATCTCTAAAATTTTAGAATGATTTTCCGCAAGCATATTTAGAATACTATAAAAAAATTTCTCCACAAAAATTTAAAATTTTTTAACTCTAGATGAATAAATATAAATTTTTTAAATATGAAAAACACTATAAAAGTAGCAAAATATAGACATCGAAATCAAATTTTGAACTCACTTTTTGGGGAAGAACTTATTATATTGTTGTAAATATGACTACTTATTATATTGTTGTAAATATTTTATAGAGACTAACGGTTGTAATATTTTTATAAGCACTAAAATCGAAATATTAAAATATTATAGGCACGATATAATATATATAATATGTGTGTTTGATTTACTGAAGAATGGGGGACAAAACATAACAACTCATGATGAACCATATTTGATGTAAAAAACATTTTCTCACCTTCCTTTATTCTCTATCCCCCTATTTTCTCTACTTTGCTCTCTCTCTCTATCTATCTCTCTCTCCCTCTTATCTCCGCCACTCACTCTCTCTATCCTATCTCTTGTTTTCTTTCTCCAATCTTTTTCTCTCCTCCCCTCCCCCCTCTCTCTCCTATTTGTATTATCGTCATCAACATTTATACATATCATCATAAAAGATATAGTAGTAAATTTCACATTATTGTCTTGTTCATTGTCCATCAATTAACGTATAATACAAAAAGTTTGTCATGTACTGTTATGCCATGCATTGTTTTTCATGTCTAATACTTACTCTTTTGCAGATTAAACCGACTTTAAATATATATATATATATATAGTGATGTTAAAAAAGTTTTAAATTATTTTTTTACATATATATTTAGAATATTATAAAAATCTATGCCATAAAAATTTAAGTTTTTTTTTACAAGGTATGAATCAAATATGTATTTAAGTACCAAAAGATAAAAATAAAATAATAATAATAATAACGAAAATATAGATCTATGAATCAAATTTTGAGTTATTTTTTAGAGACTTCTATCATAACACATAAAATATATCTATAAAATTTGATGGCATTCTAATAAAGCCTAAATTTATTTTGATTTTTATAGAGTCTAATAACGAAATTTTATAAGAACTAAAAACATAGCTAACTCTAAAATTATTTATTATGTAGACTTATTGGGAAAAACAATATAGATAAATTAAAAAATACAATCATATAATACAACGTGAAAAACTCCAAAACATGAGAATAACACAAATTTCTCTCAAAAATATCATGACACGAGTACAACTGTACTCTCCAAATGAATTACTAGAACTACATATCACAGTACCTGAAGAGAGTTTAGTTGAAAATATCATAGAAAATAAAATCATTAAACATAATATTCAAATGTAAAGAGAAGAAAACTCTTGAATAAAGAATAATTCTTGATGAGCACTTGAGATAGCTTCCTCCAATCCAAGAGCACTCCCTATGATGGCTAAAGCTTAAAAAACAACAGAAGATGATGCATTGTGATGCTATCCAAAGTTTTGCTTACATAAACGATGGGAGGGCCATGTCTATATAAAAATATAAAGAAAAGCCTAAAAACGCACTATAACACGCATTTGCATAGGCTATGCACAATCGTGCTTACTTAAAAACAATTTTTTCAATTTCGCTTCATAGCATGGTCATGCTTCACAAATATGGAAATTTGCACAGCCAGACACCGTTGACAATTTATGTAGCTTTGTAGAACTTTTCTAGAGCTTTCCAACATAATAAAGAACACCTTCATCGATAATCCATAACTTCGTTTATGGTTGAAATATCGTAGCAATGTAAATGCCTAATTACATAATGATTTTGCAAAAAAATGGCCCAAAGCTTTACCTTTAACTTTTTTATATTATTTCTTCTTTTGTACCAATTACAATTAAAAGAAAAAAAATGGGTTAGTAACAAGTACAAATGTTATTAATCTTACTTGTCCTATCACCATTCATAACATACATTAATGAATATTTTTCTCCTAATTTTTATGTACAATTGAAAATTGACATTTTTACTAGAGTTTTGAGTGTCAGGTACAAACTAAGATAATGGTCATCTACTAATCATTTAAATATTATTATTCTGCATGTATTTTAATTGCAAAATCATTAATAATGTGTTGATAATTAAGATTTTTTTAAATTTTTTTTAAATTGAAATCAAAACAAGACAATATAGGAAAATTAAATTACTTAAAGAACTTAATATATGCATAAAAATAAAACTTGAGTTTGATTCAAATGTTAAAATATCTCTAATTACTTATCATTCTTCAAATAGAATTTCACAATCAAGATCGCAAGAATTAACATGTTTTAGATCAAGATGTTTGCAATATATTTTCAAGTCATTACGAGATAATTACCTAAGTTTTTCATTACTCAATAAAAATCCAAAATATCCTCAAATGAGCTATATTGTTCAAATCTTTTCTATAGTGAGCAATCTGCAAACTTTTAGTATTTACTTACAAAGTAATTGAGATTTGAGAGGGAAATCATAATCTTTTATAATTCTATAACTTTTACAAACAACTAATTTCCGCTCAAACCAGCATAGAAATAATGCAATGTACCAATAACATCTAAAGCACCGACAACTACTCACATTTCACCAAATCCACAAATGCAATTAATTCATTGCTCTCGAGAACACAAGTCTGCTGCCCAAAACTTTGAATTTTCCATAAATAAAGTTGCATATATTAACAATAAAGAATTTGCATATAAAAAGAAATGCATTAGTTTGTTTAGTAGTTTTACTATTCTCATTCTTACTGAGCTATTGTTAACAAATTTGTTGCTGTTTAAGACGGCATTTAATTGTACAATTTCTTTGGAAAATCTAAAAGGTAAGTTTTTATACCTTGTTGTTTCCGATTTCAATTAATATGATATGTGCATTGTGATTACGGCATCAATATGACACTCTAAACGCGGTATAATATGATCAAATTATATCATAATCAAATATTTGAGATTAAGCCTTGCAATGTATAATCCATTGTATTTTTACGTTGATAGTATCATGTGATTCATTTAAATTAAACAATGACAATAATGATATTAGAACAAATCTATTGTGAATTCGAACCTACAAAATAAAATTTAATCTAAGAATTGTAAATCTCATTCTTTCACGTTATTCATTATACATTATCCACTAATATTTGCATTTTCATGTTGCCTAACATGTTTCTATATATTTTGTCAACACAGACAAGAGGGCAAACTTTGCTAGTCACTAAACACCACTTCCTTAAAAATCCAATAGATCTCACTACACCTAATCTCATTAGTTGATATACAATGCATGTTAAGTAATTAAAGTCAACAATTTTCAATGTCTCAAGTACAACAATGGACCGCCTTATGATAATTACATTCAAATTGTGTAATTAATTATCATTCATTTCTAATAACTTGAAATAGTGGGCAACTTTAATGGATGCTGTATATTTCCAATGACAATAATGACATTTGACAAATGCTATTGCAAATTTGAACCTACAAAATGGAATTTAATGTAAGAATCGTAAATCTCATTCTTTCAAGTAATTCGTTATGCATGTATCTATTAATATGTATGTTTTTATGTTGTATAACATGTTTCTATATATATACTATTAACACAGGCAAGATGACGAACTTTGTTAGCCGTTAAACACCACTTCTTTAAAAGTCCAATAGATCTCACTCCACCTAATTTCATTAGTTGATGTACAATGCATGCTAAGTAATTAATGTCAACTATTCTCAATGTCTCGAGTACAACAATGAGTCGCTAATGATAATCACATCTAAACTTTGTAATGTATATCATCCAATCCCAATAACTTGAAATGATGACATACATTAATGTATGTTGCATATTTTCAATTATGAGAGTAAGTATCACCACATAGTTGACTCATTAGGTGCAATATTTTATTTCCAATGCCTAATATCAACAATTTCCAATGTCTCGAGTACAACAATAAGCCGTCATATGATAAGTACATTCAAACTATGTAATTAATATCATTCATTCTCAATAACTTGAAATGGTGGTCTACATCAATGTTTGTTGCTTATTTCCATTGTTGTAAGTAACTACCTCCACATTGTTAGCCAATTAGAGGCAAATTATTGTTTCTAATGTCAACAACTCACAATGTCTCGAGTACATTAATGGACCGCCCCTATGATAATCACATTTAAATTATGTAATTAATATTCACTAATTATGTTGCATATTTTCAATAGTGTGAGAGTAATTACAACTAGATAGATAACCAATTAGAGGCTACAGTTGTTCAACTATATAGTGATAATTACTCATAATATATCATATTTTCTACTTATTACTTTAACAAACTAAGGAACCATGATATATTTATCACTTGATCAATTATATATTTCTCTTTCAAAGATAATATCAAGAAAGAGTTTGAAGATATTAATAGTTGATAAGTCAACAAACAAACACCCTTTCTAATATAGTTTATTAAAGAAATGTTTCAAAGCTTGAAATAAACAATTTTTAAAAAATTATGTTCATTTTACAAATGTAAATTCTATTTTTAAATTTATGGATTAAAATAAAATTCATTACTAACTTTTGTTTAAATTATTTATATTGTATTTTTTATTTCGTCCTAAGATATAAAAAAAATGGCGCAACAACTTTTTGTATACATTTAAACTTATAATCCCAACAATTTGTGAACTTTAATTTTTGGGCATAAAATTTTTAGAAAAAAATTGAGTCCCTTAAACTTTGATATATAATTTTTACTCCTATATATCACTCACTTAAAAAAATATGGTGCCATGACTGATTGTAATTTGTACACGCTAAAGATGTTCAAAATCCACGTTGTTCTCTATTTATTAGTTGAGTGCTTATATATAATATAATATAGAGTTTAATTGTCATGTATTATTATTATTAGTATAAAATTTTTTACACAATCGAAGAATCATGATAAATTATATATCTGAATAACTTTATAAATAGTTATAATAAAATTTAAATATTATTAACAATATAACTGTTATAATTGATTGACAATTTAAAAATTATATGTATATATAAATTAAATTTTATAATATAATAGAAAATATGTAGCAGTATCTTTGTTCAAAATAAAATGTCACTACTACTTTTTTCTAATGGGCGAAAGAAGTTTGAATGAATTGTTAAAGAATTAACTCATAGATTATAAATGTGTGGATTTTTAATTGTTGATATGATCATTAAGATTTGACAGTGATTCGTAACTATTTTTGTTATCGCTCTTTAAATATTAAAGATTATTTTTAGAGTTTGAATTTTTTTAATTTAATTTTTTTTTAATTTCTATTGATCATTTCTATTTTTCTCGACTTTATTTTTATTTTTAATTACTTTCGTCGGAACGAAAGTTTATATCAAATAAATCATTATACATGTAAAATTTTACACAAATATAAAATCATTTAATATATTATTGAGATATATCAAAATTAATATATTACACACTTTTGTTGAACATCGTTAATCTTTATAAATTTTAATAAGATATAAAATGATTTTAGGTTTGTGTAAAATTTTATCTGTACAATTAAACTTTTGATTCAATGAAAAAGTTAAAAAAAAAAATTAAAATGAAAATAAATAGAAATAATTTACAAAGATTAAAAAAGATATGGATTTAGATGATGGAAACTCCTATTTTTATCCTAGTGAGTCGTGGGATTCAATACACTTAAACTTTTGTAATTAAAAAATAAAAAAGAACTTTTTTCTCATGGAATGTTTTCGTGGTATTTCTTTTTTTAATACCTCCTATTTTATAATAAGTGTTACTTTAACAAAATAAATATCATTATCAATTTCAATCTAACTTAATTATTATTTTTTTTTACAATACTCTTTAATTATTACTATATATACAACTTTTAAAATATTATTATATTTTATATTAATAATTAAAAAAATACACTAGTAATTAAAATAAGTAATTTGATAAAATAAATATTCTTTTTCTTTTAACTGTTGCATTTAACACATTTACTGTAACACGAAGGTAGTAATAATTGAGCAACAAGTTTGAGTCATTGCCTATATATAAAAAAAGAAAGAAGAAAAACAAGTCTCCATCATGATTCATTGGCACGTAAGCTTTAGCGCTTTCTATCCACTCTCCAATACTTGCCAATATTTGGACGCATGTTTTGCTTCTTCACACACACAAACTCACCCACAAGGCTCTATAGATTCAGAACAAATATTTACATATATATAGATTTAAATATGTATAATCATGTTTTGCGTGCCTATTATACTCTCTCCCTCTCTGTGATAGCAGTTTTTTATAATATTATAATTCAGTAATAATCACTAACATCGAAGGTTTGTTTCTCTCATCCTTTCTTGCCTAACATCAGTTGCATAGGATTAATTTTATTGCAAGTGATTGTATTTCTTCCCTCAAATTAATCACTCAGCTACTTTACTTTGTTGCTGTATATTTCATTAATTTGTTCATTTTTATGGTGGTATAGTATAGTTATATCACATTTTTAAATAAATTCATCACTTCTTTTTGTTAAATATTGTAAATATCAAATTATTCCTATTTTCCATTTTCTTTTTCTAATCTAATTGTTTTATCTTCTGGTGATCCATTGCAGGGGCTAGTATTATAATCATAGAGATAAGTGATTTGTTTTTCAACTTGAGACAACAAGTTAAAGATGACTATCACCAAGGTCTACATTATGTGAGCACATTTTCAATTTCCCCCTTTTCTCTATTTTTTTTACTTGCTCAATCTTAGTATTGATCAAAATTAAATGATGACATTATGAGTTTTTATTTTATGGTTTCTTATGAATAATATCGCATGAAATTTTGTAGATATTACTCTTTGTATGGACATGTGGACACTATGGCAAGAGAAGTACACAAAGGGGCTGCTGCAATTGAAGGTGTTGAAGCTACACTATGGAGGGTAATTTTTCAATTATCAATTAGAATGTGCCATTGTCTAGCAAATATTCGGATTCCTTTTAGTTAGGATTATTTTAGTAAGCACTGACACATGACACCGAATATGACACTGACATGTTGATATCGATAATAATTTCAAAAATGGAAGAAATTAATTGTAACTATGTGTGTCGGTGTTTGACACACTTATTAGACACTGAACACGCCTTTAATCTGAAGTGTTAGTGCTACAAAACTCTCAATTGGTAGTTTATTTTGTATTTGATGAAAACAGGTACCTGAGGTTCTTTCGGATCGAATATTGGAAAAGATGAAGGCGCCTCCTAAACCAGATGATATAGCTGACATCAAGCCAGAACAACTTGTGGAGGCTGATGCTATTATATTTGGTTTTCCTTCTCGTTTTGGTATGATGCCAAGCCAGCTCATGGCCTTCTTTGATGCCACTGGTGAGTTGTGGCAATCTCAAGCACTGGCAGGAAAACCTGCTGGAATCTTCTGGAGTACTGGATTTTATGGGGGAGGCCAGGAACTTTCAGCGTGAGTATTGCCTTTCACACCTATCTGTTTTAAGAAAAGACTTTCCCTAATGACCTATAGCTGAATTTCACACTTCTAAAGCAAGCGATCTTTACCAGTTCACGGCCTATTTGGATTGACTTATTGACATAAGTACTTGTGAGACTGTTTGGGAGAGCTTATGATATGCTCATAAGCTATTTTTAGCTTATTTCTATAAGCTCCAATGATAACTTACGAAAACAGCATATAACTTATTTAAAAACAGTTTGATTTTATTTTATCTTTTGTTATGAAAATAATATACATACATACTTATATGTGTTTATACTACAAGTGCTTAATTAAGTTGTTTATCCAAACATAGAATCATACAATTTTCCTTTATTCTTTTCACATTATATACAAGAAAACAAACTTCTTCTCTATAATAATAATCATCATAAAAATCCATACAATTGTTGATCATATATTGGAACTAATCCTTTTACTTTTGAATATCAATGCTATGCACGATAGTGCTTGGCATGTGTCTTTCTATAACCTTACCAAGAAAGGCCACTTGTAAGAACTATTACCATCAATAACTCTCATACGAGACTATATCTACTTGATTTTGGTTTTTAGTTTCCTCTTTGTTGGGTATGAGTCTTAGTGATAAGTTGACGGGTCGCTCAAGCAAGGTAATCTTGTAAATTGGACCGTAGTATTTAAACGCAGGTGTTAATGTTATACTATCAAGTGTAAACCTTAAGTTTCAATCATAAAAGAAAGGTACTGCAGCCACTCTATAGTTGGAGACTAGGCACAATTGGCCGAACTTGGTGATCAAATCTCATGTGTTCTTTGTTTGCGTTTTTCGTATATGTCTACTTTTGAATTGGGGTTGCTATTCTAACACGCTTTGCAGATGGACAGCTATAACTCAGTTAGCTCATCATGGTATGCTTTTTGTTCCACTTGGATACACCTTTGGTAGTGGCATGTTTGAGATGGACGAGGTCAAAGGAGGCTCCGCGTATGGCGCTGGAACTTTTGCTGGAGATGGAACTCGTCAACCTACAGAGCTAGAACTTCAGCAGGCCTTTTACCAGGGTAAATACATTGCTGAAATTGCAAGAAAGTTGAAAAGCTAGCCTCTCTGTGTGACAAATACTCAACAACATATTGTGAACTGCTACATTTTCAAGAAGGCTTCCTGTTGCTAACTTGCTATACTTTTACTAGTACTGTGGCTGCAGGATTGCCTCTTTCTCAGAAAATCTAATTATTCTAATGCATAAGATATCCAATATTCTTGTCTTCAGAAGAAAAATGCTCAAAAAACAGAATTTTTTTATTGATTTCAGAATTGAGTCTCTTCTTACAAAACAATAGATATTTGAGATATTAGTAATTAAAAGCAAAGTTATGCATGCAGTCATGTCAGTTTGACCTATTTTTCGGAGGATTGGTCTGTTAATTTTGTTTTTTCTTGAATTGGTCCTTTATGTTTCGTTTTGTTTGCGCGGTTAGCCTTTTTAACAACTTCCGTTAAAAAATCCGTTTGTTGACTCGTACAGACATTCTAGCTTCATCTTCTTCTGTATTCCATATCCCAAA
This sequence comes from Cicer yamashitae, assembly GCA_037974755.1. Lineage (NCBI taxonomy): Eukaryota > Viridiplantae > Streptophyta > Magnoliopsida > Fabales > Fabaceae > Cicer > Cicer yamashitae. The sequence goes on from JBBPBQ010000004.1 coordinate 40,333,804, forward strand.
TCCCGTATTGAAAACCCTAGAAATGGAAAAGGTTGACACCAAAGGCTTTTATCCGTGGTTTAACACCAAGTAGTTTCACAACTCCTTGCTTCCTTTCCATAGGTTTGAAGAACACATACCACAACCCATATAATTTGGGTTTCAATTATCTTAATTAATTTAGAGTTTTATCCCAATTAAAATTAATTAGGGTTCTTCAAACCTTGAAATACAAGTTGGTGTTGGTGGCAGTAGTGATGGATAGATATTAAGAATAAGGTATAGGAGATGTGATATTGGTGTAATGTAAATCCCTAGGAGAAGTATGACATGGTTGAATTTGAAGAAGAATGTGTGCCAGGAGGTCGTTGTTTTTAGTTTTTTCTTTCCATGAGTCCATTGAACTTTCTGGGTTATGATGCATTTTCTGGTTCTTGATGAATTTGAGGGAAAAATTAGGGTTGGTCGCATGTGTATTTTTGTAACAGAAGTGCAAAAAAAAAAGTGTATTTTCGTTGGTGTAATGGGACTTAAATGATCAATCTGAGACAACAAAAAATCTAAAAGGATAACTTAAACATCTAAAAGATCATGTTTTCCTGTCTCTTATTATATGAAGTATTTACTTGAATTGTTAAAATCTCTTATATAGGGATATGTTGCTGGGTTCATTTAGAAATCAGTAGTTTTTTCTTGTTTTTTGTCTGAAACTAAGGACTCTGCTTCTGATGTAAACATTTTAATGCAATTATTCTTGGGTAGTCTTTGTTTAGGAGATTGAAACTGAGATAATCAATCATGGCATTGGTTAAATACAATAACACCATACATTTCAATTCTTTATTTTGATTTAATTGCCAAAGATAACAATTCTCTGCAACTCTTCTGGCATAACCGTAATGTAATCAATGGCAAAAAGCAGTGTGCATAAATATAGAAGAATACCGTTAGGAACCCAAGAATTAGATTCTAAGGATTTAGAGGAATAACATTAATATTTAAAAAAAGATAAAAAATAATAGGAGAAAATATTTCCAAACAAAATACACAAGATTGGATACGTTCCTCAAGGACGAATGCACCCTTCTACTGGAATACCAGTTAAAAAAATTTTAATTGGCAAAAGATGTTTTCTAAAGGGAAGATTATTTATAGAGGCTGATAAGGATCAATCAGCCATAGCCCAGGAAATAGGAAAATAGAAACAGATACTTACAAACCTGAAACAGAAAATTAAAATAATTAACAAAGCTCCTATCTCCTAACTAACTAATTCCCCCATTAATTAGTTTCTAACTTCTAGAACTAATTCAATTAATCTAAGTACTAACAAATACTCAAAATTAAAAGACACATAACTAATAATCAAAGTTTATTGTTATTGATATTCAGACTCAATATAGAAGAATAGTCTTGTTTCTGGAAATAAAGGCTCACATAAGCTAAGCTGCTGACATAATACCACTTTTTTATTCATTGATTCTAGGAAAACAACCACTTCATCTAAAAACAAAAAACAAGAGTTTATAATCAGTTAATTCCTATCATATTATCAATAAGTTTTCCAACAGAAATAAAAGATGATCCACCATTAACAACAGCTTTCCTAGCCATCTCTTTCATCTCTTGCAACTTCTTGTGCACAACATTATCTTTGTCCATCAAAGTCTTCAATCCTTTCTCAATCTCCTCAGCCACTACAACATCACTACCCTTTCTATAATCCAATCTCAACTCTACTGCTATTCCAAATTCCTTTATCATCCTAAAAGCATTAAGCTGTTGTTCTGCATAAATAGGCCATGTCAATATTGGCACACCAAACCACAAACTTTCCAAAATAGAATTCCATCCACAATGTGAGACAAACCCACCAATAGCCTTATGTGCCAAAACCTCAACTTGTGGGGTCCATTCACATATCATTCCCCTACCTTCCATCCATTCTAAAAACCCTTCTGGTAAAATTTTCTCTTCATTGTTACTTGTTGGTGGAGACCTCATAGCCCACAAAAATCTAACTCCACTATGCCTAAGTCCTAATGCTATTTCTCTTCTTTGAGATGAACCAAAGCTTCCCATGCTCCCAAAACATAAAAAGACAACAGATTTATGTGGCTGCTCATCTAACCATTTCAATATAAGATCATGTTGAGCTTGGTGTAAATATGGGTTAGGTTGGCTCTTGAGATCAATCAAAGGACCAACAGCATAGATAGGAGGGGTTCTGTCATAATGATCATATAATGCATCAATAGCATACTTCTCTAACTCTGAAAATGTATTAACAATAATCCCTTTGGTGTCATTGAATCTTTCAGCAAGCTTATAATAGGCCTCATAACCACCATCTTTGCTAAAAGCTGAATTTGGTAAAACAGAAGAAGGTACTGGATTTGAGAAACCAGGAATCAACGATTCAGGATCAGAATCATGGAACACATCGTTAATTTGTCGAGTTTGAAGTGAAAGCATGAACCCCAAAAAACCAACATTTGAAGTTAGAAACAAATAAGAAGGGATCCCAAGTTCATTTCCCACATCAATGATTGAAACACAGAAGAAATCTAAAACCAACCCAACAACTTGGTTGGAATGAGATGATAGAATGTTTTGAATGGTGGCTTTGACATGGGGTATGAGTGTCTGAATGAGGGTTTTAAAGTAGCTTGGTGGTGTTATCAATAGCTCCTTTGATGGTGGTTCTACTTTAGGAAGATCAATAAGATGGATTTGAGGTTGTGAGTTTAAAACTGATTTGATATATGAATCAGAAAAAGGAGTGTCTGGGAGGTTGATGCAGAGGATTGTGATGGAAAGATTGTTATGAGTGTTAATTAAGAGCTTTGCAAATTCAAGTGATGAAGTTAAATGGCCAATTCCTGGTGAAGGAATGAAGATTAGTTCTGCTTTCTTGTCCTTCATCTCACTCAACTATTTTTAGTGAGTACAAATGAGCCAACATTATGGCTTATATATATACTAAGTAACAAATGATCCTAACTAACTATATCTCCAATTTCAGCATTTGGGAAATGAGAGCTAATTTAATGTTTTGTGGAAGAAACGTGCCAGGGAGTTATTATTATTTAAGACTTTAAATTTTGTAACTGAATAGTTTATTTTAGTTAGTATCAAAACTGAACTAGTAGTAGTTAGTCTTTTTCTAAATTTTATTTTTAGTGTGTTTGCTTTGCACAAAACTCTGTGTTGGAAAAGTGGTGCATGGTTGTTTCTATACTTTCTTCTATTTCACGTGTACCTACCTTAGTCAACGTGTTACAGTGTGTATGTATGATGTAACAATGAGAAATTAATGTTAACATGTGCATATCTGTTAGTTATAGTATTTTAATATATTTTTTCATGTAAATTCTCAATTAGGTAAAATATTTTGATTTTGTTGATATAATCACATTGATTCCATTAAAAGAAAGATGAATAATCTTTAAACCAAAAAGATTGAAACTTGCACACGAACATTAAAAGAAAATAAAAATACATTGATTGAATAAGATTAGTTTATTTCTTTGACAAATATAGAGTTTATAAATTACTAATATTCTACCTTGTAAACTTTGAAGATTGATAGGAGCATATCATGGACAACATAATATCATGATCTCCTATTAAGGACACAGTGAGTATCATATTAAAAACAATTTGCAATCAATTATTGATTCATTGCACAAATTGTTCTACAATTAATATTGTGAAAACATCAACAGTATAAAAACAATATAAGATATAAAAATAGCCCCTCCATTCCCTCCTTTCATTATTTTACAAAGACGTCTTGAAACTCGTGGACTTGTTTTTTGTTTTATTTTTCGTCGGTTAATTGAGTACCATTTAGCCCCACTGCATAAATTAATATAACATAGCAAAATAGGGGAATAAGTATAAATAAATAGAAACATACACAAGCCACCAAAAAAAAAAATACACATTTAGTACGAATAGTGCAACATTGTACCTTTGTAAGTACAAAGAGTGCAATATTGCAGATGTGTAATGTTTTAGTTTTGGGGAGGGATTTTTTTTTAGAATTAATTACAATTTTGATTTTCCTTTCATATTTTTTAACTAAAAAACAACGATACGATATATTTTAAATAATATGACATATAATCTTATTATGTAGAATCACTTAGATATGTTAATTATTTATATGTTATTAATTAAATAACAAAAATCAATAATTTTAGAAGTTGAAACTGAAGTTTGTAGAGGGTTTTATTGCAATTACACGAATGCATTATATATCATTGTATTAGATGTCACGTTATTTAAAACATGTCATATTATATCATTTTTTTAGTTAAAAAACGAAAAAGATGACTAAAATTGTTAAATTTTAAAATATAGGGACTAATTTTGTAAATTAATAAAAATAAAGAATTAATTCAAGAGTTTTATTGTAGCAAACACGAGAAGGTGGGTTGAATTATGTTTGCCAAAGTTGATAACTTTTTGCTAATTTGATGAAGTATGGTTGGTTTTTATGAATTACTTAGATAAGAAGCAATCGGATTCAGCAAACAATGAAAGCATAAATAATTTGACATATAGCGTTATCCTGGTTCACCATTAACTTGGCTACATCCAATCCCTTATTCAGATGGCTTTAATCCACTAATTCAAATACCTTGAATTACAAAGCACCTAACCCTCCAAGTCAGTCTTCCCAAACAGCTTGACAACCCCAGACTTTTGAGGAACTAACCAGACCACCCTACAAGTCAAGTCTTCTCCTAACAACCTGACAACCCAGATTGAAGAAGGAACTAAACCATTGTCGGGTTGGATACAAAAGATTGAAACTTGAGTAGTTGCTTCTAACAAAACTGATAATAATAATAATTCTCACACTCTAAGAAAAGAACACTCAGAAAATATTTCTCATTCGAAAATATTTCTCTTTGAACTCTAAGATGAATTTGGAATCTTGAGCTTGAGTTCATCTACTCTTTTCTACTTTTTGATGCTTTTTTCCTTCAGCCTTGGTGTCTATTTTTAGTGAAAATTTGAGCTTCAATTTAGTCTTTGTTTAATTCTGAATTGTATTTTGTTCAGATTGAGTTTGTAAATTCTTCAGATTGATTTTGTTCCTATTTTGTGTAGATTGACTTTGTAAATTTTTCAAATCAAATATTCTTCAAATCTTCATTAAATGTTGATCAAATATTCTTCAAATCTTCATTAAATGTTGATCAAATATTCTTTAAATCTTCATTAAATGTTGATCAAATATTCTTCAAATCTTCATTAAATGTTGATCAAATATTCTTCAAATCTTAACTAAAATATTTTTCAAATATTTTTCAAATCTTGATCAAATCTTCTTCAAATATTATTCAAATATTCTTCAAATCTTGATCAAATCTTCTTCAAAATCTTGTCCATATTTTCTTTTCAACTTGGTCAAAGATTTTCTTCAATTATAAATTTGAATCAAATCTTATTTTAGATTTTTATCAATTATAATTTTGAATCAAATCTTATTTAAGATTTTCTTCAATTATAAATTTGAATCAAATCTTATTTTAGATTTTCTTCAAAAACATGAATCTTCTTTCATACTCTTTGAAGTCAAATATACTATTCTCATAAAATATTTTTGTTAATATCAAAATTCTAAATGTAAAACCAATTTGGTTCCAAGAGGTATTATAAATTAGTTGGTGCTCAAATTCAACATAAAAGACCAAATGCTATGACTAACATGTCCACCCCACCTATACAGAACTAAAGAAACCTTCCTCCAAAGCCGAAAGATGCATCCCAACATGCAACAAAATCACAAATCAAAGCAAAATGATAACATGGAGAAAAATGACTTTATAAAATGTACTTTTCAATTCTTCATTAGTTAAAACTTATGTGATAAATGACATACAAATATTTGATTAATTTAGTTCATTATGTGGTTATTAACTACTAATTACATTTTGGTTAGCCATTTTTATTAACATTGTATTAACTACTAATATCAACATGGTTAACCAAATGTGATTAAGGATCTTTAATAACAATTTCACTAGTGGTTAATGTAGTATTAAAGTAACTTATTAACCATAATCAACTTAATTAGCCAAGTATTTGCACGTAATTAACTATGCACTTTTTTGTCCCAAAAAAAAACAATGTATTGAGAAATAAACAATATCCAAAGAACTCAATAATCACGTAATGAACTGAATTAATAAAGTATTAGCAAGTCATTAATCCTATACTTTTTAATGTTGTAAAAATAAATAACAATCATGGCAACAACAAAAAAATCGATAACCAATCAACCACGTAATGAATTGAACTAATCAAGTAGTCATTCATCATTAACCATGTACAAGAGAGTTGTGAATAAAAGGAACTAATGTTTGATATATAAGTCATGTTCCTAACTTTAATGATATATAAGTCAAGTAGCCAAGTTGCATCAAGGATCCATTTTTCAGGGATTGAATTAACCTTCCTAACTTTAATGTTTTTTTAATAAAATTGACCAAAATGATTAAAGTGGTTAACAAAATTATATTTAAATGATGAAAGTAAAATGAAAATTAATTAAATAACTAAGATGAAATTTAAAAAAATGTTAAAGGATGAAAAGAGTAATTTATTTATCTCCATTTGTTTTTTATGTGATAATTTTTTATTCCAATGTATTTGTAAATGGCAAAGATATGCTTTATTTTAAAAAATCAGTGACTCGTGAGAATGAGGGATTAAACATGGAGTTGGGCACAAATAAAAACAATCTAACGAAACTTTTGTTGAAGTGCACTTTATTTTTTGATACATCAACTGCACTGTATTTGAGGGAAATTATGGGATATTTAAGGAGTATAAAAAATTTTGATATATAATCTTTACCGAAAATTTTAAGGTATTTGATATATAAGTCATGTTTTAATATATGTGTAACATTCAATTTATTTAATAGACAATATAAAATTAACTACTCATACTTAAACTCAATAAATAAATGATTTTACGTGAAGAAACTGGTGTTTGTAGTACCACAAAAATAAAATAAAGTAATCCTTGTATTTTTAAATAGAAAGCAAGGATGAAAATATGATCATTCTTTTGTGTTCTATCGTAGATTACTTTGATAAATAATCGACAGTAAACTAATGTTAAAAAGTAGTATTTAAAATTCTATCGATGATCGATAATGCTTCTTAAACAATGAAGCTCATAGTAATCATCTCCTTCCGACTAAGATGATGATTTGATCAGTGTCACAGTTCGAAAAAAATTAATAAAAAAACAAATGAGTTAAGTTTCGAGCATCCATATTTGTGTTTTCCTTGTTTTTGTTTAATTATCACTGATTAAGTTATCGTCTCAACCATAACGGCGAGAGCAATCATGATCTTCTACTATTGGAAAACAACGTCCATTGTCATAAAGACTTGTTACTCTCTCCAGTGTTAAATATAAAAGAAAATTGGTCAACAAAAATAAATATATTTGATCTAAATTTTAGATTGAATATATTTATTTTTGTTGACTCAACTTTCTTCTATTATCTATTATATCTCTATAATAACAAGTGTTTGGCATAAAATCCAAAATACTCATCTATAATTTTAGCATATCATTAATATTAAAGATAAATTAGTCATTTTAATTTTATCTTCCCTCCATTTCATTCTATCTTTTAAATTTAAACTTCAAATTTTAAGTAATTTTCTCTTACACTTTCTCTCTCTCATTTTCACTTTTACAATTTTCAATACGATTTGTCTCTCTCACTTTTCAACTTTTTCTTTTTCTTTTTTAAAATCTCTACTTTTTTTAAAAAAAATCTCTCTACTCATACTCTCTAAACAACTTTTTAAATTTATATTCTTTTTAAAAAAAAATGAGGAAGAAAAAATTTGTATTTATCAAAGTGATATTAATGGTCATTTTACAATTGTCCTTAAGAGGATTTTAATACGGTACCTTGAAGTTACAAAATTAATCTCTTACTACTGAACTAACACATCTAGTATTTTAAATTTATATTCTTACATCAACCTCTAATGTTAATGTGTACTTTCAAATATTAATCATTTGGTAAAAAATAAAAGAGTATTTTATTATAATATTTTCTATAAAAGAACAAGGAAAATTATAATATTGATAACTCCAGTCGACTATTATAAACTTTATGTTATTTCACTGATTAATTATCTAAAAGAGAATGTGTATTTGAGCTAGACATTATATTTTATAAACACTATATATATATATATATATATATATAACACAAATTTAGCTCCTCTAAACCGAACAATTAGTAAAATGAATAAATCA
>JBBPBQ010000004.1:40342540-40365349 GCA_037974755.1 Cicer yamashitae
ATTATTTTTCAATTCTCTCATCTTTCTTAAATTTTTATTATCTATTATATATATATATATATATATACTATAAAATATTTTCTATCTATTATATATAAATATAAATAGATATAAAACATAATCTTATTAATTACTAATGTTTATCAAAAAAATAGATAAAAGTATTGAACAATGATCATGGTGTATATTTTTGTGGTATCTATCTTTGTGTTTCTTTTGTAATCAAATTTAAAATGAAAATTATTTTAACATTTTTGTTTTTCTTTTACCACTTAATACATAAATGGCAAACATAAAAGTTACCACTAAATACTTATTTGTATAAAGTAGATATTTTTAATTTAAACACAAATACGCGAACCCATTCAATGAAAGAATATTTTAGTAGACCCCTCCACAAACTAAATAAATATTTGAAGGCCAGCAAAAAAGTTATGACACTGTATAAAACAAATCCTTCTACTCTTTCTCAACACACAGAAACAGCAAAGAAAATGGCCTTGAATGAAATGGATAACAAAAAATCAGAACTAATCTTCATTCCTTCACCAGGAATTGGCCACTTAGCTTCATCACTTGAATTTGCAAAGCTCCTAATCAATACTAACACCAATCTTCACATCACAGTCCTATGCATCAAATTTCCAGGCACACATTCAGATTCATACATCAAAACAGTTTTAAACTCACAACCTCAAATCAAACTCATTGATCTTCCTGAAGTTGAACTACCTCCATATGAATTTCTCAAATCACTTGAATTCTACATCTTAACTTTCATGGAAAGTCTCATACCTCATGTCAGATCAACCCTCCAAACAATTTGTTCAAACCAAGTTGTTGGGTTAGTCCTAGATTTCTTCTGTGTTTCAATGATTGATATAGAAAATGAACTTGGCATCCCTTCTTATGTTTCTAACATCAAATGTTGGTTTTTTAAGTCTCATGCTTTCGCTTAAAAATCGAGGATGTTTTCGATGATGCCGACCCAGATAATCAACTGTTGATTCCTGGTTTCTCAAATTTAGTTCCTTTTAATGTTTTGCCTGATGCTGCTTTTAACAAAGATGGTGGATATTGCTTATTATAAGTTTGCTGAAAGGTTCAATGACACCAAAGGGATTATTGTTAATACATTTTCAGATTTAGAACAGTATGCTATTGATGCATTATATGATCATGATGAAAAAACTCCTCCTATATATGCTGTTGGTCCTTTGATTGATCTCAAAATTCAACCCAACCCAAATTTAGATCAAGCTCAACATGATCTTATATCGAAATTTTTGAATGAGCAGCCAGATAAATCTGTTGTTTTTTAATGTTTTGGGAGCATGGGAAGCTTTGTTCCATCTCAAACAAGAGAAATAGCATTAGGACTTAAGAAAAGTGGAGTTCGGTTCTTGTGGGCTATGAGGTCTCCACCAACAAGTAACAATGAAGAGAAAAGCTTACCAGAAGGGTTTTTAGAATGGATGGATATGGAAGGTAAGGGAATGATATGTGGATGGGCCCCACAAGTTGAGGTTTTGGCACATAAGGCTATTGGTGGGTTTGTTTCACATTGTGGATGGAATTCTATTTTGGAAAGTTTGTGGTTTGGTGTGCCAATATTGACTTGGCCTATTTATGCAGAACAACAGCTTAATGCTTTTAGGATGGTGAAGGAATTTGGATTAGGAGTTGAGTTGAGAATGGATTATAGAAATGGTAGTGATGTTGTAGTGGCTGAGGAGATTGAGAAAGGGTTGAGGCATTTGATGGAGAAAGATAATGTTGTGCAGAAGAAGTTGCAAGTGATGGCTAGGAATGCTGTTGTTGATGGTGGATCTTCTTTCATTTCTGTTGGAAAACTTATTCAAAATATGATAGGAAGCAACTGATCAAAAAATATGCAAAAAGAAGCTAATTTTTATAATATTCAAGTGTCAGAAAACCTGCTAAATTTGAAAAACTTTTTATGTTTTTCTTTTTTTGGATTAGGTTTTTGTTTCTGCAGTTTCTGTTTTTCCTTTTCTTCTTTGATTTAGAGACTGAGTTGTTTATGTGTTTCTTTATTTTCTGAAAGAAGACTGTTATTATATATATATATTATGAAAATGTTGACTAATATAATTTGAAAATCAAATTTGCTTCTTTGAAGGTTACTATTCAAATATTCTATAACTTACATGGTGAGGATATGAAAATTTTGGCTTTCTGTTTCTTAACTAAAGATGATGGTAAGATAATTTTGGCAATTTTAACGATTTGGATATGGAGACATAAGTATTCCATAAGTTTTAAGTTTGTTATATTTGTAGGAATTTTGTTGTTTTATACTATTAAATTAGATGATGTGAGTTTCTTTGCAAATTTATCATTTTCAATTTTTAACGATTTTAAATTTGTATTGTTCTCGATATATTCTGTCAATTTAAATAAATATATATTTTTTTAATAAAAAAAAAGATAAAAATTCACTTAAGTTAGGTCACTAAAAGAGTTACCACTTACACATGTCATTCATCAAACCATGAAATTTCAATGATAAAATATCAATCATTTTAAAACTATGGGACTAATATGATAGATTATGGGACTCAAATAATAGATTTAGATAATGGGAAAACCAAAATTGTAATAGAAACAAAAATAAATATATCAAAATGCATTTAAGCTAAACAAGAAATACAAAAATAGTACAATATTAAAAAAGAGTTGCGCTAATTTGGCACACGAGCAAGGACACTATATAGTTCACACTATATGGAATTGTACACGCGTGTTATGCGGTTAATGGCGTGTAAATATTTGGTTTATATACTGTCCGTTCACATTTTTATATTTGGTTAAATTGGTTTTACAAGTCATTAACAATATTTTTTTCTTTTTTGTCGAATAAAATTTTAACGTAAAAGAATAATGTTTAGTTCAAAGTTAAAAAATTCTTAAAATATATTAAACACTTACTAAGATATCATATTTGTATCCTTCCACTAACCATATACTATTTAGTGCATTATGTATAATGAAAGATAACGTTGATTAAGTAATTAATGTCAAATCAAACTCTATAAAAAGACCAAAAAAAATTCTAAATATTTTGAATTCCTATTTCCTGTATACCCACTATCTCGTACACGTATATTTGTGTACGAGATAGTGTCTCCAACGGTTGCTATCAAGAGCATCTCCAACGGTTGCTAAATACTTTCGTCCGTCAACGTAGAGTTAAATAAAATTGAGTTTTTGACGAGTTAATCGGAGTTGTACAAGTTGTCACGCATACGTCAATAATAATTTAATAATAATAAATTTATAGTCGTTACCCTTTTTTTTATTAATTTATTAATAATAATAAATTTATGACTATTACCTTTTTTATTAATTTATGACCGTTAACTTCTTTTTAATTTATTAATAATAATTTTATGACCGTTACTTTTTTTTATTAATTTATGGCCGTTAACTTTTTATTTTTATTTTTATCATTGTTATAAAAAATTAAGTTCAATTTTATTTTAAATTTAAATTAAAATAATATATAATAATATTAATTGAAATATTTAAATTAATATTTTAAGTTGTAATAAAATATTAATGTATAAATTAAACATGTGAGACCTAATAAATGAATGAGTTGCTTAAAGATGACACATTGAACCCTATTTAATGTTCACATTAAAAAATAAATGAGTTACTTTAAGATGATGCCGTAAAATTTAATTAATTATGTTAATTTACACTTGAAGATGCTCTAAATAGCACTACTACTAAAAACAAATACATATATTTAATAATTAAAAAACACATTGAGAAATCGGTCTGTGCTACGCCGATTTCCTCCAAATCGTATTTTGATACATAATTAGAAAATGGTTGTAGTATGGTATTTAATTTTGTTTTTAGTAGAACTATAAAAAAAAAACTGAAAGATAACGTTGATTAAGTAATTAATTTCAAATCAAACTCTAACTTTTTAAGACAAAAAATTCTAAATCTTTTGAATTCCTATTTCCTGTAACAAGGGAATCCTAAATTTAGGCATTCAGGCTCTTGTAGGACGTATATATGTATAAAATACCAAACTTTAATCTGGAGTTTTGGATAAGAAAATGGCTATGAATGAGTTGAAGAAGAAGAGAGCAGAACTTATCTTGATTCCCTTACCAGGGATTGGCCACTTAACTTCATCACTTGAATTTGCAAAACTCCTAATCAACACTCACAACAATCTTCACGTCACAGTCTTATGCATCAAGATCCCAGACACACCCTTTTCAGATTCATACATCAAATCAGTTTTAGCCTCACAACCACAAATCCAACTCATTGATCTTCCTGAAGTTGAACAGCCACCAAAGGAGCTATTGATATCACCACCAAAATACCTCACAATCCTCATTCAAACACTCATACCTCATGTCAAAGCCACCATTCAAAACATTTTATCATCCCATTCCAACCCAGTTGTTGGGTTGGTCTTAGATTTCTTCTGTGTTTCATTCATTGATATAGGAAATGAACTTGGTATCCCTTCTTATTTGTTTTTCACATCAAATGTTGGATTTTTGGCGTTCATGCTTTCACTTCAAAAACGCCGAATTGAAGATGTTTTCAATTATTCTGATCCTGAATTGTTGGTTCCTGGTTTCTCAAATCCGGTACCTTCTTCTGTTTTACCCAACGAAGTTTTTAGCAAAGATGGTTATGAGTCCTATTACAAGCATGCTGAGAGATTCAATGACACCAAAGGGATTATTGTTAATACATTTTCAGAGTTAGAGAAGTATGCTATTGATGCATTATATGATCATTATGACAGAACCCCTCCTATCTATGCTGTTGGTCCTTTGATTGATCTCAAGAGCCAACCTAACTCAAATTTACACCAAGCTCAACATGATCTTATATTGAAATGGTTAGATGAGCAGCCACATAAATCTGTTGTCTTTTTATGTTTTGGGAGCATGGGAAGCTTTGGTTCATCTCAAACAAGAGAAATAGCATTAGGACTTAAGCTTAGTGGAGTAAGATTCTTGTGGGCTATGAGGTCTCCACCAACAAGTAACAATGAAGAGAGAATTTTACCAGAAGGGTTTTTCGAATGGATGGAAGGTAAGGGAATGATATGTGAATGGGCACCCCAAGTTGAGGTTTTGGCACATAAGGCTATTGGTGGGTTTGTTTCACATTGTGGATGGAATTCCATTTTTGAAAGTTTGTGGTTTGGTGTGCCAATATTGACTTGGCCTATTTATGCAGAACAAAAGCTTAATGCTTTTAGGATGGTTAAGGAATGGGGTATAGTTGTGGAGTTGAGAGTGGATAATAACACAGGTAGTGATGTTGTATTGGCTGAGGAGATTGAGAAAGGGTTGAAGCATCTGATGGAGAAAGATAATATTGTGCACAAGAAGGTTCAAGAGATGAAAGATATGGCTAGGAAAGCTGTTATTGATGGTGGATCTTCTTTCATTTCTGTTGGAAAACTTATTGATAATATGATAGGAAGCAACTGATAATAAACTATTGTTTTTATTTAGAGATGGAGTTGCTATTTCCTAGTATCAATGAATAAATGAGTGTTTTTATATGTCAGTAACTATAGCTTATGTAAGTACCTAAAAATTGATGAATGAATTTAAGTTGAAAATGGAAATAGTTGCATGATATATTTACTCAAGCAAGCACCTGCACATATTATTTCTATTGAGTTCTGCTTTTCTTTGGAGGGTTTATCAACATCTGAACTTAGGAAATAAGATGAAATTTCTAAATCAATTTTGGCCATCAATGATTAATTTTAAAATATCCTGATAAACCTTTTAAATATGATATGGTTACTTGGTCAAATTTCAAGTAAAAGTAATGTCTTTTTCTGTTTAAAGATTTCAAAATAAAACCCTTCGTGACCTAAGCAAAAGGCTGTGAATGTGATGCTCTAAAATCTAAATATGTCGAATGCATGATGCATTAGAATTGGTAGTTGTACACCGTGTAGCCAAACAATATTTATCAAACGCAGCACTCCAAAAGGAAAATCATTGCTGAACCAATAGCAGTACAAGTGAATCATATGACAAACAAAATGACTATGGAAATATTACAAGGAACGAGCTACATTTCAGGTTATCAAATGTCATTGGACTTACTCCAATACTCATTCTTGTCCATGGTAAAACCCGAACGTCCAATATCGTCATTACCTTCCTGACCTCTTTTCCTCTCTTCGGTCAGAATCGTATCTTCCTTTTGATTCTGATCGGTCAGTATCAATTTTATATGATCTGTTATCTTGCTTCCTATCATGATCTTCTCTTGACCTTGGCACAGATTCATCTTCAGTGTGCTTTCTTGATCTCTTCTCTTCCCTGTTACCACGTGTTTCTCTTGACTTGCTTCCAAAATCATCAACATCCTGCCTACTCGGTCTCTTATCTTCTCTTACATCAGAATCTCTTGACTTGGGCTCATACTCGACATCAACTCGCTTTATTGGCCTCCTGTCTTCCCTTCTATGATCTCTTGACTCATGTTCCCGACCATCATAATCATTCCTTGATCTTTTCTCTTCTCTCCTATGTTGATCTTCCCTTGACCGATGTTCAAATTCACCGTCTTCATACCTTCTTGGTCTCTTATCTTCTCTTCTACTGACATTTTCTCTTCCCTCAAATCTATCATCGTCATCATGCCTCCGCAACACTTTGTTCTCTCTTCTATCACTTCGCTTGGATTGGTTGTCTAATTCCATCTCATTGTCACGAGCTATGGAGCGTGAATCTCTGTCTCTAGTTTCAGGAATGCGATTTGATTGATTGTTGCCATCTCTTCTTTCTTTCTTGGGACCATCATATTTGTCATTATCCCATTTTGCTTTGTCATTCTCACCATTGTCACCCCAACCGGTATTTGCAGCTCTCTACAAATGGATAACATAGTCAGTGAAAAACTGAAAACATGCAATAAAGTAGCTGAACAAATAATCTTCATCTAAGCAGTAGAAGGATCTATTCCAAATATCAGCAATTTTTAAAACATATACAACTTTAAAACTGGGTGGTGAAGTCAAATAAATTCAGATTTCAAGTAATAAGAACTGGAACTTATAGTGCATGTCTACAATTATGCAGTACGATCAGCAAACTCAAGCTTAATCACTGTATCGATTTCTATTGCTTGGATTATAACTTGGGAGAGACTAACATCAGTCCTACTACTGACAACGAGCTTCCAAATCTAATTCAGCAACTTCGGTGAAAGAGTAGTACAGAAGTGTAATTCCCTAAGAACATATTCAGAAAAGTGTAAGATTTATGCCATCATTGTACCATACCCTTATGTTGATATTAGATTTTGGTCATCGAATCATAATCAAAACTTGGTCCAAATCTATTTAGAAATGCATAAGATATCAGATAGACTGATAGAGAACTAAAATTCATATTCCTATTTCAACCGCATCACATATGCAGACTGTGAGGTTCAGAACCAAGATTGTTTACTAATTTTAATCATTTTTCAATATCCCGTTACTAGTAATCTTTCTATACTTCATAAGTGGTTATTACAGAATAAGGCCATGCAAGAGCACAAGAGCTTAATGGTATTAGAGGGGGCACTCTCAAGATCATACATGGACTTATAACATAAGCACTTGGGTATGTGTTTGGAAGGCCTTATGGAAATACCTAATAAGTTGTATTTAGTTCATTTTCATAAGCTCCCTAGAGTAGCTTATAGAAACAACTCATAAAAAACTTGTGCAATCTTTCCCTTCAGTCGCCCCTGGATTGCAGAAACAATTTGTACATAAACGTTTCACAATATGCATAATTAAGCTGTAGACCATAACTGCCCCAACAGCATAATTGAAACAAGCTGCAGCTTAGAGATGCCATGTTGAAATAACCCCAAAAACTGTGAAATGCAATGCTGTTACAACTTCAAAGTTCAAATAAAGTTCAATGTAAAGGTATACACTAATCAACAATATCAAGGCAAAAGCAGAACTTAAGTCATCAAGCTTCAGTGTTGGCTAATAATTTCCATGTTCAACTTTTTCGCCTACCATTCTGCGCTTTCCAGAGAAGAGACATTTCTCTCTCTGCCCAAACCATAAGCTTTCTAACAGAATAATATTCAAATCCTCCTTCTTTGCTAACCATCTCCTTAATATATTATAACTTCCTTTTCTCTCTAACATATTGGCCACATTAGCCATTGTAACCAAATACCTATTGGTGCTCTCTATTTTCCCCATTTGTTCGTCTATGAACACTTTAACTATGTTCTACCATTAGTCAAACTTCAATGTTCAAATTTTCAAGATAAGGTCATGGGAGTAGTAGAACTAGCATATATAACTGTTAAACAATATCAAAAAATTAAAAACTTAAAATACTTTTTGGCATGATAATGCATGCTTCTCTTACTTGCTCATCATGAGAAAATTTGCATCCAGCTCCACGAGTACAATCCCCTCTTTGAAAAGCTCGACAAACACCACGGGCCTCCCTTTTCTGTCGCTCTGTCTCTTCATCTTCCTCCTCCTTCTTCTTATACTTATCAACATGATCCACCCGAATAATCCTACCTAAAACTTGAGCTCCATTCAGATTATCTGAGTCACCAAAAATCAAACGTTACAAGGAAAATCAACATTAGATCCCTTGAAAAACAGATAATCAAATGAAAACACATAATTTAAAATCATAGGACAGAGACCAACCAACAGCAAGATTAGTGCTTCTTTGATCTTCATATGCAAGGAATGCAAAACCCTTTGATTTGCCAGTACCTTTGTCTCTAACCAGATTAACATCAACAACCTCCCCATACCTGGGTTCCACAAAAAAAAAAACATTTTCAAAACACAAATTTCGTTGAGTTTAATTTTGATACAATATCAGTGTAAAAAGTTTCATATCGTCAACAAATCACATGTGTGACTTAAGATATAGATATGTCTAAAGTTGGACAATTTTTTTATTATGTGATGATTATGATTGACTAACAGTGTCAAATGAACTTTACATAATTCAAATTATATCCAACAAATCACACTCAATCAATCATGTGTAACTTTAGAAATAGTTATAATTATATCATAAGTCATATATTTTTAATGATCACAATTATCGTGACAGTTATGGTTGATTGAAAGTATATGAATTAAATCTTTATATTTATATACAAAGAATGGATGAAATAGAAGAGAAAAGAAGACATACTGAGCAAAAACAGCAAGAAGATCACCCTCGGTGAGATCAAAGGGAATGCCACCAACAAATACATAAGCTGAATCTTTGTATTTAGCGTGCCACGAAGCTTGTTCGCTTATACCTAAATCAGCTTCTCTTGAATTGATTTTCTGAATGCGCTTCACTAGGGTTAACGGATTCATCTCTCTAACATCAAAGTTATATAAAAAATCGTAACAGTAGATCAGTTTGGGTTTATGTCAAACAGGTTGTGTGCAATCGAAAATGAGTTTCAAATTTCAATTCACAGAAATCTGAAATGAAAACTCCAAACTTATAATATTAATTAATATTAGTATCTAACTACATAGTGAGAACATTAAAAATTTAAAATAAAATCAAGTCATGTGTTATGCATACCTAGTAATAAGGTCGCAAAATACAAGAGGTGGTGCTTGGGGCGTTGTGACGTAGCACAAGAAACTGTGAAGATTTGAATAAATGGGCTTGTTGTCTTTGATGGACGTGTTTGAGAGCGGGCCCAGAATCAAGGCCTACTTGCTGTTTTGCTCAACTTTTATGTTTTTTTAATATAGTTTAGTTTTCAAGCATACTTAAGTAAGTTTCTAAGTAGTTTTTAATAAAAATCAGACATTATTAATAATCAAAATTAAATATTATTAATAATTGTGATTAATTCAATTTACATATTTATAAGTACTTTAAAACCTCGCGACCTTTAAATTGTAGGTGCATAAATGTAGTTTAACATATGCGTGACGTGTACAATCCAAAACCAAAAAAAACAAGCGGTGAAATCGTATTGATTCCCTTTTTCTCTATTCTTTCCTTGTTCCGACTTCCCAACTCTCTAACCAACCCTTCTTTTTGTCTTCCTGTGTCTTTCCATTTTCCCGCTTCCATCATAACTGCAAAACAAAAGGGTCGGTTACTCCTTTCTTTAACAAAATATGGCACCGGTCACTCGAAGATCATCGTTCCCCAATGTTATCATTGAAAGAGACTCTGA
Source organism: Cicer yamashitae (assembly GCA_037974755.1). NCBI lineage: Eukaryota > Viridiplantae > Streptophyta > Magnoliopsida > Fabales > Fabaceae > Cicer > Cicer yamashitae. The sequence goes on from JBBPBQ010000004.1 coordinate 40,352,759, forward strand.
CTCCGAACAGAGTTCCTCCGAAGAGGAAGAAGAAATATTCCAAGATGAACAAAATGGGGTTACTGAAAATGAAAAGACTGAGAAACTGGAACTGGGTTTTGATGTAAACAGGAAAGGGAAAACACCCATTACTATAGCTCTCAAAAAAGTTTGCAAGGTTACTCCTTTTTCTTTTTTTTTTTTTAAAAAAAAAAACTGATTTTGAAAACGAAGTTGGTTTTTATATTTATTATTAGACTCTTTTGTTTAAGATTTTTTTGAAAATGAGTTTAACAGTATTTTATGTTTTTATTATAATAATTTTTAAAAATATAATTTTAAATACAAAATTGATTTAAATAATTTATCTTAAAATATAATTTTAAGTATTTTATCTATTTTTATAATTTTTTTAGATGAATAAAATTTTAAAAAATAATTAAAATAAAAAATTATTTTGAAAAGTTTTTCATAAAATTATTTTTGAAAGATATATTTTTATAAAAACTGTAATTTTTATCATATTAAAATCTGTGATAATGAATATTTAAGTTATTGAATGTCAAAATTATTTTTTTAAATCGTAATAAATGAATTTAAAAAATTTCTTTATTTTTAAATAAATTTTCAAAAATATCATTTTTAATAATATAAAGTTAAAATTACTATTTTAAAATATTAAACAAATATTGTTATTACGGTTAGTGTGTGACTAATATTGTTGTATCTAAGAAGTTTTAAACATGTTATTATAGGTTTGTAAGAAGCCTGGACATGAAGCAGGTTTTAAGGGTGCTACTTACATTGATTGTCCAATGAAACCTTGCTTTCTTTGTAAAACTCCTGGTATGTGGTAACTGATAGTAACTCTTATCTTCCTTACATTGTTTGTATTGGCATTTTCTTTTTAGTAGTGAATGTAGTATGCTGATATATTGGATTTCAAAATGCATCATGTTACTGTCTCTGTCTCTCTCTTTTTTTTTAATAGAAAAAACTATGAAGCATAGATATTAGACACGACACTGACAATTAATAGACAATAGACACATTGATACACAAACACTCTTAATAATTTTAAGAAAATGAAAGTGATTGAATGTAACCACATATATTGGTGCCGTGTCGGACACCGGACACGTTTTCAATTTGAAGTGTTTGTGCTACATAGTTTAAAAATGTTTTGATCGTGTGAGAGTATTTTATTCCATGTTTGGGAAGGCCTTGAGCTCCCCAGACTTGCTTTTATATGGAATAAAAGTGATGTTGTTCTGGTTGTAGCTTGTCGTTAATGATTTTGTCTTGTAAGAAGGGGTGGATAAATGGTTGAGGCAATATTCTAGTACTAGTTACTTAGTTACTGCAACGTTGAAGTCGTTTGCTTAAACTCTGCTGCGCAACAGTGCTATAGTGCCGCTATATCTGCTATTTGACCTAATTTTGTACTAAACAGCGTATCGCAAAACAATAGTGACTTGATCAAGTTCTGTTACACTGCAATGCCAATATAGCTGCTATTTAACAACACTAAATAAAAGAAGAGGGTTGTTTTGGGCAGTTGATAACCAATGTAAAAATCAGTGTCATAAACTCTCACCTAGACACACACTCCTCATTTTATTAATTAGAATGGTTATCTTTGTGACCTTGTCTCATATTTTCTCTCTGGTTTGATAGTAACTTGTTCAGCTCTTAAAGTTCTTATATTTCTCATCTTTTGTGATTTTGAAAAGGGCATACCACTTTGAATTGCCCACATCGGGTCACTTCGGAGCATGGTGTTATTCCGGCGCCCCGCAGAAAAACATCTAAACCTTTGGAGTATGTGTTTGAACGCCAGCTAAGAAATGACATTCCTTCAGTAAGCCTAAATCTTTTTTTTAAAGAATTTAATTTAACTTTAGTTTTGAAGAATAGGTTTTCTCATTGTACTGTGTCATTAATTTTCAGTTGTGAATTTTTTTTATTTGTTTCAATGTAGTATCATTGTAATCTGGTTCAAGCATTACTATAAGTTTCCACCGCAAAACAGTAAATCCTTTTTTTCATCATATAATGATCTTGCAACTTATGTGCTGAATGATATGTACTTAATGTTTCATCACTTGATAATATTCTACACCTATTCTTAGTTAACACATGTAGATTTTTTAATCTTTTCATTGTGGAGGCAAATAATTGGAGTTTTCTTCATATGGTTCCATAATGCTTATGTATTCTCTTGTTCCCAGCTATTTATCATAGCGCCTAGTGTTACGATATTCTTCTTTTTTAAATTTCACATTTTCCTGTTTTATGCGATAGATCAAGCCTAAAAATGTGATTCCAGACCAAGTGAATTGTGCTGTTATCAGATATCATAGTAGAAGGATAACAAGCTTGGAGTTCCACCCGACGAAGAATAACATCCTGTTATCGGGAGATAAGGTTACTTATATTACAGTAAATTACATTAGCTGTCATTAATTTTAAGGTTTATTTTTCAGCCTCTGATTCCTTTTTTCCTGCTCTATTCTTATTAAAAGAAAGGACAACTTGGAGTCTGGGATTTTGAAAAAGTGCACGAGAAAGTAGTCTATGGGAACATACATTCTTGTATACTAAATAACATGAGGTAAGTTGCTTTGTCGGCCTTCTTGAGTTGTTGCATTTCTTTCCTTCATTGTTTCGTTTTTGCACATGTTTTATCCTGAACTCCAAATGTTAGATTCTAAATGGAAAACTTTTGTAGGTTTAATCCTACGAATGATTGTATGGTCTATTCTGCATCTTCGGATGGAACCATTAGTTGTACTGACTTGGAGACTGGAATATCATCGGCTCCGATGAACCTGAATCCTGATGGATGGCAGGTAACATTTTTCTGTTAATGTTTTTTTAACTTATTTTGTATAGTTGTCTCTTTTAACTTCTTGACTACATGGATATACTCAAGGTGGTTATGAAATTCTCTATTTGTGAACGATAATATCTGTGATGATATTAACTGTGAAAAAGTTTATTTGTATGCGTTGTTTTTATTAGGGTCCAAACACCTGGAAAATGCTCTATGGCATGGATATTAACTGCGAAAAAAGTCTTGTGCTTGTTGCCGATAACTTTGGTTTTCTTCACTTGTAAGTAACTTCCATTAGCCTACCCGCATAACTTTGGTTTTTACTTTTTACTATCTCCACGTGTCCATATAGTCCTCAACTCAATTGTAATTTATCTCTATCAAATCTGGTTAGCTATAAAAATACTCATATGTTATGCTACTGAATCTCCATCTTTATATTTCATATTATTTTGGATTTTTCTTGATTAGGGAATAGAAATAGTAGCCATCTTTCTAACATGTTTCTTTCTAAGTAAGGATCTGTTGTCATGTTTATGAAACAAATTAGCTTAGCAAAAATATTGAACCTCCTGTGGCCTTTATAGGGTCGACATGCGGTCCAACCATAGGAATAGTGATGCAGTTTTGATCCATAAAAAAGGTAGCAAAGTTACTGGTATCCATTGCAATCCAATTCAACCAGACATCCTTTTGACTTGTGGAAACGATCATTATGTGAGTTCTTCTGTTTTATACAAATATTGATATTGATTGATAAGCTAGTTGATTTTTTGAGCATTTGTTGCGTGCTTAACGGTTTGTGCTTTTTAGGCTCGTATTTGGGATATGCGTCGCTTAGAAGCTGGATCATCACTTTTTAATCTTGCGCATACACGTGTTGTTAACTCTGCATATTTCTCTCCATTATCTGGAAACAAAATTCTTACTACATCACAGGACAACCGTCTTCGTATATGGGATTCTATCTTTAGTAATATGGAATCTCCAAGCCGAGAAATCGTGCATAGTCATGATTTCAATCGCCATTTAACCCCCTTCAAAGCTGAATGGGATCCAAAGGTGGCTTTCTTGTTTCGAATTTTGCGCCAATTATTTACAATGTTTCCTTTAACATTTCTCCTGACTCTAGGAACAATATTGTTTTATGTAATTGCAGGATCCATCGGAATCGCTTGCTGTTGTTGGCCGTTATATAAGTGAAAATTTTAACGGCGCAGCCCTGCATCCAATTGATTTTATAGATATTAGTACTGGACAATTGGTAGCGGAAGTCATGGACCCGAACATCACAACCATCAGTCCAGTGAATAAACTGCATCCCCGCGATGATATCCTCGCAACTGGGAGTTCTAGGTATGATTTGTCTCACATTTTCTTACTAATCCTAAAGTACTAGAAATAGATAATGAAACTTTTGATTTTTCTCCTTCATATGTATGACAAGATCTATTTCCTCAAATTCAAATTTTTAGCCTTTAAAGTAGAAAATTTTATTTATAAAATTACAAGGGATCTTTAACAAGATATTTTTCCATTTAAGAGTAAACTCGTGTATCATGTTCAACTCTTTAGACTCTTCAATCTATTAAGATTGGATATATGAGTATATACAAATTATCCAATGTGTCAAGTTACAACTATTAAGGAAATGCTTCAATAGAAAGCTATAGGTCCTAATGGTATGATATTTCAGATCTCTGTTCATTTGGAAGCCGAAGGAGAAATCCGAGCCTGTCGAGGAGAAGGATGAAAGGAAGTTTGTGGATTATGGAAAAGCTGAGAAGAAACGTAAGAAAAAAGGTGATCATAGTGATGAATCCGACGATGAAGGCATTTCAAAGCTCAAGAAGTCCAAGTCCAAGTCCAAGCAGACCGGGTGGAAATTGTCTCGCTGCTCGACAAAGGATAATCGCTAAAATGTTCATTTTTTGTTTGTGTGAAGGTTTTCTAATTCAACTGCTAACCCTGTATAGGTTACCAAGCTCCCTTCCTAGTTTTGTTTTTTGGGGTTGGAGTACTGATTTTGTAAAAGATGCAGGCCTTGCTAGCTTTATACGTGACACATTCTCTTTTGTGATACTAGTTGTGTATCATGTTCATATTAACTTTGTAGGTTAAGTGGATTTTACACTTTTTGGTCTTTGTAAAAGTGTAGTTATCAAGCTTAAGATTGATATATTATCATTATGGTTTTATGTTTTCATTAAGGTCTTTGAATTGTTGGAAGGAGAAATCAATCTATTTCACACCCCAACACTTAGTCTATTTACCCCTACAAATCTATTAAAATTACAAAATAATCTTTTCATTATTTTACTAAAAATATTTATAATGAAATGAAATTTTTGCCACTTCCGAATCTCTTAGAAACCTAAAAAATGAAAAGCTGAAAAATTTGAAATGTATTGAAATGGGAAAATTAGCGTTGGCTGGTCCATGCAAATCTTGGTACTACCTTATCTTATAGCTCCAACATGTTTTTTATATAACAAATTAATTATATTTTCCAAAATGTCAGATAATTTTAGTTTTAAAATTTTTGGAGTATGTTTTTATCAAGTTTTTCATTTTATTTTTTTGAAAAATTTGGAATATATTTAAGTTCCAAATACTTAAATTTTGAAATTTTTATAAAAACAAAAATTCCAGAATAATTATGTTTTGGATTTTTCAAAATGAGAAGAAAAATTCGGAAGAATTTTATGTATTGGTTAAAAAAATTAAAGCTTGCGTCGAACTGTCCCACCCAATTCTGGATGTTAATATTCCAACATGTATTCTGGGTTTTAGTAAAACGTCGATGATAGTGTGGCCTAGTCTACGCTAATAGGTTTAATTTTTCAAATATGTTTAGGTGTGAAAATTTTGGAATTTGGAATTTTTTATTTTCAAAACATCTTAAATATGTTTCCCTTATTGAATGAAGGGGATTAGTGTTTTTTAATAGGAATATAAACTTCATTAAAAAATAATTAATAAGATAGTATAATGAAAAATAATTAATAAGATAGGAAAACACAGCTTAACGGTACAGATAAATATTTTTGAAATCAATGAAAAATAATCAAAATACTAACAATTAAACTAATTTCTTCTACATATGACAAATGATTAAAAAAAATAATACAAGATCCACAATCTTTAATCTCACACATATTTAAAAAAAAATATTTGATGATGTTCTCTCATATCAACTATAAGATTCAACCACGTACTGATAAATCATATGTAAGGATGAGAGAATGATAAATTTGGTGATAGCCTCCATAATTCTCTTACTCAGATCAAAATAAGACACTCTAAAACATTTTAGTGATTAATGAGATATATGTTAAATAAATAATTAATGATTTATATTTTAGTGATTAATGAAATATTCAAAATGGTTAATAATATAAATTTGTATATGTGTCACAAAAAGATGTCTCAATAATAAAAAAATTGATTTTTTTTTAAATATTGTTCTTCGTATAAATATGGTGAGTTGTACATGTTGTATCCACATTTTGTATTTAAATAACATTTTCTATCAAAAATAGCAAAATACCCTTTTTATTTTCTACTAAAATAAATTATTATCCATCTCTACTCTCTATTATCTCATGTCCCTTTCTCTATACTCTCTTATCCCTATCTCTCTCCTATCTCCCTATATGTCTTATATCTCCCTCTCTCTCCCCCTCTTATATATCTCTCTTTAATCTCTTAGGTCTTTCTCTATTCTCTCACGCCTTTCCTCTCTCTACGTCTCACCTTCTTATCTTTCTATCTTCAACTTATCCCTCTCTTCTCATTGTTATTTATTTCTCTCTCGCTATATCCTTTTTTTCTTCTTCATCTCTTTGATTATATAACCATGCATGAATGATCATAATTAAGAGTTATTTAAGTGACACATGATCACTTAAAAAAGTCACATGACTTTTTCTTCTAATCTTAATCATCTATAATTATGTGGTCAAAATTTAACCTTGTTATCCTCTTATTGTAAAACTTCTCTCATTGAATATGTTTTCTCTCTATATATATTAATAAATGGTATTATAGTAAAAGTTATATTTTTATGTCCGGTGTATAGACATATCAAACAATGTGCCGTGTAAAATTGTTTGTTCTGTACATCAACCATCAACCGCAATGGAGTACAAAAAGTTGTCTTGTAATGTCCTATAGTGTGTTTGTGAATCATGTGAATCAAATACACCTGATAATAATGATTGACTGATAATAAAAAAACTACATTATATAAGTGTTATTTGGTTATTTCACATAACAAAATAAGGATAAACTATAAATGACAAAGAGAGTAACAATTTTATCGAATTAACTTTATCTAAATTGATGTATTAATCATTATTACTAATTTAATGTAAATGCAAATTAGAGAATAACCAATGGTGAGTAATTCATAGTATCATGTAGAGCATCATATTAAAAACGGGAAATTACAAATATTTTTTTGGGATTTAAAAATTGACAACTTAAATTAATAGCTAAATGAGTTTTTTTTTCTTTTTTTTTTATAAATTGAGAGTTTTTTAAAAAAAAATAATAAAAACTAAATATTATTTATCAAAACTGTTAATGAAATAAAATTTAATTTTTTTATTATTCATAATAATGAATATTAAATATTTTTTACGATAAATATAAAAAAATTAATAAAATACTTATACAATAAAATGATATTTTTTTTTTACAAAATCATCTTTTCTAAAATACTAAAGTCGATAAATAGATTTCTAATTCATAAAAATGATTGTCAATCTATTAATTTAGATAGCAATATACTAAAACACTTTAAATTATGAATGTAACCTAAAAGCTCTCTAAAAAATGACAATCATTTTAAGAAAATTATTATCAACAAGAGTATTTTAATTTCTGTAATTTAATAAACGATATTCAATTGTAACATAAAAATAAATAAAAAAAAATTCTATTATTGAGATAGAGTCTAGTAATAAATGGAGTGAGTAGTTATGGTGACAGTAGTTAATGTTGCAGTAACCGGAAATCACATGGCAAACCCCAGACATCCTCGCATCCTGTAATACTGCTTTTGGAAAAGAGGACAATCGTTTTAACAATTTAATATGAAATTTGAGATACTTCTAAAATGAAATATAAACATAAAGTAATAAAATGTTTCTTTTTTATTTATTTATCATTTTTTACAAATTATTGTTTTAATATGGTGGAAGGTTTCTTTGTATTTGACTCACTTATCCTCCTTTAGAGCCCTCCATTTCACTCCTCTATAAACTCTCAAACAATGATAATGATGTAATAAAAAGAGAAAAATAAAAAGAAAATGAAATGATGAATGAATATCAAGAAATTATAAATATCTAAATATAAAAAAATGTTTGATGGACATTTATAATAAAATAGATATAAAATAAAATATTGAATAAATATATAAAAAAAAAAGTGAGATGTATGTGTATTATTATTGCTAAGAGCACTACTGTATATCACTAGAGATTATGTCATGAAAATGTAAAAGAATAGAGTTAGACCAATAACAAACTTGCATGGCCATATATAATGGGTAAAAGTCAAAAATATATGGGTAAAAGTCAAAAAAGAAAGTTGTTAAAATCAAGCCAAATGTTTCATGGACTATTCGTGACTTTTTTTTCTCGAGATACATATCAATTTCCTATTACTAAATATAAGAGCTCAATATTTAAGTGTACAAGCACATATTTTATCTTTTAAAAAAAAAAAAAAAACAATGAATGCATGCATGGTATGGTATATACAAGCACGTGAGTCATGAGTCATCGAAATTGGATCACAGTGAATTCGAAAGAATAGGACAAAGGCGTACCAATAGTTAACTAACTTAGGCATTCGCGATCACTACAATTACTTTGCATTCACATAGTCACACAAACAAACCCCAATTGGAAAACAAAGTGACAGCTTCCTTTCATTTCTCGAAACCATAACGAACTTCACCGCCAAATTCGGAGGTCATTTCCGTCATTTCATACACACCTATCGCTAATCCCTCTCCTTCCGTCTTCAAAAGTTCCTTCCACGAGACACATCAAAACTCAAACACACACACACAAACACATACTCACTCATTCTTCTCAGAAGAAAAATAAAAACAGTTATAGAGAGAAGGAGAGAGATAATAAAACAGTTATATAGAGAGAGAAATGGCAGCTTCCGACGGAAGCGAGTACTTTGAAATAGGTTCGATCGGTAACGAGAGTTTTGCAAGAGCCTCGAATGCCGATACTGTGGAGGAAGATGAAGAAGAGCTTCATTGGGCGGCGCTTGCTCGTTTACCGTCGCAGAAGCGCATCAACTATGCGGTTCTCCGCGCTTCCTCTTCCCGTCGTCAACCTACGCCGGAAAGTGCCAGCCCCGATAACTTGGTCGATGTGAGAAAACTGAATCGGCTCAACCGTGAACTCGTCGTTAAGAAGGCGCTCGCCACCAATGCTCAAGACAACTACGCTCTCCTCTCCGCCATCAAAGAACGCCTCGACAGGTTCCGATTTCAAATTTTCAATTATTGCTGTTTTTCTTTTCCAGTTTCACGTTATGCGATAGTTCAAATTTATAGATCTATATTTTTTTTTTCGTTTCTTCGAAGTTAACTTGTTGTTTCTGGTTGCGATAGGGTTGGAATTGAGGTACCGAAGATTGAAGTGAGGTTCACGAATCTGACCATTAGTGCTGATGTTCTAATTGGTTCTCGAGCTTTACCTACTCTGATCAATTACACTCGCGACGCCGTAGAGGTTAATTTTCGTATTTTTGTTTTGATTTGATTTGTGGTGAATGATGCATGTGATTTAATTTGTTACTATACGTTATGCGGTTGAACGCAGGCTATCCTAACGAAGTTGGGAATATTTCGACCTAAACGGCATGCACTTACTATTTTGGATAATGTCAGTGGCGTCATCAAACCTGGAAGGTAATAATGCTTTCTTCTTCGTCTGTTTCCGTTGGTGGCTAGTTATTGTGATTGTGATTGTTACGCAACTACACTTTTGCTTTTATGATTTTTATTAAAATGCTCGATTTCCGTTTGAGTTTTTTCTTCTTCTGTTCTTTAAGTTGAATAAAGTTGTTTTTGGTGGTTGAAATCATGGTTTTAAACTTGTTTGTGGTTGCGCCTTAAACTTTTACGTTGCAAAAAAAAAATGCAGCTGATGATGTAACTTAAAATGCGATTAGAATACCGTTGAGAACTCAAAATATTTCTAAAATTGAAACAACTATTATAATAATGATATATATATATATATATATTTTATAAGCAAACGGAAATTGAAGAAATACTTCAACCCTTAAAATAAAATAGTGATCTAGATTCAGCATCTTAAAAGAAAATATTTATCCATCTTCTAAGAAAGATTGCAGAGCTGCTACCCAATTATGTGTTTAAAAAAAAAATGAAATAGCTAAATAACTTTGCAAAAATGTACAAGCCATTCATACAGTTCAAATCCCTCAAACTCACGGCTAAGTGTTCTAGCTGCTGTAAAAAATAAGCACCTGCAATACAGACCAACCTTCACAAGAAAAATGATATTATCACGGGCAAAAAGGTTATGCATTTCACAGATTCAGAACTTTCATGTGTGGTAACCAGGTAATTCGCGCTTTTTTGGTTTGCAGGATGACTTTGCTACTTGGACCTCCAGGTTCGGGCAAATCCTCTTTACTTATGGCTCTTGCTGGCAAGCTTGATAGCAACCTCAAGGTGCTCTCTCTATTCATTTCTGTTAACACAATTAAGAATGCTTATTTTTTTATTAAAGATTCTTTGCTTTTTGATTAGTTGAATAAAGTTTTTGGCCTATATATGAACCCAAAAAGAGTCTAAAGATGACCTTATTATTATTTTTAGAAAAATACCACACCTCCTTCTCATTTTTTTTTTGGTGACAAAATTCATATTTCTTACTAAAAAAATCATGATAATTTCTATGGAACATGTGTTAATTCAAAGTGTACTTTATTGCCCTTGTTTTCTAACTTTTTTATTTAAAATAATTTAATTAATCTGATGGGCTTTACTATTTATGATATCAAAACGACGTTATAATATCAAATTAATTAATTAATGACTTGTGATTATGCTCTAGATTAGGTACCAAACATGTAATACAATTGATAGATAACCAACTTACTAAATATGTGATAGATGATATAGTCATATATATATTTTTGACGTAATATGGTAATATGTTTAGTTTGTGTGCATGGGAGATATTGGCTCTTTTAGTGATTTTTTAGATTAGTCCTTATTACGTCAAGGTTATGTACAATAATTCACCGTATGGACTATGGTAGCCTTTTTTTGGACAAGGGCAAAATCAATTCTTTTCATTAATAATAATAATGTGCTGAATACAATAAAAATTTATCAATAAAAAGATGAGAGTACGATAGAAATGTGGCTATATATCGTCACTAATTAATATGCATGAGCAATAATAAATGATGCCCAGGGGTCGGACTTCTTAATTAGTAGTGTTTTCATAAATGTGTTATGGTATAGCTGGTAATTTGTAGTTTTTTGATGAAGTTTTATTTTAACGCAGTAGTAATTATTTGTAGGCTATTTGTCATTAGTATGTTTTTTTTTTCTTTATTAGTGTGTATCATCAAAATAATATACTAGTATTATATTTCTATTTAGGATTTTTTTTAATACCCCAATTTTAATTTTTTTTTACCAATATACTGTCTTTTAAAAACTATATACTAAACTACCATTTTTTTAAGGATTTATTTATTTATTTTTTATATTTTTTTTCCAAATCGCCTTTTAAAATGACGACTTCTAAAAATATAGAAAATTCGCCTTTTGGAATGACGACTTTCCAAAGATATATAGGAGTTGCCTTTTGGAATGACAACCTTCCAAAGCACATCAAAGTCCAACGAAAAAAACAAAAATTCTTAAGGAAGTCGCAATTGCAAAATCCTCTTTGCAAATGGCAACTTCTAACTAAGTCAATAAAAAGGGTAGGTTGGTATATAATTCTCAAAATGGAATATATTGGTAATTTTTTTTATTTAAAATTGGGTTATTAAAATAGAAAAAAAATCTTCTATCTAGTATGTATTTACATACTCTATTATTTATATAAAAAAAAATCCTTTTACCTTTTTATTTATTTATTTATTTATTTTAAATTGAATATTTTAATACAATAATAAAGGGAGTTTCTATGATATCTTGACAAATTGAAGGTGTTCTTTTGTTTAATTAATAAATAAATTATCTTTTTGTGAATTAATAACAAGTAATTTATAAATTATTGTGCTTTAAAAACACCATTTCATAAAAAGAAGCATCATTTCATTGTTTATGAAGATTGTGATAATTAATTATCTATATTTTTTCTTAAAAATATTTATAATTAATTCACCATTATTAGTTATAGTAAATTTTGAATTTTTGTATGAGACTTTTGTATAAAATAAAGATTATATTATTTGGAATGTTAAAATTTGTCTTTTTCATACTTTCAATTAATGGTTTAACAACCTTAATATTTCTATAGCTTTTTATTATAAAAATAATACACATATCACTAAAATATCCTTTTTTTTTTCTATATGTTTTTCATTAAATAATAATTTATTTAACTCTTGGTTCAAACAATATTAACAAAAAGTGTTGATTTCAAATAAATCATCTATTATTATTTTTGGGTCAAGTTAGTCATTGTACATTTCATGTTTGTCCTTTATGAATAAATACACCAATAATATTGAACAAATCCTTT
>JBBPBQ010000004.1:40365639-40410368 GCA_037974755.1 Cicer yamashitae
CAATAACACATTAATTATGGGTATTGAGCAAGTAAACAATCCTTAAAGTACATCAGTCAATTCAACACTCATATATTCAAATTTGTAACAAAAGTAAATTAAGAATAAACGTTGACTTTTTTAAATTATTATTAATAATAAGAACACTAATAGTCATTTTATTATTAATAAAAGTTGATTCAATGCTAAAAATATATTTAAAAATAAATAATTAATTTAACATAAAAAATTAAATAAAAAATTTGTTTAAATTAAGTTACCCATTTGAGCTTATAGTTGTTTGCCTTACTAAGTTATTTTCAATTATTTTGTTTAGGCAATCCACAAGAGTGTTTTTTCTATTTAACATCAAGTATTATAGTTTTTTTTTTTAATCACCACATCAATTCATCAAATATTCAGTTAAACAGACACTCATATTGTAGAGGTAAAATTTTGGACTTCGACGTAGATGTGTGGCTATAGAAATCCTTTCTCTTCAATTTAAATAAGTCTTACCTAATAAATTATATTGAAATAAACTAGTATTGTTAAAATTGAGTGATATTAAGTCATTTAAGAATCTATTTAATAATTATTTTTATGGGCTTGAAATGGAAAGATGGAATGTTTATCGAAGATTTTCGTTAAGAAAATAAATTATCTGTATTTCCAACAATTCTTTGATGTGTGTTTCTCTTGCAGCTTTACCAATATTTGACTTTTGAATTTTTTTTTAAGTTAATTTATTTTATGAACACCAGAACAAAGATTGGAGAGTTTGGGGGTCCATTTCTCTGCGTGTGATTTTCTTTTGCTCTGCGTGTGATCATACAATTGAAAACATTCTGCCGCTATAAATCAGACAACCAGAGATGTATAGTTACGGGACGGGATTTGGGAGTATGTATGTAGCAGTAATAGTTTCTGGGTGTTCGCACATTACCAACATTGCAAGTTTTAGCTGTTTGTTTGTTATTCTCCCGTTCTCCTCCCAGGCCAACAGTTCTCCACATCACAAGTCATTGTAAAGAGAAACTATATGCCAACAATCTCCCAAAACCTATGTTCATATGGTTATGCTTTACTCTCACACGGCTTCTTAGTTCTTACTGTTTTTTTTTTCCTGACAGAAAACTGGTAGTATAACATACAACGGCCGTGAGATAGATGAGTTTTTTGTTAAAAGGACTTCTGCATATATTAGCCAAACAGATAATCACATTGCAGAACTGACAGTGCGAGAAACTCTGGACTTTGGTGCTAGATGTCAAGGTGCACAAGAAGGTTTTGCAGGTATGCTAACATTTTTTTTTTTGAGAGCAGGTATACTAACATTATTATGTTATGTAAAATGATTTGATTATACAAAAAATAATATTTATGTTAAAGGATTTTATTTTTATATACTTGAAAATAAAGTTCCTATTAAAATGCGTTTAAGATAGTAGTTAATTTACTGCTGTATTCCCCATCAGTTTAATCTTTTAATTTCTTCCTACAGCATATTCAAAAGATCTGGGCCGCCTAGAGAAAGAAATGAACATACGGCCTAGTCCAGAAATTGACGCGTTTATGAAGGTTATAATCTTAAATGTGTAGTATTGTATGTATGATAGTATTCATGCCCCTATATATTCAGGGTTGCTCTAATATCGTCTCCTGTGAAATTATTAACACTACAGGCATCCTCTGTCGGGGGTAAAAAGCACAGTGTGAACACTGATTACATCTTGAAGGTTCTTGGTCTCGATGTATGTTCAGATACAGTTGTTGGTAGCGATATGCTCAGGGGAGTTTCTGGGGGCCAAAAAAAGAGAGTTACAACAGGTTTCTTGCTCTTCTTCCAGAATTAACTTTATTTGTTTTCAGCATCTAATGTCTGTGCCTGTCCGAGATATTTTTCCCCTTTGAATAAAGTTAATGTTTCTAATTAAAAAATGTTTAATGAATATTGGGTGAGGTAAGTGTTCAGTTATAACTTATAATTTTGTCTTCAACATTGTCTAGACGTATAGAAATAGTGGAAGATACGTTTTCCCAGCAAAGGTTATTGCATTGTTCCTTATACTGACACCAAAGTTTCTGGTGATGGAGCTTGTAGTTAGTATGTCAATTTTTGGATTTGATTACGCGTAGCTAGAAGACAAAAATTGATTAATTTTATAATTTTGTTAACTCCATATGAACTAGAATACTTCAATTACTGTTATAATAACTCTGATTTAAGTCGTGCGGTTGCAGCAACCAATAACATCTAATATTTTATATCGTAGGAGAAATGATTGTTGGTCCAAGAAAAACACTATTTATGGATGAAATATCAACAGGGCTTGATAGCTCTACTACATTCCAGATAGTGAAATGCATAAAGAATTTTGTTCATCAGATGGAGGCTACAGTACTCATGGCTCTCCTTCAGCCAGCCCCTGAAACATTTGACTTATTTGATGATCTGGTGCTTCTGTCGGAAGGTCATGTGGTATATGAAGGCCCTCGAGAAGATGTGCTTGCGTTTTTTGAGTCATTAGGTTTTCAACTTCCACCATGTAAGGGGATCGCAGACTTCCTTCAGGAGGTATATATCCTCTAAACAAACTCTTAGGGTCAAGTGCTTTGTTTGATTCTTGCTTAACTTCTTCTCTTTTGTCAGGTTACTTCCAAAAAGGATCAAGCACAGTACTGGGCTGATCCTTCTAAACCATATGAGTTTATCTCCGTTCGTGAGATTGCTGAAGCCTTTAGAAATTCTAGATTTGGAAGGTATATGGACTCCTTGCAGACTCATCCATATGATAAATCAAAGTGCCATCCTTCAGCTTTGGCTCAAAGCAAATATGCCGTGTCAAAATGGGAGGTCACAAAAGCTTGCTTTCAGAGGGAAGTCCTTTTGATTGGAAGACATAAATTCCTTTATATTTTTAGAACCTTCCAGGTATTTTTTATTAGATATGGTATTTAAACTCTTCTTTGAACCATTTTTTATTTCATAAATGAAAAGGTCCTATTATTCATTAACTAGTGAAGTCTTTATTATCATTTAACTAATATTTTATAATGAGATTTTATTATTTTCATTTTCTCATATTTCCCCAGGTTGCTTTTGTTGGATTTGTCACATGTACAGTATTCGTGCGAACAAGGATGCATCCTATAGATGAGGCTTACGGGAACCTTTATCTTTCTGCTCTATTTTTTGGGCTTGTTCACATGATGTTTAATGGGTTTTCCGAGTTACCTATGATGATAACCCGGCTCCCAGTATTTTACAAGCAAAGAGATAATTTATTCTACCCTGCATGGGCATGGTCTTTTACCAGTTGGGTTCTCCGTGTACCTTACTCCGTTATTGAGTCTGTTATATGGACTGCTGTTGTATATTATAGTGTTGGATTTGCCCCTTCAGCGGGAAGGTATATCAATTTTATTGTATCTTTCTGTTCAAAATTTTCTTTTTTACCTTCTTAGTCATGGAATTTTGTTAAATATTTCAGGTTTTTTCGCTACATGCTTTTACTTCTTGTAGTGCACCAAATGGCATTAGGTCTTTTCCGGATGATGGCTGCTATTGCTCGAGATATGGTTCTTGCTAATACATTTGGCTCAGCTGCACTGCTGGTTATATTCTTGCTTGGAGGATTTATTATACCTAAAGGTAGGCAGAGACCCACATATCGTTAGGGAAATGTTATTCACATTGCTGTTAGTTATTTTGTTTTTATTCCTTCAGGAATGATTAAGCCGTGGTGGATTTGGGGCTACTGGTTGTCACCCCTTACCTATGGAATACGTTCAATTACAGTTAATGAATTTACTGCTTCCAGATGGATGAAGGTATTTGGCTATGTAGCTTTTTATTTTTCTTACTTTAAAGAAAAAACTTCTTTTTGTCTGCCAATGAGTTCAAGTGTTAATATACTGTCAAGGAACAACTCTACAGAGAAAATTTTCTGTGATTTCCAATACCTTTTCATATGATTGCCTTTTGGGCGTTGAGCTTGGCCAAACCTTAGGCCTACTATAACTTGTGCCAACAATCAACTAATTGAAATCTTATAATGAAGGAACGAATCATCATAAGTAATCTTTATTTTGAATGGCTTTATAGAATGTTTATGAATTATAATATTATTGTCTGCAGAAATCAGCAGCTGGGAACAACACAGTTGGTTACAACATCCTCCGTTCACACAGCCTACCAGTTGATGATGACTGGTATTGGGCTGGTGTTGGAATTTTAATTGTCTATGCAATTTTTTTCAATGCCATGGTCACTGTGGCCTTGGCCTATTTGGATCGTAAGTTATGAATAATATTTTCCTCAGTTTTTTCCATTTTAGAACATGCACTCTCTCCTAATATATAATTATCATTTTCTATGGGCAGTGAATTTCTAGTCATACATTTTCTCCTTTTTTGTCTTCTTATTTTTAATATAGCACTTCGAAAGGCACGAGCAATTATTGATGATGGCTCAGAAAAGAGTTCTACCGGAGATGGTAATGAGCTAGCCATAATTAGCATGAATAAATGTCAATTATCTACTTCACTTTGTTGGACCATACATATTTAAAGATGGATAATGTGTTGACCAAAAATGTCACCCGATACATGAATTGGCTTTGCAGTTAGTAATCAGGCCAGTGAATTGAGTACCAGATCCAGGTCTGCAAGAGAAAACAGCAATGCGAAGGGAATGATTCTTCCATTTGAACCGTTGACAATGACATTCCATAATGTCAATTATTTTGTTGATATGCCGAAGGTGGGGGGATTTATAATTTCTAATTCTATAAAATACTGTCTATATTTGAAATGACATAAGCACCAGAAAATTAGGAGATATCTTTTCCATTAATTTATTCTAAAGGATTTTTGTACAGGCAATAAAAAAGCAAGGCATAGTCGAATCAAAGTTGCAACTCTTATCAGATGTGAGCGGAGTTTTCTCACCTGGTGTCCTTACAGCATTAGTGGGGTCTAGTGGGGCTGGGAAGACCACACTAATGGATGTACTTGCTGGCAGGAAAACCGGAGGGTATATTGAAGGGGATATCAAAATATCTGGTTACCCGAAAGAGCAACGGACATTTGCCAGAATATCAGGATATGTTGAACAAAATGATATACATTCTCCTCAAGTAACAATTGAGGAATCACTGTGGTTTTCTGCATCTCTTCGCCTTCCAAAGGAAATCAGTGTTGATAAAAGACGTGTAATTTGCTTTGCAACACATTGTATATTTGATTGTATAGACTATTGAATTTTACAAACTTTAACTTTCTGAAATATTTTACAGGAATTTGTTGAACAAGTAATGAAACTAGTTGAGCTTGATTCTTTGAGACACGCTTTGGTTGGTATGCCGGGTAGTTCTGGCTTATCAACAGAGCAAAGAAAGAGATTAACAATTGCTGTGGAGCTTGTAGCAAACCCTTCCATTATTTTTATGGACGAGCCTACATCTGGACTTGATGCACGTGCAGCAGCTATCGTTATGAGAACTGTTCGCAACACTGTTGATACTGGAAGAACTGTGGTTTGCACCATACATCAACCAAGTATTGATATTTTTGAAGCATTTGATGACGTTAGTACAATTATGTCTTCTGTCAGTTGATTGTTTTGATAGCTAATGGTGCACTTGCTTTTATCAATGAATCTAAACATCCATTTTTGCTACCCAGTTACTTCTTATGAAACGTGGGGGACGAGTCATATATGGGGGAAAGCTTGGTGTGCAGTCACAAATAATGATAGACTATTTTCAGGTGACGACGTTACAATGTTTTACTACATTATTAGTATTATTACTGTTATTGTTGTTGTTCTTATTATTATTTTGTTGTTGTTACCACCACCATCACTACTTTTTACTCCTTGATCACAATTATCAGTACACCTAGGTGGAAACTTAACCAATGAAATTTAAGATACACCATCTTTTTATGGAAAACAATGTAAATGACACCATTTAGTGTTGCACGGCTGCACGCTGTGATAAGTTACTCCTTAATGTCTCTCCTAAATGTCTATCTTGTGCATAAAACTTGTCGTCTGTAGTCTACAACTGCTTGAAAACATTCTATTTTTTCTTCTTAACTAGTTTTATTATTCTCCGCATTTTTCTAGTCTATTGAAATATTAGGTTTCATATGTTTTTTCAGAAGTTAGATGTTTATACGCTTAGCTCAAATTTTAAATTGGTCCCCAGTTTGAAGATTCTTCTTGGTACTTCTTACTTTGACTAAAAGGAGCAATGAGAAGAGTAGTTCAGACTATACAGAGTACTTATAGATTTGATGAATTTGGGAGCTGTGAGGAAAAGAAGAGAATTTGTACAAAAGAACATGCAGTGAGAAAGGGAAGAGAGAACATGCAGTGAGAAAGGGAAGAGACAGGAGAGAATCTGGACAGTGGAGAAAACTTAGAATTGCATGATTCTTATTAAGGAAAATTTTTATAGTCTAGATTTAACGTCTCACTTTCTTATCTGTCTTTTCTTACTACCTAAGCTATCCAAGAAACAAGTATGATCCAGTCAACCAGAAATGCCTCTGCTTCATTGTTTTTCTATTTTTTGTGGATGTCTGTTTCTGCAACAAATGCCAGAATGTATGTGCACTTTCCTGTGTTAATTTTTTGGTTTGTGGTTGTTTTTCTATCTGCTCTGCAGAGTATCAATGGAATCTCCCCTATTCCAAGTGGCTACAATCCAGCTACCTGGGTGCTTGAGGTCTCTACTCCTGCTGTTGAAGAGAGAATTAGTTCAGATTTTGCAGAAATTTACAAGAATTCAGGGCAATTCAGGTGTTTGTTTCTAATATGATGTTTATTAGCTCTGCTAGTGCCAAAGTCTTTTTGTTCTTATTTGAGTTAATGTTGGAGAGAGATGATATGAATGAAAGGCTCATGTTCTAGAAATGGAAACAAAATAAATATCCAAGATGATACAACCCTTAAGCTACAGGTGTTAGAATAGAAATATTGTTTTTCATATAAATTATTAAGCTGCTCAGTCAATATTTTTCTCAGGGGGGTCGAAGCTTCTATTTTGGAATTTGAACATCCTCCTGCAGGATCAAAACCACTGAAGTTTGACACCATGTATTCACGAAACACATTATCCCAATTTGGTTTGTGCCTATGGAAACAAAATCTTGTGTATTGGAGAAGTCCACCATACAATGCCATGAGGCTATACTTCACTGCAATCGCTGCTTTGATATTTGGCACTGTATTTTGGGATGTTGGTTCAAAAAGGTAATAGTTCTCTGTGTTCTTATTTATTTTCACGAATGTAACTCTATAAGAGACTAAAGTTGGAATAATAATTTATATGGATTTGCCTTATGTAGACAAAGGGCTCTTTTTGTCTTTATTCAACAATTATTTTCTTGGATTTTTTTCCAAATTAAATCATGTAGGCAGGGAACCCTTATTTATTAAAATTGGATTGTTCTAAGACGTTGTACATTGTCTCTGTTGTCATTAATTTCTAACACTGGTACAAATAACACAGTATTATTAATATTCTGTAGGGCAACAACTCAAGAGCTGCTTGTGGTTATGGGAGCACTGTATTCTGCATGCTTGTTTCTTGGTGTAAACAACTCTTCTTCTGTACAGCCAATTGTTTCAATCGAAAGGACAGTATTTTATAGAGAGAAAGCAGCAGGAATGTACTCTCCGTTGGCATATGCGGCAGCCCAGGTACATGTCACTGCGCTGGAAGTTATATTCATGGGCTTATTTTTTCATGCTAATTAATTACTTTCAATGATTGTTTAATCTGACTTGCAGGGGCTTGTAGAGATACCATACATTGCTCTTCAGACAATAGTATTTGGCCTAATAACATATTTTATGGTCAATTTTGAGCAGACAGCCGGTAACGTATTAGCTTTCCATATTTACATATATATATATATGTTGCTTTAAGTATGTATGGATTCCTCTTAAAGCTGTGGTATAAAATCAACCCTCTCCAAATACCAAAAAAATAAAATTTTAGTTTGCTGAATTTTGTAATCGAATTAGTCGTACATGGTGGTTCTTTTGCTTAATTGAATTCCGTATGTTCTGAATTGTATTGTTTTTATTTATTGCAGGGAAGTTTTTTCTCTATCTTTTGTTCATGTTCCTAACGTTTACCTACTTCACCTTTTACGGAATGATGGCCGTTGGTCTTACTTCTTCACAACATCTAGCTGCTGTTATTTCTTCCGCATTTTACTCCCTCTGGAATCTTCTTTCTGGTTTTCTTATCCCACAAGCAGTAAGTAATGCTATATTAGTTTCATTCTTTTTAAATCTTTTAAGTTGTTCTGACTTCTGAGATTATCTTAAATTAGAAAACTGTTTTTCCAAACTCCAAGAAGTTTCTCGTTAATATAACATGGTGTAGTTAGGTTTTGAAAACTCATCACAATGTGGTAGTTTATTTATAGTATATACTATTATAGTAAAGATCTTATAATTGAAATCTTTAGCATTAAAACAATAAGGATAATTTCCCCTAAAAAAAAGTTAGGAAACAGTCATAATTGCTTTTTTGTATGTTCATTGCTTTTAAACAAAAGAGAAATAAACTTGTGCAGCTAAAGTGCAATTATGTTTCCTGGTTTGTTAGACTATGCAAAATGACTTCTAATACTAATATATGACAATGATTATCGATATCTCAGAATATTCCGGGATGGTGGATTTGGTTCTATTATATCTGTCCTGTTCAATGGACATTACGTGGTATTATCACATCTCAGCTTGGTGATGTAGAATCAATAATTGTGGGACCAGGATTCGAGGGCACTGTAAAACAGTATTTATCTGCAACTCTTGGATTTGATCAGAAAGTCAACGGATTTTCGTCCGTCGGTCTTTCAGTGATTGTCCTTATTGGATTTAGTATCTTATTCTTTGGTAGCTTTGCTGTATCGGTCAAAGTTTTGAATTTCCAGAGGAGATAAATTGCATTACGTTCGGAATAGAAGGAAGCTACTTTTTGACATCATAGGGGTAGTAGTTGATTTATGCATTGGGTATGGTTATGGATGCTACAAAATTCATGACGTGAGATCCAGCTGCTGTTTTTGTTTTTGTTTTTGTTTTTGTCGTGTCCTGCCTATTGACAAAAGGAATTTCAATTTCATTTTAATTAAAGCCAAATAAATATGCAATTTTGGGGGCTTTTTTTCCTTGTTTTTTATGCTCTTTTTGTTTTTATGCTCGACAGTTGTGGTATTTCAATGGGCCATATTGTTTCATTTAAACGATGGGCCATATTGTTTCGCTCGTTTTGTTTTCACTCTTGCTTTTGAAGTTTTTCTAGGCTGTTTTAAATTAACATTAACAGATGATCAATTATACAAAAGAAAATGTTTATTGTTATAAGAGAAATTTCACAATAAATGCAAGAATTCTATGTGCCAGCACATGACACTTACACATCATGACCACTCACTCGTTCATATATGACCACTCACTCATTCCTAACAAATAATAATTCACTTGTAATTTTATATATAAAGGACGATGTGTTCTTAAGGTTTAATTATACCAAATACACTCCTTATCATGGAGGTAAATTTAAAAATAAAAATAAAAAGGTTAGAAATGAAAATAAGTACCGTAAATTAGCGGTTTGACTCTTGCAGCACTAATTTCCTAATATGCATAAGCATGCATGTAGAATTAGAAGTTAATATGTTATATTTAGATTTGAAAGAGAATATATCTTGTGAGAATTCTTTCAATATTTTTAAATAAGTGAACCAAATTTATAAAGATGTCAGAAGCGTTTTCTTCCATAATTCTTAGTCTTTTATATTATTTTAAATCCGACACAATAGAGAATACATATACTGTTAAACACTTGTACATGAAAGTGGATATACATGAATTAAGATACCTATAGAGTGGAGAAGTAAATAAAGGAAAGTAACATATATTTGCGCCATAACCAAAATGTCATTGTTAAGCCTTATTATCACCAAGAAAGAATACAAGCTTTGAAATATCTAATTGGAACTTATGTTTGATCTCACAACCTCAGTTTCAAAGGTACACAAGTTCCACCTATAGAATCCAACTTCGTATGTTGAGAGAAGAATTTCAGTCATCTGTAGGGTCAGATTGTTTTTCTGATTCTCATCACACAGAAACAAAATCATTCAAATGGCGATGGCATCAAAGGATGGTTTAGCTCCGAAATTGACCATACCATATTGGTCTGTAACAAATTAATAATGTTTAATTAAGCACAACTTGTTCTAAAATTAAAATGTATGAACAAATTGAAGTTTTACTATTTGTGATAGCTAGATATACTTACTGATTTGTGGAGCTTTGAGAACGAAAAAACATGCAGAAATGACAATGTAACATAGACAAAGAACTACTCCTTTCATATAGTGTGATGTTCCATCCTACAGAAGATTTAACAAAATCACATAATTAGTATAAATAAAGAGAAAAGTGGCATGTATATATATGAAGGCATTGTGCAGACCTGTAAAGTGAAGGCTGTAACAATGACTGCAAAAGCAAGACATCCAGTTTCAAGAAGATTGAAGTCCAGATCCATTCTTATACCCATTATCCATGCAACAACCACACTTAATGGAACCTGAAATTTATTATTGTTAATTTTAAGCCATCATTGATAAATATAACTAAAAATTGTTTTATTGGCAGACAAAAAAGGGAGAAAAAGTAAAATATTTTGAATGAATCTCATTTTAAGATAAAAATTAGTACACTTAATAATTTTCTTAATATAAATGTGTATAACCTTAATAATATAAAAAAGAGTTAAAACAATATTACAATAATATCTCATTCTTACCACAAACATAGAAATTTGAGTTGCAGATCCCATAGCAACACCTAAGGATATGTCCTGCATTATAGTGAATCACACAGTGCCATTCATAAATTTTCAATCAACTATAATGAACTTAAGCTTAATAAAGAAATTGAAAATTCTGCTGTAAATATGTTTATTAAAACCGTACCAACTTGTTCTTGAACGCAAATATGATCGAACCAGCATGTTCAGCAGCGTTCCCAACAATTGGTAGCAAAATTATGCTAATGAAGCTAACAGAAATTCCCCAAGAATCTGAAGCAGCCTAATTATTATTATGCATAAAAGGGTAGATAATTAACCCATTAATCTAATTTTGTGTTTAATTTAAATGTCATGAATAAATATAACATATTCATAAATGTACCTCAATGGTTCCCACAACATATTCAGAAAGCACAGATATGACAAGTGTCATACCTACCAACCAACTAAATGCACTCCAAAATCCTATCACTGCTTTCTCTTCATCTTCATCTTCTTCTTCTTTCTAGAGATCAAACCTCACACCTAATTAAAGTGGCTATATATAGTCTCTCAAATATGCTCATTATTTTTTTCTTAACTTAAATTTCAATGAACGGTTAATATACTTCAGTTAAGAATAAACTGTTTGAAATAATTTGACTTTGAATTCTAACTAAAACAATCATTAATTATAACAATCATTAATTATATTCTTTTTTTGTTTGTCAAATTCCGAATTATCATGTCCCTTTTCTTCATAAATCAGAGTTTTGGAAAAAAGAAATTGGAACAATACATGGTAATAATCATATTGGCTTGAAGTATGAGTGGCTATTTAGAAGAGTTAGATATGCATAAAAAAATACTGATTCGCTAACATACTCTGTTTTTTCTGTACTTTTAACATTTTTTTCTGTACATATTCACACCTTCAATGAAAAAAAAGTAGATTTAAATATGTATATTGTCTTTGTAAATCATATTTTCTTTAGTCTTTTTAAATATGTATATTGCCTTCGCTAATCATTTTTTTTTTGTCTCTGTAAAAGCATTTATTTGTTTTTTGTAGTTGAAAATAAACTTTACTTTTCTTTTGGTTTTTATTTTTTTGTTTTAATCTTTACAAAAAATTTGTTCATATCGGAGTTGACTAATAATATATATAATTTTTTTTATTCAAATTAAAAATGACTAAAATTAAATATTCTAAATATTAGAAGATTAATTTCAATATCAATAAATTTTACAAAAACTAAAACAAAACATCAATGAGAAAAAATAAAATATAATATATTTTTAAAGACGAAAAAATAAAATTTTACTTTTACATAGACGATAACAAAAAATATATATTTGTAGTGAATAAATACATAAGCAAAATAAAAAAATAACTAATGGAGCTATAACTAACATGTAGTGAAATTGAACCTTAAATAAATTGTGCTTAAATGTGAAATATATAATTATTGTTTTGAGGGAATGAAATATATAATTAATAATCACCTCTTGTGCCTCAAATAATTTTCGATGAGTTTTCAATTGGAAGAAGATATATGCAACATATGCTAGAAGCATAACAATGCTGCTTGCTCTTGACAATTGAAGAGTAGCATTGGCAATAGAATGATTTCCCCCAGCCAAAGCATATTTGAACATTAATGGCAGTAAATGGCATAGCAACCCCAGCAACAAAAGCAATGAATTTATATCTGCTTGTTTCTGTTCATTTAGTAATCAAATAACACAACAAATTGATTAGTTAACAAAACAAAATTTAAATTGACAATTAAATTAGGGATGATAATTTAGAGGAAAAAAATGATTCTATCTCCAATTTCATCACTAGAATTATTGTCTTCTTATAGCTGATAGCGAAACTCACGACTAACTGTAGAGAAGGGAGATCTCATATTCTAATGAGCGTCTCAATATATTAATGTTTCTACAGTTATCATATGAGTTGTACTTACGAGACTTCATCACTAGATTTAATAAAAAAAGTTAGTGACAAATTTTAATATTTTCAACTCTTAATTTTCATTGGGTCCAAATGTAGGTGGTTAATCCACAACGACAAAGAATCTACTAAATGTTGGATATTTAAAAAATAAATTAATATATTTAATATTTTAAGATTTTGGATGAAAATGTGATATCAAAGTCTTTTATATAACAATAGTATGTTGTTGCTCTCAACGTTTGCAGTGACTCTCCAACAAATAGTATAAAAGCTCTAGTTCAGTTTGATTGAAGAGTGAAAGTGAATCTCTATATATTGGATTTTTGTATAAAAAATCTTCTCCATGTAGTCGGTAGACTTGTTCCCTTGGTTGTAAGAGCCTTACAAGTATAAGATATAAGTTAATCACACTTAACGGAGAGATGGATGAATCAAATATGAGTAATTAGACCCACGTTTGTTATGAATGAACAATATGTGATATATACAATAGAGGTTGTTCATATATCTCAATGTTTTAAAATTTCAATTTAGACACGAGTCAAAATATCTTATATAGTGTGTTTTAAACTTCCAACAATTTTGATAGCTAATTATTTTAATATTTTTTAGTATACACAATGTGCAATAAAAAAGACAAAATAATACGTACTTATTTTGAGAATATAAATTTAATTTGGTGGTTGAGATAAATGAATTAAAGAGCATAGTAATAAAAAGATTATAAATACAATTTTCATCCTCAATATAACTTTAACAGTTACTAATAATACTTGTTTGTAAGATGGGTAGTTTAGAAAAAAATGTATGCTCACTCTGTCATATCTTTGCTCCCTCTTAAGATTTGCTAAGCCACCACAAAGGAGTGAGCTGCCTAGAACCAAAAGAAGGTTTGAGAGAATGGAACCCAGCAAGGAGAACTTCACAACATGTATTTTGTTCTGATGAAGTGCTAATATTGCTATGATCATCTCGGTTGCATTACCACAAGTTGCATTTAAAAGCCCTCCAACTGAAACATTCACACAAATTGTACATATGTAAAAAAATTAATAATTTTTATTACTTTTATAAAATTAGTTGTTTTTTATGATACATTGATTACTCTTTTTTTTTTTCGGTAATAGTTCATAATATTTTTGACAAAAAGTTTGTCCAATTTTTTTTGACAAAATAATAAATAATGTCACTTTGAAATGATCATATATAAATATGAAATAAAAATAGATACTTACAAAGTAATTATTTAAATAGTTAAGAATATATATATATATATAATTACTTTTTTTTGGTACAAAAATAATTACTTATTTTTTAAGTATATATACACACACTTAAAAAGTGATGGTACCTGTTGGGCCGGTGAAATATGCAATTTGCCTTGAAGTTCATGCGGTGGAGGTGAAATTTTGAGTAACAAAAATATTAAATAGAAAATGTTAGAAAACATGAAATTTGGATATATAATAAAAAAACGACTCAGTTGAATTAATGTGATATATGAAAACTTACTCAGTGAGGAAGCTAACACGTTCAGCTAGGGGAGCAAGTCCAAGCAGACTCAATGTAAAAATCCAAGGCTACGGACGAGAAAAACAATTATATTATGAAATTAATTTATATTTCTTGCAAGTTTTTTAATAAAAAAATGTGGAATTTTTGTATTCATATATTCCATCAAATTATATCATATTTTCATTGTATTAGATTAGTTTTTAGAATATTACGATTAAAATCTGCATATTCAGAAGGAGTTTTAATCGAATTTAAATTCATAAAAAATTTAAGATAATAACTGATTTACTAATATTATTCAAAAGAAAATACATATATAAAAAAAATATACAGACATATAATATAAGTTAAATTTTATACTATTTGGCAAATAGATCAGATTTAATTACTTATTTTACTCGACAAAAATTGATCTAGCAAGGATTGGAATTGAGGTCTTTTCTAACCGTTCGTGTTTAACTGAAAGTTATTAAGTATTTTAATATAATCATATGATTTATTTCACTCTCTACGTTCTTCATATTATAATTCTTCACATAGTAGAATTACAAAACTATATTAATTTACGATCCTTCTATATTCTTCACATTATTATATATTTATAATAATCAATAGATTTAATTGCAGTTTTAGTTCATTTATTTTTACTTATTTACAAAATTGATTCTTTATTTTAAAAGTTGACAATTTTGATCTCTTTATCAGATTTTTTAACTAAAAAAATGCGATATGACATGTTTTAAATAACGTCACATATGATATGGTGATGTAAAATAATTAACACCTGTGAAATCAGAATAAAACATTGTAAAAACTTAACTTTCATCTTTATAAAATTTTAATATTTGTAATTTATTCAATGACATATAAATAATTAATGTATCTAGATGGTTTTATATTATAGACGTATATATCACGTCATTTAAAATATGTCAAATCGTTATTTTTTAGTTCAAAAATCCAAATAAGAGACAAAAACTATCGATTTTTAAAATAAAAGAATCAATTTTGTAATTAATAAAAATAGAGACGCAATTAAACCTAAATAATAATTATTGTAGTTTAGATAAAGCCCAGTCAAGGAAAGGTTATTAATTAAAGCCTTTGCTAACAACATATCTAATCTAATGGTAGACTAACTTATGCAATCTTTATTTATAGGCATGCCAAGTGACGCGCACTTGTCCCACTTAAGTCCATTCTAATTTTGACTGAAAATTCAACTTTGATCTTTTAGACTTTCTCCTATATTTATAGTTGAAATGGAGTGTATATACAACCCCAACACCACCACCAGTAAATATTTTATATATACATATACTCATTTATTTTATTTAATATTTTTATATATTTTAAATTTTAATATATTCTTATTGTAAAAATAACATTCTGATATTATTTTATTTTATTATTATCTAATAATAATTTTATTAATAGTAATTACAATAAATATGATATTTTAATTATATATATGAGTGGGACATATGGGCGTGGCAGGGAAATACAACCTCACTTGGATAAATTGTTCGTGTTTTATAGTAGTACATGATTTCATTCATAATTCTTAATTTGCAAACATATCATTCGTTTATATTGTTGATGTAGATGATGGATTATATGAGTTGAAGTAAAACAAATTATAAATTGTAACTAAACTACTAAAGTATATAGTCTTTCCACGATTTTCTACCGGTGCATTGCACGATTTCTCAATACTAATACTCTTTTATTTTTTTATCAACTAATACAAATTTAAGTTGAATTCACGTATAATTATCACACCACATTTGCATACATATATAGAATATGTAAAATAAACACTCATTAGAAGTCATAAAAATGAGAATTAATGATGCTAATTACTTACCCTTCCAATGTTATAAAAATCAGCAGCAACAGCTAAAGGGACAGCCGGAAAAAGCACAACAAGCTTAGTGCCAAAGATGACCACTTTCATATTACTCATGAAACTTCTAAGTATTTGGAACCGAACATTAATATTTGTGACCAAAACCATATCTGATTTCTTTCTCACCAATGAACTTGATGACATGTTTTGTTGTAATGTCTCTTCATTGTTCTCCAAATCTTCATTCATGGTGGAAATTGGTCGTGATGTATTGAAGAAACTCATTTTGTATATTAAAGAATATCAAAACTAAGACTAAGAAAATTTTAAATTTCTCTCTTAGGGAGGTGAAGAATATATATAATAGTATAATAAGCTAATTAATTAAATATTTATAATAAAGAAGCTTATTGATATGATCAAATGAAACTATATAATAAGGTTGTAAATAGGGGGAATTTTTTTTGGGTTGTTGCATCGTATACATTACTAATATTGTGCCATGGTGGCTTTCCAATGTAGTACTATGAAGCTTCGTGGTATTTTCCAAATACTTGCTTGCATATGAGCCACGTCCATGATTGAAGGTGTTTTATTGATTTGGATGGACATGGTATATTCATGGGAAATTGGGAATAGGTGAACTATAACTTTTGTCGTAAAAAAAACAAATTCACAAACGTGAAAGTGAAACAAGAAAATGAAATAGCTAGTTTGAATTTACAAGAGAAGAATAAAGTATTATTAATAAGAGGGGAAATTAAACCTTGCACATGCTTGAGCTTATGCACACGAATAAGTTAATTGTTACTGTATGAGTCAATGATGATGGAACATGAATCTTCCTAACATTGTACAAATTTAATATTCACTAGTTACTTCCTTTTATGGCATTTTAAGCCGTGCACAAGTGAAATAGGTGGTCTATATAGGAGGGATGTACAATATTCGATCTCTTTTGCGAATCCGTCTTGACCTGTAAATAATAATAAGATAATCTCTCTCAAGTTAGACATAGCTTTTCTTTTAGTGTGGATAATTATGTCTTTCTCAAATTAAAATTTTTATCTTAAATATAGACTGAGTTAGAAACAGAATATGATAAAAAAATAATAATTAACTTGATACTTACATAAAATTAATTTTTTTTTAAAATTAAATATAATAAAATATAAATATAAATTATAAAAAAAATAGAATTTTGATATCAAATTAGCAAATAAAATATTAATTTTAAAAAATATGTATAATTTTATGGGTCATGCTAACCAGAGCCTTAAGATACTTGATACACAAAAAAAAAACAAGTTTTAAGTAAAAAATTTCATTTTTTACATTTTCAAATATGAATTATATAACTTTTCAATTTTTTTCCTTCTATATTTACATTCTTAACAAGTGCCTCAAGGACACTTGTTAACATTTCTCTAATTTTATCAAGAGGGTAGTTTTTTTTATTTTATATAATCTAATAAATTAAAAATCTATTGAAATTATAATATTTAATAAATAAAGTTATTGTTTAAAATTAAAAAAAAATGTCAATTTCAATTTTTAAAATAAATATAATTTTCACTACATGGGTAGTTTTTTTTATTTACATATAATATATTCCATATATTTTTTTGTTAAAATTAATACATTTCATATCTTTATTTAATATATCTAACATATAAAATAGAATTATTAAGTTACTCTTAATTTTTTTTTTTAAAATTGAATCTTTTCATTTAGTAGTGTGAATGATTTTTTAATTATAAAATCATTTCATTACTTATTTTATGTTCTTAGTCTTTTTTACTAATTTATAAAATTTAAAAATATTATACATTAATTTGAAAAATAATATATGTAATTTTTTCACAAAGGCCTTTAAATATAATTTATATTCTATCGTGTCATAAAGAAATATATAAAAAGAAAAACCTAAAATGATAAAATAATATTATCTATTTTATAATTATATACGCATCAAAATGATGATAAAATAGATGTTTACCAGATTCCTATCATATTCCATCTTAATCATGTGCTGTATGAGGCCATAATTTAATGATGTAATATTCTTATACCCAGTCATCTAAAGTAAACTTTGCACTCTTAATTCCTCACCTCATAGATGAATTGCACTTTTTTTTTGTCAACTAGATGAGTTGCACTTGACAGTGATAAACTATCAGGGGAGAATTGCTTGTGTCTTTTTTATTATATATTAGAATCAAGAAGTTTTTTTTAATATCTTATGTATTTAACAAAATACTAAAATACTCTACTATTGAAATTAAATATAAAAAAATATCAAAATATCTCTTTTTAACCTATAGTCATATGTCACATCCAAGGTCGTTCTTCCACATTATTTTTGTATTAATTTTTTTAAAGTTTCAAGGATTATGTATCATATTTTCCGAATTTAGGTTTTTAGATTTATATCCCTCTAAATTTTGTTTTTATTTTTTCGATTAAATGTTTACTTAATTCGTCTCGTAAATGCGTTATTTTAATTTTTGCCCCTTAAGTCACTGTAAAAAAAAAAAAGTTATAGTTGATAATATATTGAATATTTGACATGACAATATTTGATGATATGACAATAGTTGATGAGAGTCTTTGACATGACAATAGTTGATGATATGTTAAGTACTTGACAACTAGGTATATTTATGAGGATTACAGAAAAATTCTCAAATAAGCAAAACCTAAAATCGAAATCATATCTTCTACCTCTCTTGCGCAACCTTCTTTCCTTCAATGGTGATGTCGATGACGGTGATTCAGTGATACTGATGACAAATGGGGCACGGAGAAATAGAGAAAAGAGGAGAGCAATGTGTGAGAACCTTAATCCCCAAATTCACAAAATCTAATTTTCGATTTTATAGGGAGAGACTAAAACATAACACTATTAACTTAATTCCATTTATTTTTTTAATCAATTTAATTACTTAATTGCATTTTAATTTATTCCATTTCATTATTAATTATTTAATTAATAATAATCATCCATCAGACTCTCACATCAAAAAAATTAATCCATGTTAGAATATTCGTGTTGGAAACCTTAGAGATATGCAATCAATTTAGTTTTGATAGTACAATTTACACACACAGAAATTGATTTGATTTATTAATCAATTGTTTGATGATTCAATCAAACATGCTAAACGTAGAATTGTGCTAAATTTGAAATGCAACAATGAAAGAAAATTTTATAATAACGGAAAATTCAAACCAAACACATATCAAAATTGTCGGTACCTTTCAAAAATAGTTTGTATCAATTACAATCAAAATCATGAGAATGATCAAAACATAATTTTCATACTTGTAAGTTTTATATCAATCCAAAACAGATTGTAATAAAAAACATATCAATCCAAAACAAAATGTTTGCATCCAAACTTCAATATAAAAAAAATAATGAACAAAAAATCAAGAAAGTAAAAAGATTAGAGATAAAAAATCACACTAAGATGTTTATATTGGTTTATCTACTTCGTCTTTGCATGTAGAATACATCCAGTCTCATTCAAATGAATGAGAGTTTCTTCCTTTATTGATTTGAACATTTATAAGATATGTTGTCAATTGTTACAAAGTTTTCCCAACAACGTCTTCTTCTCTAAAAGCTCATAAACCGGATTTCTTGAAACAACTTTGAAGAAAAAAAATCTAAATCACTATTTTCAAGATGAAGATAACCAGTGGCGGATCTTGACAAGTTTTAGTGGGGGGTCAATATAAAATAGATTATATATAAAATATTTTCAATTACTATCATATGTTTGATTTTGGTGTGGTGGTAATTCTAATTTTTAGATTTATTAAAAGTACCGGGTTCAAATCCAAGTATAAGGTTTATAAAAATAAACATTACCACTAAGTCATTCAACAATTTGATATTACTAGCAAGACATTGGCTATATATACCATATATTATAGATAAATATTATTGTAGGTTTACCTATTTTTTGGGGTGACCTCCCCCTGTCATAACTAAGCTCCGCCCCTGAAGATAACCCTTTCAATCTTGCAAGATAGAAACCTGCAGAGTAATTGTCACTCTAGAACCTGAAAAGATACCATTTTTCAGACCTTCGATGTGCAGTCAATATATATCCCGTAAATTTCAGGTTTGGAACTATCACTCTAACAAAAGATACCTCATTGCTTTTGTTTCTCACTCAAAAACCCACAAGGCTCGAACCAGAAAAAGTTTTTAATCTTGATTATGATCGTGCATGAATGAATGATGATGAATACATGAAAGTGTTCGTTTATACAAATGATGGAACAAATGAACATTTAAAGAACACGAGTTTGTTATTGAAAATACAGTGCATCCTACTGAAATAATTAATTTCTAATAGTAAAAAACCAAATCTACATATTGCGTGATTCAATTAACATATTGTGTGATTCAATTAACATTCATTGAAGTAGTGTGAATCGATTCGCTGATGTGTGAGTTGAGTCACAAATGTATAATCGATTCACCTGTCACAAGCATATTGGAATGATTTCAGGACCTTTGTAAATCGATTTACAAATATATGAGTCAATTCATGAAGTTAAAAATCACATAGAAAAGGGTTTTAATGCATTGCATGATGTTCTAACATGTTCCTGACATACAACTAATGTTATGCATGATAAAATGAGGTTTTCACTAACTTTTTCTTATTCATGAACATTTGTGGATATTGTGAATTGGATAATAAACAAAGGCACACAAAACCGTCTAAGTAAATCTAAATGAAAATAGTTTTGCCATATATCAAAACACTAAATCTATCCTAAGCAAACTAGCATTTTTCAAGTATCTTGCCAAGCATCATTGATAAAAATTCTACAATATGAGTGGCTAGACCACATATTCATAAATTTGAAGGAAGAGAGACCTCGTTTATCAAAATTGATTTTTTTTTATAATGAAATATGATAATGATCATATATATGATCTAGTAAGTGTACTAAAATCCACCTTGGATCAAGAGGAAAGCCATACATCATGACAAATAAATTGATCAAGACGCCTCTCGACATGACTATTTCCTAAACGACCATTAGAAATAAGTGCCCCGATTAGGAATATAAGTAAGATGGCAAATATCAGACCATTTGCTAAAATCATCACAGGAAATTTGAGTAGAAGACTGATAACCACGATGCTCATGAGCATCTGAAGTGGCATTAAAATTGCTAAGGAGACCCCAAAGACCACCATGCATTTTCTATAAACTAGCTAAGTCAGACCAAAGCTCTTAGTGTAACATGTAATTGGTAGAAACATACAACATAAAAAAAAAAAAAACATGATTATTATAAATAAAAGAAAAACTTACTTGTTGAGACTTATTATATATAATATTTGGATTGAATTCAGCTCGACAGGGGCACCATAAATTGGAGGGAAGGTTACCTCTATCATTTTTAGCAAAAATCTTCATGTGAATAAGATTAATATAAGACATTGCAATTTGAATCAAACAAATCCAAGGCGCCGCAATAAAAGAATTTTGGCTTGTTTGTTACTAAGACAAAGTTTTTCAAGAAAAGATTGAGTCACATGACTCCAATGTCCATCCAACTCCAAACAAGGAACTACAATATTGGTTACTAGAGTAGACAACACCCTTGACCGGATTTAGTAAACATCAAACATCTGAATTTGCAATCGTTTATTTTTCTGCATTTTCTTTTTGTGTGATTTAGACATAACTTTAACCATCAACTAGGGCATTGCTAGTTGACTCATGTGTGACACTATCATTCTCATAATTAGCTTTACCCTTAATGCATTCTCTTTTTGTGTGATTTAGACATAACTTTAACCATCAACTAGGGCATTACTAGTTGACTCATGTATGTCACTGTCATCGTCATAATTAGCTTTACCCCAAATTTTTCCTTGTAACGAGATGTTATTTGTAAGACCCTTAATTTTTTTAAACCCTAATTTATACAATTTTATTGTTTTTTTGTGTTGAATTTCTTAGGCTTTCGGCCAATTTTTGGTATTTTGTGAATTAAGTACCAAAAGCATATTTTGTTAGAGTTTGTAATATGTTTAATATATGTATATATTTATATATATATATATATATATATATATTGAGACTCAATGAAAATTATTTGTCGAAGAATAATTTAATTATGTTGCGAAGAATTTAATACCGAGCAGTTTTTAAAAATATCACTTGTTGCTGAAAATTTTATCTGTCAATTGAGTAGCGACGAGAGTAGATATTTTATTCAAAATAGATTGAGATGTGAGTGAAGTGATAGGTGTAAGAGTTTTAGATATTTTTTTGTTTGGTTGTAATTATATATATATATATATATATATATATAAAGCAAGGCAAGGAAAACAAAAGGCTAAAACATTTCCCTCATGCGCTCGCGAGTTCGTTCCCCTTCTTCTTTCTTTCAGTTTCGAAAAAAAGAAAAAAGAAAACCAAAGTGTTGGTGGTTTTCAAAACCACACAAACATAAAACCTCCATTTCTCTCCTAGATCTAAGCTTCCATTTGAGAAGTGTCAGGAGGGAAAGTTACTCCTCTCCACACTACGGTGCTTGTGAGCTAACTTTTAAGGTGTCGACGCGAGCAAGAGTTTTCGCCGTATTTGATCGCGGTAGAGGAAACAGTTGAGAAAGCGATAACGAAGGTAAGGGCTCCTTCCAAATTTCTAGTTTGCATATAGGGACTCTATATGTGTGATTGATATATGTTTAAGGTGTGATTGCGTGAAAAACCAATTTCGACGTGAATATATGTATTTTGAGTGAAAATACGTTTTGTTATATGTTATGAATTTATGATTAAATTTGATGTGTTTAATGGGTATGTTCAATGTGTGAATTTGTGAGATTGAGTTTGAGGTGTTTATGTATTCATAACTGTTAATATATGCATTATGAATTTTATTGAGGAAAAAAAATTGTTTAGAGTATGCTCTGTGATAAGTTTGAAAAATCGTTAGTGTTCAATGAGCATTAAAAATGAGAAATCTTTTAATAGCTGCATTTACTTAATGATTGTGGTGAAAAGAGTCAGAGTATGCTCATGCATTTCATAGCTTGTGGTGACCGTGATGGGCCACAGTGTTAGTGGTGACCGCGATGGGCCGCAGTGTTAAGTGGTGACCGTGATGGGCCACAGGATGGTTCCATGTGATAGATGGTTCATCTTATTCTTTCGAGGATTTAACTAATGTGTAAGGCCTGTGATAGGCTACACTCTAGTAGATCGTGCTAGTTTGTGAGCGACTGCACCTCAGTAATTAGTACTAAGGCTTGTGATAGGCGGTACAATTATGATTTACGCTCCTCGAAGAGGGTTTTGTTTTGGAAATTCCGGAATCATGTGCATTGGCATATCTGCATTGCATTAGGGTGCTTGACACGCGAGTCATGTTTGTTATTGATGGACTTTGTATCGTAAGTGCTAAATGATTTCGAACCATTTTCAAAACTAGAAATCTGCATTATTTCGCAGTTGTATTCGGCTACATGCAGTGTGTAGTCGAATACATATTTGGAACGTTCTGTTTTTATTTGAAATTTTAACATCGTATTCGAATACGATACTTCGTATTCGAATACAAATGAGTGGATTTTGCCACTGACTTGATTTTGTATTCGGCTACGACCATGCTGTATTCGAATACGAAAATGCAATTTTGCTACTGACTTGTCCTGTCTCGTATTCGGCTACATCCTGTCTCGTATTCGAATACACGTATTCGACTACAATCCTGTCGTATTCGAATACGACAGTGCAATCTTGTTAAAATCATCATTTTCCAACATTGTTTATGCATTTTTGACATATGAAAACCTTTTCAAGGAGTATGCTAAGATGAAAGATTCTATTATGCATTTAAAATTAAAATGCTAAGTGTTATTTGTTAATTTCGGTTGGTGACCCTTTACAATTATTGTGGAATTTGGGCTTTGCCCTCAAATGATACCCGAGACCGTCCTACAGATTAGTACCCTGACAACGGGAAGGTCGTAGACATACCTAACCGATGTTGTGTCAGAAGGAACCAGCGGAGTACGTCGAGGTCACCCGGGTTATTATAGTTTTTAATGGAATAATCAGATTAGTTTGGTTGTATAGGGACTTGACGTCTTTCTTTCGTGGTTGTAATTATTTTATTTAGGAAAGACTGTACCTATAACTTATACTGTCAGTTTGACTTTTGATTGGTGGGTCCATGTTCCATTTTTTTGATGTCACCGTGGGGGAGTTAGGATTCTTGGGGCAGTACTTGTGTACAAGTGTCTGCCAAGAATACCCCAGGGGTATGAGCGATGTCTGATAAGTCTCATAGCCCCAATGTATTTTCCTGTTTGAATAATTTGGATTTTCGTCCCAAAAACTATTTTAGTTGGTTTGTAATTATGATGTCATTATTAATGACTTTTGTTGTTTGCGTTACGACTTAATATTTCATCCAAAAGTATTTTTTTGAAAAAAGAAATATACACTCGCGCTGTTAAAAATCGGGGTGTTACATTATTAGTATCTTTATCATTAGCAGCATTAGTACCAACACCAACATCGACCAAACAATGTTTAACATGATTAAGATCTTGGACCACCACATATGCAATTTCTTCTTCACGAGGGGATTCATTATCCAAATTATGTTGTGGCAAAGAGTCAACCATAATATTATCTTTAGGGAAAAAAGTATGAACAAATTCATTATCATTCTCGCGATTAGCACCAACATTTTCTTGATCAAAAGGTGATAAATTCTTAATAGGAGTATTCTCTCTCACCTCACCTAAAGGAATGATATCCACAAAAAGATAAGCTCCGACATGATACTTGTTATTTTCCAAGACAAGCTGAAAAGTCAAAGATCCCTCCTACTGATTAAGCACTACATTTTCCTTTTCCTACCCTAAAATGGCAATATCTTTCATAACTTTAGGAGCATAAACTGCCTTTGTCTTACGAGTAGCACCAACCTGGTCATGATTTATTAGGCCAATAGTATGATCGCCATTCCAAGTTATTTTCTTTTTACTACATTCAGTGACGGAATGACCAACTGTATGACAGGAAGAACATAAATAAAGAAGTTTTTCATATTCAATATCGACATAAAATTTAAACCCTTCCCTTTCCACCAATATATGGTCACACATCATACCAAGTAGTTTAATATCAACAAGTATTCGAGTATATTGACCAAATATGCAATTTTTAGTATTTTCATCCAAGCATATTGGCATGCCAAGACTGGGTGCAATGGCCAAGAATCCTAGGACTCCACTATTCTTGTGGTTGATAGTACAAATGTATCCAAACTTGAACATTAGTTTATTTCTGATTTTGTGGATTGAATGAAATATGGATTCTACACAAATCGTATAAGAAAACCTAATTTCAAATTCTCCAAAAACTATTGATCAAACATTACGAAGATCATCAATAGATGAAAAAGTGAACTCATAATAATTTCACCCCAAAAGATTAATATTTCACTTGAAGTGAGACTTCCAAATAATCAAACAAAAATTTGTGTCCGTAAATCAACAACATTAATCAAACATTATCTTTTGATAAAGTTAAATCATTCTTGCAACGTTCGAGTCTAATTTAATTATTATTTTTTCTCTTTTTATTTTTATTATATTTTTTTAATATACGTAAAAAAAAAATAAAAACTTTAAATGTTATGATTTTGAAATGGAGAGAGTATTTGACTTTGGTGATGATGGGTGTCCGCTGAGCTGCCATTATAAATTGACACCTAAATCTGTTTCTGGCGCGCGTCCTTATTTTGCTTTTAACATCATCACATCACATCACATACATATAATACAAGAAACATTCATTCCTTCTTTTCTTCTTCTTGCATGGATTTTCACAACTCTTCATTATCATAATCATTAAATTAAATATTAAATTAAATCCAACACTTTCCATGACCCACAAAACGCCGTCGTCATGGTCACAGATTCCAAACCTATTCAACACCGTGGCCTCATCGTCGGAAATTACTGCCACGACATCCTCCTCCACAACAATCTCGTAATCGCCGAAACACTCGGCGGCGCCGCATCCTTCATCTCCACCGTCCTCGACTCCCTCTCTCTCCCCTTCCACCTCGTTTCAAAAGTGGGCCCCGACTTCGCCCACAACGCTCTCACAGCAAACCACCCCCCTCTCGTGGTCCCCACTTCCCCAACAACTCTCTTCCAAGCCC
Organism: Cicer yamashitae; assembly: GCA_037974755.1. NCBI lineage: Eukaryota > Viridiplantae > Streptophyta > Magnoliopsida > Fabales > Fabaceae > Cicer > Cicer yamashitae. The sequence continues at coordinate 40,392,007 of JBBPBQ010000004.1, forward strand.
ACTTCGGATCAAACCACCCAGACCGGATTCTTAACCGGGTCAAATCATGTGATCCGATTAGACCCTCGGATCTTCCATTCGGGTCGAGATTCGGATTCGGAATGGCGGTTGGTGTCGGCGGGGAGATTCTCCCGGAAACGCTCGAAAGAATGTTAGAGATTTGCGAAGTTGTTTTCGTCGATGTTCAGGGTTTGATTCGAAGGTTCGAAGATGAAGAAGGGCGCGTGAGGCACGTGGGATTAAAGGAAAGTGGATTCTTTCACCTTTTACCGAGGATTTCGTTTTTGAAAGCTTCTGAAGACGAGGCTTCGTTTTTGGATTTGGAGGAAGTGAGAAAGTGGTGTTGCGTGGTGGTCACGCATGGGAAGGATGGGTGTGAGGTGTTTTGTAGAAATGGGTGTTTGAGGGTTGATCCTTTTGAGGCACGTCAGGTTGATCCAACTGGTGCTGGTGATTGTTTTCTTGGTGGTTTTGCTGCTGGGATTGTGCAGGGTTTGGATGTTTTTGATGCTGCTTTGTTGGGGAACTTTTTTGGTTCTTTGGGTGTTGCACAAGTTGGACCACCTTCTCTTGATTTGAGTCTGGTTCAGGTTTGTTTCTCTGATCCGTTTTTTCATCTTATCTTTGTTTGTGTTTGTGTCTGTATCAACTTAGTCCTCCACATTATCGATATTCTTAAATAGGCGTTGAGAATTGCAAAATGATGATCAGCTTGGTCCCTCTATCTTGATCTCTTATCAAATGCTTTGGACATTATTGACGTAGTTTTGAATAATCATCCTCGACATTATCAACCATAATGTCATTATCGACAAAGGGGTGAACCTAATTAACATTTTGCAATTTTAGGGATCATTTTGAAACATCGATAACGTGAAGAACTAGGATCATATGAATTCTCACAAAATTACGTGGAGGTTAAGAAAAGAGAGGGACGAGTCGTGACTCGTGCGCTGAGTAACAAGGGGTGGTTAGCGAGTACCTGCAAGTCAGGAACCCTAGTTCAGAGTCTATATAAGGCCTAAGACCCCAAAAGCTAAGTATCTCATTCATTCCGTATACACTTACTCAAACACCCCGGCCTAGATCATGGTACAATGTCGGTTAGGTCTACCGAGTTCTTTATCCGAAACAATTTCGTATTTGAGATTAAGGATAGATGACTTTTGTGTGCTAGTAATGTGAGATAGATTAATTCAGTTAGAATAATGGATAACTGAATTTGTGGTCAGTTTAAGTATATATAATATGAGCGGTAAATAAAAAGTTATAAGAATGTAAAGGCAGTAAAGCTACCAGCCAGTATAAAGATGTAGAATCAGTTATAGACTCATTTTAAGTTCTTAAGGGTTGCTCGCACTGTTGAAGTGAAAACTTGTTAGGTTTCTTAAACCTTTGGCTTTGTTGGGGGTTTGGATTCTTTGTCATTCTCCAAACCCAGGTCCAATGAATCTGCTGTGGCTGCAGCCACTGCAAAGGATCCAAAGATGTGGGATCCACAAATATAAGTTTAGAAAGAACTAGAGTTAGTTCCACCATTGGAGATTGATAGATTCAACTGGTATTGCAAAGAAAACAATGAAGAAACACAAGGAATTTTGTTGGAGAATCCTGTGGATCAGCATGACCCTGAGGAATGAATATAGTATACAATCCTTTGGACTCAGTTGAGCGTGCTCTCAACTTTCTAGACACCTTTTGATTCACTCTTCTCCTTGTTTTTATATTCAGTTAACCTTCTATCAGATTCAGAGCTTTCATTATATCCATGAGTCACTTTCTCGCAATGTCAAAAATAAAATAGATATTTAAACTGTAATTAAGCCCTGAGAAAACTTTAAGAATGCTTCATTCCTTTTCAGTTTTCCTTGTACATCTCTTAGGTTAAGCCTTCTATTTCCTTTTCAAAAGTTTGTTTGTAAAAAGTTCATATAGTGATTACTATGGAGAGTTGTAGATATGGGAGATGTACAGTTGCAGGGAAATGAAAATGGAGCGAACAGGGAATTGTTTTAATGTAGGAATGGTTCAGTTAGTTCAGTTAGTTGTAGGAGGTGAATGACGTTTCAACATTTTACAGATGACTTGTGTGGGTTGGCTATGCTTTTAGTAGAAGTTTCATTTGCAAATATTTTTAGTTTGTTTTGTCGAATGCAATTTCTCTTCTATAAGAATATTAAAAGCAGACTTAAGAGTTTTTGAAAATGTAGGGTATCCTGTCTGCTACTTATAAGGTGAAGACTCCCTCCACTTATAAACACATGTTCAGGCCTATCTCATGCAATGGTTAGCTCATTTAGTCATTTCAGAATTGCTTAGTGTACCAGTGTTACTTGCTGTTTCCGGGGTAGCATTCTTTAAGGAATTAAAAGATTTGTTCATGATGAGCATCATGAGCAATTTATATTAACAGCTACTTGATTAAAATGTTTAATTCATGTACCATTCTTAATTGCAACCAACCCAACACAAATATTTAATTTCGAATGTCCATTTTGACACAGAGTTCACCAAAGAATTTAGCTATTATCTGGATTGTGTATTTAGTTTGTAGTTGAAGAATTGTTTGACACTTTAAATCATTTTTTTCCTCCTGTTCTCGTGCTCTAAATCGATCTTAAGAAAGGGAAAAAAAAACATATAATGAAATCTATAACAATAAATAAAGGGGATTGCTTTGTAGGTGTGGCTTTTTTTAAGTCAAAATACCCTTTATGAAACTTGCAGTTACTTAATATAGTTATCACCAGTACTCCCTCTCTTTCACAAATAAACATAGTAAAACATTTACACTCATTAGCGCGCACTAGAAAAAGCAGACAGTCTGGCATACCAACAATGTATTGCCTTTGTTTTTTCATCTTTATTGTCATAATCGATTAATGAGTTTGTATTAATCAATTAGTTCCTTTCTTGTTGTAGTAATCAATTAATGAGTTGGTATTAATTACTGATCGATTAGTTCCTTTTCTGTTAAAATAATTGGTTAGTCACCTGATATTAATCGATTAATATGCGAGTTCTGTACCAGAGGATCCTATTTTTACTTACTAATCAATTAAGGTCTGTTGCTAATTGATTAGTTATTGACCGGATTTGAAAAACTATGAGTTTCTAGTGTGGTGGTTAAGGAAGACTTGCAGTGGAGTATTCAAAACTATTATTTTTTAAATCGATTTAGTCCCTTACTTAAGATCTGACCAAATCTCAGGTGGTTAAGGAAGAGATGCAGAAAAGGAAAGTGCAGGACTCTCTCTGCTCAGAAAAAATAGATGAGTGTCTATGTTTTCGGATGCCACATGATCAAGATCAATTCTATGCATCTCTTGTTGCCGCCAAAGACATAACTAAGTGTCATATTCAAGAAAATGGGTGGAATCTCGTGAGCTCTCACAAAGTGGTGGAGCAAAGCAATGTGAAGGCAAGACTTGTATTAAATTCTGTCCAACAGGAACCAATTTCAAGTGTTGATAGTGAACCCTAATATATGGGTTGTTTGGAGCTTAAAATCTCACTGAAATTCTCCAGCACCCTCTTTAGGATCTCATCACTTGAAGTAATATTTCATTTTATGGTGTTCTTTGTGCACCAAGTCTCACGTAGCCTAATTGTAGTTATAGCAGTTCTAAATTACTAATAAAATTGTTCTTTAAAAAAGATAATAAAGTAATTGAAATTCCATTCAAGGTATATTCATCTTTGTGTATTTTGCCATCCTCTAGCATCCTTCTTTGTTCTTTTAAAATTACCCCATAAACAAAAAAAAAAAATTATTAAAGGCAAAATAACAATTTGTAAGTCTAGCTTTTCAACCATAGGTTTAATTTTTGAAAGTTTCTTTTTTTCACTCCCAAGTCTTCTAAAAAAATCTTCAAGTTTTGTTAGGATTGGCTAATCTGGAGGTGTATTTTATCCATTTAGATTAATCAATTCGAACATGTATTTTTATGTATTTAAGACCATTGAAGATGAGAGAAGAAACACTCCTAATTTTTTTGTCAAACTTTTCAACTATAGGTTTAGAATTTTGCACATTGGCCCATTTCTTTTTCAGAATTTTTTAGTGTAATCCTGCACCTATGAAGTGTATCCCAACAAAACCAAGAGAAAATACAAAAATCTCGCCATTTTTGGGTTAAAAAAATTATATATAAGGATAAATGTGTTTGTCATAAAAGTCATTTTTACCGTTGATAATTACTTTTCCCAGAAAAAAAGTCTTTTTCATGGTTTGGGAGAACATCTTTACCTAATAATACTCAACAAATCCTTCACATGACTCTCCCGGTCCCACCTTAAAATAATATCTTCTACGGATACAAAGATTTTTCAATCAATGATTCAGATTGAATACTACTAATAAATATCTCTTACAACATCCATAAATCCACGACACTAGGTTAGAGATAATAATATCATACCACCTTGGAATTCTTGATAGTCATCGTCCTTCATTATAGACATGTCTTCTCCAACAATATTTGCATTCCTTCTCTTAGCTTTAATATATATCTTATCCACACTCATCTTACACCCAAAGCAAAAAACCATTAACATTAAAAAGCCACCAGGTCCACCAGCTCTGCCAATAATTGGAAACCTCCACAAATTAGGCAACCTTCCACATCGAACACTTCAATCACTCTCCAAAAAATATGGTTCCATCATGTCCTTACAACTTGGTCAAGTCCCAACTATTATCGTTTCATCTTCAAAAGCAGCAAAATCATTCCTTAAAACACACGACATCGTATTCGCAAGCCGACCAAAGATTCAAGGATCTGAGCTCATGTCCTACGGTTCCAAAGGGTTGGCTTTTTCTGAGTATGGTCCTTATTGGCGTAGTGTGAGGAAATTGTGCACTTTGAAACTTCTCAGTGCTTCCAAAGTTGAGATGTTTGGTCCTATTAGGAAGGAGGAGTTGGGTGTTTTGGTAAAGTCATTGGAGAAAGCTTCTTTGGTGGGTGAAGTTTTGAATGTTAGTGAGGTTGTAGGGAACCTTATTGAGGATATTATATATAAAATAATATTGGGTCGAAGTAAGTATGAGTAATTTGACTTGAAAAAGTTGGTTCAACAAGCAATGGCTTTGATGGGAGCTTTTAATATGGCTGATTATGTTCCTTGGCTTGGTGCATTTGATCTTCAGGTATGTCTGTATGTATAAAAAACACTGATTTCATATTGACTTAATTTTATTTTTGTTCTCTTTTTTGTCTTGACAAATATTTTTCAAGTCTCTTAACTTTTGTAGTTGTAAAATTTTGATCAATCATTTTTTCATTGCACAATTTTGGTCCTTAATGTTTTTTTGCGACAAATATGAATTAGAAAAAACTTAAGTAATTACACAAGGTTACGAAAAAGTAGTCACCACGTATAAGCACAAATCCTAGACATTTATTCTTATTTTTTTCTCTCTTTTCTTTTTCTTCTACTTGCATTAGAGTGAGAAGTGATTTAAGGACAATTTTTGATGAAACTATCTTATAAGTGAAAACTAAAAAAATACAACTTTTGATTGGATTTCTAAGTGAAAAATTGTTTGTTTTCATGGACAAAAAAATAAATAATTGTTTTCTTGTATGCTTTGGTTTTCTTATGCTTTCATTATTCAATTATGTGCAATAAATATATTCAATAAATAATTGACATTATTAATTTAATTTTTTGTTAGGGGTTAACACGAGCATGCAAGAAAATGAGTAAAACACTTGATGAAGTGTTGGAGGCGATAATAAGAGAGCATGAACAAACTACTAACATCAACAAAACATGTGATGAAGACTTTGTAGACATACTTCTCTCAACTCTGCACAAACCCACCGATAGAACAAACGTCAAGGCTATTTTACTAGACATGATTGTAGCAGGAATTGATACTTCTTCTACCGTGATTGAGTGGGCTTTATCCGAACTTATAAGGCATCCAAGAGTGATGAAAAACCTTCAAGATGAGATAACAAATGAAGTAGGAAATAAGAAAATGGTTGAAGAGAAAGATTTAAATAAGTTGAATTACTTAGATATGGTAGTTAATGAAACATTAAGGCTTTATCCTGTTGGACCCTTACTAATTCCTCGTGAGTGTAGAGAGAGCATAACAATTGATGGTTATTTTATTAAAGAAAAAACACGATTAATTGTAAATGCATGGGCAATAGGTAGGGATCCAAATGTTTGGTCAGAAAATGCTGATGAATTTTATCCAGAGAGATTTATTGACAAGAAAATGAATTATGAAGGACAAGAATTTGAATCTATACCATTTGGTTCTGGTCGTAGGCGTTGCCCTGGAATTCAATTGGGTTTGATTACAATTAGATTAGTTATAGCTCAATTGGTGCATTGCTTTAATTGGAAACTTCCGAATAATATGAGTTCTTCCAATTTGAACATGGAGGAGAAATTTGGACTCTCTATACCCAGAGCTAAACAGTTGTATGCAATACCTAGTTATTGTTTGGTGGGTGATATCAAGCATGAATAGGTCCAAGAAGAAGACAATATTATGTATGTATTCAATAAGTTTTTACTAATAAATTTGCTGTAATTATAGTAGGCATAATGATGTTTGTTTAAAATTAGTGTTCAACTTGTGCGATGCACAAATGATATTATCTTATATTATATAATTATCTTATATTATTGATTACTAAAATGTACTTTATTTGTAAGTAATTAAATTTTAAATAAATTTGTTGCTACAATTTACTTCCTTAATATTAATTCCCGCCAATCGTCTCTCTGTTGTCGTCGTAGCCACTTCGATTGTCGCCTTTTCTGGATTTGAGATTTGGTCCTTCTATATTCATTTATTGATGTTAGTTTCAAAATGAAGATGGAAGAACACGTCACCACCATTCCCTTAAAGTAATGGTTATCTTGGGTGGATTTGCAGTCTGCACACAACATGTTTAAGTTGCAATAAGAAGATGGAAGACTCGATTAGAATTGAGAAATCCTTCAAAGCCTTAATTAATGTTTGAAGGATCAGAACAATTTTCCATGGAAAAGCTCTTTACATCTTTATCTGTGACAAAAATATACGAGATTTTGGTTGTGGAGAGGGTGACGACAGCAGCAACAGAAGAGAAACAACAACAAAGACGTTGACTATTGTGTGCACGAGTTGGGATCCTCTCAGTATTTGAGGAAATCCAAACTCATCATACGAATGAGAATAACGAAAGGCATAGCGCCTTTCCCGTGTTAACGTTACAGAATCCGAATTCGAGTATATCTCACTCTATATAAGAATTTAGGAGATTTTGAGTTTAATATTAGAAAAGTACTAAAAAAAAAGAAGAAGAATGCATGAAAGTAAGTTTTTTGATTAATGAAGTTTTGACTAACCAAACATGAGAATAGTGGATGATTATTATTTGAAAGAGTTAGATACTACCACACATTATTCTTGTGTTTCTTTTCAATTTTCTTCCATAATAATAAGCATTTTCCTTATTATTATTATTATTATTATTGGGTTTAATGATGAAGATGATGTGTGAGTGTATGTTCTCTTAGGTCTAGTCTTAGTTTATTTTGAGTGATATTAAAATTAGGTTTAAATTAGATGATGTAACTAAGTTCCTTTCAATAATATTTCATATTTTAGGACTAGAGAAAAAGTTAGTTTTCAAAAATGTATTAATGTCACAAATTTCACAAATTTTTCTGTGTTATTGGATTCCCGGATAAGTTGATTTGAACCATATAGTGATTCAAATCACTTTGAATTGTATTTGTGTTGATTCGAATCACCAATTAATTTATGGCGATTTTATCATGTTAGGGAAATGTGATTCCAATCAACCTATAGGTGATTCAATTCACCTTGTTAAAACAACTTTGAATTGAATTTATATCGATTTAAATCAACACTAATGTGATTCGAATCAGACACACGTTTTTTTAATTTTATTTTTAGGGCATCATATTGGTTATCTCATTACATCACATATAAACATCTTTTATCATTCATTCATACTAAAGAACGTCACAACTTTTTCTCAAAAACTCATTCATCACAAAATTCTTTTAACAACTCTTAATCTCTTTGATGTGATTGATTTCATTGTGAGAAACTAAGATAAGATCTTGTATTTGAGTGTTCTAAGTTTGTGTGAGTTGATTGGAATCAATTGCAAATTGATTACATGAAAAAGAATAGAATTGAGAATTCTAGGTTTTTAGGTTTCATGTTCTTCAAGGTTTAAGGTGACAACATTAATGGAAATTGAAGATTCAAGGTGTTGAATGTTGTAAGATTGAAGTGTGCATTGTCTCAAATTGAAGAATCAAGACTAAATTTGTAGGGTTACAAATATGATGTTTTTGTTTAAGAATCATTAGAATTAGAAAACGATTGGTTCATAAATTGATTAGAATTATTTAGTACAACTTTGCAATTTTACACAAAAGTTTGAATCTATTGTTTCATGAACATAACTTAGACCATTAAACCTATCAATTTAGAATTCCTTGAGGATTTAATTCGAATCCTAAATTGATTGTTGAATTTATTTATTTAAGTGATAAAATTACTTTAACAATACCTTATTGGGTCAATTGTTAGTCCTTACTAGTAAGGTCGGAGGGTATATAACCTCTTATCTCTAATACTCAAACTCCTACATATCTCTCAACTTACTGCCTGAACCTACATTAACAACTCATTCAAAATTGGTTGATTCCAACACATCCAATATGAGAAGAATGTCATTCTTGATGATCATCGCAAAACGATCTTTCGAATGACTTTGAAATTTTGAAATACTATGAGGGAGGTAAGTTTGAATCATTTCTTCCCTAAAATAGCTAAATTGAAGCAAAAGAGACCATGAAAACAGAGTATACCTTGATCCTTCCTTGTTAAACACCTTGATCCACCCATAAAAACAAAACTCTATCTATCCGATGCTTTATTGATATCTATTTTCAATGCAACCACCCATATGAATTATCCAAGATGAAATTACATTGAAAAGTTTTTTAATACTAAAAAAAGACGTTCATTTACTTAAATAAATAGGTTACATGGAGGCAAAATAGTATAAATTTAAAATTGCTAAAAACAAAAATAATGAATATGCGAACAAATTAACCGACTTAAATTAATAACATAGAATAGAAAAATATATATAAATAAGAGAAAACTTACAAATATGATAAAATTAAAGTTTTGAAATACTAATGCTCGTAGATCTATAACGTTGACGAAGTCAAAATCATTAATTGAATCCACATCAAATTAAACCTAATATGTCAATCTGAATCGAACGAAAGTCGCACACAGATGAAAAAACTTAAATAACGCAACACCAAATCAATGAACAAAATAATGTCGTATATGACATCACAAAAAAATATGAAACAAAAATGAAATATATATGTAAATCACGTATTTAGATAAAAGGGAATAAAAAGTAATTTAAAGGGAATAATTTTAGAGAAATAAAAATCAATTTAAGGGAGTAATTTTATGTTAAAAATTAACCTTAAATTATTCATCTCTAATGGATGAAGAACAAGAAAAGAGAAAAAAAAAATTTAGACCGGCTAGACATAAAAGAGGTCTATCAATTAACTTTTTTAATTAAATAAGTAAATTATTATTATACTATTGATATTGGGTTAAGTATAAGGGAATAGATTTTTACATAATGGATTCGAGTTTGAATTTCTTTAAAAAAAAAATATATACATGTTTAAAATCCGACACATCTAAAATAAAATATCTTCGATAAAGTCTAAAGTACAAGAAAAAAATAAATTATTATTATTATTATTATTATTTTGTATATAGTACTAATAAAATCCTGAACACAGAAAGTTCATATTTTTTTTTGTAAGAACAAAAAATGTAATTTAAAGTTAAATTATTTTAAGGAATTTGCAATAATACATGGAATGAGGGAAAAACTCGAGTCTTAAAAAATAAAAACCCAGCCGGCATAGCAGTGGAACTCAGCAAATGCGTTTTACATTAACATCAACTGCGTCTACACTATTCATTGCGCCGCGTGCTCATATGATTCATTTTCCCCCTAAAAATCTAAATCTAAATTGATCACAACTGGAAGTTCCATATCATCGGTTCTAGAAGCTTCCACTTGTTCAGTTCACCAAAGATGGCGGAATCAATTTTCAGAACCTTAAGAGATGGCGCTTTAGAAGGAGAACTTGCACCTACTCTCACAATCAAAGACTCTCTCTCTTCACCTTATGCCTTCGATGTTTTCTCTCACATTCTTCTTCAACTCTCCTCACACATCATCGCTCAAAAATCTCAATCACAGTTCGTTTGTTTTCCCCAAATCACCATACTCTTTTCTCCATCATTATTATTGTTATCTAACTCTTATACATTATTATTATTATTATTATTATTATTATTCTTATGTAGTGGTATTGTGATTGTTGCGCTTTCTCGGAGTCCTTCTTTTTATGCTGCTTTGTTCAAGAATAAGGGAGTGGAACTTGCGTCTTCTAACAAACGGTAATTATTTTTAACTCGTCGTTTCAATTTTTGGTTTTTACTATTTGGTCTATAATTTGAAAAATTAGGGCGTGTTTACTTCATTACAACATTTTCAATTTTTACTTTGTATGTGGTGGATGGAATTCCTACAACTGTGAGATCGGAGATGTTGTATGGGATGAAGAGTTGGGTGGTAAAGAACCAACATGAAGATAAAATATGTGTAGTAGAGATGTGAATGTTGTGTTCGATATGTGGAAAGACTAAATCGGGATTAGCACCTATATTAGAAAAGATGGTAGAAACTTGGCTTAGGTGATTTGGACACGTGGAGTGGAAACCGGTAGATCAATCTTGTTAAATAGTGACTATAACGCTAAAGCACCATAGCGTAGTGGAATTTAAATAAATCTCTATTGTTTCGCGATATGCTATTTTGTACAAATTTGTTGTCAAATAGCTGTTATAGCAGCGCTATAGCACCGTTGCGTAGTGGAATTTGAACAAACTGTTATTTTACGCGATCCACGATTGACAACATTGCTGTAGATTCTGTAGTAAGGAGAATAGATCAAATGGAGGGTAGTGAAATCTCTAGAGGTAGAGGAAGGCATATAAAAGTTATAAGAAAAACTACTAGGAAAGACCTAGAGATTAATGAGCTGGAAAGAGATATGTTATATAATACAACGTTATGACATTGTTTGATCCATGTAGTCGGCCCCCGGCCCTACTTAGTTGAATAAGGTTAGGTTGTCGCTGTTGATGTGGTGGCTGAAATGACATTTGGTTATGGATTTTCCTTTTTAATTGTGACAGAGAGAATATGAAAGCTATCTCTTTGGAAACACTTAAAAACAAAACAATGTTTTGAAAATTTTCAAAATTTTAAAAAATATTCAATCTATTTTTGAAATTCATTTTCAAAAACTTCTATAATGTCTACTCTAATGTGTTATTTTGTAGGGTTCATGTTTTGGATTGTTATACAGATCCTCTTGGTTGGAAGGATAAGACAAGGAAATCTGGAAATTTTATTGACCCTTCTCACGAAATTTCCATTTCTACTAGTTGTTATAAAACAGTCAAGGATATCGATAAGTTGTTTTTGGCGATTACTGAAGTGGGCAGAGGTATTGCTTGCTGTTAGGTTGTGAATTGTGATATTTTTCTTTGAAGAAAGTCTCATAGTGGTTTTCATGGTTTCAAAAGAATTGTTTTTTTCTTTTGGATGATTTTTTCAATTCATATACTTGCAGGGTTAGTTGGAGAAAATAAACCCCGCATCTGTGTTGCCATAGACTCGGTAATAGTAATACCATTGACTTGACATAGCTTTGAATGAAGTTGAATTTACCTGTTGTAGTGAATGTTCTTCATTGCTATGTAATGAATATGGTAATTGGTGACTGTATATGCATATTTAGCTGAATATTTTATGGTTATGAAACTTGTAAGAAGGATATTTTTTCTTTTCGTTTCCAAGCTATTAAGCTAATGCAGTAACCTTATTACAATAATAATTTTTTAAGATTTCACTTCCCTTTGAGATTTTTATCTTATCTATGATTAGCTGTAGTATAGCCACAAACCTGAATAAGACTATTTCTCATTATAACTTTCGCTTCATGAAAAGGTAGTAGAGACTTAGAGCTCTTTGATGTTGCTTTATCTTTATTCTTTTCATTTCACTTCTGAATTCTGATAGGTAACCCCATCTAATTAGTTGTTACTTAGTTGAAATTGATTAGGTTGAGTTAGTGATACAGTAAGGATGGGATTTAATGTATATAAATAAAAGGGACAGAGTAGAGGTATGATATCTTGTAATTTCAGAGAGAGTTGGGGCCTTTGGCTAGGGAGGTGTGCAGTTCATTTGTAACAAAGGAATTTACTTCTATTTCTTTCTAATAAGAATTCTAATTCCTATCAACTTAGCTTGGGAACCGTAACTACCAAATGATATACATTCTAAAGTTGGTTTCCATGACCTAGTGTTATAAGCTTGGGAAAAACTGGAAAGTATGGATGGAATTTGACAGCTTGCCTCACCTTTGGAATTTTCTAGAAATAAATGAGCCATTAAGCAGTTATAAAGATATCATAATCATGTTACAATTTCATGTTGGAAACTATTTTTATGTATATATCTGTATCTATCTATCTAACCTTTTTGTGCCTGCAATTTTCCAATTTTCCTTTTACCCTAAACTCCCTGTGCAAGAAGTTTTATAATTACTTTCGATATAATTATTCTAATTAAGATTTAAGACTGTTTGGTTTCTTGGTTTTCTTGTATTATTTGTTTGTGTATATGTAATCCTAATGAATTCTTTTTGGATATCATCAGCTAAGTGAGCTATTGAGACATGCATCTTTGCAGTCAGTTGCAGGCCTTCTAAGCAATCTGCGTAGCAATGGTAATTGCTCTTGTACCCTTTTGAATAAGGTTTCTTGCATAGTATGTCTAGTTTATTGTTGTTTAATTGAGTAAAAATATTTTAGAGTACTGGAACGTGTGGATAGTTTATTATTTCAGCAGATATATTAATGGTACGGGTTGACTTGATGCGTTAACAATATCTTCTCTTAATTCATTGCTGTTTTATGATTGCAGATCAAATTTCAAGTATATTTGGGCTATTGCATTCTGACCTTCATGAGGAGAGGACTGCAGCAGCTCTTGAGTACATGTCCTCCATGGTGGCCAGTGTAGAACCAGATCACCATTCTTCAGAGAACTCCTTATCGGAGAAAAACATTACCAAAGGAAAATTTAATGTCAGATTCAAACGCAGAAATGGACGCGTTAGAGCAACGGTGATCTCTTTATTTTTCGTTTATGAACATATTTGGGATGGCTAATCTTAGAAATTGGTGCACTTATGTGAAATCTCTTGTATTCAGTGTGAAGAGTTTAAAGTTGAGGCTGGGGAAATCAGCTTTGCGTCTTTTTCAGCAGAAGATGGAACAACCATTTCGGGCCTCTTGCCAAAGGTCAGTCTTTAGTTTCCTGTAAATGGAAAATTGGTGTTAACTGAAGTCATGTCTCTTTCACTTAAGTAAAAGCCAAAGTCCTAACAACCTAGATATTCGGCCTGTTTGTTACAACCTTTTTTAAAAATGATTTTTATAGTACTTTATCTTTTTGTTATAACTTTTTTAAAAAAGAATTTTAAAAATAAAGCTTCTAATGGGTTTAAATAGTTTATGATTAAATATCATTTTAAGTACTTCATCTATTTGCTACAACTTTTTTTAGATAATGAAATTTCAAAAAATGATTAAAATGAGAATCTATTTTGATAGCTCTTCATAAAAATAATTTGAGAGATGCCCATTTTAAAAAAATGTTATTTTTTTCATGCTAAAATCTCTAATAACAAATATCTAAGTTATTGAATGTCAAAATTACTTTTTTCTAATCGATAACAACTGAGTTCAAAATAACTTCTACTATTTTTAAGTAAGTTCTCATAAAAATCATTTTAAGAAATATAAAGTTAAAATCACTTTTCTAAAAATATAAAACAAACGGGCCCATTATTAGAGATTTTAAATAGTTTCCTGATAAATATCAGGATCTATAAAAGAGATCTTATTTTTGTTGAATTCCCCTTCTCCTAAAGGCTTGCTGTTTTGGTCAAGGGAACACAGACAAGGTACTTTTTTTAAGGAAATCCAAAATGAAAATTTAGATGCTAGGTGTGTGGTGTGCCTATTTGATGTTTTGGTTGAACCTTCCAGAGCTTCTAAAGTGAAATGTAGGCTTTCAAATTGTGGGACAATTTGGCCCATTACAGCAGATGCAATCTGCTATCACAATCTAATGCAGTTGCAGTGAGTGCCTCAACCTAGATGATTGCATGATATAGTTTTTATGATCGAATCAGTGTGTTATATCTAATTTGCAACGGGTATAACTTGTCTTGGAAACATCTCATGGGCTGATGCCATGCGTACACATTCTAAGTACTTAGTTTGTTCACATACTCGTATATACGCATGAAGATATTTTTGATAACAGAGTATACATATATAAACGTACACACAGTCACAAACACCTGTAAGGAAATGTCAGACCAAACAAGAAATGGTGTGATATGAAGTTGATTTCTTTTCATAGACTGCAAATAAATAACAGGTAGATTTTTATTTTTATGTTTTTAACAGGTACAATTCAATCTTCAGCTATCACAGAAGGAGCAAAATGATAGGGCAAAGGTTGTGCTTCCTTTTGAACACCAAGGTATGAAATAGATTTTTATTTGCTCCATTTATTTCAGTGTTTCAATTATATATGTACTCTTATGCTTAAGCTTTTTGTCTTTCTTTTAGGAAATGGTAGACCAATACAAATTTATGATGGTAGAAGGTCCCTTGAAGAGAACAGCAGTGAGGGGGCACCTATTTCAAGGGGTAAAAAGGAGGATTCTTCCCTAGGTGAGATTATATATTTTCGTGATTCAGATGATGAGATGCCAGATTCTGATGAGGATCCAGATGATGATTTAGATATATGAATGTGCTTTGGGTAGTGTCTTCTGTATCTCTAGGTGACTTAGATTAGGTTTGTGATCAAACAAAATTATATTTAAAATAAACCTAGCCTATATATTGTTTAATTGCTAACGCTCAGAAGTGAACTACATATCACTTTCCATCATATTGTACAGCCTACATAGAAACTTGATTTGGTTACTATGATTTTTGGAACGTTTTTGCCTAGTGCTCACTGCTCAGTCTCTACAAACCTGTTTTATTGCGTTTGACAATTTTATCTCAAAAAATAAAATAGATTTGTTTTCAAGAAAAATCAATGCCTCATGTGAATGGTGGGGAATCTAAATATAATTTAGTGACACTTTCACCAACAACGGGAAAATCTTGTATATTTTTTTCAAGGGTCAGGATTTATGGCAAATAACTTGTATATTTGTAGTTTGCGATTATTTTAGTTTTCATCTTTAATTTATTTATTCTGATTTTTCATATTCGTATTATATTAATTTTTTTGTAGAAAATTTATGATAAACAAGCCGACGTCAAAAAAATACTAGATAACAAGCTTTTAAACATTGTATGATGAGTTGCATATTTTAAAGAAGAAATTCACATCATACAAGTAAATTTTTTTCTAATAAGTACTTAATCCATAGCAAGAGGTAAACTTTTCGGTGTTATGAGTGTTTGTATCAATGCACAACTGATACCATATGAGGCAAATCATGTAAACTTTTAAAAGTTTTATTATGTGCAGACTGCAGTAGATAAAAATATGAGTTGTGTGATTTTTGAAATGGATTGCAAGCAAATGGTATAGGGCATTCTCAATACTAAATCTGATATGTCTGAATATAGCTCTATCTTTGACGCTTGTAGAAGCATATTGTGATTATTGTCGATTCAAAACAACTTCCATATTGTATGCACTAGACGTTTGCTAATGTTAAAATAGTTAATTCATAAATGATTGCAAGTCATTTAGGATGGTTAAAATGTTGTTAAGAAAGTTAATTAGTTAGTTAGTTAGCTATAGTGTTACTATTCAAACTGTTTGATAAATACTCAAAGTTGGGCACATTGCTTGTGCATCAAGTAACTAAATAAAACCTTGATTCTTTCAACTATTCTTTCTCAATTCCAATTCCTCTAAGTCATATAACTTGTTCTAACAATTGGCATCAAGAGCTTGAGTTCTAATCTAGGGAAACACGAGGGAAAGGGTGAGGGCTTTCAAAAATTGAGAAACACAAGTGTGAGTAAAAGAAAGAAAGAAATCATGAATAGATCAGGGAGTTTTCCATCTAATTTGCCAATCCTTGATGGAAAAAACTGAGAGAGATGGTGTGCATCTATGAAATCATTACTTGGAGCTCAAGAAGTGTTTGAAGTGGTACATGATGACTATGATCAGCTAGGTGCAAATCCTACAGAAAGGCAGCAAGCAACATTCAAAGATTGCAAGAAAAGGGATTGCAAGACATTGTTTTACATCCAGCAGAGTGTGGATTCAAACAATATTGAGAGGATTCCGAAGGCATCAACATCAAAAGTGGCATGGGAAATCTTGGTGAAGTATTACAGAGGTGGTGAAAAACCAAGAAAGTGAAACTTCAAATGTTGAGAAGGCAGTATGAATTGTTGCATATGGAGGAGGATGAAAGTGTGGCCGATTATTTCGATCATGTGTAGGCAATTACTAATCAAATGCAAACTAATGGTGAGGTGATAAATGAGCTGATGATCATTGAGAAGATTATGAGAACATTAACACCAAGATATGATCACATAGTGGTGGCCATAAAAGAATCAAAGAATCTTGACACAAAGAATCTTTAGAACCTCATGAACCGAGATTAAAGGAAATGAGTACAACAACTCAAGTGCAGGCACTGTAGGCTCAAGCCAGCAAGAAAACCAATTAGGATGAAGTGAAATACAAGAAAGGAAAGGGAAAATCCAAGTGGTATAAGAAGCAGGACTCTGTTGAAGGGGCTGGAAATTCAAGAAATCAGAACAACAACAATGAAAATCACAGCAAGAAATCAAATGGTAAGAAGAAGTTTAACAAGAAGGGGATTCAATGTTATAATTGTCAAAAGTGGGGGCACTTTGCTGATGAGTGCATATCAAATAAGGTACAAAGAAAGGATGATGAAGCTCAGATGGCACAAGCTGAAGACTCAGATTTAGATGATGTTTTGTTGATGGCTACTACAAATTCAGAAGATGATTGTCCAGAACTGTGGTACCTTGACACAGGCTGCTCTAATCATATGACAGGGCATAAGGAGTGGTTTGTAAGCATTGGTGAAAGAGTGAAGAGGGAGATTAAGTTTGCAGACAACAACTCAGTGACTGTTGAAGAAGTGGGCAAGGTGCTGATTCAGAGGAGGGATGGAAAACAATATTTTATATGTGATGTGTTTTATGTTACAAATATGAAGAATAATCTTTTGAGTCTTGGACAGCTGCTTGAAAAAGGATACTCAATGAAGATGGAGCATGGTGAAATGAGGATGTTGATAGCTCAAGAAGACTAATCTTGAAGGCACCACTTTCAAAGAAAAAAACCTTCAAGATTGAAATTCAGATCAGTGAGAACTAGTGTTTGAATGCTGAAATCAGAAGTGAAAGCTGGTTATGGCATCAAAGGTTTGGGCACTTAAATTTCAGAAGCCTTCAGATGCTGCAAGGAATGTCTAAGATTCAAATACCAAAAGAGCTGTGTGAAGAATGCTGTCAGGCCAAACAACACAGAAATTTATTCAAGGCTGAAGTGCCAACTCGATCTTCAAATAAGATAGAGGTAATCTTCTCTGATGTTTGTGGACCTTTTGAAGAAATGTCAATAGGAGGCAAAAATTATTTTGTAACATTCATTGATGACTTTACAAGAAAAACTTGGATTTATCTAATCAAAAGGAAGAGTGAACTGCTGGCTGTGTTTAAAGGGTTCAAACTGATGGCAGAAAGACAAAGTGGCTGTGATCTTAAGGTGATTAGGACAGATGTAGGTGGTGAGTATCAATCCCATGAATTCTGTGAAAATGAGGGAACGATTCATGAAGTGACTGCATCATATACACCACAACATAATGGAGCTGCAGAAAGGAGGAACATAACTATTCTCAACATGGAAAGAAGCATGCTAAAAAGGAAGAAAGTGCCTCACAAATTCTGGGGAGAAGTAGTGTCCACTGCAGTCTACATATTAAATAGGTGCCCAACTAAGAGACTTGGCACAAGGACACCTGAAGAAGTCTGGTCTGGAAGGAGATCAACTGTAAGTCACCTAAAAGTATTTGGATCACTATGTTTCAAACATGTGTGTAAGATCAGATGTGCACCTAAGAGGGGGGGGGGGGGGGGGGGG
>JBBPBQ010000004.1:40410549-40458132 GCA_037974755.1 Cicer yamashitae
GTGAATTAGGTGTTTGAGAATGTTAGTAGTTTTCAGAAATTTAGTGATCGATTTTTGCGCTTAATGATGGTCGATGAAAGAGTAAATAGCAGTAAGTAAAAGAACACAACAGATTTATCCTGGTTCCCCTTATAACCAAGGGTACATCCAGTCCTCTTGCTCACCACAAGAGATTTCCTTCACTATTTGTCAAAATATGTACAAGTCCTCACCCTAGGACCTTTGCTACAACCTTCTAACAAATCTTCTATGATAGAACACTACTATCTTAGATAAAACACTTAAAGAAAGTACAACTTTCTTTTACAAACACTTGTGATTTGATAAGAGTATAGGAGTAAGAAAGAGGTAGAATGATAACAATCCAAGATTGATTCAAGTACGTTGAGAACCTTAAGGATATGAAAATGATATGCAAGTACTTGAATTTATGAAAATGACTTTGAGAAAAATTCAGAAAAGTTTGTTCAAAGTCTTTAAAGTTGTGTAGTAGGATTGTTGTTAGTGAATCTGAAGTTGTGATGTATTTATAGTCCATAAACATCTCTTCAGATTCGTGGCCATTGATCCAAGAGGTTTGAAGAAGAATTGCAATGTTTTAGATTCAATTCAGAACTGAAAAAGTGCATTGCTTCCAGTTGTATTCGAATACAGACTATGTGTATTCGAATACGCCTCTTTGCAACGTTCAAATTTATTCAAATTTAACAATGTGTATTCGAATACACTTGGATGTAGTCGAATACAGATTGGTTAATTTGGCCACTGACTTGCTGGGTGTATTCGAATACAATAGGATGTAGTCGAATACAGATGAAGGGTTTTGGCTACTAACTTAGCATTTCTTCATCTGTATTCGAATACACAGGGATGTAGCCGAATACAGATGAAGGGTTTTAGCTACTGACTTAGCAATTCTTCATCTGTATTCGAATACAAGATGTTGTATTCGAATACACTTTTGCATATTTCAAAAAATATTAAGTGTAATACTTTGAAAACAAAGTTTTTAAGTTTCAAAAACGTTGTTTATGCATATGTAATGATGTAAGGTTCTCTTGTATGTGATTTCATGGATTTTATCATTTACCTTTACATAAAACATCTAATTTAATCCATCAGAGAATGTTTGGAGACTGTCTTGAAGTCTTCTTCTTTTTGAGCTTGTCTTTTGTATCATCAAAAACATGTATTTCACATTCTCCCCCTTTTTAATTATGACAAAACCATTTGTTGTGGTGTTGTGGATTGATGACTCCCCCGTAATGTATGTGCATCATGCTCCCCCGTAAAGTAAGCATACTTCCGTGGCGGATGGTCAAGGGAACATGTGTATTGAGTACCTACATTGATAGTTGAAAGAACAACAAAATACCAGATTCCTCCCCCTTTTGACATGATCAAAAAGAAGAAGACTACCAATAATACACGAAGGAATAAAACAAAATAGAAACATAATAGGCCAAATAAACATAATAGGCCAAATAAACATAATATAAGAACCAAGCAATCAAACACGCAGAGAAAAGTGCATAAGAGTCATAATACAACGCCAAAATGGAACCGAAAGTAGTAGATAGCAAATCAAAAACATGAAAGGAAGCATAACAAAACGTCAACTAGTCCTAGGAAACTAAATGTTAATCAGTGATGGCCAGGCGGGAGATGAAGATGATCATTCTTGTCGGCCAGAATACACATTTCATGAATCAAACTGCTTTGGTTGGTGGCGATGGTGGATTCGATAGTCTGAAAGCGAGTAGCAACCGAAGTGGTGAAATCAGAGAGGCAGTGCTGAAGAGAATCAAGTTTTTCCATAACCATGCGATTGGAGACATAGTCATCATCAGAGGCTGTGTCTTCAGCATCATCATCGTCAGGAGCAGCATCAGTCGCAGCACCATCAGAATTAGCAGAAGTTTGGCCAAGATCACTCAGATGAATGTACTTCTGAAGCGGTTCGTGCCAGACAATTTTCATACTAGGAAGAACACTTAAATCCAACAGATTGTCCTTCGTAACAGTATACAAAACCTCCTCAGAGAAGTCTACTTCAAAGTGTTCAAGAATGCGAGTGACTTCCTTGGCGTAAGGCAAACCAACAGCTTCTCTGGATGTGAACATTACGTTCTTAATGATGTATGACCAATTGAGAGGAAGCCCTTCGAACATAAAGTACATAAGCTGGAGTTCAAACTCAGAAATCTGGGAATAATTTCCAGCTTTGGGGACCAAGATATAACTTAAGAAATAATGAAGCAAACGATAGTCAATAGTGAGATGACCAACGCCATATCGTTGCTTAGCAAATTTAGAACCGGCTTGACTACGCTTCTGTTCCATAGTTTGTTTATTAAACCGACAGAGAGTAACATAAGCATCATATTTGGGAACACCAGCCCATTTACAAAGGTTAGTGGGACTAACTCTTTGTCCCGCACAGGGAATTTTAAAAATGTCACCAATAATGTGGGAATCAAGCACAATATCTTTCCCTTTGACACGAGATTTCAACAGTTTGCCATCCCTAGATAAATTGCAGTAAAAGACCCTAACTAAATCGGGATAGATAGGACCTTTGTAACTAATAAACTCTTCCATACGTTGAGCTTTAAGTAGAGCAGGAAATTGAAATGCAGAAAAAGAGTCTAAAGTACCGAATTTTGGAATGATAAGCCGTTTGTCAGAGTAGAGTGTGCGAAACCGAGCAATTTCCTCTGGTGTGTGTAAGAGGCGTGATAAGTCCGTGACATTGGTGCTCTTTGTGCGTTTCTTGGAGCGACCCACGCTTGCATGCTTAGTTCGAGATCCTCGTTTGCGTGCGTCTTGAACAATGTTGGAGACGTTGGACATAGTGAGTTGAAAGAGATTTGGGGGTTTAGGGTTTCTGCGAAATTTGAATGAAGGAAGGATAGAGATGACCAAAATAGGATTGGGCTTGGAAGTTAATAACAATGGAGTAAGATGAAGGGAAGGATTTCGAAAAAATGAGGAAGGAGGCAAATGTATTCGAATACCTAATTTGAGTAATGAAGCAAAATTGCTGTCGTGGCTTTTAAATAGAACAGAAATATTGGAAGGTGTAGTCGAATACACTTGAGTGTATTCGAATACAAATTGAAAAATTTGGATTCTGAATGGTTCTGAGAGCAGGTGTAGTCGAATACACTTGAGTGTATTCGAATACAAATGGACAATTTTCGATTCTGAGTGGTTCTGGGAACAGGTGTAGTCGAATACACTTGGATAGCGAGAATGTATAGTCGGCTAGATCTTCGATTGATTTGAAGCAAAGAGTAATATACTATATATAGCAGTATAAACACCAAGATAAGGACAGGTAAGCAGATACAACTGAATTATAATATGATAATGAGAGAGAGAACTAATACCTTTGAAATGATGATAACAAAGTACCTTATAGTTTTAAAGATCACTTTCACTTAAGATGCCGAGTTCTCGTCGTATTTTGTAAAATGAGTCCTTAGGGAGTGGTTTGGTGAAGATGTCGGCAAGTTGATTATGAGTATCCACAAATGTGACTTCAACATTTCCTTTAAGTACATGATCGCGTTGAAAATGATGTCGTATATCAATATGTTTGGTCCGAGAGTGCATGATTGGATTCTTTGAGATATTTATCGCACTAGTGTTGTCGCATCTTAACGGAATGCATCCGAGATCGAGTCCATAGTCACATAGTTGTTGCTTAAGCCACAGAATTTGGGCACAACAACTTCCTGCTGCTATATATTCTGCTTCAGCAGTACTAAGTGCAACACATGCTTGCTTTTTACATGACCATGATACGAGTGCATTTCCCAAGACATGGCAAGTGCCGCTTGTGCTTTTTCGATCGGTTTTACATCCTGCATAATCTGAATCAGAATATCCAACGAGACTACAAATACTACCTTTCGGATACCATAGTCCTACGTTGGTTGTTCCTTTTAAATATTTCATGATTCGTTTGACTGCTACAAGATGTGATTCTTTAGGATCTGCCTGAAATCTTGCACACAAACAAACACTAAACATAATATCTGGCCGGCTGGCCGTTAGATATAACAAAGAACCAATCATACCTCGATATTTTGAAATGTCTATGGATATACCAGATTCATCTTTATCAACATACATTCATGAACCCATTGGAGTAGCACTTTCTTTGCAATTTGCCATTTCAAATCGTTTTAGCAATTCTTTGCAATATTTTGCTTGATTGATGAAGATGCCATGCTTGAGTTGTTTTATGTGAAGGCCAA
This sequence comes from Cicer yamashitae, assembly GCA_037974755.1. Classification (NCBI taxonomy): domain Eukaryota; kingdom Viridiplantae; phylum Streptophyta; class Magnoliopsida; order Fabales; family Fabaceae; genus Cicer; species Cicer yamashitae. The sequence goes on from JBBPBQ010000004.1 coordinate 40,414,815, forward strand.
GAAAATAGTTTAATTTTCCCATCATGGACATTTCAAATTCACCTTGCATCATCAATGAGAATTCTTCACATATTTCATTGTTTGTTGATCCGAATATGATATCGTCAACATAGATTTGAACCAGCAAGGTGTGACCATTATTTCGTTTAATAAATAATGTCTTGTCAACCTTTCCTTTTTCAAAACCTCTTTCACACAGGAAGGCACTCAATCTGTCATACCAAGCTCTTGGTGCTTGTTTTAGACCGTAAAGAGCTTTCCTTAGTTTGAATACATGTGTAGGATTATTGAAGTCCTCAAAACCAGGTGGCTGTTTGACATAGACTTCTTCATTGATGTATCCATTTAGAAAGGCACTTTTCACATCCATCTGAAATAATTCAAAGTTCATAGAGCAAGCATAAGCAAGTAGTAAACGTATTGCTTCTAACCTTGCGACCGGAGCAAATGTTTTGTCAAAATCAATTCCTTCTTCTTGATTATATCCTTGGGCGACTAATCTTGCTTTATTGCGAACAACTATACCGTTTTCGTCAAGTTTATTTTTAAACACCCATTTTGTACCAATTATGTGTTTATTTCCTGGGTTAGGAACAAGTTCCCAAACTTCATTTCTTTCGAATTGGTTAAGTTCTTCTTGCATAGCAAGTATCCATTGATCATCTTTGAGTGCTTCACCAATTTTGGAAGGTTCGATTTGAGAAACAAATGCCATGTTTAAGCATGCATCTTGTAGTTTAAGTCTCGTTGTAACTCCTTTGTTGATATCACCAATAATGTTATCAATTGGATGATCCCGATGAGTTCTTCATTCCTTTGGGAGTTTATCATTTTCCTTTTCAATGTTGACTTCATTGTCTTGACTCGGTTGATCAATTTGATCTTCTTTACTTGGATCACTACTTTCAATGTCATCATCATCATAAGAAATAGCTTTGTCCTCTTTCAAGGGGTTAGTTTCATCAAAAGTTACATGTATTGATTCTTCTACAATTAAAGTTCTTTTATTTAAAATTCTAAATGCTTTACTAGATAATGCATAACCAATAAAGATACCTTCATCTGCTTTTTCATCGAATTTTCCAAGATTGTCTTTTCCGTTATTCAGCACAAAACACTTGCATCCAAAGATGTGGAAGTGAGAGATATTGGGCTTTCTGCCTTTGTAAAGTTCATAAGGAGTCTTCTTAAGAAGTGGCCGAATGTTTACTCTGTTAGTAACATAGCATGCCGTGTTTACAGCATATGCCCAAAAGTACTTTGGTAGGTTTGAATCACTTAACATGGTTCTTGCAAGTTCTACCAAGGATCTGTTCTTTATCTCAACAACCCCATTTTGTTGAGGCGTTCTAGGTGCAGAAAAATTGTGGAAAATTCCATTTTCTTCACAGAATTCTTCAAATAAGGTATTTTGAAATTCTCTTCCATGATCACTTCTAATTGATACAATTTTGGATGATTGTTCATTTTGGACTAGTTTGGCATAATTTTTAAATGCTTTAAAAGCTTCGTTTTTACTTGCCAAAAACAAGGTCCATGTGTACCTTGAATAGTCATCAACTATCACTAGTCCATATGAATTTCCACCAAGACTTTTAGTTCTTGATGGACCAAACAAATCCATGTGTATTAATTGAAGTGGTCTTGTAGTTGATATAACATTTATAGCTTTGAAAGAAGTTTTTGTTTGTTTACCTTTTTGACAAGCGTCACATAATTTATCCTTGACAAATTTCATTTTTGGTAATCCAACAACAAGATCATGCTTAACTAGTTTGTTTAAATGATCCATGTGGATATGTGCAATTCTTTTGTGCCATAGCCATGCATCATTGTTGTCGCTTACCAAGAGACATTTCATTTTCAAGGATAAATCGTCAAGATTAAGTATAAAAATATTCTTGAAACGTTTACCGATAAATTGAATTTCACTTGTTGCTGCATTTTGAATGATGCACTCTTCTTTGTTGAAGACTATCTTGTGTCCTTTGTCACATAGCTGGCTGATGCTTATGAGATTATGCTTTAGTCCTTCAACATACAGAACATCTTCAATTGATGGAGAAGGTGCTGTTCCAACTTTTCCAATACCTAAGATTTTTCCTTTATTATTATCTCCATATACTACGTATCCTTTTGATTCAAGGGTCAAGGCTGAAAACTTTGTTATGTCACCCGTCATGTGTTTGGAGCACCCACTATCTAAGTACCACAAATTTGAAGTACTTTTTGTGCATACCTACAAAATTGAAATCAAATTTTATTAGGTACCCAAAGTGCTTTGGGTCCTTGGGGGTTAGTTCCTTTCTTGACCCATATGCAATGCCCTTTCGGAATGCTAATGTTTCTTATATGACAAGCATTAGGTGTGTGTCCATGAATACCACAATATGAGCAAGTAGGAATCTTACTAGTATATGTATGAAGTTTATTTTTAGTAGATTTCTCCTTATAAGAGTGACCCTTTTGTAAAATTGTGACATTTCTTTGATTGGTTTGAGTACTTGATTTGACAAAGATGGTCTTATTTGAACTTGGTTTATCAAATTTAGAAAATCCAATACCACTTTTATCGTTTGAATATCTTTGCATGTTTAGAACATTTTCCAATCCTATATGTCCTTTTTCATATTTTTCAATCACTCTATTTAGTTGAACAATTTTAAATGAAAGGGACTCACATTTGTTGTATGTAAAATTTTGCTTTGATTTTTCAGCATCTTTTTCCATAATATCAATTTTTTCTTTAAGACATGAAATTTCTTTATTTTGTGTTGATACTTGTTTAATCAGATTTTTACATTCAACTAGAAGTTCTTTTATTGCATTTTGTGCTTCATTGTATTCTATAGCTAATTCATGATTATAATGAGTAGTGTTTAAGTTACTAACCTCTTCGTCATCTGAATGATGTGAAGCCATTAGTGCAACGTTAGCACATTCATCACTTTCAGTTTCTGATGATGAACTTATATCATTATCTTCCCATGCTATATATGCTTTCTTGAAATCCTTTCTTTTACCGGCATTCTTCTTGATGAGATCTGGGCAATCTGCTTTGATATGTCCTTGTTTCCCGCATTCAAAGCATGTGAAATTTTGGTTGGTAGTAGAGCTATCTTTCTTTCTGAAGTTCTTCTTTTTGAAACTTCTGTTATTTTTAAGGAATTTACCGAATTTCTTGACAAGGAAGTTAATGTTTTCGTCTTTATCAGAAATTTCGTCTTTGACTACTTCCTTTGATTCGGTCTTTAGAGCAATGTTTTTGCTCTTATTTTCTTGGGTTTCATTTTGCTCTAATCTTCCAAGTTCTATTTCATGTTCTTGCAATTTGCCAAATAGTGCAGAAAGTGACATTTTAGATAAACTCTTCTTTTTTGATATCGCTGTCACCTTTGGTTGCCATGCCCTGGTTAGTGACCTTAATACTTTCAGATTCAGTTCATCGTTGGAGAAAACCTTTCCAAGGGCTGTCAAGTGATTTGTTAAGTGGGAGAATCGTTTCTGCATGTCTAATATAGATTCTCCAGGCTGCATACGAAATAATTCATACTCTTGAGAAAGTGTATTAAGTTCGGATCTTTTTACCTCTACGTTGCCTTCATGGGTTACTTCCAATGTGTCCCATATCTCCTTGGCTGTTTTACAATGAGATACGCGGAAAAATTCGTCCATACCTAATGCTGATTGTAAAATGTTTTTTGCCTTTTTATCAAATAGCACTTTCCTTTTATCGTCATCGGTCCAGGAATTTTTTATCTTGATTTCTTCCTTGTCATTGATTACTGTTGTTGGGATGTAAGGACCATTTTCGACAGCATCCCATATTTAGTTTCCCTGAGCCTCTAGATATGCTTGCATGCGTATTTTCCAAAAATCATAATGTTCACCAACGAAGCATGGTGGTTTATTGCTGCTGCCACCGTCTCTGAAAACTGGTTGTGCGGAAGCCATGTATTATTAGATCTAGGAGTAAGTTACCTTGAACCTGCTCTGATGCCAATTGTAAGATCAGATGTGCACCTAAGAGGGGGGGGGGTGAATTAGGTGTTTGAGAATGTTAGTAGTTTTCAGAAATTTAGTGATCGATTTTTGCGCTTAATGATGGTCGATGAAAGAGTAAATAGCAGTAAGTAAAAGAACACAACAGATTTATCCTGGTTCCATTTATAACCAAGGGTACATCCAGTCCTCTTGCTCACCACAAGAGATTTCCTTCACTATTTGTCAGAATATGTACAAGTCCTCACCCTAGGACCTTTGCTACAACCTTCTAACAAATCTTCTATGATAGAACACTACTATCTTAGATAAAACACTTAAAGAAAGTACAACTTTCTTTTACAAACACTTGTGATTTGATAAGAGTATAGGAGTAAGAAAGAGGTAGAATGATAACAATCCAAGATTGATTCAAGTACGTTGAGAACCTTAAGGATATGAAAATGATATGCAAGTACTTGAATTTATGAAAATGACTTTGAGAAAAATTCAGAAAAGTTTGTTCAAAGTCTTTAAAGTTGTGTAGTAGGATTGTTGTTAGTGAATCTGAAGTTGTGATGTATTTATAGTCCATAAACATCTCTTTAGATTCGTGGCCATTGATCCAAGAGGTTTGAAGAAGAATTGCAATGTTTTAGATTCAATTCAGAACTGAAAAAGTGCATTGCTTCCAGTTGTATTCGAATACAGACTATGTGTATTCGAATACGCCTCTTTGCAACGTTCAAATTTATTCAAATTTAACAATGTGTATTCGAATACACTTGGATGTAGTCGAATACAGATTGGTTAATTTGGCCACTGACTTGCTGGGTGTATTCGAATACAATAGGATGTAGTCGAATACAGATGAAGGGTTTTGGCTACTGACTTAGCATTTCTTCATCTGTATTCGAATACACAGGGATGTAGCCGAATACAGATGAAGGGTTTTAGCTACTGACTTAGCAATTCTTCATTTGTATTCGAATACAAGATGTTGTATTCGAATACACTTTTGCATATTTCAAAATATATTAAGTGTAATACTTTGAAAACAAAGTTTTTAAGTTTCAAAAACGTTGTTTATGCATATGTAATGATGTAAGGTTCTCTTGTATGTGATTTCATGGATTGTATCATTTACCTTTACATAAAACATCTAATTTAATCCATCAGAGAATGTTTGGAGACTGTCTTGAAGACTTCTTCTGTTTGAGCTTGTCTTTTGTATCATCAAAAACATGTATTTCACATGCCTGCTCAAACCAGAAGAAAACTAGATGACAGGGCTGAACAAATGATATTGTTAGGATATGATTCAACTGGAGCCTATAAACTCTATGATCCAAACAAGAGGAAAATAGTTATCACCAGAGACATATTGGTGGATGAATCAAAAGGCTGGGACTGGAAGATGGATGCCACAGCCAACTCGAGCAAGTCAATAGCAATTGAGCTGGATATTGATCAGGTTCCAGGATCAGAACCTCAGCCAGCCTTAGATGCAATGAGGCGTTCTAGGAGAATCAGACATCCCTTAGTCAGATTAAACTAATATGAAATAGCATTTGATTCAACAATCAATGCAGATGGATAATTGATACATTTTGCATTGTTGGCTGAATCAGAACCAGTTAGTGATGATGAGGCTCTAAGTGATCCAAGATGGAGAATTAAAATGGAGGAAGAACTCAATGCCACAGAAAAGAATCAAACTTGGAAGCTGATTACCCTGCCAGTACACAAAAGACCAATTGATGTGAAATGGGTCTATAAAATCAAGATGAAGCCTGGTGGACAGATTGCTAAGTACAAAGCCAGACTTGTAGCAAAGGGATTTCTGCAGAAGCAGGGACTGGATTATGATGAAGTCTTAGCACCAGTGGCCAGAATTGAAATAGTGAGGCTTGTAGTGTCAATGGCCAATTACAAAGGATGGACCATGCATCAATTGGATGTAAAGTCAGCATTCCTCAATGGAAGAAACAACCACCAGGATATGAGATAAAAGGCAAAGAAGACTGTGTACAAACTGAGGAAAACATTATATGGCTTGAAGCAAGCTCCTAGGGCCTGGAACGAGATGATTGACAGGTTTCTCATAGAGCAGCAATTTGAAAAGTGTGTAAATGAGCATGGAGTCTATGTTAAGAAGACAACAACAACACCTACACTATTAATATGTCATTATGTTGATGATTTGTTAGTGACTGGTAATGATGAAACAAAAATCCAGCAATTCAAAAACAGAATGGAAAAGGAATTTGAATGACAGATTTGGGCACATTATCCTATTTTCTTGGTATTGAATTTGTGATCAAAAGGAATGGAGTTTTTATGCATCAAAAGAAGTATGCTAATGATGTATTAAAGAGATTTAATATGCAAGATTCCAATGGCACAAATACTCCATCAGAAGCAGGGCTGATATTGTCAAAAGAAGGAAATGAGGAACTGGTTGATTCTACAACATTCATGCAAATGGTAGGATCCTTGAGGTATTTGTGCAACACAAGGCCAGACATAGCCTATAGTATTGGACTAATCAGTAGATACATGGAGAAGCCTAAAACACCTCACTACTTGGCAACTAAAAGGATTTTGAGATACATTAAAGAAACAAGTGAGCTTGGACTGCTATATACTAGAAACTCGAATGGAGATGAAGCTGGATTGACTGGCTTCACTGATGTTGACTGGTGTGGGGATAAAGATGACATGAAGAGCACCTCAGGTTATGTGTTTATGATAAATGAGTCACTAATCTCATGTTGTTCAAGAAAGCAAAGCATAGTAGCATTGTCCACTTGTGAAGCAGAATATGTGTCAACATCAATGGGAGCTTGTCAAGCTCTGTGGCTGGCAGAAACTGATGATGGAACTGGGGCTGAGAAGCGATGAAGCAGTGAGGATAAAGATAGACAACAAATCAACAATAGATCTAGCAAAACATCCAAGTGCTTATGGAAGAAGCAAACACATAGAAACAAGGTTCCATTTCTTAAGAGATCAGGTTTGAAAGGAAAAATAAAGCTAGAACACTGCAGTACCAATGATCAAAAGGCTGACATTCTAACCAAAAGCTTGAAGAGGGTGCAGTTCCAAGAGATGAGAGACAAGCTTGGACTAACATTACCTTAATCATTTTGAATTACGAAGAGTGTTAAAATAGTTTATTCATAAATGATGGCTTGTGATCATAAATCAGTTAGGATGGTTAAAATGTTGTTAAGAAAGTTAGTTAGTTAGTTAGTTATAGTATTACTATTCAAAACTATTTGATAAATACTCAAAGCTGGGCACATTGTTTGTGCAACAAGTAACTAAATAAAACCTTAATTCTTTCAACTATTCTTTCTCAATTCCAATTCCTCTAAGTCATATAACTTGTTATAACAGCTAAATGGTAGCTCTAAAGATATCTATCTCTTATGCACTTCACACTTTTTACATTAGTTTAGTTCCGACCAGTATTTAAAATATTATTTGCAATGAAATGATGTGAATTAGTTTGTGTAAAAAAATTAGAATGGTGCAATTGTATAATAGCATCTTGCAGGTTCTTCAAATGTGCAAAGAATCTGTTACACAAATTTACACTATCAGAAATTTCAGGGCACAAAATTTTCGGTAGTATAAATTATCTATCGGAATTTCTGATAGTTACTCATAGTTACTTTTATTCAAAATTTGTACGTAACTTTTTATTTTTTTTAGTTTTTTTTGAAATAAGAGTGGAAAAATACCATTATGCATATATTTGACTGAAAGATTCGCAACTGATCAAATTTTTGAGTTACGAAAAGATGCCATATCATGGGCAAGAGAGGTTGGTCGACAAAATCGAGTAACTGTTATCATTATTTGCTCTGACATAGAGACCGGAAAGACAGGAAGGAATGGATGTATTATTAGTTTAATGTGTCGACTCACAAACAATGAGCTACTCTTTCTTCTTTTTTCAACGATGGGTCTCCTATTAGATTGTGTAGGAGGTCGAACTCGAGGATGTTCTACCATGTTTTTCACTCCTCTAGTCCTTATTGAAAAAAAATAAATGAAAAATGTAAAAAAAAAAATATTGTATCGGAAATTTCAAAAATGAAATTTCCAGGAGTTTCAATAAGAAATTTGAAATTTCCAGTAGTTATTTTTCAATACCGGAAATTTCAAAAATAAAATTTTTGGTTGAGAAGAATTATTGAATTTTCAAATTTTCGGATGAGACTGACTCTCAGAAATTTCAAAAATGAAAATTCTAGTATTAGAAAATTTGTTTTAGTTTTTACCGTATACTTAAAGATATTTTATTCAGTTAAGAGATAAAATTTTAAAATGGAAGGGTATAAGTTCAATTGAAGGATACAAAATCTAATTTTCAACAAAGAGAGTACAAAACATGCTGATATAAACCAAAAACATGCCAACTAGTCAAAATGAAAATTAGGAAGAAAATTCTTATTTTGAAAAAAGTCCTCCAATATACAATAAGATATTAAGTTTCACCAAACAAAATCCTGATTGGTTATGCTAATATCCGGAGGGATAAGAAAAAAGAAACGGAGGCGATCATAAGAAAGAAGGGCAGAGATTTTTTTATTGTATATCTTGATTACTTTTCTTTTTTCAGTTTTTTTAATTCTCTAGTCAAAAACTGTTTTAAAAAATTAGAGTTGCCAAACAGATTTTTTTAAAATTTTCTTTTTAAAAACAGTTTTTTAAAGTTTATTTATAAAATAGTTTTCAAAAACTAAAAAGTAAAACAATCAAACAAGCCCTTAATCTCTCTTGTTTTGAATTTAAACAAAAATATTCATTTTTTTCCTCAAATTGTCTCAAATATAATTTCCTTTCATTGTATTTAATTATATTTATTCTAAAATAACCTTCAACTAGACTAAAATACATTTTTAATCATTTAAATTTAATTCAGTTCACACTTAGATTTTTTAAGTTTTTTTAATTCTAATTTGATCTTTTAGATGACACTCTTTTTTCAATGTTAGTTTTTATGTTTTTGTTTGTTTGCATAAAGGACATTTTTTAGTAATTCCGTTAAAAAAATGCAACGCACTCGTTATGATGTAGATATGTGCATAAGAGTGCTGATGTGATAAATTATTAAATAAACTATTTCCATATTGGTGTTTTAAGTTTTGGCTAATGAACAACAATAATCCTCTAAGTTTGACCTAATTTTCGCTTAGATCTAATATCCAACTTCTTCCTCTTCATCATCTTTCTCTCCACCATCTTCCTCTTCCACTCCGCCTTTCAAAATTTTGAAGTCCAAAATTTGTAATTCCAATAGAAAAATCCAAAACATCGACCATGTGAATTAGAAAAAAACAAAAACCGAGTTGCTGTAAAAAAAAAAAAAAGAAATCCACCTTAAATCTACTAAAAATGTCTAGTAATTGGAGCTTGAATGAAATATTTTGTTTGGCCCTTTTTAAAATTCTTCAAAATGTTTTTTTTTTATACAAACTAGTAGATGATTTTGTTTTTATGGGTCTCAAGAAGGTGGTTAGGGTTTCAATATACTTGTTCTTCGTTTTTCCAACAACACAAATTAAACTCTTTATTAAATTCTTCATCTTAGTCATCATCTATATATCATAATTTGAAGAGAGGAAAAACCCAAAAAATTCCAATTCAAAAACAAAACAAATATGAAACAAAAATCTAAAAAGATTCAAAAATATGAATATGAATCTCAATTTGTAACAATAGATTTACAGCAGAAGATGACAAACACTACGCTAAAAAACGCATATTACAGCGCTTTTTTTAAGCCATTTACAGCGCTTTTTCAAAAAAAAAAGCGCTGTAGTTACCAGCGCTGTAAAAGGATACAACAGCGCTTTTGTTTAAAAAAAAAAGCGCTGTAAAAGGTGGACATATTGCGCGCTTGTTATACGCCTTTTACAGCGCTTTTTCAAAAAAGCGCTGTAAAAGGTGCACTTATATAGATGAATATTATGCACTATTATGACCACCTTTTATAGCGCTTCTTCAAGGAAGCGCTGTAATAGGTGCATTAATATAGATGATTTGTTATGCACCTATTACAGCGCTTTTCCAAAAAGCACTGTAGTAAGTGCATTCAATAGATGCATTATTATGCACTATTATGCACCTATTACAGCGCTTCCTCAAAAAAGCGCTGTAATAGGTGTTTATTATGCACTATTGTGCACCTTTTACAGCGCTTTCTAAAAAAGAGCTGTAAAAGGTGTTTTTCTTTATTTTATTTTTTCAGTTTTATTAAATAATATGATGTAAATTTTAAAAGCGCTTTTCTAGAAAGCGCTTTTTTTAAAAGCGCTGTCTTTTAATCCAGAATCAGTTCACAATTTTTATTCCAAAATCATTTTCACCTAGAATCATTTCACAATCCAGAATCAGTAGTACACAACAACAACAAAACAGCACTAAAACACACAAGAATCAGTACACAACAACAGATTCACTATATTTTCAAATGCACAAATATTCACAACAATCACTATATTCACTACATATTCACAACAGCTCAGAACTACATATTCACACAACAGATATTCGCTATATTTTCATACAACTACTCATATTCACAACCTAGTATATACACAAACAGCACAGAACTTCCATGTCCCTTGCAGCTTGCCATTTCCCAGCAAATCAAATAATATTTATTTCAAGCACATACTGACATCAGTCTTCCTTTATCTCTGTTAGTTCTTCTTCAGAATACGATGGACTAGAATTGTCAAAGTACTGATATAAAAATTGAACATAAATAAGTTAGAATCAAATATAAACATAGTTTATATATGAAAATCAAATAATTAAAATACCGTACCGTTTCTGGGATTATAATTTGATTCTTATCAACAATCTCCTTCATGAATCGCAATACATAGTACCCACAGTCGATGTTGTTAGTTTGACGAGGGCACTATAAAATAAAACATATAAGTCAATAATTATTTAATTGTGCATTGATTGTAAGTGAAATTTAAAAGCATATATTTCAAACCTTTATTGGAATCCATGTGATGTTATTTGACTTTAGCTTCGACACTGTCGCACCTCTTTGAGCTCGAAAAACTTGTAAAGCACTATCGAATAAATAAATGTGATTATTATAGCATTAACAAACACATTATTTATATATATATGTAAAAAATAAATGAATATTACTTACGTGTCGAACAAAGTCTTTATCTCGGGGCGATTGTTGTAATGGTCGTGCAAGGGATCTAGGTAGTATATAACTTTAGAGGTCGCATTGATTGCAATTAGCACCCAATGTGCCCTACAACAACAAAAATTTAGTTTACACAACTAATAAATTAAGATCTCATAAATTAAAAAAGATATAAATAAAGAATATATAATTACGTACCCTGAATTATATGGTGCAAGGAACAACTTATCATTCTCTTTATTTCCTAATAGTATATCTAAAACGTATTTCTTTACATTCACTGGATCGTGTTTAAGCATCGAAATCGTATGCGGAGACAAGAATGAAAGTTTATTTGACAATCTGCGCGTGCACACGAACTTCTCATACAAAAACCTTCAATGAAAATTTCAAATTAGATTAATTACCAATAAATTAAATTAATTACAAATAAACGCGATGAAAAGTAATTTTTACCTCATGTATAAGGTGATGACAGTAGCACTCAGCTCCTTATGGTCGAGAAGTTCGTATATGTGCTCTTTTTCAAAAAATTCTTCATATGCGTCTCCGAATAGATCTTTATCCATGCTTATTATTCGTGAATCGTCGCTGCCCATATTTTTTTTTACCCATATGGAGCAAGTCGTGGCTGACTTATTTTAGGAGCAGGAGCAGCAACTGATTTTACACGATCCAGTTTTTTAGCAGCAACAACTTTGGCCGCTTTATTACCCTCCAGCTTTTGCAGTTTGCCAGTTTTATTACCCTCCAATTTTTGAGGTTTGCCGACTTTATTTTTGCCACGAACATCCGGTCGTGGTGCGGCAGCTGGCTTGCTGTGCGGGTGGTTTATTAGATTGAATCTGAAAAAATGAGGTTAATCAAATTGTTAGTTTATTGAATCAGAAAAAATGACAAACCTTACAAAATAAATGTTACAAACCTTTTCGGGCGATGTGACTGTTTCATTTCTGGGAATCTTCTTATCATTCCCTTTATTAGACTTTGTTTGAATCTAAATAAATGTGAAATTAAAGTTAACATTGGAAAAAATTCAGCAATTAAATATAATCAATTAAACATACATTTCAATTAATTAAACATACCTTGTCAAGGGCAACAAGATGTTTGGGCCATGCCACGTAGCTGCCAATTGCTTCGCCCAAATAATTCAGATCTGCATCGTTGTCCGGTACAGGCAACGGTGCTGTTGGTTCCAAAGCAATAACTGGCGATACTTTGACATGGCCCGCAGGGATTGGTGTGTTGTGCAATACCTCGCCCGAAGCATTGCACAATGTTCCCTTTCCGACCTTCCGATGAGTGGGGGAGGATAAGTATAGCACGTATGGAGTGACCCCCTAAAATCAATGGTTAATACATAAGTATGTGAAAAAATTAACTTTAATGAATTTCTTATTTTATTAAGTAATTAATTACCTCAGGAAGACTGTTGAGACCAACGTTGCAACTTGCGTTTTCACTCTCAATGTGAATTTCACGTTGGGGCTGGTCCGCAAGTTGCTTGTCTTTATTTGTCTTCACCAAGAGGGCCACTTGCTCCGTTAATACTCTAATCTTCTCTAATACTTCCTCGTTAGATGGATTTTGGCGCTTCTCTTGTGAAAAATAACTTCTAGGAGTTACGCCAAATCCTTTCCCCCTCACGCGACGGGAATATTCAGGAACATTAAACACTTTACCTAATATGTCCCTGCAACTTTCCTTGTTGTCCTCTTGATTTTCCGATTCAAGATTCGCCTAAAATACACATAGTATTAAAAAGATAGTTAAATAACATTTTTAAAATACAATATTAAAAAATATTAAAGTGATAAATATACTTACACAAAGTTCTATTACTTTTTGTACATTTTCATTATCAACCACTCCGTCTTTATTTACACGAGCTTCCTTCCACAATACATGACGACCCAACGGTTGATCGGATTGGGTGTCTTGTAGCTATTATCGTTAAGATCATAAACAAAATATTAGTTAGATAGTATAGTTTATAATATACCACATTAATTAAATAAAAGTGATGAGGAATAACTTACAAGTTTTTGCTCTAGACGAGCATATCCCATACGAGATTTCTTGTATGGGTGGGGAATAATTTTTGCCCTCTCGCGATTTGCCTTACTAATATTCTAAATAAAAAAAATAACAATCTAGTAAAAATTTAAAATACGCTATGAATATGAATAATAAAACAAAAATGCTAATAAATTAATCACTTACAACAAATGCGGGGTCGGAACGTTTTGATACGAATGCGCTCCATTCCTCACTTGATATATAATGTTTATATATTTTTGGAGCTTCCGCATTCGTATTTCCTTCACGGTCTTTTAAATAGCAATTAGAGAGGTGAGATCTAAAGCACCAGTGTATTTTCCCGGCAACTCTGAGCACATAGCTGACTGCAAACCAAATAAATATATAGTTTTAGTAAAATACTTCAAAGCAGTATGTAAAAATTTATAAGTAATAGGGTGGAGTAAAAAAATTACCTGTATATCAGCCCACAATACATCTTTGGCATCCTTCAATGCCTTATCTCTCCAATCATCTATTGTGATTGGTATATTTTGACGAACAACAGCTCAAATATAACTAACAAACATGGAACTGTTGGGGTCAATAGGTTGACCACTCTCATTCCATCCAACCTAATAAACTCATATAGTAAGTACCTCAAATTATAAACAGCAAACAAGGTAAACAGCAAACAAAGTATCGTATAAACAGCAGAAACAGAAAACAACAAACAAAGTATACCTCAAATTTTTGCCCAGTACTTCTTGCTTTTATAACTTTTTGCATTATTGTTGCACTACGTTTGACTTCATTTTCGTAAGTCTTAGTGTTGCCAACTTCTTCATTTTGACAATCTAACTCCTTGTTAGTATCCATTTATCTACAAAATGCAGTTCAACATCAACATGCAGTTCAGTTCAGTTCAACATCAACATGCAGTTCAGTTCAGTATAAGTACGTAGCAAAATAAGTTAACATGCATTTTAGTGAAACAAAAAACTAATAAATACAATACCTGAAATAGCTATTTTTAATGCTTAGGGTTACGGGGTCACAGACGAACGGCGCAGAAGACGTTGAAAACGAGGACAAACGGTTACGAACGATCGTAGGGTTACGGGGTTCGCAGATGAAAACGAGGATGAAAACGGTATTGCTTGATGTTTATGATGTTCACAGACAATCGTAGGTGTAGGATGAGTGTAAGTAATGAGGAACAAATAAGGAAAACTGAAACTGATCGTAGGGTTCGTAGGGTTTGCAATGAGAAGGAGAATGCAGAGGAAACTGAAAAATTTACGTAATGAACATGAAACTGAAGATGTTTACTGTTATATATAAAAACCTATTACAGCGCTTTTTCCAAAAGCGCTGTAATAGGTCTCATCATTTTATAAATTAAAAACCTACTACAACGCTTTTTTAAAAGCCTTTTAAAGCGCTTGTGAAAAAGCGCTGTAAAAGACCTCCTTATTTTTATTTTTTTAAAAGCCTTTTGCAGCGCTTCTTCAGAAAGCGCTTTAAAAGGCTTCTTTGTTTTATTATATGCAAACGCTGTGTGATCCTTTTACAACGCTTATGATGCAAGCGCTGTAAAAGACCTCCTTAATTTATTTTTTTAAGACCCTATTACAGCGCTTGTTTAGAAAAGCGCTGTAATAGGGTTTTATATATGAAAGTCCAAAGGTTGTGTGAACCTTTTACAACGCTTATGATGCAAGCGCTGTAAAAGACCTTCTTAATTTATTTTTTTAAAACCCTATTACAGCGCTTGTTTAGAAAAGCGCTGTAATAGGGTTTTATATATGAAAGTCCAAAGGCTGTGTGAACCTTTTACAGCGCTTATGATGCAAGCGCTGTAAAAGACCTCCTTAATTTATTTTTTTATAACCCTATTACAGCGCTGTTTGAACATAAGCCCTGTTTCTTCCAAATTAGTTAAATCATTTCTTCCAAATTAGTTAAATCATAAGCCCTGTTTGAACTTGAACTGATCAGGTCAAGTTAAAATATTTCAATTAATTATGCTCAAATACATCGATTACACATGAACTCAGTTCAAATACCAAAATGCTCAATTAATTATGGCAGATCAAATACATGGATTACACATGAACTCAGTTCAAATTACATGGATTAAAAAATTAAACACATTAAGATGCCCTTCTTCTTTTCTTGGTGGGATTCACATTTGTTTGTCCATTAATGATACGAAATGATGGATTAATCCAAATTCCCTCATCATGATCATCTCTAAGATATAAACCATCATCAGTTGAACCAATTTCATGTGGTTGTGATGTTGCAAAGAAAAGATCATTACCAACATCTTCATCATTATTGTTATCATCACTTATTTTATTGGTCGACAGGACAACAAACCATTTATCATCAGCAGGATCAGTGACATAAAACACTTGTTGAGCTTGCGACGCTAAAATAAAAGGCTCGTGTTTGTATCCCACCCTATTAAAATCGACAAGCAAGAACCCTGACTCATCAATCCGAACGCCATTATTATTATCGACCCACTTGCAACCAAATATGGGAACACGAAACATTGTGTAGTCTAGCTCCCATATGCGCTCGATAACCCCAAAATATGATAGATTTGCATATATTGGGTTCTTGTCTTTTGCACTTGAGATATGCATCGCTTCAGCTACGAGAGTGACTTCGCTATTTTGCATAGTTGTTTGATCATCTTGTTCTTTGGTATAAAATGTGTAGCCGTTAATTACATAACCTGTGTAGGAAAAGACATGTAAACTCGGACCATTTGCTAGCCACCTCAATCTCTGTGAAATTGATCCGGGGTCTACATCAAACTTTGACTTTATGTGATTTTTTAACCATGTTATGAAACTTCGATTGTGCTCTCGAGTTATCCAATTTTGATTCCTATTCATGTTCAAACTAGATAATTGATCCATGTGTATTGTAACATATGGCTGAACCTCATCATCATTGTGCAAAACATACAATTGTGCCTGCTCCCATTCTGTCCTTGATATAGTCATTAGTCTCTTTCCAATTATCCCTTCTCCTGATAATCTTCCCGAATGACAAGACATGGGAAGCCCTATGGTTTCAACATTTGACAGATATTCAGTACAAAGTTCAGCAGCTTCTTCAACAATGTACCGTTCAGCAATACAACCTTCTGGTCGACTTCTACTTTTTACGTACCCTTTTAATATTTTCATATATCGTTCTATAGGGTACATCCATCTCATATAAGCTGGCCCAAAAAGTTATGTCTCCTTAACAAGATGAACAGTAAGGTGAACCATTATATCAAAAAACGAGGGCGGGAAGTACATTTCAAGCTCACACAAAGTAACAACAATTTCCCTCTGCAATCTCGGTAATTTATGAGGATCGATCACTTTACTACAAATTTCCCTGAAGAAGAAACATAATTTAGTTATGGCTCGGCGAACTTTTTCAGGTAAAATTGAACGTATACCTATTGGTAGCAAATGCTCCATTAGAATGTGAGCATCATGGGTCTTCAAACCTTTTAACTTGAGGTCTTTCATACAAACTAAAGTTTTAATGTTTGAAGAGTATCCTTCTGGAACTTTAACTTCGTGTAGAAATTAGCACAAAACAATTTTTTCCTTTCTAGATAGAGTATGAGCGGCTGGAGGTAGATATGTGCGATTTCCTTTCTTTACGGGACCCAATTCATTTCTTATCCCCATATCGACCAAGTCCAATCTTGCATTGATGCCATCCTTAGACTTTCCTGGTACATTGAGTAACGTACCAATAACACTGTCAAATACATTTTTCTCAATATGCATCACATCGAGAAAATGTCTTACATACAATGATTTCCAATATGGCAATTCAAAGAAAATTGACTTTTTCTTCCACCCAGTTTTGACCAGCTCTCCCGCAAAAGGTTTGCCAAATTTATTGGTCAAACCTTGTACTTTTTCAAGTATTTGATATCTAGTCGATGCTACAGGAGCTCTATCTTCCTCTGATTTTCCATTGAATGCATTTCTCCACCCACGATACTGATGACTATAAGGTAAAAATCTACGATGTCCAAGAAATACATTCTTCTTACAATGTTTCAACCGCATCCAATTTGTACTCTCTTCACATATAGGACATGCACACTGACCTTTAATGCTATATCCTGATAAATTACCATATGCTGGAAAATCATTAATTGTGCCGAACAACATAGCCCTCAAATTGAAACATTCTTTCCTAAACCCGTCATAGACTTCTACACCTGTCTCCCACATAATTTTTAAATCTTCAATTAAAGGAGCCAAGTATACGTCGATATCATTCCCCGGTTGTTTGGGTCCAGAAATTAACAAATACAACATCATAAATTTACGTTTCATACATAACCATGGAGGTAGATTATAAATCAACAAAATCACAGGCCACGTGTTGTGTGAGATGCTTTGAAGACCATGTGGATTCATTCCATCAGTAGAAAGTGCAAGGCGTAGATTTCTCGACTCTATCCCAAATTCAGGATACTCGTGATCAATTTTTGCCCATTGCGGAGAATCTGCAGGGTGTCGAAACTTTCCATCTCTAATTCTTTCATCTGCATGCCATGTCAAGTGTTTTGAATCTTCTTCACTGCGATACATGCGCCTAAATCTTGGTATTATCGGAAAATACCACACGACTTTTGCTGGAGTAGATTCTTTCTTCTTATATAGAGAGACATTGCATTTCGGACACGCCTTTAGTAATTCATATTCATTTCGAAATAAAATGCAATCATTAGGACACGCATGAATCCTTTCATAACTCATACCAATAGAGCACAAAATTCGTTTAGCCTCATAGGTTCTACTGGGAAGTTCATTATCATCTGGCAACATATCTTTTAAGAGTGTTAGTAATTCTGTGAAGCTTTTATCAGACCATCCATTACTCGCTTTTAAGTTGTACAACTTTAGTATCACCGAAAGTCTTGTGAATTTAGTACAACCATTATATAATGGTTTCTCTGCATCACTCAACAAACTCTCAAACATTTTAGGACAATCAGGAAGATCTTCTTCAACTGCTTTTGCAATCTCCTCAACTCGGTTCGGCTCATATGTATCTGTGTCGAAATCAGTTGAAACATATGTATCTGTGCGAGTGTTTCCATTGATTTTCTCACCATGTCTTATCCAACATGTATAGCTTTGATCAATTCCATACCATACTAAATGTCCTTCCAATTCATCTGCTCTAATGCGTTTTCCAAAACAACATTTTAAACAAGGACAAACGACTCTATTTGGATCTTTTGCATTCATCACTGCAAACTCAATAAACTCCTTCACTCCATTTTCATACTCTTTTGTCAATCGATTGGCAGACATCCATTTCCGGTCCATTTATATGACCTATATATATAAATGCAGTTACACAATAATTAAGCATGATTTCAAGTATGATATATATGACCTATATATTGATAATACACATATCTTATAATATTGGTCCAAGATTAATTGATTTCAAAACAGAACATATATATCATGTAACAATTTATCAGTTTGAAGGTAAATCAATTTGTAAATCAATTTATCAGTTTCAAAACAGAACATATATTAGTGACAACAACAAATAAATAAAATAAAGTACCTGAACGTTGATGATCAATTTGTTTTAAAGGAGGAAGAAGGTAAATCAATTTGTAGATGGGCGCACAGGAGGGTTCGCAGGGGAGGGGAGATTAGAGTTCGTAGGGTTTGGACAACGTATTAAATTTGTTTTAAATTTGTTTTTATTTACTTAAAGTGAATGTTTTTTTATTTAAAATGAATGATTTTACAGCGCTTGTTCAGAAAGCGCTCTAATAGGTCCTATAAAAATGTGAAAGGGCAAGCCTATTACAGCGCTTGTATCAAAAGCGCTGTAATAGGTCATTTGATTATGAGAAAGCGCAAGGCTTTTACAGCGCTTACACAAGAAGCGCTGTAAAAGCTATGTAACATAAGGTGGGAGCGCTACATTTTACAGCACTTGTGTTTACAGCGCTCACAAAGCGCTGTAAAAGGATATGTCAGTGCGCTTGAATTTACAGCGCTTTCTAAAAAAGCGCTGTAAAAGAGTTGTAAACATTATGTGCAAGTGCATGTGACCTTATATGACCCTATTATAACGTTTTTTTTACAGCGCTTGTCAAGAAAGTGCTGTTGTATCCTTTGTAATTTTTAAAATGTTAGAACAACAACGCTTGTATTTAATAAGTGCTGTAAAAGGCGCGCTATAAAATGTCATTTTTGGCGTAGTGAAAGATAATGAATGACTAACAATTCAAAAAAAACATATAACTTTAAGGATCCACTGGAGAAAATTAAAAAACATAAATGACCAATCTAAGAATTAAGGCAAAGTTAAAGGACTACAATGGATTTTATTTCTCTAGATTGAAAGAACTCTAAGAACATTTTTTAGGATTTTTATTTTTAATAAATATATATATGAATAGGTTCCTTTTGTCATGAGAGTTTTGAGTAGAAGGAGGAATTATAAATTTACAAAGTTAAATGTCACATGGTCATTGCAATGCTGACGTGTGTGACAATAAATAACTCATATACAATAATTATTTCTCTCAAATTATTTATCTCTTTATATTATCAATGAAACATTCATTATTATTTTTCCACCAAAATATTTATTGTATGCATGTCATTGTCACATTGTCATGTCATCAATATCAAATATCAATCAATATAATACATTAAAATAAATTCTAAATTATTATATTGACACATCATATCCTTATATGCCATGTAACACTAATTATACCCCAGCATTTAATAAATTTGATTCTACATTTCTTTGTCTATAAAACTATAATTAAAAAATCAACAATAAAAAAAATAACTCCCATAACAAACTTGACTTAATTGTCAGTTACTTTTTTAATTCATTGCATATAAATACATCACAATATCTAAATTATATTTTAATTAAAATGTTGGAACAATAAATTACAACAAAATATATAAAAATATAATCATCACATCTAAAAAATGAATAACAAAATTTATGCACAAAAAATACAATGAATTTTAAATTAAAATAAAAAATATTGAAACAAACAAACCATTTAAATCAACAAGCCTTTCCAAAAACAAAAGTACAACATAAGATATTGTTTTTTAAAAATAAAACTGTTAAATTGCACAATAAATATTTTCAAAGTAATATACAATTTGTGTACATTTTTTCTTATTAGTGTTTGAGTATATTTTCTATTCCTCCAATACAAAAGAATTTATCTATAAAAATTGATCATGAAAGCTGATAAACTATAATTTATCTATTTTTATAGCTTTGTTTGATAGGTCAATTTAATGTTTTTAATTTGGTTTTATTTCTATTTTACTACCTTTTTGTATTATTTTGATTGCAAGGAGAAGTGAAGGAATAAGTGAAGATTTTTTGTGCAAAGAACCCTAAAGTCAAGTGGTGCAGTCATTGTCCATTTTGATTAAGAAAATGAAAGTAACTCAAGTTCGAACAAGAATTACGGCTGTAATGGCTGAACGAAAAAAAAAAGCAAGTATTTTCCACTCCAAAGCAGCAAGGATTACTACTTGGGAGCAAGGATTACTGCTTGTCAGTAATAGCCATTACAACCATAATTTGCTCATCTTCTGCTGCTGAACCGTTTTTCCTATGCGAAATCCTAATGGTTTCTTGTAATTAAAGCTCATGAAGGCACATAGGGCTATAAAAAAGGACGAAAATACTCATTTTGGGACACATTCCTACTCACAATCTCTTGTTACTCTTGCTTTTTTTCTTGTATTTCTCTTAGCAAATTTCTAGTGTAAATAATATTCAGTTTTCTATTTTTACACTGTTACTTTATTATATTATTTTATATTTCCAATGTTTTTATATTTAAGCTTTGATTGTACTATGATCATGTGTGAGTAGATCTTCCTTGTCTTGGGATTCTATGATTTCAAATGATGGATGTCAAACAATTTCTATTTCTTTCTGTCATGGGTATTGATCCTTTAATCCAATCTTAGTAAAAATGATGTTCATACTTGGATATCAAATAATATACCGAAAAGTGGATTTGATATCTGACCCCTAAAATTGGACAAGAGAATGAAATCATTAGAGTATATTTTGGTTCTCTTGAAATCATGAAAGATATCTTCTCTTAAAGGATTTTGCTAATACATCAATCATGAAAATAACTTGGTTATTATTTTAAAATACATGTTTGCTCTTTGAAAGAAGATATTAGTTATAATTGTTTATCTGATTTTTTAAGAGTTTAACACCCATAACTTAGAGAATGTTAGGTTTATTGTATGCATCATTATGAAAAACTACAATTCGAAGATTTTATTTTTATTGCGAACTTTGATAAAAAAAAATCACAATCAACATTTACCATTTTAGCTAATCATCAATTTAAGAGAGATTAATACTCATAACAAAATCCTTGTGGAAACGATAATTTTTTACTACACAATAATACCACGCACTTGCGATCCTATCAAGTTTTTGGCGCCGTTGCCAGGGGTTTTACTTTTGATATTAATTCTCTTTTTCTGTACCGATTAGACTAAAATATTTCATTTTTTTTTTCTGCTACTGATTGTTCTCTCTTTGAATGCAAAGTATCCTATTTCTTGGGAATCTTCTTGAACCTATACCTGAGATAAAAAGATTTTTCCATAGGTGAATAAGAGAGAAAAAAAATTCTGAACAAGAATTTTTTTAGAAATAGCTGAAAATAGAACCTTCAAAGAATATGCTTCTCCGAATACTACAGGGCATTCTAGCATTGCGCGCCCGACGGTAGAAGCTAACAATGTTGAATTAAAACATTCGTTGTTGTTCAGGGTACATCAAAACCAATTCTCCGATAGTCCAACAGATGATCCAAACCTCCATTTGACTATTTTTTTTAGAGTATTGTGACACTTTGAAAATGAATGGAGTGACTAGTAATGCCATTAGACTAAGGTTTTTCCCTTTTTCATTAAGCGAAATAGCTAGAGCTTGGCTACATTCATTTCCTTTTGAATCCGTTACCACATGAGATCAGCTAAAGCAAGCATTCCTTGCTAGATATTTTCCACCAAGCAAAACTGCAGAATTGAGAAATCAAATCACAAGTTTTTTTCAAAAGGAAGGAGAATTGCTCTATGAAGCTTAGGAGCGATTCAAGGATATGCTGAGATTGTTCCCTCATAATGGGATTGAGAGATGGCTAATTGTCCATACATTCTATAATGGTCTCTCATATACTACAAGAATGACAGTAGGTGTTGCTCCAAGAGGAGCGCTGATGAACAAGAACATAGAAGAAGTATATGCTCTTATTGAGGACATGGCAAAAAACCATTACTAATGGTCAAGTGACCAAACTCCTCATAAGAAAGGAGGCAGGTATGAAGTTGATGCATTATCTCATATTGCTTTTAAGGTAGATGAACTGTTTCAAAAATTTGAAAAATCGAATGTAAATGTTGTCACACCAAATGTTTCCCCTTGTGAAATTTTTGGTATTGTTGGTCATGTGGCTATTGAATGCCAAGTCAAAATGTCTGCTAATGGTGGGGTGGGTTGAGCAAGTTAATTATCTTAACAATCATAAAAAATGGGACCTTTTTTTTCCAATAGTTACAATCAAATGTGGATGAATCATCCAAATTTTTCCTAAAAATATCCTCCCCTTAATCCCATCCCCCAACAAATGGTTAGACCTTCTGGTTTCCGAGGACCAAGGCCTTTCAACAGCCCCCAAAAGTCTAGCTTAGAAAATTTGTTGGAAAAATTTGTGTTGACTCAAAACATACAAAATGAGGAGTTTAAAAAATCAAAACTAGTCAGTGAATAAAACACTTAGGAAGTTAGCATCTAAGGTAGATTCCATGGCCATACACAATAAAATGTTGGAAGCACAAATCCCCCAAGTGGCTCAACAAGTTGCTTCATCCTCTAAATCTCCCAGTGTGTTCCCGGAGCAGCCTGAACCTAACCCCAAGGGATAGTTAAATGTTGCCACCTTAAGAAACAAAAAACAATTAGAAGAACCCAAGGATAGAGATGTGGAAGAGAGTGGTTATGATGAGAGCGAAAGAGCTTAACCATCAAGTGAAAGGGTAGATGAGGAAAAAGAAAATCTTATGTGCCTCCGGCACCATACAACTCACCCATACCATTTCCACAAAGATTCGCCAAGGCTAAAATTGAGGAGCAATTTAGGAAGTTTGTGGAACTTTTGAAAAAGGTATATATAAACATTTCGTTATTAGAAGCACTATCTCAAATGTCGTCATATGCTAAGTTTTTTAAAGAAATTTTGTCAAACAAAAGAAAATTTGACGACAATGAGACGATTGCTTTAATTGAGGAATGTAGTGCCATAATATAGAATAAATTGCCTCCCAAACTTAAAGATCGTGAAAGTTTTTCTATTCCTTATGTTATTAATGATATGAGTTTCGAACGTGCTTTGCGTGATTTTGGGGTTACTTTGAGCCTCGTGCCTTTATCAGTTTGTAAGACGCCTGATGTGGGTGAGTTAAAGCCTACAAAAATTTTCTTACAGCTAGCTACCCGATCTATTAAATATCCAATGGGAATATTTGAGGATGTTCTTATCAAAGTAGGATATTTGTTTATACTAACTGACTTTGTGGTGTTGGAAATGGAAGAGGACTCCCAAGTCCCAATTCTTCTTGGGAGACCGTTTATAGCCACATCAGGAGTTGTTATTGATGTGAAAACATGGGAAGCTTGCCTTCAATGTGGGTGATGAAAAGATTGAATTTAATTTGTCTAACCTTATGAAAAGTCTTTCTCTTGAATATTCTTGTTGTAGGGTCGATTTAATTGATCATTGTGTTAAGTAGTGTCCTTTTGGACCACTCTCACAAGATTGGTGGTAAGCATCCTTGATTGTAAGCACAAGTCATGATGACTTTGCAAAGGAAGCTGATGCATATGCTAAATTGTTGGATGAAAACCTTCCTCTTCAAAACTTAAATTTTGAGGCATTGGCAGTAGAAAATTCAGCACCTCTCCCAAAAGAGGCTCCATAGGTAGAACTTAAGCATTTGCCATCAAATCTCAGGTATGAATTTCTTGGAAAAAATTCTACATTTCCTGTCATTCTAGGTGCTAAATTAAATGGTGAAGAACCAGAGAAATTGCTTGGAGTCCTCAAGATGTATCCAAAAGCTATTGGGCATACTATTGAGGACTTAAATGGAATTAATCCATCAATTTGCATGCATAGGATACTACTTGAAGAGGACTATAAACCTTATATTGAGTACAAAGGAGGTTAAACCCTAACATGAAAAAAGTTGTAAAAAAGAGGTACTTAAACTCTTAGATGTCGGGGTAATTTACCCTATCTCTAATAGCAAATGGGTTAGTCCCATTCAAGTAGTTCCTAAAAAGGGAGGTATCATTGTTGTCATTGCAACTAGGACAATTACGGGGTGGAGGATGTGTATAGATTAAAGAAAACTGAACAAGGCAACTCGTAAAGATCACTTACCTCTCCCCTTTATTGACCAATTGTTAGAAAGGTTAGCAAAGCATTCACATTTTTTCTATTTGGATGGTTATTCTAGTTTCTTTTCTGTAAATTCCCATTCATCCTAGCGACCAAGAGAAAACCACATTTACTTGTCCTTATGGCACTTATCTTATAGGAGAATGCCTTTTGGTTTGTGAAATCCCCCTGCTACCTTTCAACGTTGCATGATGTCAATTTTTTTTTTCTTCTGATTTTATTGCGAATATAATGGAAGTATTTGTAGATGACTTTTCTGTGTATGGATCTTGTTTCGATAATTGTTTGGTCAATCTCGAAAAGGTACTTGAAAGCTCTGAACAAGTTAATATTGTGTTAAACTAGGAGAAATGTCACTTTATGGTTAGAGAAGGAATTATTATTGGACATTTGGTGTCCAAGCAAGGTATTGGGGAAGACAGGGCAAAAATTGAGGTAATAGAGAAAATGTCATTTCCCTCCTTGGTAAAAGAAGTGAGAAGTTACTTGGGGCATGCGATTACCGCCAATACTTTAAAGATTTTTCTAAGATTTCTAAGCTTCTAACCAGTCTGCTCCTTAAGAATGCAAATTTTGTCTTTGATGAAATTTGTCATGAGTCATTTTGCAGGTTTAAAGAATCATTGATATCTGCCCCAATTATACTACCACCTGATTGGATTCTTCCATTTGAAATAATGTGCGATGCTAGTGATTTTGTTGTAGGTGCAGTGTTGGGGTAGAGAAAATACAAGAAATTTCATGCTATATATTATGCCAACAGTACTTTGGATGAAGTTTAAGTTAACTATGCCAAAACCGAGAAAGAGCTATTGGCAATAATGTTTGCCATTGTCAAATTTCGTTCCTACTTGGTGGGATCGAAGATAATTGTCTACACAAACTATGCAACCATCAAATATCTCTTGAGCAAGAAAGATGCTAACCCGAGGTTGATTCAAATATCTCGGAAGCATATCCTCGAAGTTGAAATCTTTGATGTTTAGGGGGTTGTTTTCATGTGACCATTCCCATCGTCTCTTGGAAATCAATACATCCTTGCAGCGGTGGATTACATGTCCAAGTGGATTGAAGTTGTGGCTGCCCGAACAAATGATGCTAAGGTAGTGACTAAGCTCTTTAAAAAGGTAATCTTTCCGAGGTTTGGTGTACCAAGGGTGGTGATCAGTAATGGCGGCTCTCATTTGAAAGCTTGCTAAAAAAGTATGGAGTGGAGCACATAATTGCCACAACATATCACACTCAAACTAGCAGACAAGTAGAAGTTTCCAATAGAGAGATCAAGAGCATTCTCGAGAAAACTGTCTCTACGTCAAGGAAGGACTGGTCCATGAAGCTAGATGATGCGCTGTGGGCCTACCGTACAACTTATAAGACTCCCATTTGTATGACTCCTTAAAGTTAATCCATGGAAAATCTTGTCACCTCCCAGTTGAGCTGGAACATAAAGCATATTGGGCAATAAAGACTATTAACTTAGAGTTGATGGGTTGTGGTTGGACGGTTTTGAGAATGCTAAAATCTACAAGGAAAAAACCAAGAAGTAGTTTGATAAACACATAACCAGAAGGGAATTCAATGAAGGTGACTTCGTATTACTTTTCAATTCACGATTGAAGTTGTTTCCAGGCAAACTTTATTTGAGGTGGTCTGGGTCATTTCAAATCTGCAGGTCAAGCTAAAGACCATAAACAAGCGTTGCGTGGGAGCCAATCCACTATTTTAATTTTTCAAAATTTTCTTTCTGTTTATAGGCTGAGCAAAAACAAGCAAAATGCAGAAAATATGATAAGGCAACAAGAATTATGGCCTGGCTGTAATGACCATTACAACAGTAATGGTCTAACCTATTGCACATGCAAAAATATCGCCAAGGCAACACAAATTACGACCAGGCAGTAATGGCCATTACAGCCGTAATGCGTGCACGAAGCCACTTTCCACCACTGCCATAATCTTGTGAATTTATTTATTTTACCCCTTTCATGACTATTTCAATTTTTACATTGAGGACAATGTTTGATCCAAGCAAGGGGGATACACTTTTTTGTTTGCTTGTTTTCTTAGTGTGTTATTTTGTTTTTCTTGTTTTGAAATAAAAATAAATAAATAATTTATCCTTGCTTGAAAGAAAACGTTTTGATATCCTCGATAGGGAACCATAATTTCTGTGCATGTTGTAGTTAAATAGGCAACAAACTCATTTTCGGAAGTCACACTTTTAGTTTCATAAATTAACATATTCTCTGATAGCATGTTCTCATTGATTTAGCTACTAAATGTGAGTTTCGTGCTTATACAGGGGCTTGTGTTACATCATCAAGTATTATGCCCCTTTCTTAATTTTGAGTGATTATTCACCATTGACTGTGTTCTCTAGAACTTGACTTGCAACCGTCTTAAGGCTAAATTTTCTTGTGATAATGTTTGAAGAAAAAGCACTATAGGATTTTTTTTTTCAGGCCTCAAGACTTGTTTTGTTTTATTTCCACTAGTTTCTCACTTTGAGCCTTACATGAATTATCTTTCTTAGTCCATTGCTTTATTGATAAAGTCATTCTTGGGGTGCCTTTTTGAATATAGTGGAACAACTTAAAAATAAATAAAATAAAAAAAGAAGAAGAAAAGAAATAGAAGAGAATAAAAATAAAAAAGAGAGAATTTTGGTTAGTCCCGGTTTGAAAGGACACAATAAGGTGCTCTACTCATAGTAACAAATTTGATGGATGAATGATTGTTTGAATGCGCTGAGTTCTAATTATTTAAAAAGGTTACCTGTAATCATATGTTTATTTTGCTATAGCCTTTTGAATATCATTTTTTGTTTTTGTTTTCCCCCACCTATTGTCCCTTAGTCTCATTACATCCTTAAAAAGTGCTTTTGATTCATATACGCTCTCATGAGAGATGTAGTGAAAATTTGGTTAATAGTAAAAAATATTAAATTAGAGATGTAGTGGAGATTTGGTTATGCACAAACAATTAAATGCAGTATGAATTAAAAATATTAAAACAAACAAACTCATTTAAATTAGCAAGCCTTTGCAAAAAAACAAAAGAATAACATATAACATTTTAAAATAAAAACTGTAAATTAAACATTGAATATTTTCAAAGTAATATACAATTTTGGTACATTTTTTCTTATTAGTGCTCGGATATATATTCTATTTCTCCAATACAAAAGAAAATATTTATCTATAAAAATTGTTCATGGAAATAAAGACTCTCATTCCAAAATATTAGACTTATGGATTGCATGAACGATAAATAAGAGCATAGTTTCATTTGACAACAAAAGTATTCAAAATCAAGTAGTTACGCTTATCATTCTCAACATTATTTCGTGTTTTTGTCGTAAAAAATAGTATTTTGAATTTATTCATTATAAATTTTCTTAAAAAATTATACAGTTAAAATATCTATCAAAGAAACACATGACATAACACTTGTAATTAAAAATTAGTTATTCAAAGTTTAATTGAAAATGAGACACAAAACATAATATATAAGAAATAATAATGCATTTAATTACATAAAAAAGAAATAGTACATTCAAGATAAAAAGTAAAATAAAAATAAAAATAAAAATCAATGCTTACAAATATATATATCAAATCAATGCTTAGAAAACAAATATTCTATTTTTTATAGGAAAAATGTTTTCTTTAGTAATTTAATATTTAAAATAAAATAAAATATATATAAACAATCATTCATATTTTTTAAATTATATTTTTTAGAAATAAAATAACTCATTTTTTATTACAAGTTTTTCAATTGTTTGAATTTGATTTTACTCCTTTTTCACATAACAAATAATTTTATATACTTAAAAATATACAAATATTAAAAAGAACAATTGACCAAATTAAAATATTATATACCATAAATATCACATTTAGATTTTATAAAAAATTCACATTTTATTTTTTAAATTACGTGCAAATTATATTCTAATTTTAATGTGATTTGTGCATAACAATTATGTCAGGAAATGAAAAATGAATTTATATGTTATTCTAATTTTGATGTGATTTGTGCATAACAATTATGTCAGGAAATGAAAAATGAATTTATATGTCATAGATTTGTCCCCACTCCCAATTGTCGGTTCTATCTCCATCCCCCATATAATATCTTCTCAAACAAGGGGAATACAATAAAAACAATTTCTATAAAGAATGTTGAAAAATATCCGCAAACGTTTAATTCAATTTATAAAATATTGAAATTGTTAAGTTGAATATTATGTCTTAGATTCAATTTCAAACTCATATAGCTGTATGTGAAATTTTTTTACTATTTTATTTATAGAAAAAAAAATGTTGCAATATCTTTACAAATAAGTCCCATATGAATGACTATTTATCTTTGACTTAAATATACTTTTAACTCCTTAAATTTTTTAATTGTGCAATTTTGATCTGTTTAATTGCTTTTCTTGAACGATTTTGATCTTTCAATTTTATCTGCTTTCTGATTTTTAAGTCCCCATTTCAATTTTAACAAAAATTTACTAATGTATATTTTTATTACACATATCTAATTATTATTGGGCCACAGAGTACATTAATTATTTACTGCGTATTAATTAAAAGAGTGGTACCCGTTTTTCTAAACTTCAAACCTTTTTTCAAAATAAACTTAATTGCTCCTATAAACTCTAGTTGTAACACCCTACTTTTTTTTTTTACTGCGGTAGTGTATTTTTAAAAGCAGAAAATATAACCCACCAATTTTTATGGCCATTTTTTTTATTTCTTTTTAATAAAATATTTTCGAAAAGCTCTAGATAAATTAGGAACCAAAGTAATTTACATCAAGTTAAATAATAAAACAATAAGAGTTATCAATATAAATAAACTCTACTACTCCTAAACTGAGCATAAAATATTTAAGTAGATAATATTGGCAACTACTAATTCTCTAATTACGTCAAGTTGTCCGCATCTATCTGACATCCCAGGTCATGGATCCACTACAACTTCTTTGGTAGTCTCGATCTCTGTATAATTATCTGCTACAGTCTAAGGCGTTTTTTTCCAGATATTCATAGTAAATAGTTACCAATTAAAATTAACAGATAAAAAATAGCATTTATGAAATAATTAAAACTCATGTAACATATTCATTCATAATATCAACGCTAAAACTCACACATATCATTTAGCTTCAATGCAATTCTTGTATGGTAATGCACATAATTTTAGAATATCTCCCCCGTCGCATAGGATGGTGGACCACCATTTAACATGAACCACAAATTTTTCCACCGAGAATGTGATGTCATTCGACTATCATGACTAGATGATCCTCGCAAGGATTTGTGGGCTCTTTAGAACCCGTAGCTATTAAACCCTAATTTCTATAGTTTTATTGTATTTTATATTGGACGAGTTTTTGAGTCTATAAGCTCTATTTTTTTTTTAATGAATTTAAGTACCCAAAGTTTTATTTTCTTTTGGTGAAATATTTTTAATTGTCTTTTATGTAAAAATAGTTGAAATGGAAAAAGGAACATTTTATAGATTTTAAATACAGTGGGCAGTTTTATCTTTGTGAAATTTTAAAATGACTTTGTTTGCGAAAAATTTTTTTATCCTAGTTCTTGGGATGATTGACGTCAACAAGATATTTGAGAAATATTTTTAGAGACTCAGTTAAAAATTTTCTCCTAAAAATAATTTAGCCGAATTACAAAGGAATTATTATCAACAAAGATGTTATTGTGTTGCATATTGCAATTAAATTCATCTATTAATTGAGTTACCTTATAATAGATATTTCTTGCGAAAGAGTTAATGATGAGAGATAAAATGAATTAGATATTTTATTAAACTAGATTTTTATAATAAAGTTAGTAAGATTAGTGTGGCCCTAAAATAGGCAACATCTCTTTTTATTGACACATGCCTAATTGTTATTGGGTCAATTTTTTTGAAAATTAATTGTTCCATAAAGAGTATTCTGAAGAGACAAGTTTCATTGATGAAGATATTAACAAACACGGCAACAATAGTAGGAAACACGGCAACAAACACGGCACTGAAGTTGCACTAAACGTAAATAGTACAAAGAAGAAATAAATGTCATAAGGGTTAAAAGTTTGAACACAACTTGATAATAGCGCTCTCTGAATAGCAACTTTCAAAGAAAATAAACAAGTGCTACATCTTTCGTTTACAAGCCAATCTGTGTTATATTTGGGAGGAAGATCGTAGATAAAAAATTTGATTGTTGTCGACAAAATCGCTATAAAAAAAAAGTGAAATACCAAAATTGCACAGTTAAAAAATTTAAGAGATAAAAAAATACATTTAAGTTTTATCTTTTACCCTCTTTAACTAACAAATATCTTATCATTCTACTTTAATTACTTATATATACAAACAAACACACCGCTTGTTTAGAGATAACATCATACAAACTTGGAGTTCTTAATAATCCTCAGCCTATGTACTTGATCCAAACTTAACCATTCCTTGTAGACATGTCTTGTGCATCAATATTAACCATACTTGTTTTCCTTCTCTTCACTTTCATTTTCATATACATCTTCTTACATCCAAAACAAAAAAGCATTAACACAAAAAAGCCACCAGGTCCACCAACACTTCCTATAATCGGAAACCTCCACTTATTAGGCACTCTTCCCCATCGATCACTTCAATCACTCTCCATAAAATATGGTCCCATCATGTCCTTACAACTTGGTCAAATCCCAACTATTATCATTTCATCTTCAAAAGCAGCAGAATCATTCCTCAAAACTCATGATATTGTTTTTGCAAGTCGACCAAAGATTCAAGGATCTGAGCTCATGACTTACGGTTCCAAAGGGTTGGCTTTTACTGAGTATGGTCCTTATTGGCGTAGTGTGAGGAAATTGTGCACTTTGAAACTTCTCAGTGCTTCAAAAGTTGAGATGTTTGGTCCTATTAGAAAGGAGGAGTTGGGTGTTTTGGTTAAGTCATTGGAGAAAGCTTCTTTGGTGGGTGAAGTTGTGAATGTTAGTGAGGTTGTAGGGAACCTTATAGAGGATATTATATATAAGATGATATTGGGTAGAAGTAAGTATGACCAATTTGACTTGAAGAAGTTGGTTCTACAACATATGACTTTGATGGGATCTTTTAATATGGCTGATTATGTTCCTTGGTTAGACGCATTTGATCTTCAGGTATGTATGTTTTTTATTTAACTCACTAGTTCTCTAGAAAAAGACTCTAGTAATCCAAAGTTTTGATTTCGATTCTGATTATATTTTATTTTTTTTGTTAGGATTCAAATTCACCTTCTCTAGAATCATTTGTATTTAATTAAAACTCATTAATGAATTGAAACAAATTACTTGATTCCTCAAGTATGTATGTGTTCCTCTCTGTAAAAATAAAAATAAAAAGAATTTTGACTTAATTTTACTTCTAAGTCTCTTAACTTTATGAATATACAATTTTGGAGACTCAATTTTAGTATCTGATTTTATCTCAATTTTGTCCTCATTTTTAGTTGAGTATTGTGATCGTATGATTTTAATCCTCACTTTTAGTGATAAACATCCACAAAGATAATGACTTTGTGCAATCGAAAAGTGGAGATCAAGTTGCACAATCTCAAAATTTCAGGTACCAAAAGTAGGAGAAAATGCAAAAAATTTAGAGGACCACTTTGAAACTAAAAATTGAATCAAGTCCTGAATATTTTTTTCATGCCCTTAAATATGCCATTTATCAATTTTAGTCTCTATTAAAAAAAAAAGATTTTGTATTACTTCAAATAAAGAAAATTTGGATTAGAGTCTTTGTAGTTTTTGTTTAGTCCTTGTAGTATATTTAATCTTTATATCTTATTAAGCCCTAACTCAACTGATAAATACTGATATTGTTAGGTTATAACTTATATTTACAATAAGTACTAAAAGCAAATATATACTAGCACACACAAGCATATATTTACAATGTTAATTCCAAATAAAACAATATTATTATTTTGTGTGTTTTCAATTTTCATATACTTTTATGATTCTAATAAGTGTTGTGAAAATATTTAATTAGAAATTGACGTCATTAATTTAACTCTTTGTTAGGGATTAAGACGAGCCTTCAAAAAAGTGAGTAAATCACTTGACGAAGTTTTGGAAGTGATAATAACAGAGCACGAACAAGCTACTAAAAAAGACAAAACTCACCGTGAAGACTTTGTAAACATACTTCTCTCAATAATGCATCAACCCATAGATTTCAAGAATGAACACAATCTTATTATTGATCGAACTAACATCAAAGCTATTTTAGTAGATATGATTGTTGCAGCTATTGATACATCGACTACCACGATTGAGTGGACTTTATCTGAACTTTTAAGACATCCAAGAGTGATGAGAATCCTCCAAGATGAGATAACAAATGAAGTTGGAAATAAGAGAATGGTTGAAGAGAAAGATTTAAATAAGTTGAATTACTTAGATATCGTAGTTAATGAAACCTTAAGGCTTTATCCTGTTGGACCCTTACTACTTCCTCGTGAGTGTAGAGAGAGCATAACAATTGATGGTTATTTTATTAAAGAAAAAACACGATTAATTATAAATGCATGGGCAATTGGGAGAGATCCTAATGTTTGGTCAGAAAATGCTGATGAATTTTATCCAGAGAGATTTATTGACAAGAAAATGAATTATCAAGGACAAGAGTTTGAATCTATACCATTTGGTTCTGGTCGTAGGCGTTGTCCTGGGATTCAATTGGGTTTGGTTACTGTTAAATTGGTTATAGCTCAATTGGTGCATTGCTTTAATTGGGAACTTCCATATAATATGAGTCCTTCCAATTTGAATATGGAGGAGAAATTTGGACTCACTATACCAAGAGCTCAACACTTGTATGCAATACCGAGTTATCGTTTGGAAGGAGATGCCTAGCATGAAAATGTCCATAAAGGACAATCATTGTTTGTATTCAACAAGTTCATTACCAATAAAGATGTTCTGTTAATGATGTTTGTATAAAATAAGTTAATGAATATTGCTAGTAGTTTATAAATTTATGTAGCCAATATTTGAGTGTCTTTGTGGTAAACAACTTATTCAGTTGAATGCTATTTTAATAAGAGCTTATCACATAACAACCTATGTTTAAGTAGAGAATGAGTCATGGAAGTTGCTATGTGAGCTATAAGTTCATTGGCTAATGCTTTCTTTCTTTGTTAGTGTTATTATTGTCGGTATTGTTAATCTCTATTTTAACATCTTAAATTTATGAGGATGTAGTGCTCAAGCAAGACCGACTCAAAGTTTTGGAGGTCTTGTTCTAAGTCTTAAAAATTAAATCTATAATATTCTTAAAAAACTTAAATCATTTTAGATGCTTTGATGTAAGTATTTTTGA
Source organism: Cicer yamashitae (assembly GCA_037974755.1). NCBI lineage: Eukaryota > Viridiplantae > Streptophyta > Magnoliopsida > Fabales > Fabaceae > Cicer > Cicer yamashitae. Next base: position 40,448,956 of record JBBPBQ010000004.1, read on the forward strand.
GATTAATATTTAAAAATAAAAATAAAAGAAAGAAACTTGGATCTTGTATTGTTGGTCTTGTTGGCCTTTCCATTATACTGGTATTGGCTACATGGATTATTCAAAGTTTCTTATTAATTTTAATTTTACAGGACCTAACCATCTTAGGTGAGTTTCCATCATTTTCTCCTCGATAGGTACTAGTATCACTCTCCTGAATACATTCATTCACAATCTTGTGTCCATTGGACATGTGTTGTCAACTTGTTCACCTCATATAATATATAATTTAGTACTTGGAAAAAATGTGTACTTAGGAAAAAATACCCACAATAGATAGGATAAAAACATGAATTATGAGTATGGACGTGAGCACAAATAAATATCTGCATATTACATATCACATATCATATATATATATATATACACAAAAATGTCAAAAAAATATAGATTTTATATTGACTCATATTTAAGCTGTCAATCTAAATATACAAATAAAATCACAACAAATTTCTTTTAAAAGATATATATAAAATTGACAATTAACTTCATAGAAGATGCTAATTTGTGTTATAAATTTTATTTTGTTTTTACTCAAATAAATTTGTGTTTAGTCTAGTAATTAATTTTGTTTTTGTTTTATTTCTATTAAGATCACTAAATCAAAGAAGTATTTACATGTTTCAATATAGTTTTAGATAAATAAAATATTTTAGTTTATTATTTTCATGATTTAATATTAAAGAATTTTGAATATTTTTTTAATTGTGTTAAAAAGATTTAGTAGTTTGTAATTTAATAATTTATGTTAGTTCAAACTCTAATAACAGATACAGATATGTGTACTAAGATACTCAGAAAGTATGGGTATAGAGAAAGTACAAAGATGAGTACTAATGTGAGAATATCAGAAACTACGACCTTACTTAGACACAATTTTTAGTCATATAATGTAAATCCGTCTACAAATGCATTATAGGGAGGCCCACTCTAGCTATATTGGGGGCAGTTTCATCCACTGTCCACCTGAATTTAAGATATCATGTTTTAGTTGAAAAGATATGAACTGTGGAAGCCGACCTTGAAGGATCTAAACAATGTTTCTTGGCTTCATTAAAGAACACCAAGATCGACACAAAGCTGAAATCCAATACTGTGATACCAAAAAGAAGTATTTCAGTTGTCGACATACTAATGAAAGATATTGATGCTAGGATGGGTGACAAGACAATATTTGACGAAGTTGACTCCGTCAAAAGGGGACAAATACGACAAAAGCCAGATGGATCATTTGAAGAAGTAGAAATAAGAAATAAGCCAGGAAGGGTTGTGAAGGACAACGCATATTTATTTGTCCATTGATCCGAAGTACCGATGGGTTGCACAACGCTGCCACAAATAGTCGCAAGAGAAGGCCAGAGCCACCAAGAAAGCAGTTGATGATCTAGTAAAGGCTAATGTTGTAACCGAGGCCAAGTATACAACTTGGCTCTCCAGCTTTGTACTTGTCAAAAAGAGCAATAATAAGTTGCGTGTGTGCATTGATTATACTGATCTCAAACATTCCCTAAGGATACTTACCCCCTCCAAAATATAGATAAGTTAATAGATAATTCTTTTGGTTTTAAACTTCTAACGTGTTGGAAAATCAAGAGATAGACTTTTAAAACTCTTTTAACATTAATCTCAAGAGCAAAAAATTCCTTTAGCCAAAGATCACGTAAGCAAACAATTTCACTAAAATGGTACATATGTTTACCTCTTGAAGCGTCGAGGAGACAGGTCACCAACACGGAGAATCTATCTTGAAGCGTACTTTAACTTTGATCATCAACGCGAAAATTACCGACGTCTCTATATAGTCCACGTGAGCATAAAACGAAACGTGGTGTTATCCATTTTATGAGGGTAGTGGCAGTCAGGATTGCTAAGAAATGTGATCTTCTTCTATTTGTAGAGAATGGATCACTAAAAACCTAAGACTCATATTTTGGGTCCAACCCAAAATAGGGTCTAAATGATTATATTTAATTAAACTCTTTAAATTAAACATAAACTATTAATTAAATTAAATCATATTTAATTCGATTAATTTTCAATCATTATTTATTTAATCAAATCATATTCAATTAAATAAATTATAAATATACTAATGTATTAAATCATATATAATACGATTAACATCTAATTAAATCAAATATTATTCAATTTAATAATTTGTTCCGTTGTTAGTACTCTATATGTGTGACTCATATAAGTTCACACTAAAATGGTAATAATATAAAATATTATATATAGTTTATATAATATAAAATATTATAAACAATGATAGACATCTAGCAATGCATCATTCCTACCCAATTCATGAGAAAATCGGTGATACAATTTAAACTTTATCGCGACCATTATTTATGGTGTAGTAATTGTCCCTTCATTTAAATGTCTAATTGAATGCAAGTTATAATTTGTGTCATCCTTGCAATGCTCAGTTCTTTATTTTCCTATCCCAGAGTAAACACGTAAACCAGTGGAACCAATATCACATATTGATTCATTCTAGCATGACCATGCATTTCCACGATCTTACTTTATCGAGTGGTCTAAGACATAACTTTTGTTATGTAGAAGGGACAAATGCTATCTACATCACTCACACCCGTCCACATGGTGTAATGCAGGCCTAATAACCACCTTTATTGTAGGTCTAATAACCACCTTTATGATGTCCTGTTACAGACACTTCCACATATAAGGATCGTAGTGACTTCAAATCGAAGGACTACTCACTATACTCATATGAGAATCGGTAATGACACTTACACAACAATTATGTATCATTCTCATGGTGTGCCAATCAAGTTTAAATACTACCCCTAATATTTATAACAATTTGATGACTCGATATCTCATATCTATGACCCGTGAGACGTGGTCATCAGTCTACTCACATAATAGTCTCGATGTATTATTGTTGTCCTAATTAACAATAATACTTTGACTAAGGATACTTTAAGAATAACGTATTAAATGTTCAATAAGGTCTCAGGATCAAGTCACACTTGATGTTCTATTGAACAAACTATCTATTCTAAGAACTTTATTATATTATACGATTAATAACATAATAAATGATGATGCCTTGAACATATATCCAAAATTAGATATATGAATTAAATCCATGATACAAATGATAATCTATGTAAAATAGATTGGCAATAGGGTTTACACCATCATAACATTGATGGATGCATATTTGGGATACAATCAAATCCTCATGCATCTACTAGATAGAGAAAAAGCGGCATTCAAAGAGTTTGAAAAATGCAGCAACATCGAACCTTTATGATAAAAAAACGACATTCTAATAAATTGGCGCTAAGGCTTACACCATCATAAAGTTCATAGCACCTTTATGATGAATTTTATCACCATCAAAGAATTTTCAAAATGTAATAACAAGGAGAAAGAAAAATGCATCCTCGATGCTCATGTTGTCAACTATGAAGGAAATAAGCAAGTACAAGAAGCTAAAGCAAATGTGCTTTTCAAGAAGTACGAACTATTTCAAATGGAAGAAGATGAAGACATTGAGACAATGTTTTCCAAATTCTAAACTCTTGTCTTCGAATTAAAGGTTCTCCAAAAGAGCTACACTACATCTGATCATGTCAAGAAGATCTTCAGAAGTCTACCTAGCAAGTGGAGACCAAAGGTAACTGCAATTCAAGAGGTTAAAAATCTTAACAAGTTTCCTCTAGAAAAGTTGATGAGTTCACTCATATCCTTTGAGATTGAACTAGTGGAAGATGAACCAAAAAGGAAATCAAAGTCCTTGGCATTCAAATCCAAAGCAAACAAAGTAATCTCCAAAGCTTTGTGTAACAGCCCGACCCTTACCGTTATCGGCACTGTTAATCAGGACATTCTCGCCCCCGTTTCTACCCATAGGAAATAGCGAGTTTTTGTCTTCTGTGGGAACCGAACCTGGTACCTGGGGGATAAGTACCAGCTCAATTGGTAGTGAGAATGTGTGGACGATGGTACTTATCTTCCAGGTACCGGGTTCGATTCCCACAAAAGGCAAAAATTCGTTATTTCCTATAGAGAGGAAAGGGGGGCGAGAAGGTCGTGATTAACAGTACCGATAATGGTAAGGGTCGGGATGTTACACTTTGCAAGTTAAGGAGGACTCAAAGGAAAGTGAATCAGAAGATCAGAGTGAAGACTCAAATTTTGAAGAGCTATCGTCAGATGCTGAAACATTGTGGCCACGTTGTTGTTGAGTAGCTGCAATAGCTTCTTCTGCTTTCTTCTTCTCTTCATCTTTTCTTTTTATTATTCTTGCTAAAGTCTCAGTCATCTTTTATATTCTCTCAGCCTCACTCACATAATCCTCCTCTTTATTTGATCTCTCAACTTCTTTATCTTGATGATGTTCCTTTTACAAGTAATCTTTTTTTCTTACATCCTCCTTGTACTTAAGGTAATTAGCAATGAAGGAGGCATTGACATCCAAGGGTTGCACAAAGTAAACCTTTGAATACGTTTTGTGAATCTCCTTGTATAATCCATCTTGTTGACCATAGTTCACAGATGTAACGATTTCAAGATGAAGACTTAATAAAGGGTGTGATATAGAACTGGTATTTCCTAGAGGGTTTCATGTTAAAAACATGTCGGATGAAAAGGGATTTTGAAAAAAAAAAGTTTTTAAAGAGAAAGAAAATTTGTGAAAAACACTGGAAAAAAGATACAATTAAATAATCATAGAAAAGAAAGAGACCAAATCTTAGGTTACAAAGACAGTAACCAAAGAACAATTTCCAACAAAGAACACATATGATACAAACATGGACATGACAACACAAACCAAGACATATGGGACTACACAAATACACGTTAAGTCAAACAAGAAAACACAAGCATGCCAAACCAAAGCATATAAGATAAGACAAACAAGTACACATAAAATAATGAAATGAAATGCAAAGTACATGACCGATGACAGTCAAGGGTAATTTAGAAAATTTGTCCTTTCACTTATCTTACCAGAGTTGGTCAGACTTTACTTTCAGATATTCTTCTAGCCATATGCAGAGTTAGTTTGGTTCTGATCATTCTTTCTTTTGAATCAGCAGATACAATTATTTATTCTAATGCTTTGATTTCATAGATGTGAATCTCAGATGAAGAATCAAGCACGTTATGCACCATGAGTTTATATCCCCATGAGTTTGACTAGATGGTGAGTTATTAAACTAATTTTTTGTACAAATTTATCTAGTTAAAGAGATAAGAAGATAATCTTCCATGAGAGTTTTGGTACTCTTGCATTTCAGGTTTCCTTGAGGATAGTCTTGTTTCAACCATTATACTTATGCTTGCTACTTCTTCTTAGATTATGATGATGAGATGATTAATTATGTTTGATCTATTCATTTGGAGCACTGTTGGTTTAATCAAGGATGCTTGAGTGTATCCTCCAACCTTTGTTCTAATGATGATCTTCTACTTGTTTCCATTCAACCTGTCAAATTTGTGACGTTGGGTTAGAGGTTGCACTACTAACTGTTTCATCTAATGAGTTACCTGCACATTTGAACATATATCATGGATCATTGAAGTCTTTGGAAATCTTCTCCAAGTTTGGTTAGTTTCATTGTTGACATGCATTATAATGTTCCTATTAATTTGCACTAACAATTCAGTTGCATAAACTAATACTTCTTTTTCACAAGGGATGAATTTCAATATTAGCCTTTTGATTATTCTCATTGTTTAATTCACTCTACCTTATAGAAGCATATGAGTTATGTCTAGTTTGTCATTGAAGAGTTTCAAGAATCACAACCAGAGGTCATAATAAGATAGGAGAATATTTCAGAAAATATTTTAACAGATCTTAGAAGAAGACACGAAAGGGAGTTTCAGCCTATTGTTAAAGGCTAATCACATGAAAATAGTATTTTCTTAGATAGTTTTAACCTAAGATAATATTTCTCATATAGATGCGACTTTGAGATGCTTACTCTATTTTGAAGGACATAGTAAGAATAATTTCTCGTATCTATTCTTTTATTTGAGTTTTCACTTATCTAAATACAAAGATTCTATTTTACCACTCAAAATGTCATTGAAGAGTGATTTGCATAAGAACAACTTTAACACAAATGCTCTTGCTGTAAACATATAAAATACCTTTTTTTTTAAAAAAAAAACTTTGGAAAAGAGATGAAATTGACATTTTAGAAAAATATGTTTTGCTAAAGCATTTTATCTATTGTTAAGAGAACACTTACATTCCTTACGAATCAGTTTTTGTTAATCCAAGTTTTGAAAGAAAATTAAGAGAAAAAAAAAAACATGATTGATCCGAAAACATACACTAATTCAGACCATTTCACTAGTATTTCCTGTTGGAACCAAGTTGGTTTTACATTTAGAGTTTTGATGTCAACAAAAGTATTTTATGAGAACAATATATTTAACTTCAAAGAGTATGAAACAAGATTCATGTTTTTGAAGAAAATCTAAAATAAGATTTGATTCAAATTTATAATTGAAGAAAATCTTAAATAAGATTTGATTCAAAATTATAATTGATGAAAATCTAAAATAAGATTTGATTCAAATTTATAATTGGAGAAAATCTTTGACCAAGTTGAAAAGAAAATATGGTCAAGATTTGAAGAAGATTTGAAGAATATTTGAAGAAGATTTAGTGAAGATTTGATTAACATTTAATGAAGAGTTGAAGAATATTTGATCAACATTTAATGAAGATTTGAAGAAGATTTGAAGAATATTTGATATGAAGAATTTACAAAGTCAATCTACACAAAATTGGAACAGAATCATTCTGAAGAAATTACAAAGTCAATCTACACAAAATAGGAACAAAATCAATTTGAAGAATTTACAAACTCAATCTAAAAGATACAATTCAGAATTAAATAAGGACTAAATTGAAGCCCAAATTTTCACTATAAATAGACACTCAAGGCTGAAGGAGAAAAGCATCGAAAAGCAGAAAAGAGTAACTCTAGCTCAAAGTTCTCAATTCATCTTAGAGTTCAAAGAGAGAAACACTTGTTCAAGTTAGAAATATCTTTTGAGTGTTCTTTTCTTAAAGTGTGAGAGTTATTGTTATTATCAGCTTTGTTAGAAGCAAATACTCAAGTTTCAATCTCTTGTATCCAACCCGATAGTGGTTTAGTTCCTTCTTCAATCTGAGGTTGTCAGGTTGTTAGGAGAAGACTTGGCTTGTAGGGTCAAGGTGGTGTTGTTCCTTAAAAGTCTGGGGTTGCCAGGCTGTTTGGGAAGACTGGCTTGGAGGGTCAGATGCTTTGTAATTCAAGGTTTTTGAATTAGTGGATTAAAGCCTTCTGAATGAAGGGACTGGATGTAGCCAAGTTAGTGGTGAACCAGGATAATTCTACGCGTCAAATTATTTATGCTTTCATTGCTTGCTGCCTCTAAATCTTATTTCTTCTAATCCAAGTAAGTCACCAAAACCAAACTAATTTTTAATTATTTATAAATTATCAAAAAGTTATCAACCTTGTGCAAACACAATTCAACCCCCCCTTCTCGTGTTCGCACCTTCAATTGGTATCAGAGCTCGGTCTCAAGGCTGAGCACTTTACAGTGTTTGAGAAAAGATCCAAGAGTTCAATATGTCTGGATTAAGTGAAGAAGCTGCTGGAGGAAATATCAAAAGACCACCTCTGTTTGATGGAGAACGTTTTGAGTATTGGAAAGACAGGCTGAGAAGTTTCTATATTTCACAAGATCCTGAACTTTGGGCCTTGGTGGAAGATGGTTATATTGCTCTGAAGAATACTGATGGTATTGAAATTCCAAGAAAGGAGATGAATGCTGATCAGAAGAAGATGTACAAGATGCATCATAAGTCCAGAACATTCATGATAAATGCAATCACCTTCAACGAGTTTGACAAGTGCACCAACAAAGAGACATCAAAGAACATTTATGATAGTCTGATTCTAACCTATGAAGGAAGCAAGCAAGTTCAAGAAGCAAAGGCCAACCTCCTAGTCAAAAAGTATGAGTTGTTCAAGATGGAAGAAGATGAAGACATTGAAACAATGTTTTCCAGATTCCAGACCCTGGTCTCAGGATTAAAGGTACTTGAGAAGAGTTATACTACTGCTGATCATGTGAAGAAAATTCTTAGAAGTCTGACAAGCAAGTGGAGACCCAAGATCACTGCCATTCAAGAAGCAAAGGATCTGAATACTCTTAAGCTGGAAGAATTAATCAGCTCTCTCAGATCACATGAAATTGAGCTTGCAGAGGATGAGCCCAAGAAGAAGCAACCAACCGTGGCTTTGAAATCCAAGCAGAAGAAAGTTTTGAAGGCAACAGCAGAATCAGAGGATGATGATTCAGATGATAAGAATGAAGACTTAGAGGAAGAGGATCTGGAGTTTATATGCAGAAAAGTTCAGAAGATGTGGCACAACAGAAAGAAGAAATTTCTCCAAAGATATTCCAAGAAATCCAACAAAGGAAATGATGATAAATATGACAAGAAAAGCATCATCTGCTATGGATGCAATGAACCTGGACATATCAAGTCAGAATGTCCAAATATGGAGAAAGAGAAACACCAAAGGAAAGATTCCAGACCCAAGAAGAAGAGTATGATAGCTACATGGGATATATATGAGGAATCCTCTGACGATGAACAAGTAGATTTGGGTATGATGGCTCATACCAACTCTACCTCTGGATCCAACACATATTCTGACTCTGAAGGTGAATCAACGGATGAAGAAAGTGAGGTGTTTTCTGAATTTACTCGATCTGATTTAATTACTGCTACAAATGATTTTTTAAATATTAATCACAAATTGTCTTTAAAACTAAAAACACTTAGGGAAGAAAATACAAATCTAATTGAAAATGTTAATGTTTTAAAGAATGAAAGTACTGAATTTAAAACAGAAAATACAAATCTGAAAACTGATATTACTAAACTTAAAATAGAGAATGCAAATATGAAAACTGATATTATTGAACTTAAGATAGATAATGCAACTCTGAAAACTGATATTATTGAACTTAAAACAGAAAATGCAAATCTGAAAACTGATATTGATGAACATAAGGCTGAAAATCTAACTCTAAAAAGTAATTATAGTTCAACATTAATTGAAAATACCACATGTAACT
>JBBPBQ010000004.1:40458142-40583727 GCA_037974755.1 Cicer yamashitae
TTACAAAGTCAATCTACACAAAATAGGAACAAAATCAATTTGAAGAATTTACAAACTCAATCTAAAAGATACAATTCAGAATTAAATAAGGACTAAATTGAAGCCCAAATTTTCACTATAAATAGACACTCAAGGCTGAAGGAGAAAAGCATCGAAAAGCAGAAAAGAGTAACTCTAGCTCAAAGTTCTCAATTCATCTTAGAGTTCAAAGAGAGAAACACTTGTTCAAGTTAGAAATATCTTTTGAGTGTTCTTTTCTTAAAGTGTGAGAGTTATTGTTATTATCAGCTTTGTTAGAAGCAACTACTCAAGTTTCAATCTCTTGTATCCAACCCAATAGTTCCTTCTTCAATCTGGGGTCGTCAGGTTGTTAGGAGAAGACTTGGCTTATAGGGTCAAGGTGGTGGTTAGTTCCTCAAAAGTGTGGGGTTGTCAGGCTGTTTGGGAAGACTGGCTTGGAGGGTCAGGTGCTTTGTAATTCAAGGTTTTTGAATTAGTGGATTAAAGCCTTCTGAATGAGGGGACTGGATGTAGCCAAGTTAGTGGTGAACCAGGATAATTCTACGCGTCAAATTATTTATGCTTTCATTGCTTGCTACCTCTAAATTTGATTGCTTCTACTCCAAGTAAGTCACCACAACCAAACTAATTTTTAATTATTTATAAATTATCAAAAAGGTATCAACTTTGTGCAAACACAATTCAACCCCCCTTCTCGTGTTCGCACCTTCAATTGGCATCAGAGCTCGGTCTCAAGGCTGAGCACTTTACAGTGTTTGAGAAAAGATCCAAGGGTTCAATATGTCTGGATTCAGTGAAGAAGCTGTTGGAGGAAATATCAACAGACCACCTCTGTTTGATGGAGAACGTTTTGAGTATTGGAAAGACAGGCTGAGAAGTTTCTATATTTCACAAGATCCTGAACTTTGGGACTTAGTGGAAGATGGTTATATTGCTCCGAAGAATACAAATGGTATTGAAATTCCAAGAAAGGAGATGAATGCTGATCAGAAGAAGATGTACAAGATGCATCATAAGTCCAGAACATTCATGATAAATGCAATCACCTTCAAGGAGTTTGACAAGTGCACCAACAAAGAGACAACAAAGAGCATTTATGATAGTCTGATTCTAACCTATGAAGGAAGCAAGCAAGTTCAAGAAGCAAAGGCCAACCTCCTAGTCAAAAAGTATGAGTTGTTCAAGATGGAAGAAGATGAAGACATTGAAACAATGTTTTCCAGATTCCAGACCCTGGTCTCAGGATTAAAGGTACTTGAGAAGAGTTATACTACTGCTGATCATGTGAAGAAAATTCTTAGAAGTCTGACAAGCAAGTGGAGACCCAAGATCACTGCCATTCAAGAAGCAAAGGATCTGAATACTCTTAAGCTGGAAGAATTAATCAGCTCTCTCAGATCACATGAAATTGAGCTTGCAGAGGATGAGCCCAAGAAGAAGCAACCAACCGTGGCTTTGAAATCCAAGCAGAAGAAAGTTTTGAAGGCAACAGCAGAATCAGAGGATGATGATTCAGATGATAAGAATGAAGACTTAGAGGAAGAGGATCTGGAGTTTATATGCAGAAAAGTTCAGAAGATGTGGCACAACAGAAAGAAGAAATTTCTCCAAAGATATTCCAAGAAATCCAACAAAGGAAATGATGATAAATATGACAAGAAAAGCATCATCTGCTATGGATGCAATGAACCTGGACATATCAAGTCAGAATGTCCAAATATGGAGAAAGAGAAACACCAAAGGAAAGATTCCAGACCCAAGAAGAAGAGTATGATAGCTACATGGGATATATATGAGGAATCCTCTGACGATGAACAAGTAGATTTGGGTATGATGGCTCATACCAACTCTACCTCTGGATCCAACACATATTCTGACTCTGAAGGTGAATCAACGGATGAAGAAAGTGAGGTGTTTTCTGAATTTACTCGATCTGATTTAATTACTGCTACAAATGATTTTTTAAATATTAATCACAAATTGTCTTTAAAACTAAAAACACTTAGGGAAGAAAATACAAATCTAATTGAAAATGTTAATGTTTTAAAGAATGAAAGTACTGAATTTAAAACAGAAAATACAAATCTGAAAACTGATATTACTAAACTTAAAATAGAGAATGCAAATATGAAAACTGATATTATTGAACTTAAGATAGATAATGCAACTCTGAAAACTGATATTATTGAACTTAAAACAGAAAATGCAAATCTGAAAACTGATATTGATGAACATAAGGCTGAAAATCTAACTCTAAAAAGTAATTATAGTTCAACATTAATTGAAAATACCACATGTAACTTTGATAAGCATGAAGAAGTATTTCAAGATTTTCTTACTAATGGTATGGAAAGAAGCAAATATGCTTATATGATTTATGATTTATGAAGAATATTTGAAGAAGATTTGATTAAGATTTGAAGAATATTTGAAGAAGATTAAGTGAAGATTTGATTAACATTTAATGAAGATTTGAAGAATATTTGATCAACATTTAATGAAGATTTGAAGAGGATTTGAAGAATATTTGATATGAAGAATTTACAAAGTCAATCTACACAAAATTGGAACAAAATCATTCTGAAGAATTTACAAAGTCAATCTACACAAAATAGGAACAAAATCAATTTGAAGAATTTACAAACTCAATCTAAAAGATACAATTCAGAATTAAATAAGGACTAAATTGAAGCCCAAATTTTCACTATAAATAGACACTCAAGGCTGAAGGAGAAAAGCATCGAAAAGCAGAAAAGAGTAACTCTAGCTCAAAGTTCTCAATTCATCTTAGAGTTCAAAGAGAGAAACACTTGTTCAAGTTAGAAATATCTTTTGAGTGTTCTTTTCTTAAAGTGTGAGAGTTATTGTTATTATCAGCTTTGTTAGAAGCAACTACTCAAGTTTCAATCTCTTGTATCCAACCCAATAGTGGTTTAGTTCCTTCTTCAATCTGAGGTTGTCAGGTTGTTAGGAGAAGACTTGGCTTGTAGGGTCAAGGTGGTGTTGTTCCTCAAAAGTCTGGGGTTGCCAGGCTGTTTGGGAAGACTGGCTTGGAGGGTCAGATGCTTTGTAATACAAGGTTTTTGAATTAGTGGATTAAAGCCTTCTGAATGAAGGGACTGGATGTAGCCAAGTTAGTGGTGAACCAGGATAATTCTACGCGTCAAATTATTTATGCTTTCATTGCTTGCTGCCTCTAAATCTTATTGCTTCTAATCCAAGTCACCAAAACCAAACTACTTTTTAATTATTTATAAATTATCTAAAAGTTATCAACCTTATGCAAACACAATTCAACCCCCCCTTTTCGTGTTCGCACCTTCATTTCCAACAGTAAAGTGCTCAATCAAGAGACCAAGTTTGGATATCAATTGAAGGTGCTGAAAAACACAAGAACATATGGGTTTTAATTTCTGTTTCGTCATTTCTGAAAGATACTTCGATTTCTTTACATAAAATATTATTTATCAAAACATTCAACTTATTCTTATTAAAGAGGTTTAGTAAGAATAAGGTTGAATCATAAAGAACTAAGATAAGAGAAACAAAAAGAGAGGGATAACATATATTATTATACTAGTTCACAACATAATTGTTGCTAAATCTAGTCATCCCCTTATAGAGAGATATTGCCTTAGTACAGTTTAGGACTTAATCCACTATTTCAATTAATAGCATATAAGTATTGTTTACTCTGCCTCTTCAGGCTTTGAGTATTCTTTTCTAGCCTCTCCAGGATGTCATCGTTAGAACCTTTCTTCAACTTTCTAGAAGCTTTGCATTGAGGTTCATGAGTGTTATTTTACCTCTTAAAGTACCTTTTTAGGGAGAGAAAGTTGTTTCCACTATTAGGCTGATTTCTCACAAAAATACTCCACATAGGTCATGTTGATTTCTCACCAAAATTCAGCATTGCACTAAAACAAAGAAACAACGCAAAACTACGAAAAATCTCTACTTAATCAAGGAAATAAGAACATAAACATTTCATTAAATCAAGGAACTAAAATCAACAAAATATATTAAATAACTCCTTAAATTAACTAATGATTAGAGATAAATAAGACTAAAAACAATGAAAATATGCATATGATGAAGAGTCATCAATATGCTAAATTGTTGGATGAAAATCCTCCTCTTCCAAACTTAAGCCTTTGCCATCAAATCTCAGGTACGAATTTCTTGGCAAAAATTCTACATTTCCTGTCATTGTAGGTGCTAAATTAAATGGTGAAGAAATAGAGAAATTGCTTGGAGTCTTCAAGATGTATCCAAAAGCTATTTGGCATACTATTGAGGACTTCAATGGAATTAATCCATCAATTTGCATGCATAGGATACTACTTGAAGATGACTATAAACCTTCTATTGAGTACAAAGGAGGTTAAACCCTAACATGAAAGAAGTTGTAAAAAAGAGGTACTTAAACTCTTAGATGTCGGGGTAATTTTGTTGAGGCAAAAACCTTTTTGATGTATGTTTTAACGACAACAAACCTTATGAAATAAAAGATTAAGTTTTATGAATGGTGGTCTACTAATGATTGCACTTGAGTTTTGTTTAAGGAACATGCAAGAAGCCATTCACTTCATCAAAGTGCATAAGTATCTACTCAATAATGAAATAATCTCAAAAGGAATGTATCATATATCAATCATTCAAGATAATGATTATTACATCTTCAAGATAGAAACTTCATGAAGAAGATGATCAAATACAATAATCAATGATCACACTATGCTATAAATCAGAAGCAAGATCATTTAAAAAGGAAGCAAAAATACAAAGACAGAAAACGGGAACGTTCTCCACAGTTTTGAGATTTCAAGAACAAATGATCTCCTCTTTTGAAGAAGAAGTTGCCCCTGGATTTTGCAATCATTGTTTCTGTATTTCACAATCATGTGATCTGTACTCTTCAAGGAATACAAAGGATTCATCTCAGCAAAGAATCAATTCAAAATACAGAGTAGAAAAGCTATGGATTATGATGAATCAAGCTAGTTCAAGCAACACTAATCATTCTCTAGCTTGACTGTCAAGAACGAATAACGTTCTTGAAACATATGCTTCAGCTGCATATATGAGATACATGCACAAGTAATGAAAGGCCCATGGAATACTGTCAATAATAAATAAATTAAAGGCAACAGATCAACATTCTAGTAAAATGAAGAATGTTCAGTCAAGAACATTCTTGATTCAAGAATGATCAATCTCCAGTGTATTAACATTAATCTCCAGAATGTTAACATCAATCTCCAGAGTGTTTACATCAATCTCCAGAATGTTAACATCAGTCTCCAGAATATTAACATCATTCTCCAGCATGTTAACAATCAATCTTCAGCATATTAACATCATTCTCCATCAATCTCCAACATGTGGACATCATTCTCCAGCCTGTTAGCACGAATCAAAGACAATCTTGATCTAAATTCATTAAGCACATCTCTAAGATGTCTGTGCACATAAAAAAGGATCATAAACCACAGTCATGAATGAGAAGTTATAGATCAGCCATTATTAACACAGAAGCAAAATGCAGAATGTTCTAGTCAAGAACATTCTTGGTTCAAAAAAGTATAGTCTTTATTCAAATCTGACACATGACAGCTGGACACTTTCGAACGCTCAAATTAGTTGTCATCAACCTTCTTGAAGCCTATAAAATGAACCCCAAACTCAAGGAAAAATCAGAACTTCAAGTGCTAAGAAAATCCATCACTTACTTACATTCATACACTTGAAAGTCTCTCAATCATCAAAAGAATCAGTGCTATTCATATTCGAATCTCTTGTTATTATTTTACTGAATCTTTTTTAAAGAATCTAACCTCAAACAAGTGTTGAGATTACTCAGATTCTGCCAAACACTCTAAATCATTATTGTGTAAACTCAAAACTATAAGTGTTGAGTATAGTTTGAGTAGTTTGTAGAAAATCCTTTTATGGTTAAAAGGTGAAGTGTAAAATCCTCTCTAAAGATTGATAGGTGACCTGATTTGAACTCATTTCTGGGTGGAAATGACTTGCTTTGTAACAGATCAAGGTTGATCTGAACTTGTGGTGTAAAACCAAGATTGTTCTCTGTTTGAACACTTAGTGGAAAATCTCACAGTTGTGAGGACTGGACGTAGCTCGAGTTGGGTGAACCAGGATATATCCTTGTGCGGTATCTCTTCCCTTATCTATTTACTTTCAGTCTGTTTGATTATCAAGTTAAATAGATAAGTTAAATTGTTGATTTTAACTAACCAAGAAAGTTCTCAGTTTTTTGTTTTCACAACCAAGATCAATATTGAGTTATTCTCTTAAGTTTTTAACAGGAAATTTTAAATAGGTATATTTACAATTCAAACCCCCTTCCTTGTAAATTGACATTGCTACTTCAATTGGCATCAAAGCTCGATTTCCAAAGATTAAACACCTAAACAGTGTTAAGAGAAAAAGATCTAGAAGAAAAATGTCAAAAGTTAAATACATTGTGGAAGGAGGATCCTTGATAGCGTTTCAGCAAGTGTACTGAATCGTTGCAAGTAATAATAAAATGCTAGTATCGAGTGTTGAACTCAAGGATTGCGTTTTACTATCGAGTTGTATTTAATTACTAAATTGAACAAAAAGTTTCCGAATTGATTGAAATAATTTTTAAAATTTACAATAATAAAATTGATCCTTTATAATAAGAAAGATGTCAGGGACGAGTTTCACTTCGAATCCAAGTTACTGAATTCCTTTATTGAATTGAATCCTTTATAATTGATCCTAGTTACTGAATTCCTTTATTGAATTATTACCGAATTCTTTTTATTATTCTTGCGCTAATGTCTTAGTGACAAAACCTTTAATTCCAAAGTAACCCCTAATTCCTTAGTAGATTTAAGATTAGAATTAAGCCTTACCGTACAGGAATCCTCTTGTTTAAATTATTGCCTTTGCAACTAATTAATTGGTTTCATGACCTGCATCTATCCCTAGATTACAAATTCATGAATTTCTCATCTCAAGCATTCGTAAAGTTCACTTCCGTTTCAAAATACGAATCATAGAACATTTTAATGTTGATCAAACAATAAAAAGCATTAAGTACAGAGATCAAATCAGAAATCAAATCAGAAAACAATAAGGGTTTCATCTTGTTACACTTATCCCTAACAAATAAGGTTTAGTTACTCATGACAGAGATACAAAAGATAGGGATTAAAGAAGAATTACAAAAATGATTCATGAATGATTCTTGATAAAACTGCTCCAATGATGTTAGAAATGGTCGTCTTTGAGGTCCTCTGCTAGGGCACAAGTCTCCCCACTTCCCAATAGCCAAAAAGATCCCTAGAAAGTGAAAAAAAACGCATTTTTATACATTCAGCCGCATGCCAGGCGCCCCAGGCGCGGAATTTTCGCTTCAGGCGCAAGTGGGTAGAGTCAGAAAGGTCGAAATGCGCCCCCAGGCGCAGGGTTTTGCGCTTCAGGCGCACAACATCTTATGTCTGACTTATACTGCATTTTGCGCGTCTTTAGAGTCTGAATTTGGTTCCGGTGTCTTCATGAACGTTGTAGCTATGGATCTTAGCTTTCATTTGCACTTGGTTTGATTCCAATTGGACATCTACAACTTCAGATATGGCTGAAATACTCCACATAGGTCATGTTGATTTCTCACTAAAATTCAGCATTGCACTAAAACAAAGTAACAACGCAAAATTACGAAAAATCTCTAGTTAATCAAGGAAATAAGAACATAAACATTTCATTAAATCAAAGAACAAAAATCAACAAAGTATATCAAATAACTCCTTAAACAATGAAAAATATGCATATGATAAAGGGTCATCAATCCTCAAACAGGCCACCTTACTTTGATGGCACAAATTATTACTTCAAGAAGGATAAAATGCAGCTATTTATGAAATCACAAGATATAGGAATATGGCGTATCATAACGGAAGGATATTTCATTCCAAGAGTAAACCAAGCTGATCCAACATTAGATAAAAATAGAGAAGCACACTGGACAACTGAAGATAAAACCAAGGTACTCCTAAATTCTAAAGCTCAACTATTTTTATCTTATGCTTTAAGCAGGGAAGAAAGCGAAAGAGTTGATGAATGCAACACTGCTAAAGAAGTATGGGATACATTGCAAACTCATCATGAAGGAACAAGCCATGTCAAAGTAACAAGAATAGACATTGGCATAAGGAAGTTCGAGCTGTTCGAAATGCATGAAGGAGAAACTATTGATGAGATGTACTCAAGGTTCACAACTATAGTAAATGAGATGCGTTCTCTTGGCAAAGCTTACTCAGTACAAGACAGAGTAAGAAAGACCATGAGATGTCTTCCAACTATATGGAGACTGAGGGTAACAACCATAAGCCAAGCTAAGAACCTTGAAGTGTTAGGACTAGAAGAGCTTATTGGAACCTTACGAGCACATGAAGTGTTGTTACAAGAATATAAACCAACCAAGAAAGGCAAAGCAATAGCCTTAAAAGCTTTTCAAGAAACTATGCCACTGGAACCAGATGAAGATTCAGAAGAAATCGAACAAGAAGATGTTGATGAAGAAATAGTCCGTCTTACAAGAAAGATACAAAGAATGTTGAGAAGAAGGGATCAGACCAAAAAGGGATTTTAAAATAAAAAGGAAAACTTCAAAATAAAGGTAAACAAAAGTCAAATCACATGTTTTGGATGCAATAAACAAGGACATTATAAAACTAAATGTCCCTTGAACGAAAGAGCACCAAAGAAGTTTCCTTTCAAGAAAAAATCCATGATGGAGACCTGGGATGATTATGATGAATCAGAAACAAAGGAACCTAAAGAAGCCAACTTATGTTTGATGGAAAATACTGAAGACAAGGAGGTAATAAATTATGAACCATGTCTTTTATGTGAACAAATTGAAAAAGATTTTGATAGCTTACTTAATGATTCAAATCTGCTTGTTCAAAAATGTAGCTCTTTAAAGGATCAAGTTTTAAAAGAAAAAGGGAAGAAGAGAAAATTCAGGTCATGATTGATGAACTAAAAAACATCTTTCAGAACATGCAGGAATTTCATTTTAAGGAAAATAATGAAACTAAAAACCAATAATGTTCTACGATTCAAAAGGAGAACGTTCTCCTTAAAACAGAAGTTGAACTTCTTAAAAATGACTTGTCAAACTTTATTAGAGCTACTGAAACCTTTCAAAAAATCATGGGATCTCAAGTAAGAATTTTTGATAAAGCTGGTCTTGGTTTTGATAAAACTCAAAAAACAAAATGTTCATATTGTGGTAAAATTGGACATCGGGAATTTGCATGTTATTTTAAGAACAAAAGGATCTTTAGAAAAGAAGAACGTTCTGGAAGAAAAACATAACTTTCTCCAGAAAGTTTGAAAAAAGGACAACGTTCTGGAATTTCATCAAAATAATTTTCAAAGATGTTTAAAACTCAAATTTCCAAACCTTCTCCAAGACCAACCACAAATGGTTCCTATTGTTAACACATCGGCCACTCTGAGTCAACATGCTATTATAAAAATTCTTCTAAAAGCAGATATACTAACCATCAAGTGTTGGAACCAAGTTGGTTTTACATATAGAGTTTTGATGTTAACAAAAGTATTTTATGAGAACAATATATTTGACTTCAAAGAGTATGAAAGAAGATTCATGTTTTTGAAGAAAATCTAAAATAAGATTTGATTCAAATTTATAATTGAAGAAAATCTTAAATAAGATTTGATTCAAAATTATAATTGATGAAAATCTAAAATAAGATTTGATTCAAATTTATAATTGAAGAAAATCTTTGACCAAGTTGAAAAGAAAATATGGTCAAGATTTGAAGAATATTTGAAGAAGATTTCAAGAATATTTGAAGAAGATTTGAAGAAGATTTTATCAACATTTAATTGAAGATTTGAAGAATATTTGATCAACATTTAATGAAGATTTGAAGAATATTTGATTTGAAGAATTTACAAAGTCAATCTACACAAAATAGGAACATAATCATTCTGAAGAATTTACAAAGTCAATCTACACAAAATAGGAACAAAATCAATATGAAGAATTTACAAACTCAGTCTAAACAAGATACAACTCAGAATTAAATAAGGACTAAATTGAAGCCCAAATTTTCACTATAAATAGACACTCAAGGCTGAAGGAGAAAAGCATCGAAAAGCAGAAAAGAGTAACTCAAGCTCAAAGTTCTCAATTCATCTTAGAGTTCAAAGAGAGAAACACTTGTTCAGGTTAGAAATATTTTTTGAGTGTTCTTTTCTTAAAGTGTGAGAGTTATTATTATTATCAGCTTTGTTAGAAGCAACTACTCAAGTTTCAATCTCTTGTATCCAACCCGATAGTGGTTTAGTTCCTTCTTCAATCTGGGGTCGTCAGGTTGTTAGGATAAGACTTGGCTTGTAGGGTCAAGGTGGTTAGTTCCTCAAAAGTCTGGGGTTTTCAGGCTGTTTGGGAAGACTGGCTTGGAGGGTCAAGTGCTTTGTAATTCAAGGCATTTGAATTAGTGGATTAAAGCCTTATGAATGAGGGGACTGGATGTAGCCAAGTTAATGGTGAATCAGGATAAAGCTATGTGTCAAATCATTTATGCTTTCGTTGTTTGCTGCTTCTGAATCCGATTGCTTTTACTCCAAGTAAGTCACCAAAACCAAACTAATTTTTTAATTATAAATAAATTATTATAAAGTTATCAACTTTGTGCAAACATAATTCAACCCCCCTTCTCTTGTTCGCACCTTTATCAAGGACCCAAACAAATATGGGTACCAAAATCATTATTAACTTGTGATGCAGGAACACCATCCAACAATCAAGAAAGAACATTGATACATGAAAAAAGCATGCTCAATACACATGAATGGAAAAGTATGGTGCCTCCTCTGATTACAAATATTTGTAGGGTCTATAACCTTTGGAAACATTAACAAACTAAAGGATGATGAAGAAGAAGAACATTTTGGACAGCAACAACAAAATGCTTCCCAGGAAAACTGAACAAGGCAACTCGTAAAGATCACTTACCTCTCCCCTTTAGTGACCAAATGTTAGAAAGGTTAGCAAAACATTCACATTTTTTCTATTTGGATGGTTATTCTAGTTTTTATCTCCAAATTTCCATTCATCCTAGCGACCAAGAGAAATCCACATTTACTTGTCCTTATGGCACTTATGCTTATAGGAGAATGCCTTTTTGGTTTGTGCAATCCCCCTACTAACTTTCAACGTTGCATGATGTCAATTTTTTCTGATTTTATTGCGAATATAATGGAAGTATTCGTAGATGACTTTTCTATATGGATCTAGTTTCTATAATTGTTTGGCCAATCTCAAAAAGGTACTTGAAAGGTGTGAACAAGTTAATATTGTGTTAAATTAGGAGAAATATCACTTTATGGTTAGAGAAGGAATTATTATTGGACATTTGGTGTCCGAGCGAGGTACTGAGGTAGACAGCGCAAAAATTGAGGTACTAGAGAAAATGTCACCTCCCACCTTTGTAAAAGAAGTGAGAAGTTACTTGGGGCATGCGATTATTGACAATACTTTAAAGTTTTTTCTAAGATTTCTAAGCCTCTAACCAGTCTGCTCCTTAAGGATGCAAATTTTGTCTTTGATGAAATTTGTCATGAGTCATTTTGCAGGTATAAAGAAGCATTGATATCTGCCTAATTATGTTGCAACCTGATTGGATTCTTCCATTTGAAATCATGTGCGATGCTAGCAATTTTGCTGTAGGTGCAGTGTTGGGGTAGAGAAAAGACAAGAAATTTCATGCTATTTATTATTCCAACATGACTTTGGATGAAGCTCAAGTTAACTATGCCAAAACCGAGAAAGATCTATTGGCAATAGTGTTTGCCTTTGACAAATTTCGTTCCTACTTAGTGGGATCGAAGATAATTGTCTACACAGACCATGCAACCATCAAATATCTCTTGAGCAAGAAAGATGCTAACCCGAGGTTGAACCGATGGATTGTACTTTTGAAAGAGTTTAATCTAGAAATTCGAGACAAGAAGAGGATTGAAATTGTGGTGGCCAATAATCTCTCAAGGCTACATGAAAAAAAAAATGAAAATGAGTTGTCCTTGGATGATTCCTTTTCTAATGATCAATTGTTTACCCTTATACAAATAGAAGCACCATGGTATGCTGATTATGTGAACTATCTAGCAGCTGGAGTACTACCCCAGATTTTAACTATCAACAAAAGAAGAAGTTTTTCTCGAATCTTAAACACTATTGTTGGGATGAACTTCTGCTTTTTGAGAGAAGAGTAGATGGAGTTTTCAGAAGATGTATCTCAGAAGAAGAAATGGAAAATATCATGTTTCACTATCATTCCACCGTTTACGGCACACATGCTAGTTCCTTAAAAATTGCAGCAAAGATACTTCAAGCAGGCTTCTACTAGCCCATACTCTTCAAAGATGTGCATTGCTTTGTGCTTCAATGTGATCAATGCCAGCGTACCGGAAACATATCAAAAAGAAATGAAATGCCTTTGAACAATATCCTCGAAGTTGAAATCTTTGATGTTTGGGGAGTTGTTTTCATATGACCATTCCCCTCGTCACTTGGAAATCAATACATCCTTGCAGCGGTGGATTATGTGTCCAAATGGATTGAAGATGTGGCTGCCCGAACAAATGATGCTAAAGTAGTGATTAAGCTTTTTAAAAGCTAAATAGTTTGAAAGCTTGCTAAAAAAGTATGGAGTTGAGCACATAATTGCCACAACATATCACCCTCAAACTAGCAGACAAGTAGAAGTTGCCAATAGAGTGATCAAGAGCATTCTCGAGAAAACTATTTCTACGTCAAGGAAGGACTGGTCCATGAAGCTAGATAATGCGCTTTGGACTTAACGTACAACATACAAGACTCATATTGGTATGACTCCTTAAAAGTTAATCTATGGAAAATCTTGTCACCTCCCAGTTGAGCTCGAACATAAAGCATACTGGGCAATAAAGACTATTAACTTAGATGTGAAGACTCCTGGTGAAAAAAGGAAGCTCCAACTTAGTGAGCTTGATGGGTTGTGGTTGGACGGTTATGAGAATGCTAAACTCTAGAAGGAAAAAACCAAGAAGTAGAATGATAAACAATAACTAGAAGGGAATTCAAGGAAGGTGACTTCGTATTACTTTTTAATTCACGATTGAAGTTGTTTCCGGTTAAACTTTATTCGAGGTGGTCTGGGCCATTTCAAATCTGCAAGATGTTCCAGTTTGGAGCTCTAGAAATCTAGAGTGAAGCCATTGGAGTTTTCACTATGAATGGTCAAAGGTTGAAGCATTATGTAGTTGGGAATCCAACAGAGAAAGGGGTAAGTCTTATCCTTTGATCTCCAACTTAAGATTTACAAAACGAAGGTCAAGCTAAAGACCATAAACAAGCGTTGTGTGGGAGCCAATCAACTGTTTTAATTTTTCAAAATTTTATTTCTGTTTATAGGCTGAGCAAAAACAAGCAAAATGCAAAAAATATGATAAGGTAGCAAGAATTATGGCCTGGCCGTAAAGTCCATTATGGTCGTAATGGTCCAACCCATTGCACCTGCAAAAATATCGCCAAGGCAACCCGAATTACGGCCAGGCTATAATGGCCATACAACCGTAATGCGTGCACAGAGCCACTTTCCACCACTGCCATAATCTTGTGAATTTTTTTTATCCATTTCATGACTATTTCAATTTTTACATTGAGGACAATGTCTGATCCAAGCAAGAGGGATACATTTTTTTGTTTGCTTGTTTTCTTAGTGTGTTCATTTTTTTTTTTCTTGTTTTGAAATAAAAATAAATAAATAATTTATCCTTGCTTGAAAGAAAACCTTTTGATATCCTTGATAGGGAACCATAATTTTTGTGCATGTTGTAGTTAAATAGGCAATGAACTCACTTTCAGAAGTCACACTTTCAGTTTCAAAAATTAACATATTCTTTGATAGCATGTTCTCATTGATTTAGCTACTAAATGTGAGTTTTGGGCATATACAGGGGCTTGTGTTACATCATCAAGTATTATGCCCCTTTCTTAGTTTTGAGTAATTATTCACCATTGACTGTGTTCTCTAGAACTTGACTTGCAACCGTCTTAAGGCTAAGTTTTCTTGTGATCATGTTTGAAGAAAAAATGCTATAGGATTTTTTTTTCAGGTCTCAAGACCTTTTTTGTTTTGTTTTGTTTTATACTTTCCACTAGTTTCTCACTTTGAGCCTTGCATGAATTATCTTTCTTGGTCCCTTGCTTTATTGACAAAGTCATTCTTGGGTGCCTTTTTGAAGGAACAACTTAAAAATAAAGAAAATAAAAAAAGAAGAAAAAAAATAAAAATAAAAAAGAGAGAATTTTTGTTAGTGACGATTTGAAAGGACACGATAAGGTGCTCTACTCATAGTAACAAATTTGACTGCTGAATGATTGTTTGAATGCGCTGAGTTCCAATTATTTAAAAAGATTACCTGTAATCATATGTTTATTTTGCTATAGCCTTTTGAATTTTTTTTTTCCCCCACCTATTGTCCCTTAGTCTCATTGCATCCTTAAAATGTGCTTTTGATTCATATATGATCTCATGAGAGATGTAGTGAAAATTTGATTAATAGTAAAAAATATTAAATTAGAGATGTAGTGGAGATTTGGTGATGCACAAACAATTAAATGTAGTATAAATTAAAAATATTGAAACAAACAAACTCATTTAAATTAGCAAGCCTTTGCAAAAACAAAAGAATAATATATAACATTTTAAAATAAAAATTGTAAATTAAACATTGAACATTTTGAAAATAATATACAATTTTGGTACGTTTTTTCTTATTAGTGTTCGGGTATATATTTTATTTCTCCAATACAAAAGAAAATATTTATCTATAAAAATTGTTCGTGAAAACAAAGACTGTCATTCCAAAATATTAGACTTATGGATTGCATGAACGATAAATAAGAGCATAGTTTCATTTGACAACAAAAGTATTCAAAATCAAGTAGTCACGTCTTATCATTCTCAACATTATTTCGTATTTTTGTCGTAAAAAATAGTATTTTGAATTTCTTCATTATAAATTTTCTTAAAAAATGATACAATCAAAATATCTTTCAAAGAAACACATGACATAACACCTCTAATTAAGAATTAGTTATTCAAAGTTTTATTGAAAATGAGACACAAAACATAAGATAAAAAATAATAATGTATTTAATTAGACAAAAAAGAAATAGTACATTCAAGATAAAAAGTAAAATAAAAATAAAAATAAAAATAAAGATTATATAAAAATCAATGCTTAAAAATTAATTGGCCAAATTAAAATATGAAAATTCATCAATTCTAAGCAATGTCAACTTCAAGTACAAACACTTAACAAGTTCCTCAAGGTCTGGAAGGAAACAATTGGGAATCTGCAAAAAACAAATATTAATAATAAAAGTGAGGAGAAAACAGCTAGCATTGCTACTTGGTCCACCAAATTACTTTCATCATTACACATAACCCATCAACCATTTTAGTTTACTAAACTACCATAATTTTTTAATAGTAGTACTTCATTTGTTTATAGTTAGAGTACTTACTATTTTCAAATAAAATACTCAAAAAAAAGTGTTTAATAGATTTAAATGTAAAAAATTTAAACTAAATTCATCATAAGCTTTTGCATAAGCATCATTTTTGCTCATAAATAGTATTTAACTCAAATGAATAGTATTTAACTAAAAAAATTTGTATTTAACAAATGCAAAAAATTTAAACTAAATTCATTATAAACATAAAGATAAGCTTTTCGTTCATACCTTTATTATGTAAAACTATAATAAAATATAACATTTAAATAAATAGTATTTAATTCAAAAATTAAATTGCTCTTTTGAAAGAGACAATTCAAAAATTAGATACGAATTTTATGAGTAGGCATATAGGAGATTACAAGGCCAAAACAAATTAAATGCTAAACTGCGAGAAAAATTCAGTATTTAGCCTAGAAGCATGAACACCTTGCATCAGCATTCATATAAAAATCAGTTATTAATAATATTCTATTATAACTAATTCGTATAAAAATCAGTTATGAGCACCTGCGGAACAAAAGAAAAAGGTGGACGGTGACGCGACCTCAAGAAGTCTGGAAGAAGGTGGACGCAGAAATTGGATGAAGGCAGTTGAAAATCTGAAGAAGAAGAAGAAGAAGAAGAAGAGAAATGAAACAGACTGCTGGAGCTGCCAAACAAAATTTTAAAAAAAATATAACTAGTTACCGGGTCTGGTCGACGGGTTCAAATTGTTAAATCCATTACCCGAACCAAATATAAGCGGGTTTCAACGGGTTGGGTTGGACCCGAAAGTGACCGGATACGGGTAAAAATCGGGTTGGGTTGGGTGATTGGGTTGGCGGGTCGACCCGCACCCATGTACACCCCTAACCAAAATTATATTATCTTTGGTGAAATACTTTTAATTGTCTTTTATGTAAAACTAGTTGAAATGGAAAACGGAACATTTTATAGATTTTAAATACAGTGGGCAGTTTTATCGTTTGTGAAATTTTAAAACAACTTTGTTTGCGACAAAAGTTTTTACCCTAGTTCTTAGGATGATTGACGTCAATAAGATCCTGATGGAGCTAAATATCACTAGAAGGGGGGTTGAATAGGGATTTTGGCGTTTAAAAATGTTTTAAAGAGTTTTTTGAATTGTTGTCCTCTCTAAGAGGATGCAAACTTGAGGACGGAAATTAGAACTTTTAACTAAGAACAGAATAAATGCAAGAAGAGTATAATGAGAGACACACACAACTTTTATACTGGTTCACCCAAAGATGGCTACGTCCAGTCCTCACACTCTTGTGAGATTTCACTAAAGATCAATCAGATCAACCTCTCACCGAGGATGATTACACTTTGTGTATTCTCAAGCTTCACCAAGCTTACAATCTTGTCCCTTACAAGTTTCAAATATTTTCAAGTACAACTTACTCGAAAATTACAGAGTGATGTGAGTATGATTTCTTTCTCTTTCCTTAAACACTTTCTAAAAAGATATTTCAAAGATCTATTGTATAAATGTAGAAAGTATAAAGGGAGGATGAATATTTCTTATGATAAACTTAAGATTCTTGATCTTTTTCTGCAATATTGTTGTGTGTTTGATGATGAAGAGCTTGTTGCCTTTTATAGAGTTCTTGTACAGCTCTTCCATGTGTTAAACACTTCATGACCGTTGGGGAGGTTTCATCAAAGAGTCCAATGGTCTTTGAGCTGAAATTACAAAACTGCCATCCAACTGTCTTGAACAGTTCCAGTCCATCCTTAGCCTTGAGGTTCAAACCTCCTAGGTACTTGGTCCTTTGTAGCCTTTTTCTTTTTCTTTCTCCAAGACATGAAAAGGCTATTTCTTTGACTATGTGACTACAGCCGTCTGAATTTGTGTATTACCAGGTTGAATTCAACTTTTGGAGAATGATGTGACAAATTGTTCAACCTTTTACCTAGTACTGGATGTCCTCTAACTAGTACTGCCTATCCTCGTACTAGTCCAAATAAGCTTTCTGACCTCTTTAGATAATATGCTTTATTTGGTCATTCTTGGTTACAATTTTGACATCTTAACCTGATTAAAAATCATGGTTACTTTGCTGGATGTATATTATGCTTTTACGAGGCCATCCTCTCATAGGTTCAACCCATCCTCTAGCTTGTAAATATGATGGTTTTGAGTCATATGTTCATCCTTTTAGTCTTTATGATTAATAACCTGTTTTCTACTATAAATCCACTCAAGAGCACAAATTAGTCCTTAATCACAACCATAATCTCTTAAGTAATTTTGTTATCATTAAAATCATTTGAGAGAGATTTTGTCTCAATAATCCCCCCTTTTTGATGTTGACAAAATTATTTAGATTATGATTTTTAAATATGAAAACATGATGAGATTTAATGTTTATGCTCCCCCTGAATCAAGTGAGTAATATTTTTAAAATTTTTAAGTTCTAAGAAAATATTACTCCCCCTGAATGTATGCCAGAAATATGAAATCTAAGAAAGTAAAGAAAGACCATAATGATATTTCAAACCAATAATGTTATAATGGCATAAACCTTAAACATAGTCATTTCAAAACATAGAACAACAAAACATCATAATCATAGCAGCAAAACATCATAATCATTATCCCCTTGAATTTGGCAGCAGCAAAAAATAAGAGTGATAAAGCTACTTTGGAGAGGATGGTTCATCAGAGGAGGATGATGGAGAATCAGCAGCTGGGAGCTCAGGAGGGTGATTTCCAAAAGCAATGGTATTGACCAAATGTTTGGTGACCCATTCAAGAATGTGGCCAAACTGCGTCATGGTGCGAATTATCTGCTTTTGATCCTTTCTAATTGTTCTCAATAGCTTCATCTCCTTATTTAGATTCTTATCCTTAGGTTGTTTCCCTGTGTTGGAGTCTTTTGGTTGATCGTTGACACTGGAGCTTTTGTTTTGAGAGCTGTCAGCTTTGTCTTTGGATGTATTGTCATTCGAGGTAACCAAGAAGGAGTCCAGAGAACTAAATAAGCCAGTAACCTCAGGGAGAGGTTGAGATGGCTCTTCAACAACAACAATAGGTATTGGTGAAAGAGGAGCAGTGGCAAATGGACCAGATTCTTGCAATTCAGAAGGAATGTCAGGGATTGACTCAAGAGGACTTTGAGGTGAGAAATGATGATATGTTAGATTAAGATCGAAGTATAATTCTTCTCCTTCCTCCATGAGTGTAGGAGGAGCATCTTGATATGCATCCTCATGAGGAGGATCTTCAGATGGGACGGAATGAGATAGCAACAGAGGTGATTGTGGTGGTGAAGGAACAACAGGGGTATGAGATGGAGATGGAGTTGGTTCAGATTCCACAATGGGCTCCTGAAGAACTGGAGAGGGAGCATCCTCGGATGGAGGTTGATCAGTTGGTGTGTTTGATGGAGATGCTGTAGAGGATGAACTTCGAGTTCTCTTATTCTTTGAAGCAGTAGTGGAGGCAGATCGTTGGAGCCTCATTTACTTGACATTCTTCATTGAGAATGTATTGTTGAAATGCAGAGAAGGTTCATCATCCAAAGGAACCTTAAAAAAACTTAAAGATTTTGGTCAGGATCATACTGTAAGGTGCTGACCGACCCAGAACAGTTGTATTTAACATAAAGTTAAAGATGATATTGCCCAAATGAAGAGGTGTGCCAGTTATCAAGTGATGGATGAGAAGGACATCCAATTCAGTCACTTTCTCAAAACTTCCTGCTCTTGGTACAATGCAGTGTACGCAAATATTGTGTAGGATACGACATATTGGGAGTAGGTTGGAGGCTACATGCGGTTTAGAGGGTGAAATAAGGATGTTTTTCAGAACAAAGGTGCGAGTGATTTGGCATTGAGAATACAAGTTTTCAGAAAAATGATAGGCACCTTCATCGCGAACATCTAGTATATGACACAAAGATGTTGGATTTATTTCCATCAGAACAACTTTGAGGACGATGTTGAATCCAAAAAGCTCCCTGCAACTGTTGGAGGCAGCATAAAAAGCCCTAACCAGTCGTGGGTATTGGGGGTCATTGATCTTGAGAAAGGAAGTCCAACCCAGTTGGTCAAATATATCTTCAATATTGAAGCCTCCTTCTTTTAAGTCAGCAAGATCAATAATTTTCCTGTTGACCACAGATTTATTCAGCCATTTGGATATGTAGGTTGTTTCCTGATCAGCATAATTAAACAGGGAGTTTTCGGTAGATTTTTGTGAAGGAGAGGACAGTGGTTTTTTGGGAGTGGGTTTGGATTTTTTTGAAGTGGTGGTTTTGGTAGAAGTTTTGATGGGTGGTGAATGAGGTGTTGGCTCAGTGGAGAGAGTTTGTTCTGAATCATCTGATTCAACAAGATGAACGGTGTAGTCTTGAGATACGGGTTTTCTTGATGATAGAATTCCAGAAAGAATTCTGGACGATCTCCTTGTTGGCGCAAAGGATGTGATGGAGGATGGAGGTTTGGATGATTTAGGTGAAATGGAAGGAGGAGAGGTTGTTTCAGAAGGTTCAAAAAGACTGGTTTCTGATGAAGGTTCCTGATTTAGAGTAGTGTTGAGTGATTCTCCTTCATGTTGATCAGACTCCGTGTTGGAGTAGTGATCTTCAATATCTTTAGAGGCTTGAGAGAGGATTTTTCGTTTAGCAGCAAACTTAGTACGAGCCATAATTTTTAGATGGAAGATTTGAAAAAAATATTATGGGGTTAGAGTTAGATGATGAACGATGAGAAGAGTCAGAGTTAAGTAAGGAGGATGGAAGATGGAAGGGAATAACCGTTGGAGAAAGAAACGTTTGATTCAGTTCTGCCTAGGAGGATGCACTGATGATTGACGAGACAGGAGGCGTGTAGGTAGGCGTGTGAAGCACGCGTATTGGGAAACGGCAGTTTCAGCTGTTGTAGCATTTAATGCTCGCGTGGAACAAGGGGACGACGCCACATGGACGGCCCAATAGGAATGGAATCGCGTGCACGCAATGTCTGATGTAATTAAATGGCAGATACACCAAAATGGACAGATACTGTGTCCTCTGGTTTCTTGCCATCCTCTAAACTTTAGACTCATTTTCAAAGATCAGATTTGATCTTTCAGTAGGATTTGACAAAAATAATAAAACAAACAAAATAAGAGAAATACAGCAATGGTACAATGGATAAAACAATTAATCAATTAATTTTAGAAAAATTAATGATGGAGAGTTTTTCCAAGATATTTTTGAACCGATCCTCCTGGAGAGGTTTGGTAAAAATATCTGCCAACTGATTTTCAGTGTCAATGAAAATCAATTCTATATCCCCTTTTTGAACATGATCTCTTATAAAATGATGTTTAATTTCAATGTGCTTAGGTTCTAGAATGTTGAATTGGATATTTTGAAAGATTTATAGCACTTGTATTATCACAGAGGATGGGAATTTTTGCGTACCTTAGAGAGTAATCCTCTAGTTGATTCTTTATCCATAGCAATTGTGAACATCATTGTGCAGCTAATACATATTCAACCTCTGTAGTTGATAGAGCAATGGTACATTGTTTTTTGCATGACCAACTTATTAGAGATTTACCAAGAAATTGGCAAGCTCCACTTGTGCTCTTCCTTTCAACTTTTTCTCCAGCATAGTCAGCATCACAATAAGCTTTGAGGTCAAGATTTGAACATTTTTCATACTAGATTCCCAGATTGATTGTGCCAACAAGATATCTTAAAATCCTCTTTACTGCAGTAAGATGAGATTCTTTGGGAGAGGATTGAAATCTTGCACAAAGACCTACAGCAAAGACTATGTTCGGTCTACTTGATGTTAAGTATAATAGGGATCCAATCCTCCCTCTATACTCTTTCTCAGAAATTGGAGTTCCTTCATCATCTTTGTGAAGCATGAAGGATGAGTGCATAGGAGTTCCCATACTCTTGGTTGAACTCATGTTATATTTGTTGAGAAGATCTTTAGTGTATTTTTCTTGGGAGATGAAAATACCATCTTTTAGTTGTTTGATTTGTAATCCAAGAAAATTTTTTAATTCACCCATCATACTCATCTCAAACTCACTTTGCATAAGATTGGAGAAATCTTCACACATCTTTTCATTTGTGGATCCAAAAATTATATCATCCACATATATTTGGACAATTAACAAATCTTCTTTAAATGATTTCTTGAAGAGAGTGGTGTCAATCTGTCCTCTTACGAATCCATTTTCTTTAAGAAAAGAACTCAACCTCTCGTACCAAGCTCGAGGAGCTTGCTTTAATCCATAAAGAGCTTTTGAGAGTTTATAGACATGATTGGGCTTCTTTTCATCCACAAATCCAGGTGGTTGTTTAAAATATACCTCCTCATTTAGAAAACCATTTAAAAAAGCACTTTTGACATCCATTTGGTATAGTTTGATACCTTTATGGGTGGCATATGCTAGGAGGATTCGTATAGCTTCAAGTCTAGCAACCGGTGTGAATGTTTCATCATAGTCAATTCCTTCATGTTGGTTGTAGCCTTGAGCAACTAGCCTTGCTTTATTTCTTATTACCTCTCCATCCTCATTCAGTTTGTTTCTGAATATCCGTTTTATTCCAATGATGGATTTTTCAAGTGGAAGAGGTACAAGGTTCTACACCTTGTTTCTTTCAAACTGTGAGAGTTCCTCCATCATGGCTTCAACCCATGATTTGTCACAAATTGCTTGATCAATAGTTTTGGGTTCAATTTGTGATATCATGGCCATGTTAGTTGCATCTCCTCTTAGGGATTGTCTGGTCCTTACACCATCAACTGTGTTTCCAATAATCAGATCTAGAGGATGATACGTAACTGTCTTCCATCCTCTAGGAGGTTGCTGAGAGGTTGGATCAGATTCATCCTCTTCGTTTGGACTGGGTGCGTTGGAGGATGAAGGTTCATCTTCCTTAGATTTATCAATTTTTTCTAAACACAAGTCATCAAACTCATCAAAAATAACATGCATATATCCCTCCACAGTTTGAGTCCTAAGATTATATATTCTATAACCTTTTGACGAAATGGAGTATCCCAAAAACAATCCTTTGTCAGATTTTGAATCAAACTTTCCCAAATTTTCTTTATTATTTAGGATGTAACAATAACATCCAAATATATGAAAATATGAGATGTTTGGTTTTCTTCCTTTCCATAGCTTATATGGAGTTTTGTTTAAAATCTTTCTAATGGATACACGATTTGAAACATAACAAGCAGTATTGATTGCTTCGGCCCAAAAATATTTTTCAATGTTGGCTTCATTCAAGATGGTTCTAGCCATTTCTTGCAAAGTTCTATTTTTCCTCTCAACAACTCCATTTTGTTGAGGGGTTCTTGGGCAAGAAAAATTGTGAGAAATACCATTTTCATCAAAAAGATTTTTGAATGATTCATTTTCAAATTTACCTCCATGGTCACTTCTCACGGAGATAATTTTTGATCCCTTTTCATTTTGGATCTTTTTACAAAAATAATGAAAAGCCTCAAAGGCATCATTTTTATGTTTTAAAAATAAGACCCAAGTAAAACGTGAAAAGTCATCAACAATTACAAATCTGTATCTTTTTCCACTAAGACTTGGAGTTTTAATAGGACCCAAAAGGTCAATATGAAGTAGCTCAAGAGGATGATTTGTGGAAACAACATTTTTAGAATGAAAGCTACTTTTAACTTGTTTTCCTTTGGCACAAGCTTCACAAATTTTGTCCTTTTCAAAATCAATTTTTTGAAGGCCTTTAACTAATTCTAATTTAGACAATTTAGAAATAGTGTTTAAACTTGTATGACCAGCTCGTTTGTGCCATATCCATTTATCCTTTTCAATGGATACA
Source organism: Cicer yamashitae (assembly GCA_037974755.1). Classification (NCBI taxonomy): domain Eukaryota; kingdom Viridiplantae; phylum Streptophyta; class Magnoliopsida; order Fabales; family Fabaceae; genus Cicer; species Cicer yamashitae. The sequence goes on from JBBPBQ010000004.1 coordinate 40,481,582, forward strand.
AAACAAGATTCAGTAGGCAAATCATCCAGATATAGCTCATATAAATTCTTTTTTCTAAAACCGGAAAAGAAAACTCTACCCGAGGATGAGTGTTTAACCTCGCATAGATTGGGCTTAAAAATAACTTCAAAACCACAATCACAAAGTTGACTAATACTAAGCAAGTTATGTTTTAAACCATCCACATATTGAACATTTTCAATTTTGGCAAAATTTTTATTACCAATGATACCGGTACCTTTTATTTGAGCTTTATCATTATTTCCGAATGTGACCGATCCTCCATCCTTTATTTCCAAGGAAATAAAGCAATGCCTATCCCCTGTCATATGCCTTGAGCCGCCACTGTCCAAGAACCAGGGCTTTCTTTTGTTGATCAGAGGATGTACCTGTGTTTGAGTTTAGTAGTGACTTAGGTACCCATATAGAATTGGGTCCTTGTTGGTTAGTTCTTCCTCTTGTGAGGAATTTTCTTTTATGATAACAAACGGAATCGTGATGCCCATGTTTACCACAGAATGAACATCATTTCTTAATGTTGTCTGCCCTTTTCTTGGCATAACATCTTTTGAAAGTATGTCCAAGTTTTTTTGCAAAAGGTGCATCTTGGCCTATCCTCTTATTTCTTTGGAATAAAAAAATTTTCATAGAGTTTTTGTTTTTGAGAACTTTTAAATCCAATACTAGCTTTGTCAAAGATTCCAGACTGTGATCCCATAAATTTTTGAAAAGAATCAATGGATTTAACAAAGTTGGTAAGATCATTTTTGAGTTCTTCAACCTCTATTTTCAAAATTTCTTTTTCTGCATCCTCTTCTGGAGGATGAGTTTTGACATTTGTTTTGTTTACAATAGATAGTTGTTCAGACAACTTCTCATGAGATAACTGCAAGTCTAGAATGGTTTGTTCATATTTTTTATTCTTAGCTTGAAGTTCCTCATTTAGCTTCTTTATTTCATAAAGTTGGTTTTTAAGAAAGCCACATTTATGAGACAAAGTGTTTGAGTCATTTAAAAGATTGTCAAATTCTATGTCTAATTATTCACAATTAGGACAAATTTCAGATATGATTACCTTTTCGGTTTTTGAGTTAGTCATGAGACAGAGGTTGGCCTCTTCTTCCTTTTCTTGCTCAGAGGATGAATCGTCAATATCATCCCACGTGATCATCATAGATTTGTTTTTGTAGGGAAATCTTCTTAAGTTCTTTTTGTTTAGAGGACACTCAGTTTTGTAGTGACCCAGCTTGTTGCATCCAAAGCAAGTAATCTAACTTTTGTCAGTTTTTTCTTTTTGAGGAGATCTTTTGTCCTATCCTCTACGATTTATCATCCTCTGGATTCTTCTAGAAATTAGAGCAAGTTCATCCTCTTCCTCAGATAGAGGATACTCTGCACTTTCCTTCTTTGTGGCTTCTTTAGTCCTCTTGGAGGATGAGCTTTCTCTTTGACTTGATTTTAGAGCTATCATTTTTCCTTTTTGTTTGGTTTGTCAGCCAGCAACAGAGGTTCATGAGCTCTTAGAGTTCCAACCTGGTCCTCTAGTTTCATGTTGGCCAAGTCTCTTGCTTCTATGATGGCAGTCACCATTGGCCTCCATTCTTTTGGTAAAATCCTTAAGATTTTTCTTATCCTCTCTTGAACAGAATAAACCTTTCCAAGAGATCTCAAGTTGTTTAGTATGATTGTCAGCCTTGAGAACATTTCATCAATCGTTTCTTCCTCCTTCATCTCAAATAGTTCGAATTCTCTTACTGCCATGTCAATCCTTGCTTCCTTAGAATTTTCATCAACCGTCCATTGTGCTTGAGGTTTCTCGTCGGAGGTTGCATCTGTGTTGTTGATTCTGATGACATGGTCCCCATTTTCAACAACATGCCACATGTTATCTTGTGATATGAGAAACAATCTCATCTTACCTTTCCAGTGGTAGTAATCTGTACCATCAAAATAGGGAGGTCTGTTGGAGGATCCTCCTTCAGGAACATACTTAGCTTTTGACATTTTTTCTTTGATCTTTTTATCTTACACGGTTAAATGTAATATTTCTAGAGAACCTTGTTCTGATGCCAATTGATGGAGCTAAATATCACTAGAAGGGGGGTTGAATAGGGATTTTGGCGTTTAAAAATGTTTTAAAGAGTTTTTTGAATTGGTGTCCTCTTTGAGAGGATGCAAACTTGAGGACGGAAATTAGAACTTTTAAGAACAGAATAAATGCAAGAAGAGTATAAGGAGAGAGACACACAACTTTTATACTGGCTCATCCAAAGATGGCTACGTCCAGTCCTCACACTCTTGTGAGATTTCACTAAAGATCAATCAGATCAACCTCTCACCGAGGATGATTACACTTTGTGTATTCTCAAGCTTCACCAAGCTTACAATCTTGTCCCTTACAACTTTCAAATATTTTCAATTACAACTTACTCGAAAATTACAGAGTGATGTGAGTATGATTTCTTTCTCTTTACTTCAACACTTTCTAAAAAGATATTTCAAAGATCTAGTGTATGAATGTAGAAAGTATAAAGAGAGGATGAATATTGCTTATGATAAACTTAAGATTCTTGATTGTTTTCTGCAATATTGTTGTGTGTTTGATGATGAAGAGCTTGCTGCCTTTTATAGAGTTCTTGTACAGCTCTTCCATGTGTTAAACACTTCATGACCGTTGGGGAGGTTTCATCAAAGAGACCAATGGTCTTTGAGCTGAAATTACAAAATTGCCATCAAGCTGTCTTGAACAGTTCCAGTCCATCCTCAGCCTTGAGGTTCAAACCTCCTAGGTACTTGGTCCTTTGTAGCCTTTTTCTTTTTCTTTCTCCAAGACATGAAAAGGCTATTTCTTTGACTATCTGAGCTACAACCGTCTGAATTTGTGCATTACCAGGTTGAATTCAACTTTTGGAGAATGATGTGACAAATTGTTCAACCTTTTACCTAGTACTGGCTGTCCTCTAACTAGTACTACCTATCCTCGTACTAGTCCAAATAAGCTTTCTGACCTCTTTAGATAATATGCTTTATTTGGTCATTCTTGGTTACAATTTTGACATCTTAACCTGATTAAAAATCATGGTTACTTTGCTGGATGTATATTATGTTTTTACGAGGCCATCCTCTCATAGGTTCAACCCATCCTCTAGCTTGCAAATATGATGGTTTTGAGTCATATGTCCATCCTTTTAGTCTTTATGATTAATAACCTGTTTTCTACTATAAATCCACTCAAGAGCACATATTAGTCCTTAATCACAATCATAATCTCTTAAGTAATTTTGTTATCATTAAAATCATTTAAGAGAGATTTTGTCTCAACAATCTCCCCCTTTTTGATGATGACAAAATTCTTATAGTGGCATAAACCATAATGATATTTCAAATCGATAATGGTATAATGGCATAAACCTTAAACATTGTCATTTCAAAACATAGAACATCAAAACATTAATATCAAAACATCAACTTAATAAACATCAAAACATCATAATCATAGCAGCAAAACATCATAATCATTCTCCCCCTGAATTTGGCAACAGCAAAAAATAAGAGTGATAAGGCTACTCTGGAGAGGATGGTTCATCAGAGGAGGATCATGGAGAATCAGCAGCAGGGAGCTCAGGAGGGTGATCTCCAGGAGCAATGGTATTGACCAAATGTTTGGTGACCCATTCAAGAATGAGGCCAAACTGCGTCTTGGTGCGAATTATCTGCTTTTGATCCTTTCTGATTGTTCTCAACAGCTTCATCTGCTTATTTAGATTCTTATCCTTAGGTTGTTTCCCTCATTTGGAGTCTTTTGGTTGATCGTTGACACTGGAGCTTTTGTTTTGAGAGCTGCCAGCTTTGTCTTTGGATGTATTGTCATTCGAGGTAACCAAGAAGGAGTCCAGAGAACTAAATAAGCCAATAACCTCAGGGAGAGGTTGAGATGGCTCTTCAACAGCAACAATAGGTATTGGTGAAAGAGGAGCAGTGGCAAACGGATCAGATTCTTGCAATTCAGAAGGAATGTTAGGCATTGACTCAGGAGGACTTTAAGGCGAGAAATGATTATATGTTAGATTAAGATCGAAGTATAATTCTTCTCCTTCCTCCATGACTAGATGATCCTCGCAAGGATTTGTGGGCTCTTTAGGACCCGTAGCTATTAAACCCTAATTTCTATAGTTTTATTGTATTTTATACTGGACGTGTTGTTGAGTCTATAAGCTCTATTTTTTTTTAATGAATTTAAGTACCCAAAGTTTTATTTTCTTTTAGTGAAATATTTTTAATTGTCTTTTATGTAAAAATAGTTGAAATGGAAAAAGGAACATTTTATAGATTTTAAATACAGTGGGCAGTTTTATCCTAGTTCTTGGGATGATTGACGTCAACAAGATACTTGAGAAATATTTTCAAAGACTCAGTTAAAAATATTCTCCTAAAAATAATTTAGCCGAATTACAAAGGAATTATTATCAACAAAGATTTTATTGTGTTGCATATTGCAATTAAATTCATCTATTAATTGAGTTACCTCAGAATAGATATTTCTCGCGAAAGAGTTAATGATGAGAGATAAAATGAATTAGATATTTTATCAACTAGATTTTTTTTATAAAGTTAGTAACATTTGTGGGATTTTTATTTTTATATTTTTTTTTTACACCAAAATACCCCACTCCCAATTTTATGAAAATTTTACCCTGTACCCCTCCTTTTATCCCTATACCCCCAAAATACTAGTGAAAAGACTAAAATATCCTCGTATATATTGAGTCAAAATTTTCATTTTTACCGGAAAACTTTTTTCAAGTTTTCCGGTACAGAACACCACTCTTGAAAACTTTTTTCAAGTTTTCCGAAAATAATAAACTACCGGAAAACTTCACCCACAAGTTTTAGTTTCATATTTTTATTTTTTATTTTTTATTATATTAGTATTTATTTAATTCATTTGATTTTAACTATATATTTTTCAGTGGATAGGGATAGAGGTAAATACGGTAAAGTTATAGCCACGAGCGGAGCTTCATTACGACATAGAGTGACCACGGCCATCCCAAAATTTTCAATAATTTTTTGAAAAACACTACTATTTTTACTTTAATTTTACAAAGTGATCTAATAAAATTAATAAAATTTAAATTTTTTTTAAAAAAATAAGGGTGTGTACCGGAAAACTTGTCGATAAAGTTTTCCGGAAATACGTTTTGTACCGGAAAAGTTGGAGAAAGTTTTTTTAAAAAATAAGGGTGTGTACCGGAAATCTTTTTTTATGTTTTCCGGAAATATCCTTCTGCACCGGAAAACTTGTAAAAAGTTTTCCGGTAAAACTCTGTGTACTGGAATTCTTGAAAATAGTTTTCCAGAAGTGAAAGTGGATTTTGTAAAAAAGTAAAAAAAAAAAAATTGAGGATATTTTTGGCATTTTCAGAAAATTGTGTGGTATAGGGATAAAATGGGGGTACAGGGTCAATTTTTCATACCAGACTGCCCTACTTTTTGGGCCCAATAGGAGGTCGCAGGCTGAGGGAGCGACTTGTTGAAGAGAAATATTTTTAGGCCCAATAGGAGGTCGCTGGCTGGGGATGCGATCTCTTACTATGATTATCAATTTTTTTTTTGTCGTTTTGTGCCTATAAATAATACATTAAATTAATAAATAATAATAATAATAGTTATAATAAATAATACATTAAAAATAATAATAATACATTAATAAATAAAAATAAAAATAATATTAATAATAATAATTAATTATTATTTTTATTATTAAAAATGATGATAATTAAAAATAGAAAATTATATTATAAATTTTAAAGAAAATACATTAATAAATAATGAAAAATAATAATAATAATAATAATAATAATTTATTATTATTATTATTATTTTTAAAAGTGATTATAATTAAAAATCATTAAAATTAAAAATAGTAAATTATATTATAAATTTCAAAGAAAAGACATTAAAAATACAATTGGACAATTGTTTATTTAATAAATTAAAATTAATTATAATATTTAAAAAAAAATACTAATAAATGATAATAATAATAATAATAATTTGCTACTTACCAAATTGTACAATTTGTGATTAATCAATTTGCTAAAATTAATTTGATACTTACCAAAAATGCTACACATGATACGATATCTTAAAGGAAAAAAAATTTCTTTTAAATGATCGTCTTAATGATCACGATTTCTTGAAGAAAAAAATAAAAAAATAATTTCTTTTAAAATAGAATATTTTATAATTTTTTTATAAAATAACTATAATTGAAAAATATCTTACATATGAAATATGTAGATAAAAAAGATTCAAATTTGAAAATACGTTGATGATAAACAAATATTGAATTTGAATTTACGAGGAATATTTATAGGTGAAAATATTGTGATATTACATTTAAGATGATTCCTTAATCATATGATGGCCTTAAAGAAGATTCTGATTCTGATATTTTTCTAAGTGGTTTTATACTTTTATTCAATAATTCATGAAATATGTCTACATAATAAAATGATCTATTCCTTCAAAAAAATGATTTATTAGTAAAAAAAAAAGTAAAATGATTTAATTTAAAAAAAAATGATGATTTAATTATTTTTTTAAATGATGATTTAATTCAAGATGAACGTATGTAGTCCATTACTCCATCATATATGCACATTGTCCAATTTGGTAAGTAGCAAATTATTATTATTATTATTATTATTATTATTATTATTATTATTATTGTTATTATTTATTAGTATTTTGTTTTTTTTAAATATTATAATTAGTTTTAATTTATTAAATAAACAATTGTCCAATTGTATTTTTAATGTATTTTTATTGAAATTTATAATATAATTTACTATTTTTAATTGAAGTTATTTTTAATTATAATCATTTTTAAAAATAATAATAATAATATTACCAGTAATGTAGTGAAATGCAAACAGATGAATTACCACTTTGTATAGCCAAAACAGCATAACCGAAGTTCTGACAATACTAAAAAAAATCTTTATAATTAACCATAATCAATATAATCAATAAGCAGATAACTAAAATCAGAAGAAAAACAGTACCAGAAAAGGAAAAAAAAAAAAATAATTTTGCGATGATTAGTAACGAGCCATAGATCATGTCAGTGCAATGAATATGATATGGGGCCATAAAAGTGCAAGGCCACTGCGACGACCTAGCTATCAACAACAAAACAAGGATCATAGCCGATAATTATTTTTATTTCTTCAATTTTGTTCGCATTGCAAAGAGTTTCAGAAAGAAAAATTACACTAGGTTTATTCTCTTCTGACTAACAAAATCTCTTAAAGCGGGAACTGCGCTCGGGTAACTCAATACCCGACAATTCCAACCAATGACAATCATTGGTCCTGGTGGGTCTGATTGTCGAGACACACCCAACAAAAATCCTGATTTTGCTCAATTCCATATTCCACATATGCACCGGTGCTACTGCCTTCAACATTTACATAACCGAATACTAATTGTTGAATTGTTTCTTTTTCTTGCTTGTCTCTTTTTTGTTTTCTTTTTCCTCCTCAATTTCTCCAACTGTCAGCATCGTTACGTCATTATATTGTGGACCATTTACCTCTTGCACCACAACTTGATTGATTAGCTACTTTGATTAGTTAATGACACGATCGGTTTCTGTCTTGACAATAATTAGAATTTAGATCTTTTTCAATAATATATAAAATGATTTTAAGTTTGTGATAAAAATTATATGATATAAATTTTCAATTCATCGAAAAAAAATTAAAAAAATATAAATTAAAAGAAATAGAGATAATTGAGAGATGATGGAAATTAAGATTTAGATGAAGCAAACTCTAATAGTTTTGTGTTGATAATTGCCATCCTGCATTAATTTCATTTTCGTTTCTTGTTTGGGCAGCTTGAGTTCAAGGCATTCAATGCCTCATCAGCTATTGTAACTGCCGCTCCCCTCTGTTCTGCCATTACTTTTTCTTCGGCCAGCCACTGGCAGGTGGTTGCTCTGCGGTGCCTTCCCCGTTTAACTTCAGAAGCGGTTTTGTTTGTCGGTGAATTAAGATTTTGATCAATTTATCCATTTTAAACTTTAGCCAATATATCATTCAACAAATAAAATAGTCTCACTGTATTAAGATTTTGATTTTGATGAATTTTTGAATTCAGTACTTCACATGTTAAATCTTATCCATTTGGTCTTTGGCAAATATAGTTCATTGTGGAAAGAGTCCTAGTGAATTTAGAGTTTGATCATTTTAGACTTCTCAAGATTAAATCTAATTTATGTATATTACCTAGTAATAATCACTTTTTTAAAAAAAAATAGTAATTACAAAAAATCATTTTTATGAAAAAAGTTAGTAATTTTTAGATTTTAAATGTTTTTAAAATATCTATAACAAACATATGAAAACTGTAAAAAATCATTAATTTTAAAAATAATATATAACAAAGATGCTCATAATACATTTTTTTTTGTTGAATTTACATTCTAAATATTGTGTTTCAACATAGTATTGATGAGTTTGCAGCAAGATTGTATTTTATTCAATAGTCTGCAAGATTTTTAAATACAATACGAACAACTACTGTATTTGAATAAACAAACTTTTGTATTTGATTTTAGTAATTTACTAGCCATTATGGAAAAAAAATCAAGTCCACATTAAAAATAGATAAAAATTTATGAGTTTATAAAAAGTAAAAACTCTTATATTACAAGTTGATTTTATATATATGAATTAGTTAGAAAAAAAATGGTGTTATATTTTATCGATAAAGTTGTCATTTTAATGTTTAGATTTCAGTTTTCTTGTGTTTTAGTGGACTGTAAAAATCATTGTTTCCAAGTTAGACACAGTTTGAATTATTATTTTAGCCAAAAAAAATCTTAAAATTTGTATTAAAAAAGGAAGCTAATTACAACAACTTTTTTTTTTATAGATAAATTTCGAGCTTGAGAGTCTATATTATATAAAAGTATTAAATAAATATTTAAAAAGTTTTAAAATTTGATTTTTATTTATGTAAAAATAATTATCCTATAAGCCGTGTAAGTCCCTACTAAAATGTAGATAGCATAACAAACAATTAACGATTATTTATATGAAAGAAAAGACACAACAATAAATGTATGGACATTAATTAGACAGGGATCAAAGATTTGATATATTTATTATAAATTCATTATCAAATATTTATATATATTGCATGGACTTATATGACTCTAAAATCCATTGCTCCAAAACATCCACCGATTCCTTTAGAAATTAGGTTTTTTCTTCTTCTTCCGTTAGAGAAGGTAATTTTGGATAATCTTTTTGGTAAGAAACAATCCTTTAAAATTATTTTTTCTTTCACATTTTTTTATTTATTTATTCTTTAGTGTAACGCTACTTAATTTCTTCTTTATATATTTATTTGATTTAAATTAAAAGATTAATTTTGATAAATTACAAAATTTTAATTGTTATTGCAAAAAAATAAATATGGAGTTCAGCATTTTAATTTGATTTGTCATATCTTTTTTAACTCACCATAGGTTAGAAAATTACAATTAAATTTTTATGTCAGGGATTTGTCCCCACCCACTACAAGAAAAAAAAATGTTTTGCGGCAGTTAAAAAAGAGGTATGCGGCGGTTCTTCAACCGTCGCACATTCATGCGTGGTGAGATTGTTTTTATGTTTCAATAGGGTCATTAAATACATCTATTTTTATGTTCCAAGAAGGTATTGCGACGGTTTTAACCGCCGCTATGTAGTTTTGGCGACAGTTTAAACCGTCGCAAATTGAAGTTTTCAATTTTTTGTTGCTTTTTTTTTTCTTTTCAATTTTCATTAATTTAATTAACACTAATTAAAATGAAAAATATTTATAAATTTTATTCGTATAACTAAAATACACAAATATAAATAAATCTCATTTATATAACTAAAATACACGAATATAAAATTATAAATAAATCTCATTCATATAATATATTCAAAAGTAACAACCATACATTAAATTTAATTAAAACAATAAAATAAATTAATTTAAATATTCAAAAACTAAAACATTAGTGAAGTGACTCAACATACAAAACAAAAATATTAAACTTTGTTCATAAATCATCTAGATAATCCTTAATGATGATGTTCTATGATTAGACCGGTAATTAGACTTAGAAATACGTCTTCTCTTCTATCTCTTAGTGATTATAAGTATGTGTTGCTTAAAAAAAACTATATATCAAACAACCCAATAGAAATATCTTCGCATTCATGAGGAATGGAATACATTATTTTTGCTATAAAGAATGTTGAAATACACCACTAGTTAGTAGATAATATCAAACCAACTAAGAGTTCTTGATATTATAGTCCTCAACCTTAATTCTTCGTCCGAACCAAACCAAGCCAAACCATTCATGCATTATAGACACGTTTTTCAGCAACAACAATAATAATATTTGCTTTTCTTCTCTTCACTTTCACATACCTTTTTTATCCGTACTCTTCTTTCAACCAAAACAAAAAACTCTTAACCATAAAAATCCACTAGGTCCACTAACACTGCTATTGCCTTCAACATATAACCAAGTAGTAATTGCTGATTGGTCTCTTTTGCTTGGTAGCCTCTTTTTTCGTTTGTTTCATAATTGTTAAAGTAGCCTCATCAATATCTCCACCTATTAGTATGGTTAAGTCATTAAAAAGTGGACCATTTACATCTTGCACAACCACTTGATTAGCTAGTTAATTGATTGATTTAGCAATTTTAATGCCGCATTGGCAGTTGACAATAATTGTGTTGAGAATTGTCTTCCTGCATTAATTTCATTTCCGTTTTCATAGGCATTGAATGCACCTCTTCAGCTCCTCTCTCTTTTGCCGTTACTTTTTTTTCGACCAGCCACTGGCAAGTGGTTGCTCCGCTGTTTCTCCGCCTTATAAATCTGTTAATTCCGGCCCCACCCTCGGACACCATCATCACCATCGATCTTAAATAATTTTTCACATGGCATCACCATGGTTTTAAATAGCGATTGTTGCTGCATTCATAGTTGCCTTAAAGATTTTATGATTTCGGCTATTAAGGAGATTGTGTTACGGATTATGGTCGTCGCAATATAAATTAATAACAACATTGCATAAACTTTATAAAATTCTATTTTATGTATTAATATAATATTGATTATGAGATGAGCGAATGAAAGAAATGTAGTATTTATATAGATTCTAAAAATGTGTTTTTTTATCCGTTTGAAATAAAAAAATTGAGATTTTTTACTTTTTTTCCTTCATAAAAACGGTGTTTCATGCCGTTATTTTCTACGATTTTACTTTACTCTTTGTATAACAGACAAAAAAAATTACCGTTACCTTTTTGTTGTGGTCGTTTTCTGAGTAGCGGACACCTTTTTAAAACCTAGGGCATAACCATGCTTCAAAAGACCACTAAGATAGGAAGAAAAGGTATGCTTTTCATATTTGAACCATACAACAACAAAAAAAGTTGCAACCTTCCAAGTCTTCGTCGACAGTGCATATTTTTTCCCTCGGTTGGGTTGTTTCATGACATCCATGTGAACTCTAATGCGCATGTAGCTTTTCCAAAAACTAGATGAATATTTTGAGTCATTTTCCATGAATTCACCCAAGAAATTTCCCAATTCTTCTCTAACTTAAAATCGACTATCTTTTATGTAAGAACTTTTTATAATATTAATATACATATAAATAATAAATCAAAATCAAAATTACATATTGAGATTCCAAAAGATATCCAAAGGGCTTACCGGATAAGTTTGTAAAGATTAACAAAGAATTTACTTAAACAAAAAAATCAAATTTTAAAATTTTTATAGAGATAAAAAAATTATTTAACCCAATATAAATATAAAATATGAGAAACACTATCCAAATAAAAATGATTTGTGCACACACCAAAACATATACACACTTAATTATTTTAAAAATATACACTTTATTTAATTATTCTTTCTTCTACCTTTTTTCTTGTATGTTAGTGTGCCTAAATAATGTGTAAATATAAAGTATCCATTTTCATATACAGAGGCCACCCAAACGGTTGAACATATGATGTAATCGGTATAAGTCAAATTAAAAATGCCTTAGATTTTAAAATCATTAATCTTTAAAAAAACATTATTTTCTGCATTCATTATTGATTCTCCTAAAATAGAATATTACATTTAAATAACCTAGTATATTGTCTACTAGCAATGAATGATGACCATCCATGTGTCCTAATGTTAAAGGTCATACGAAAATACTAAAAACATAAGCATTTAAAATATCTAACACTAAATAAAATGTTATAATTAATTATTCATGAGTTGAGTCAACTCATTTAAATATTGTCATGACAAAAAAGCTTGTCGTCATTAACAAAATAATAATGGAACACATACAAGTATTTAACTCCCAACTATAAACTATTGATTCTAAATAAATTGGAGGCAAAAATACTTTGAACATAGGAAAAATTGGAAGCAATACTTAAGAATTAGTTTGTTAGTTAGGTTTTTTATTTCTTAATTTCCTACAAGATATATATAAATGTCTCATGTACTTTTTTACTATCTTTTGTCAATCAACCAATATGAACTCAAAAGAGTTTTTTTTCTACCAAGTTCTCAACGTTATTCTTAAACTGTGACTAGACCACGTCAGGGGAGCTTCAATCATAGTGGCATTGGCCACATGGATAAATAATTAATCAACTCCTCTTATTAATTTTAGTTTTATAGGACCTAACTATCATAGGTAAGATTCCATCATTTTATACTCAAAATATTTTAGGCAAGATATGCTAGTGTTTTGATGCTACTAAAGTTTTAATATGGATTTTTTAGTTAGAGACAAGTACAATTACAGAGCTTCATGTATTATATATCAGAGTTAGGGCTAGTATCTGCAGGCTGCAGGTTGCGTCCTACAGCTTTGTTATGTGCCTATATATCTATCTTTTTTAATACCATTATGTCTTCTCATTGTTAAAAGTGTCAGTTATTTGATTGAATAAAATAAAATAAAATTCAACCAAAAAAAGAATAAAATATAAAATTATTGAAATGAAAGATAAATTAGAATTAAAAAAATTAAAAAAAACCTATACCGGTTTAGATGTCTCTTTTATATATAGGTAAAGTATAGTTATTTAAATGACATTAACATCTCTTCTAGTTTTGAAAAAATATTAACATCTCTTATATTCATTAAAAAAAATGTGCATAACATTTGTTTATGTCACTCTTTCAACTTTATTTGTCATTTATCAAAAGAATACTACAATATACATTTCAGTTGTGCCGCTAAAAATACTACAATATAGTCGTACCTTTACAAATTTAAACGAAAACTCTAATTGTGTCATATAGTAAATGACATGAATAGATGTAAATGTTACAAAAAAATATTTAATGTAGTTTTTTTAGTGGGTATAGGAGAGATGAATGTTTTTTCAAAACTAGAAGAGTGTTAGTGTCATTTAAAGTGACCTCAGGAGAGGTAAATGCAATTTCTCCTTTAAAAAATGATTATATACTTTTTAGTCTTTAAAAATTATTTATTTTTAATTATTTATTTTATAAAAATGACGCTTTTAATCTTAATCTTACATAGAAAAGACACATTTTTATTATAAAACGAGGGATTAAAAGATTGACAAATTTACTGTAGAAACTAAAATATTAAAAAAAAACAAATATTTTATAAAACTTCAACAAATAATTTAATCTTGAATAAAACTTAATTATTTATTTGAGACAAAAAATCTATGTGATTAAATATTTTCCGTGCTATGAGTATTAAAATGAGTCTTAATATTTAATGTCTTTTTCTTACTGTAATTATTTAATGTGTGTATTGTTTATTTTTATTTGAATTCCTCTCATGAATTATTATTTTTAAAATTTCGAAATAACAATTAACCAAAAAATGTATATTAAGAAACAAAAGCAATTATTGTCTGAATTAATTGCTTGTTTAAAAGTTTTTCATTCTAAGTGTATATAATATGTAAGATAGCAATGAATGTTAGAAAATTACTAATGAATTTCTTACGTCCACACCTGCATGGGTCCATCCCCACCACCCCACCATCAAATCAAAGGTTCGGTTGTGTCTTTTCTATAGTAATATCTTCGAAAGCGAAAGGAATACAAATTTTTTTCTATAAAATGCTGCTTAGAGATAATGTGAACCAAACCATTCATTGTAGACATGTTTTCTGCAACAACAATAACAATATTTGTTTTTTTTATCATCACTTTAGCATACCTTTTATGCACACTCTTGTTTCATAAAAAAGAAAAAAACATTAACAATAAAAAGCCACCAGGTCCGCCAACATTACCAATAATCGGAAACCTCCACAAATTAGGCAATCTTCCACATCGATCACTTCAATTACTTTCCAAAAAATATGGTCCAATCATGTCCTTACAATTTGGTCAAATCCCTTTTATAGTAATTTCATCTTCAAAAGCAGCAGAATTATTCCTAAAAACACATGACATAGCTTTTGCAAGCCGACCAAAGAGTCAAGGATCTGAGATAATGTCTTATGGTTCAAAAGGGATGGCTATATCAGAGTATGGTCCATATTGGCGCAGTGTGAGGAAACTTTGTACTTTGAATCTTCTTAGTGCTTTGAAAGTTGAGATGTTTGGTCCTATTAGGAAGGAGGAATTAGGTGTTTTGGTTAAGTCTTTGGAGAAAGCTGCTTTGGTTGGTGAGGTTGTGAATGTTAGTGAGGCTGTAGAGAATCTTATTGAGGATATTATGTATAAGATGATATTGGGTAGGAGTAAGTATGAGCAATTTGATTTGAAGGGGTTGATTCAAGAAGCAATGGTTTTATTTGGATCTTTTAATGTAGCTGATTATGTTCCTTGGCTAAGTGCATTTGATCTTCAGGTATGAATCAATATTATAAAAAGTAAAGGATTAATTCTCGACTAAATATAACTTTCTAGTTTGTGAACTATTGATCTATCACTGCGATAGTCCTTAAAATGGTCTCTTGATTTATCTCAATTTTTCCAATATTTTTGTCCTAAATATTGTGATTTTTGTCTCTACTTTAGTTCTAAGCATGTCAAACATTATAATTTTAAAGTGAGACTGAAATGATACGATTTCAATATTTTGGATACTTAAATTTAGATAAAATTGGAAAAAGATCATTTTGTTTACTCAAATTGGATAACAATCATGGAAGCACACGAAATATTTTACCCACAAATATACTATTTATTGTTTTAGTCGCTAAATTTTGTGTTGTTTTGTAGTCTCTAAAATATAAAAATAGTGATTTTGGCCTTTCTAATTTTTGTTTTATATGGTATATATTTTATGGAGTATGATCAATACGTGACAACATGAGTCAGATGTGTAAATTAAAATCAAAATGAATGTATAATTAGAGTTGGGTTTAACAGAAAGAGAAAATCCGTCACAAATATAATGGATTATATTTCAAATTTTAGTCGAGAGAAATGTCCATATTTCGTTTTCGACAATACCTTGAACATGATAGCCACCATTGGAGGGATCATGTGGGAATAAAATCAAAATGAATTTGTATTATGAAAATTAAAACTAAAACAACAAGGAAAAATAAGCAAATTTTTAATATTTTAGGAACTAAAAACAAATAAAACTTTTCGTAGAAATTTAAAGCAAAAATAAGTAATTTACTTGGAAAATTTAAAAAGTAAAACAATTTTTGTGTGTGATTTTCAATTTACATATGCTTTCACGATTTTGTTAAGTTTGTGAAAATGTTGAATTAATAATTTACATTATTAATTTAACTTATTGATAGGGATTAACAAGAGCTTGCAAGAAAATGAGCAAATCACTTGATGAGGTGTTGGAAGTAATAATAACAGAGCACGAACAATCTAGTAATGTAGACAAAACACGTCATGAGGACTTCATTGATATACTTCTCTCAATTATGCACCATAACATAGATCAAGAAAATGAACAAAGTCATGCTATTGATCGAACTAACATCAAGGCTATTTTACTAGACGTGATTTTAGGAGCAATCGATACATCTGCAAACGTAATTGGGTGGACTTTCTCCGAACTTTTAAGACATCCAAAAGTGATGAAAACTCTTCAAAATGAGATGCAAAAGGAAGTAGGAAATAAGAGAATGGTAGAAGAGAAAGATTTGAAGAAGTTTAATTACTTAGATATGGTGATTAATGAAGCCTTAAGGCTTTATCCTGTTGGACCCTTACTACTTCCTCGTGAGTGTAGAGAGAGCGTAACAATTGATGGTTATTTTATAAAAGAAAAAACACGATTAATTGTAAATGCATGGGCAATAGGTAGGGATCCAACTGTTTGGTCAGAAAATGCTGATGAATTTTATCCAGAGAGATTTGTTGATAAGACAATCAATTATCAAGGACAAGAGTTTGAATGTATACCATTTGGTTCTGGTCGTAGACGTTGTCCTGGGATTCAATTGGGCTTGATTACTGTTAGATTTGTTATAGCTCAATTGGTTCATTGTTTTAATTGGGAACTTCCTTATAATATGAGTCCTTCTAATTTGAACATGGAAGAAAAATTTGGACTCTCTATACCAAGAGCTCAACACTTGCATGCAATACCTAGTTATCGTTTGGCAGGTGATGCCAAGCATGAATAAGTCCAACACTATATATGTTTTTATTCAACAAGTTTATTACTAGTAAAGATGTTATAAGTTTAGTATGTATAATGATGTTTGTATAAAATAAGTTAATGATCAATATTGTTGGTTCTTTACATATATTAACCGTCAACATTTGAGTGTATTTGGAATTAGCAACTTATTGTTTAAATTTTTTATTAAATATGAGCTTATTATATAAATTAGCAACTCAGTTTGAAATTCATTGTCATTCTTCTTCTTCTAGTGGCCGTAGCCACCAAAAACAAGTTGACAATTGCCAAAATCTCCCTCATGCAGATTCATATGAGAAATAGGGACAAAAAGATTTAATAAAATAGAGATAACTAAATTAACGAGATATGAATATTTTCTATTAAAAAAAAACAAGACATGAGTAATGATTAGAGAAGCGGTTTCAAAAAGAAAATAGATAATGTAGCAATAACCGTTATCTTTAGTGATCAAAATTTATGGAAATTTTGTTTATTTTAGAAAAATTATGGAAAATATGTTCATTGATTGAAATCAAAACAGTTATTCTTAGTTTTGAAATCACATTAAGTTGAAGATAAATTTAAAATAAAAAATGAATATAGAGACCTAATACCCAATTGATGATTAGAAGTTCTTATGCCTTTAAACATTGTTTGATTGGGTTTTTAAAAATTGTATTTTACTTTTATAAAATAATAAAACGAAAAAATTCGCTTGTTTATATAGGATTTTGCAAACTACTTCCATATTTTGTAAACAATTATTTCGATCAATAGTAAGAAAATTGAACTTTTGTTGACAATAACGACAAGTATAACACACTAAAGTTGAATAGATCAAGGGATCAATCGTTTTTTGACATATGGATGGCTTCAAACTTATAATATTCATTTTAATCTTCAATTTCTATTATTATATTTATTTCACCATTAAAATAATTTCTAAAAGTTAATATTTATTTATATTAAGTCAATCTTTTTAATTTACGTGCAAATAACGCACGCCCATACAAGTATTTTCTAGTTCTTGGAGAATGCTGCTTTAGTGTAATTCAACTGTCGTGTAGTAAAGGGTTGGGTGTGCAATGGATAGTAAAATATTAATTAAGCCTTCAATTCATGCATGACACTGAAATGTATAAGATCAATGTATAGTGCAAATAAAGTAAGCGCAATTTTCATAAAGTAACAAACTGTTTTTGTGAGTGTTCCAACAACGATAGCCGTTTTCCTAATTCTTCATCATCTCTAACAATTGGCCTCAAGAGTCTGGTTCGATTTAGAGAGAAACATCATGGGAGAAACATAGTGAGTGAGTGAGTGAAAACAGGAGTTCGCATCAATAACATTTTTTGGTAGAAATCTACCTATCTTAGATGGCAAAAATTGGGATAGATAGAAGAAACAAATGATGGTGATTTTTGGTTTCTAAGAGTGATGGACTTGGTACATAATGGATTTGAAGCACTTTACAAAGATCTTTTCTTGATTCATTAATGTGTAGATTTAGTAAACTTTGAAAAGATTTATTCGTCTTAAACAGCCAAGAAAGCGTGGGACACACTAGAAACTAGCCATGCAAGGGATGCAAAGTTAAAGAACGTGGGTTTGCAAACCTTGAGGAGGCAATTGAAGTTGTTACATAGGAAAGAGAAAGAAAAGGTGGTGTGGTGAAATAATCACATCAAATGGTGATTGAGAAGGTGATGGGGATTCTTACATCAAAGTATGATTACATTTGCGTTGCAATTGAAGAATCGAAAGACTTATCTGCAATGAATGTTGAAGAACTTCAAAGTTCCTTGAAGGCACAGGAAAAGCGCCTAAACGAAAGAATAGTGGCAAAACAAGCACTGCAAACCCAACATGTAAAGAAAAGTGGCTTGTGGAAGAATAAAAAAGGAAAAGCTAAAGAAAATAACCAAAAAGGTATAAACTCCAAAGAACAAGATAGTGGTGAAGGGACATCTAAGGGTGGGTCAACCAACAATAAAGGTGAAAAGAAATGTTAAGACAAACTCTCAAATTAAGTTTTGATGAAAATAAACAAAGGTTAATTAAGAATGTTAATTATGATTCTAAATGTTATGTTAATCTAATATGTGCTCTTGAGTGTTTTTATTAAAGATAGGAATGTTGGAACCAAGTTTGTTTTACATATAGAGTTTTGATGTTAACAAAAGTATTTTGTGAGAACAATATATTTGACTTCAAAGAGTATGAAAGAAGATTCATGTTTTTGAAGAAAATCTAAAATAAGATTTGATTCCAATTTATAATTGAAGAAAATCTAAAATAAAGATTTGATTCAAATTTATAATTGAAGAAAATCTAAAATAAGATTTGATTCAAATTTATAATTGATGAAAATCTAAAATAAGATTTGATTCAAATTTATAATTGAAGAAAATCTTTGACCAAGTTGAAAAGAAGATATGGTCAAGATTTGAAGAATATTTGAAAAAGATTTGATTAAGATTTGAAGAAGATTTAGTGAAGATTTGAAGAATATTTGATCAACATTTAATGAAGATTTGAAGAATAATTAATCTACATTTAATGAAGATTTGAAGAATATTTGATCAACATTTTAATGAAGATTTGAAGAATATTTGATCAACATTTAATGAAGATTTGAAGAATATTTGATATGAAGAATTTACAAAGTCAATCTACATAAAATTGGAACAAAATCATTCTGAAGAATTTACAAAGTCAATCTACACAAAATAGGAACGGAATCATCATGAAGAATTTACAAAGTCAATCTATACAAAATAGGAACAGAATCAATTTGAAGAATTTACAAACTCAATCTAAACAAGATACAATTCAGAATTAAATAAGGACTAAATTGAAGCCCAAATTTTCACTATAAATAGACACTCAAGGCTGAAGGAGAAAAGCATCGAAAAGCATAAAAGAGTAACTCAAGCTCAAAGTTCTCAATTCATCTTAGAGTTACAAAGAGAGAAACACTTATTCAGGTTAGAAATATTTTTGAGTGTTCTTTTCTTAAAGTGTGAGAGTTATTATTATTATCAGCTTTGTTAGAAGCAACTACTCAAGTTTCAATCTCTTGTATCCAACTCGATAGTGGTTTAGTTCCTTCTTCAATCTGGGTTCGTCAGGTTGTTAGGAGAAGACTTGGCTTGTAGGGTCAAGGTGGTTAGTTCCTCAAAAGTCTGGGGTGTCAGGCTGTTTGGGAAGACTGGCTTGGAGGGTCAGGTGCTTTGTGATTCAAGGTTTTTGAATTAGTGGATTAAAGCCTTCTGAATGAGGGGACTGGAAGTAGCCAAGTTAGTGGTGAACCAGGATAATTCTACGCGTCAAATTATTTATGCTTTCATTGATTGCTGCTTCTAAATTCGATTGCTTCTACTCCAAGTAAGTCACCAAAACCAAACTAATTTTTAATTATTTATAAATTATCTTCTCGTGTTCGCACCTTCAAGGAACCAAGCAAAGCAAAGAAATCAGATGAAAAACAAATAGAACATTCTTGACCATAAGCTGTCCAAAACAGAGAATGTTCTACAGAATCAAGATTGATTGTCGCATCCACTTCACCAATCTTTCTCCACTATGTTAACAAAGCTTCTGCCTTAATTCTTTATACAAATTTCATCAGTACATGGCAAGGAACAAATAGGAATCATTATTACTTAAAGAGGCTTTAGAATCACTAAGATAAATCATCATAAATCAAAGCAAGTCAAAACGGATTATAACTTTCTCCGGTCTGGAACTATCAAGAAAGTTGAAACAAGACTGAACCTCAAGATTGATTATCAGTCCCCAGACTGTCCAGAAGTCTATCAGACCAAATTGATCATCAATCTTCATTTTTCATCATCAATCTCAGTTTCTGAAAGAACAATCTCCGTTTCTACAGAAACAGCTTTCACAATTCTGCAGAAATCATTTTCATCCTCTCCAACCAGTTTTGGATCAAATCAAGTATCCAGATCAAAGCCCAATTATCATCAAGTATTTTCGAAGCTTAAGGGATCTTAAACTGCGCAGAAGGGCTGTTTAAACTTGAGCAAAACAACTCCGTCAAGCAAGGCCCAAAGCTGTCACATGGATAGATTATTTTTAATCAGATATGTTGCTTAAGTCAAAAGTAACAGAGCACTACCAACAGCTCTTTCTGACCAGAATTAAATGCTCAAATCGTCTATAAAAGGAAGACAAATACTCAGCAATATTCAGAACTTCAAGTGCCAACTATTCTCATTAAATCATATTCACTTGCATTCTTGAAGCTATCTCATTCACAAAAAGAATCAGGCTGAAACCATCATACACTTCCAACTTATCTTACTGAATTCTTTTTATTTTGAATCTATTCTCAAACAAGTGTTGAGCATAATCAGATTCAACCAAACCTTTTAAATCATTATTGTGTAATTTCATAAATATAAAGATTGTTTATAGTATGAGAGTGATTAAAAGAGTAAAACTGTAAAATCCTATCAGATATGTTAGGTGACTTGATTGAATCCTTTTTGGGTGGAAAGGAAGTGTAGTTACCGATCAAGGTTGATCTTTAACTGTGTAACCAAAAGATTGTTCTTCGTTCTTTGAACACTTAGTGAAAATCTAACAGTTGTGAGGACTGGACGTAGCCCGAGTTGCGTGAACCAGGATATATCTTTGTGTGGTATCTCTTCCTTATATCTATTTACATTTAGTTATTTTTATTATCAAGTTAAATAGAGAAACTAAAAACTGTGATTTTAACTAATCAAGAACGTTCTCCGTTTTCTGTTTCAGAACCAAGAACGTTCTCCGTTTCTGTTTTCATAACCAAGATCATTCTTGAGTTGTTTTTCTTAAGTTTTTAACAGGAAATTTTAATTAGGAAAGATTACAATTCAAACCCCTTCCTTGTAACTTGACATTGCTACTTCAAGAAAAAATTTGATAAATGGAAGATACATTGCTACAATTGTCTGAATTTTGGCCACTTTGTTGGTGAGTTTATATGAAGCAAACTATCAAGATCAAAGAAGATGATGAAGCTCTCGTGGCTAAAGGATATTCTTTAGATTCATATCAAGTAATGCTTAAGGTCACAACCACTAATCTTAAAGTATATATGCATGAGTCTTGGTTGTAGGAATCACATGATTGGAAATAGGAATTTGGTTGCTTGAATTTGATGGAAAAACATATGAGTAAGGTGAAATTTGCTGACAATAGCACAATATCAGTCAAAAGGATAGGAAATGTGATGATTAATGGTAAAAATGGTGGATTCACATATATAAATGATGTGTTGTATGTTCCTTCCATGAAAAATATTTTGTTGAGTTTTGGACTATTGATGCAAAAGGGTTTTAGTATGCAAATGAAACTTAACAAGATGCAAATATTTGATGATAAAAAAAAGATGGAAAATACAAGCTCAATTGTCTAAAAATAGAACACCTAAGGTCAAATTGAATTCTATAGATATTAAAGTTTTCTCTGCTATCAGTGTTGATGATGAAGTATGGTTGTGGCACTATAGGATTAAACGCTTGAATTTCAAAAGTCTTGATCAATTGTGCACAAAGGACATGGTGAATGGATTTCCCTTGATTAAACCGCTAGAGGATTTGCGTGAAGGATGCATGGTAAGCAAGCAATCAAGAAATCACTTTAAGTCATATGCAACCTCAACCCTGTCTTTAATTCTTAAATCACTTTAAACCTAGTGATTTAGAGGAAGTTTAACTGAATAAAACTGATTGTAGAGGTATGTTGTTGAGTCTTACTGGAGATTGTTAGGCTTTGGGGGTATTTTGGTGGGGAGTTCCTAGGTGACTTAGAGGTAGCACTCTAAACGTCAGGAGTTACAATGCAACACTCATTTATGTTGACTATCGCGTGTATGTGTTTCAGTTTAAGTTGAAGAGATTTATGATGACAGGGCCAATTTGAATTGTCCACTTGTATGGTGACAAAGTATCAAACCTCTTAACCAAGTACTTCAAAGTTAGAATGACACCAAAATAAGAAGAAGTGGAGTATAAGCTCATCCATGGCATTACATTGTCTTGTGATTGTTCATTTTGTGATTAATGGGGTATCAAATGTGATAAAAAAATTCTTAGATTATTTGATGTTATAATGAGATATTGATTTTCATGGAGTGACATTGATCTTATAATATGATATTATTTCCTTGAATGTTTTGATATACCATGATGTGTTATGATACGATTCTATTAGGATTATTTATGTGTTCTTTGTACTTATTTTATACTATCAACGTAATTTAAAAATTCACCTCCTTTGTTGTCATGTTTGATTAGCTTGACTTTGCGTTTGGAAAATCGCAATTATTACATGTTGATGAGTCTTGAAGTTCAAGTTTGAGAAAAGTCTCGCTCTGATAGTGACACTGAGAATGGATCTGAGTCTCGTATTTAATTACGTCATTTAACTATTATGTTAACGATATATTTAAAAAAAAAATAGTTTACTCTATTTTATTGTTATAATAAGATAATCTAATATTATTTTAAGCAGTGATGTCACTACAAAAAAATGGACATTTACATACAAAAAGTTTACAGTGACAACGTTAAAAACGATAAATATCGAAAAACATATAGCTACAGACAAATTATGCACCGTTGGTATAGATGTCCTATACTTTTGGGTGCGAAATTTTCCGAAATTTTTTCACTAATTGTTATAGTAACTTAAATATGTGGGTATGGCCATAATTTTTTTTTTGTTTCTATAAAGAAAAATTCTAAATTCTTTAGTTCCTGAAAAAAAAAATTATTCACTTTTAATCTCTATTTTAAAAAAAAAAATTGTAAAACAATCATACTTTTAGTTCCTTAAAAAAGTCCATACGAAATCAAAATAGGGACTCAAGTAAATAAATTTTTTTTAGAGACTACACTTGAAAGATCATAATTTTGTAGGGACTGAAAACATATTTAACCTTTTATTTATTTTTAATTAATATAAGATCAACTAATTAAAAAAATTGAAAAAAAAAAATATTTTGGAGGAGCCAATTCCTAAAACCCCAAATTCTCGGTGAGAAATTCATTACCCCGTCCTATGAAAATTTTAAGTGGAGCCAATTCCAAATCCCTAATATTTTCAGTAGAGGCAATGCCATAATCCCTGATTTCAAAAATCTCATATTCCTAAATGCCAAAATCACATTCTAGATTAGCTCACCCTGTAACATCCATCTCACTGTCTTAGAAATATTTATAAGATTTAACTATTAATTAGAATTTCTAAAATTTTAGTAATTGTTAATGTTGTCTTAGTAATATTAATTTAGGATCAAGGGTAGAATAGGAAAGTAATGGTATTAACAAGTTCAAGTGTCCAAAAATGAGCCAACCACCTTTCTTTTTTTTTTTTCCCTCTCTCTCTCTCTCTCTCTCACGGGTATACTTAACTAACAAAAACCTCCATTTTATTTCACCATTGGCTGCACCTTCTTTTCCACCAACAAATCTCACTTTCTCTCTAAACATTTTGAAACACAACCAACACCAATTACTATTCATCGCCTCCCTCATCCATTAATTTTCTTCCTCTTTCCAAAATCTTTCAAAGACAAAAGTTCTCTGAAGTCATCTACACCTACCTGACCCCTTGCATGTTTATTTCCTTCTAGAAATCAACCAAAAATAGTACTAAAGGGAAATAAAGAGAAAATGGGAAAAACCCCAAAGTTGACA
Source organism: Cicer yamashitae (assembly GCA_037974755.1). Taxonomy (NCBI): domain Eukaryota; kingdom Viridiplantae; phylum Streptophyta; class Magnoliopsida; order Fabales; family Fabaceae; genus Cicer; species Cicer yamashitae. The sequence continues at coordinate 40,505,973 of JBBPBQ010000004.1, forward strand.
CAAGAGACTGAAGAAATTGAGAGTTGAGAGAGCAGGCATCTTCCATAAATCAGCTCGAGTTGAAAAGGATTATCCTTAGAAAAATTGTGAGTTTTTTTCTTAGAACAAACTTTACTTTTACATGTGGGTTTTTTGGGTTTAGTTTAAATCTCATTTACTATAGACACGATTTTCTAGGTTTGATGTTGGGTTTTTATTTAAAATTGAGAGTGAGAGGAAACTATGTGTTTTAGCATGCAAGAAATGTTGAAAATCTGCATCTATCTCTTTTAAAAAACATATTTTCTTCGTATGTTGGTGTGATGATTCAGATGTGTTAGGAACCCTAGGAAAAAGAATTAATTGTGATAGGTGGAATATGGAATCAATGCATTCCCATAATTCCTACACATGTTGTTCTGCTTCTAATTCTCTTTATTATTTTGCTCTGATTTCCTTCTCATTCGTCTCTGATTTCCTTCTTCTATCTTTTCCTCTGATCCTGTTGTTTATGATTCTACCTCTAATCATGTTGTCTCTGAGTCTGCCTCTAATCATGCTTCCTCTGAGTCTACCTTTGATCATGCTGACTTTGACTTTGATCATGCTGACTTTGAGTCTACCTCTGATCATGTTGGCTCTGACTCTGTCTCTAATCATGTTGACTCTAACTCTGCCGCTAATCATGCTAACTCTAACTTTGTCTTTGATCATGTTTCCTTTGACTCTGTCTCTGATCCAAGCATCCTCTAATCATGATGCCGCTGGTCAGAATCAGGTTCTGGTCATGCTGCCTCTAATCCAAGTTCCTCTTATCACATTGCCTTTGGTCAAAGTCTGCCTCTGGTCTAAACTCCCTGATCAGAATGCGTAACTAAGTTAATGCTTCCAATTAAACAAGTAATTAAGATTTTCTTTTATGGATGATTGAAATTAATTTATCTTCTAGTTATGTATTAACATAATGAGTTAATTAATAGGTAACGTTAGATGTGTTGATGAAATGTGCATTGCATACATGATATTACATATGCATTGCATTCATTAAAGTTATGGCATACATGGTCCAGGTACACGGGGGGACATTTGAGGATTATTTCAAGCATGAAATAATGGGTAAAGGAAGAACGAATCCGGACTCCACGTCAAGATAATTGGGAAAACTTTTCTGTACTCTAAGGAAAAGAAAGTGGACATGCATAATTTCCGTACTCTAAGGAATAGAAAGAGGATGTGCATTTAAGGAAAAGAAAGAGGAATGTGATATTTTTCATATTTTAAGGAAAAGAGGATTATGGCATCCTTAAAGTTAAAAAATGTTTTAAAATTAACATTGCATATTCATGTCATGTTTTCCATTACATATAAGGAAAATCATTTCTAAATATCCCTCCCATTTTTTATAGAACTCACTAAGATTATTATCTCACCCTCTAAAAGTGTCTGAAGTTTAAATTCCAGCACCAGATGATGTAATACCAGACTTGAATCAGCACCAATTTATTTGATTTTTTTGTAGTTTATTGTATTAAGGGAATATTGTTATGAAGTCAATTGAATAACCTGTAAATTATTTTATCGAATCATGAAACAAGAGTTATACACTATATTTTTTATGTAGTTACAAGTTATGTTGATGATGTTAATTAATGATTTATAATGATTGCCTCTGCTTTATTAAGATGTATGAATTCATTTCCATTTTTCAGATACATGGTGATGGGTTTTACAATCGGCGACAACAACATCATTTGACAACGACGAAGGCAACATCATCTGACGAGAGCATCATGGACGACAATATCTTTCTCTTCTGACCCAAGCATCACCTTACCTATGTTCATAACACTTCATTCTTGCTTTTCCTTCTTTCCCTTTCCACAATAAGACTAATCTCCTCCTCCCTCACAGACTTCCTCACACCGCATCACGATTTTGCCACAGGTACTTTTTTCCTTCAATGCTTATGCGACTATTTTTGTTTTAGGGTTTTATTTTTCATCAATCTATGACAACATTTCCACAATAATTATTACCTAATAGTTAAGGTTACCGAATTCTCACTGTGAATAGAATACCTCTTTTCAACTTGTATGTTAGGCAATGATGTTGTTACCTGTTTTTTCTTTGTTTTTTTACTTTGCTTGTTGTCTTTGATTAAAGCAGTGTGGTGCATTACTTTGCCTAATCTTTAACATATCTTGTGATTGGTGTGGTGATTTAATAATAGTAATAATAAGGTAACAAAGGACAATAGATATATTCATTATGCTTTTGGCTTATTTATGTTTGTATATTGGTATTTCGTTATTCTTCCAGTTTACTTTTAGTTTTGGAGAATGTATCCAACTTTGTATTGATTAATTATACTCATTATATATAAATATGCATTTATCTAACGTTAAGTGCACATTTCTATTGTAAGAGAATGTGAGATGAGTTTAATATAATTACCAGTTTTACGATGAAGCACTTATCTCGGTATAATCAATCAATCACTTCTATTTTTTCCTTTAACCATTATTTCCCCTTTAGTTTAGAACCTTTAGGCTTTGGCAAAAATAAGGTCAATAGAATTGAAAGTTATTGTTCTTTGTTTGAGTGGCAAAATTGAGGTGGATAAAATTTAATTGACTGAGCAGAGGTAATAAGAAAAACTTAAGCATATCTTATTAGAATTTTCTTTGATTATTTTTCTTCATTTTCCTTTCCTATTTTTAGTTTGATCTTAGCTAATGTTTAAATCAAATTTTTTATTAGTTGTTGTTTGTGGTGCATTCCTTCAACATCTACAACATCTCCATCACATTTATATCTCTATCTTCGCCACAAAATCTAGTACTATGAACTTTTAAAATTGTTTAAAAAGTATGTTTGAAGTTTTTATTGAAACAACATAGTATTGTATATACTTTATGTGTTGTATTTTTGTTGATTATTGAAAATAAAGGATTCTTGTGGCATTCTATTGATGTAGGGATTGTAGTTAAGTTGTTTCTGTTGGTTATTACTTTTTTATGACTTGATTATATTTAGCAAATATGTTTGTGGCATTGTGAGATTGTGCTTGAATGGCTTTGTTAATCATAATGTTTGTATGATCTTCCTTTTTTTAAAAGACAAAAATGTATTTGTTAGTTGTGTCTTCGAATTTTCAGCCTGTTCATTTTTAGGACCTGCATTATGTGCTTTAAATTGGATTACATTTTTAGTTGTCTTCGCCTTTAAATTTAGTTGCCTTTGTCTTTAATTTTTCTTCGTGTTAAAACAAATGAAAGAGAAAAAAAAACTTATTCATGAGAAGGTTTGTTTCTATTTATATTTTCATAGCTTTAATTTGATTTAAAAAACAAAATGCATTTAACTTGTTAGTTTGATTTTAGATTAAAAAAAAAGGGCAGAGGAGTGTTGTCTGGACGTAAAGAGATTTACATTGATACCTGCACTCGTAAAGACGGATCAATTATCAATGAAAATGCTGCAAGATTGATTGTAAGTTTTGATTATAATTAAATTGTACTAATATATAAAATGTGTATAAATTAAGTTTGACAAAGTGCTGAATTTTATTTTCAATTGTTGTCCATTTTGTTTGCACTTGAGGTTGATAGTTGACTAGAAAAAACTTATTTGTATGATGATTGTATTGGTATTTTAAGAGCTTTTAGGAGATGTTGTACTTGTTAGCCTAGAGGCAGTGTTAGTGTTTTTTAAGTGGAGTTTATTGTAGTAAAACTAGTAAATCACAAAACATGCTTTGAATGTCAATTTCAGTTTGGCATTTTCAATCATATTCTGTTGGACCTTGTTTTGTCATTACTTAGTGTGTTGTTTTTTAGTGTGCTGCTCTTTGGGAACTTGAGATATGTAATAAAAACATAATGTACTATTTCATTATTTATACTTTCTGTTTTTTAGTGTGTTGTTCTTTGTTCTGTTATTATTTAGTGTAATCTATCTGTTTTTTAGTGTGTTGTTCTTTAGGACCTTGTTCTGTTATTTAATGTGTTGTTCTTTGGGACCTTGATAGATGTAATAAAACCATAGTAAAAAGGTTGTAATACATATTAGTTGTTTCATTAATAATTTTTATTTTATTTTTCAGGAATAACTAAACAAACATAGTAATGATGCTAGCACATCTCAATCAACCCAAACCACACAAGGTTCTATGTCTTTGAAGGATGACATATTTTATCAAGTACAAGGACATGATATAATACAAGCTACAAGACAGATATATCATAAGTTACTAATTTTATCCAAATTGCTTCAAAGGTTCCATACTAGTATTTTTCATAAGTAATATCTTCTACTTTTTGTGATAAGTTCTTGATGCTACCAGTGCTCATAACCATTTCAATTCTCCTAGTCCAAACAACAATGAAGATAACGAAAATGGTGATTAGATAGTATTAATTAATTTTCATTAAAATGATTAATATTTTCTCTGTGTTATTAGTAATATTTTTATGTTGAATTGTGTATTTACTCATTTGTTATTTTATTGCATGTATGTGAAGATTAAAAGCTAATTTGTTGTTGAAGATGGAATCTTGAAAATTTAGTGGACTTGATTTCTTAATGTTTTATGAGATTGTTATGTATGGCGTTATGTGCCTATTTTAAATGTTGTTAGACAATATTTTCCACTATTAAGCAAAACTTACTTTATAGTACACTTGAACATAATTTAACTATTGTTTTAGATGATTTGCTCGTAAGAATTTTATGTTAATTTTCAATATATATAATATGATGAACAAGTTTTATTTTATTTTGACTCTTCAATATATATATATTTTATTGTGTATTTACATTTGGTTCATTTTATAAAATAAAATACTAAACTATTATACAATTTTTATTGATAACAAAACATAATATTTATCGCAAATTTGTTACCGTTAAAACCTTTATCAACAGAAATGAGTTGTCACTTAAATGTATAACAACATAACGTAAACTCAAATGTTTAAAGCAACAGACAAAACTTCGTTGATATAGATAATTTTGTCTATATCTATGGTTTTTATGCTTTTAAAATTTGGTAAAATTTCTTGTAGTGTGTATCTGTGCTAATGTGATACTTTCAATATTTTTGTGATTTTTCAATGAGATTTGAAAATAATTTTACGTTTTTATTTTAATGATTTTCTGTTTGCTGTAAATTTTAAATGTTACAAAGTATTTTGGTGCAAGATTTCACACTTCCAACCAATGGTGATCATTTGTCGTGATGGATCTGATTTTGCTCCATTCCATATTCCACACGACAACACCTCCGCCAATGCTACTGCGTTCATCGTAACCGACTAAATTGTGGACCATTTACGTTTTACAAATTTAATGGTACGGGGTGGTTTTCAAAATTGGTGTCCACAATAGCTTGTGTTGATATTTGTCTTCCTTTCATTAATTTCTCTTAACCTAGTTACAAGAAATGATTTTATGAGAAGCTTTTTTTTTTATTAAAAAAATGATATTTATTGATTTAAATTATATGATACATTAATAAATTCACATTTAATAACATAAAAAGGTAATATAATACATAAACGCAATATATTTATAAATATGAGAAGTTAGTCAAATAGATTCTCATCATTTGACATAATTCTATACTATTTTTAAATATTTTTAAAAAAAAATTACAACAAACATGTAAAAATTCTGAAAAAATTATTATTTTAAAAATAATTTGTAACAAACATGCTTATAAATATACTTTTTGTTGGATTTACATTCTAAACATTTTGTGTTTCAACATAGCATTGATGAGGTAAGATTTTCTCTATTTTTTTTAAAAAATGAAAAATATAATTATTTTTTTGTGTATAAAGTCAATGTGTAATTTATGACACATATTTTAAAAATGTGTGTAAATACAAACACAAAGCTATATTACTGTTGTTATTTATTATAAGCCTCAATGTTATGTTCACACTTATTAAGAAAAATTGGTAGAATAGTTAACGTATTCATTTTATGTGTTAATGTTCCTAAAATAACATTTGAATTTGAATGTTTAAAATTTGATTTTTTTTCTTCATATTTCAAGAAAAATTAGTAGTATTAATAAGAGGTATTGAAAAATAATAATAAATGCACGTAGTAAATTGAAAAAGTGTTTATATTTAGGAACAAATGTTTTTTATGCTACAATTTTTTTTTTTGCCATGAATGCTTATAATTAGAGATAGATAGCGTAACGAAAGAAATGGAGAGAATCTTAACTCATGGGACACACTTATAAAAATTTTGGTTAAATATTATAATAATCTTTAATTGTGATTGGTTGATAAGAAAATGATCAAAATGAATGCCTATGCTAGGGATTTGGTTGCCCATATATTATGAAATGTCATAATTAGAAGAAATAGATAAATAACTTTTCTCGAACTACACATTAAACTATCATTAATGTGTGATTTTCATTATCATTAATGCAAAGTACAATAATACAATCTCTTTCTTAAATTATGTCATTCTAGCAAAATATATTTGTCTAAATTATAAGTCATTTTACAATATCAATAAATCATAAATATTTATTTTACTATTATGTCATTTATTATTCTCTAATTTTCCAATTCTTTTTATTTTATTTTTATTTTAGATGAGATGATAAATTCTACCAATATCAACTCACACGATTGTGAGGTCTCAGATTCGAACTCGAAAAAGACGTTCAACCTAACAAGATCGGCATTTCTCTGTTGAGCTAGGGTTTAAGGGCAATTTTTCAATTCTTTTAATTTTTGTTTCTCGTACCATTAATGAAAGATATTTTTGTAAAGTAATATAGAATTTCTCTTTTTCATACAACATTTACTACATTTCTTTATCCGTGTAAAATTGTCAAAGTCATTTACAACTTGGAACGGATGAAGTACTTTAGAAGTTGTCTGCATGGTAATAATTGAATGGTACTATAGATAAAAAAGAATTAAAGTGACATTTATATATTTTTGCTAAAGTGATATTCGCTGTAAGACAAATGACACACTCTAATTCTATTTATAAGTATTTGCTGAAAAATAAAATTTGTTCTTAAATATAAACATTCTTTAAAATTATTAAATATATTTATTTTTTAAAAAATATATCTCTTATTAATATTATTAATTTATCTTCAAAAATTAAATTAAATACATTATATATAAAGGATATTTTGAAAACATCTATACAAACATTAGAAATAACAAATGCACAAACATTATAACTCTAAGTTGTTCCTATATATAAAACTAGTGATCGTTTTATATATAGGAACAAATTGTGAAATAACATTAGAAATATTAGAACTCCAAATTGTTCCTATATATAAAACTATCTACAGATGCACAAAGAAATGGTCACTAGTTTAGAGGTATTTAAAACTAGCCACAAATATCGCACCAACTTGGAGTTCTCGTTAGTCCTCAACATTCCTTGTAGATATGTCTTGTGCATCAACCAATCTTGTTTTCCTTCTCCTCGTTTTCATTTTCATATACCTCTTCTTACGCCCAAAACAAAAATGCATTAACAATAAAAAGCCACCAGGTCTACCAACACTTCCAATAATCGGAAACCTCCATTTATTAGGCACTCTTCCCCATCGATCACTTCAATCACTCTCCATTGAATATGGTCCCATCATGTCCTTACAACTTGGTCAAATCCCAGCTATTATCGTTTCATCTTCAAAAGCAGCAGAATCATTCCTCAAAACTCATGATGTTGTTTTTGCAAGTCGACCAAAGATTCAAGGATCTGAACTCATCTTATACGGTTCCAAAGGGTTGGGTTTTTCTGAGTATGGTCCTTATTGGCGTAGTGTGAGGAAATTGTGCACTTTGAAACTTTTCAGTGTATCCAAAGTTCAGAAGTTTGGTTCTATTTGGAGGAAGGAGTTGGATGTTTTGGTTAAGTCATTGGAGAAAGCTTCTTTAGTGGGTGAAGTTGTGAATGTTAGTGAGGTTGTAGGGAACCTTATTGAGGATATTATATATAAGATGATATTGGGTAGGAGTAAGTATGAGCAATTTGACTTGAAGAAGTTGGTTCAACAAGCAATGGCTTTGATGGGAGCTTTTAATATGGGTGATTATGTTCCTTGGTTAGGTGCATTTGATCTTCAGGTATGTATGTATAAAAAAAAAAAAACAAGATTACATATTGACTTAATTTTATTTTTAGATCTCTTTATTTCTTGACAAATATTTTTAAGTCTCTTAATTTTGTAGTTGTACAATTTTCATCAATCATTTTTTCATTGCACAATTTTGATACTTAATGTTTTATCTCCACAAATGAGTTTGAAAAAATTTAAGTAATTACACAAAATTAGGAAAAAGTAGTCATTACATATAAGTCAAAAATATAAGCGTCTCTATTATTATTATTTCTTTTTCTTCTTCTACATCATTGAGATAGCAAGTGGTTTAAGGATAATTTTTGATTTGAGATTATTCTTGTAAGTGTAAACTAAAAGAGTAAAACTTTCAATTGGATATGTAAGTGAAAATTTGTTTATTTGTAAAGGACAAATAAATAAATAATTGTTTTCTGGTGTGTCTTCGATATTCATATGTCTTCATTATTTAATTATGTGCAATGAACATATTCAATCAATAACTTTTGTTGTTAGGGGTTAACACGAGCATGCAAGAAAACGAGTAAAGCACTTGATGAGGTGTTGGAGGCGATAATAAGAGAGCATGAACAAACTACTAACATCAGTAAAATATGTGATCAAGACTTTGTAGACATACTTCTCTTAACTCTGCACAAACCCACCGATAGAACAAATGTCAAGGCTATTTTACGAGACATGATTTTGGCAGGAATTGATACTTCTTCTACTGCGATTGAGTGGGCTTTATCCGAACTTATAAGGCATCCAAGGGTGATGAAAAACCTTCAAGATGAGATAACAAATGAAGTAGGAAATAAGAAAATGGTTGAAGAGAATGATTTAAATAAGTTGAATTACTTAGATATGGTAGTTAATGAAACCTTAAGGCTTTATCCTGTTGTACCCTTACTACTTCCTCGTGAGTATAGAGAGAGAATAACAATTGATGGTTGTTTTATAAAAGAAAAAACACGATTAATTGTAAATGCATGGGCAATAGGTAGGGATCCAAATGTTTGGTCAGAAAATGCTGATGAATTTTTATCCAGAGAGATTTATTGATAAGAAAATGAATTATCAAGGACAAGAGTTTGAATCTATACCATTTGGTTTTGGTCGTAGGCGTTGCCCTGGAATTCAATTGAGTTTGATTACAATTAGATTAGTTATAGCTCAATTGGTGCATTGCTTTAATTGGAAACTTCCGAATAATATGAGTCCTTCCAATTTGAACATGGAGGAGAAATTTAGACTCTCTATACCAAGAGCTAAACAGTTGTATGCAATACCTAGTTATCGTTTGGTGGGTGATGTCAAGTATAAATAGGTCCAACAAGGAGACAATATTATGTATGTATTCCATAAGTTTTTACTAGTAAATGTGCTATATAATTATAGTAGGCATAATAATGAAGTTTGTTTAAAATTAGTGTTCAAGTTGTGCGATGCACAAATGAATGTGTTGCTACAATTTACTTCCTTAATATTACATTTTATCAATATGTAATATATAATATTGAATCAATATGCAAAGGAGGCTTAAGTCCCAACAAACAAATTAACACCTAAATTGAGACGAATATTTGAATTTGAATTCTGTTGTTGATATCAATAACTTATTTATAAGTTATATTTATATGTAAGGAAAATTAATCTTTAACTTACTTAATTGTAACATTTGTGTCTTTTTATTTATACAAATAATTTATCTTTTAAAACGTGCACAAAATAACTTCTTTTGTTCATTTTTATTATTAAATGTTGAGATAGCAAGTCAGGTCAATATTTTTTTAGATTTTTTAATTTTCCTAAAATAAATTTAAGAAACCCATAACAATCTTCACTACATTTATCATCATCTTTATCATTAAACCCAGGAAAAAAAAGTCAAAAATCAAAATCCCCGTTCATAAATAAACCTTATGTTGTGAGAAACGATGGCATAGTTCATTGTTGTGTTGTTAATGAGAGTGAGAAACGAAGAAAAGAAATGGGTCATTGATTGACTTGAGTCAGTTTCTTGCATTTTAGAAGTTGCAGGCAAGGATGTGGGACCTTGGGAGTATATCATGAGTTAGATCCTCTGACGTTAACACAGAAAAGACAACATACCTTTCCTTCATTTTGATCTGTTTGATTAGTTTAATAGTCTAGATGATACCACATGCCTTTTACTACACAAAAATTAATTTTCTATATCGTACAAAACAACCGCGCTTATAATATAAACTCTATTAAAAGTTATCAGGACAAATCAACATAGCTTTTTTGTACATAAATGCTATTAATTTCATTATGCTTTTTTAAAAAATACTATAAAATTCCTAAAAAAGATGTGTAAGCGTTATCAATACATATCACCTTTTACGTACATAAGCGGTATTAATCCACTTTTTTTTTTTTTTTAAATTGCTATAAAATACTTGAAAAATGTATGTAATAATCATTGTGATTAAACCTTGTTCTTAAGCTGATATATAAAAAAAAATAGAAATATCACTTTTATAAAATAAAATAGCAATAATAATAAGTAAACGTCTAATTTTTAATTAAAACAGAAAAACAAAAGGTCTCATTTTGAGACCTAGAAGCTTCAGCAAACAAAGGAGCACATCACACAGAGAAGGAAAGAGAACAAACGCGAGGAAGGGAAAATGATGACGGAGGGCTTCGTGTACGATGGTGCCCGTGCCGAAGCGGCTCACAGAGGGGAAAGTCGTGGTGGTTGGTTAATGGAGGTATGCATGGTCGACCGGAGATGGCAGTGGTGGTGGTCGGTGAAGTGAGAATGGTAAACGCGATGGGATGTTTGTGCCCCTCGTCGGTGGTGATAGGAAGTTCCGGTTTATTTTATTTTTGTTCATATCTTTAAAACATTTCCTTCACTGTTAATGTATTTGATTTTGGTGCTTTGACAATATGGTAGAAAGATACTAAGTGTTGAGAATGATAGGTGTTGTGTATGTTGCTTCGGTATTTTGGTTTGAAATGAGGTGATGGATAGATGATGCTCTTTAGGCAAAAAAAGGAGGTTGATGATGATGGTTTTATGGGAGATTTGCAAAGTTTTTTAGTTCATAACATTTTTCATCTATCATTTCTCCATGTTTTGTTATTTCTGTTTTTCTATTTGTTTTTGTAGAAAAATTCCCCTTTATTTGATTTTTGTTCTCAATTTATAAACTAAAATGATGAATCTATGTGTCCATGAAATAAAATTGAGTCATGTGAAGATATGTTCCAAATCTTCTAACTAGAGTTGGTTATGCTTTAGTGTTTGTTATAACTGAATTTGGCCAATTTTGTTATGATAAAGTAGTTATAGTTAGTTAAGCTAATTTGCCTTTGAATACTATAAATAAATGTAAATGCATTTGTTGCACAGTAGTATGTAATAAGAGCATGAAAAGAGGTTTATACAATTACCAAAAGGATTCATAGTAATCAGAAAAGAGACTAAGGGAGAGAAGAGATTGTAAGAGGAAACTAGTATTGTTGTACTCTCACCAATGATAGATACTAGGCAATTACAATTGAAGAGGCCTTAATATTGTAAATTTCAAATACTCATAGTGAAATTGTCTTGCTTTCTTGCCCGTGACGTAGGTCTCAAAAAATTGAGGCTGAACACGTATATCTTGGTGTTATTCTTGTCTTATCTTTCTTTAATTTTTGTTTTACATTGATTTTAAAACTGTCTTCAAAACTGCACAAACGAAGAACATTTTTCGCTTCAGTATTTCAGTTCTGGTGAAGAACGTTCTTTGTTTCAGTTTAAACGAAGAACATTCTTCGTCTCAGATCTAGTTCTACAGTTGTAAACGAAGAACATTCTCCGTCTCAGTTCTGGTTCTACATTCTTCGTTTTCAGTTCTAGTGAAGAACGTTCTTCGTTTCAGTTCAAACGAAGAACATTCTCCGTTTCAGTTCTGGTTTTGCAATTGTTAGTTTTCTATTTTGTTGGTTAATTCTTATTGCAAATCCCATTATTGTTTTAACAAGTTATGATTTATTTATTGCTTTACAAAAATTATGGAACTATGCATATAAGTAAAGGAAAAAGAGTGTAATTATAAACACAACATTAACACGTCGACATGGGTAATAATTTAAATTGAATGTAATTAAGGTGTCAGTATCGTGTCGATGTTGGGCACGAACACATGTTAGAAACCACAACACACTTTCAATAACAAATGTCGATGCTACATGGTCGGTAAGCTCTTTAGTATTCATTCTACGCTTAATATATTCCAAGTCCTTACAATTGGGCCAAGTCTCAGTTATTATCATTTCATCTTCAAAAGCAACAGAATCATTCCTTAAAACACGCGACACCGTTTTCGCAAGCCAACCAAAGATTCAAGGATCTAAGCTCATCTCTTACAGTTCAAAAGGGTTGGTTTTTACAGAGTATGGTCCTTATTGGCGTAATGTGAAGAAATTGTGCACTTTGAAACTTTTCAGTGCTTCCAAAGTTGAGATGTTTGGTCCTATTAAGAGGAAGGAGTTGAATGTTGTGGTTAAGTCATTGGAGAAAGCTTCTTTGGCTGGTGAGGTTGTGAATGTTAGTGAGGATATTGGGTAGGATTAAGAATGAGCAATTTAATTTGAAGAGGTTGGTTCAACAAGGGTGGGCTTTGATTGGAGCTTTTAATCTGGCCGATTATGTACCTTGGCTAGGTGCATTTGATCTTTAGGCATGTATGTGAGTAAAAAAGTAAAAGATTATGTAAGACCCTTAATTTCAAACTATAATTTATGCAATTTTAGTATATTTGGTGTTGAATTGCTGAGGCATTTAGCCCAATTTTAATTCATTTTGCGAATTAAATACCAAAAGCATATTTTATTAGAGTTTGTTATATGTTCATTATATATATATATATATATATATATATATATATATATATATATATATATATATATATATATATATCTTTAGATCCGGTTAAAATTTGTTATAAAAATAGTTACCGGGCAATTTTGTTGAAAATATCTCTGATTGTCGAAAATTTTACCTATCAATTGAGTTGGAACGAGATGTGAGTGAGGTGATGTGTGTTAGAGTTTTAATTATTGTTGGTTTGATATATATATATATGTGTGTGTGTGTGTGTGTGTGTGTAAGTTAAGAAGGAAGGATCAGTAAGAAAGCGAAAATACTTCCCTGCCTCGCGAGTTTCTTTTCTTTCTTCTTCTTTCTCTATTGCAAAAATGAGTGTTGGTGGGTTTCAAAACCGCCAAACACAAACCTTCACTTTACTTCGACTTCTGAGCTCCATCTCGCGAAGTGACATAAGAGAAATTTGCTCTTTGCCACGCTACGGTGCTAGTGAGCCAACTTTCGAAGTGACGACGCGAGCGAAGTTTTTACCGGAATTAATCGCGGTGCCGTAATCGGTTGTTAGAGCTACCGTTGAGGTAAGGGCTCCTTCCAAACTTTTAGTTTGCATTTAGGACCTTGTATGTGAATTTGTGGAAAAAAAATTTGGTGGTTTATGCTTAACTATTTGGAGTTTTGATTTGGTGTTTTATGGGTGAAAACTTTGGAAAATAAATTTGATGTGTTTGAGGTGTGGATTTTTGGAAAATGAATTTAATGTGTTTATGGGTGAAATTGTGGAAGTTGAATTTAATGGGATTTATGTTTGGAAATGTGGAGTTTTGAATTTGGTAATTTATGGTTGAAAATTTGGAGATTTAATTTGGTGATTTATGGTTGAAAACTGGAGATTTAATTTGGTGGTTTATGTTTGGAAATGTGGAGTTTGGAATTAATGTGATTTATGTGTGGTTTTGCGGAAAATGAATTGATGAAATTTGGTTTGTATTGTGAATTGAATTTAATGTGAATTGTGGATTAAATTTGATGTGGGTTGAGGAAAATCTGTTTTGAGTGTACTCTGTGAAATGTTTTGAAAAACCATTATCGTGAAATGAGTATTAAAAAAGGGAAATCTTTTAATAGCTGCATTTACGTAATGGTTGTGGGGATTCATGTTTGGTGTGATTGATGTGTTCATAATTACTATTATGAATTTTGAGATGTGTTTTCTGTGTGGATTTTGTGGGATTATGAGTAAATATGTTAGAGTATGCTCTGTGTTGAATTTGAAAAACCATTATTGTTAAATGAGTATTAAGAATGGAGAATCTTTTAATAGCTGCATTTATGTAATGTTTGTGGTGAAAAGAGTCATAGTATGCTCATGCATTTTCATAGTACATGGTAACCGTGATGGGCCATGGTGATAGTGGTGTCCGTGATTGGCCACGGGATGATGCCATGTGAATTGTTGGTTCATCTTATCCTTACAACGGTTATCCTATCTTGCTGATCTGTGAGAGATTGCACTCTAGAATGTGTTGATCTGTGAGCGATTGCACTCTAGAAAATAGTGTAGGTCCATGATAGGCTACATAGGAGTAAATTGTGCGGGCTAGTGATAGGTGGCACCTTGGTAATTAGTACTGGCCCGTGATAGGCAGTACAATTACGATTTACGCCCCTTCGAGGAGGGTTTTGGTTTGGAATTTCAGAATCATGTGCATTGGCATATACGCATTGCATTATGGTGCTTGGCACGCGAGTCATGTTTGATATATTGTGATGGTTGTATATACATACTCGGTTGTTGTTTGTATTTGTACCGTAATTGATGAGTGTGATTGATTGACTTTGTGTGGTAAGTGTTAGAATGATTTTGAAATATTTTCAAAACTGAAAAACTGCTATTTTCACAGTTGTATTTGAATACAACAGGGTTGTAGTCGAATACAGTTATGTTGTATTAGCTACTGACTTGTGAATTCACACTTGTATTCGGCTACGGGGATGTTGTAGTCGAATACATATATCAAATTTTTGCCACTGACTTCGCAAATGTATTTGAATACAAGGAGGTTGTAGTCGAATACAAAAAGTGCAAGATTTTTCACTGTTTTCGCATCTGTATTCGAATACAGTTGTGCTATTTGTGCTGTTTTCGCATCTGTATTCGAATACAACAGATATGTATTCGAATACAGTTGTGCTGTTGTGCTATTTTTGCTGTTTTTTTTTGCTACTAACTTGTGAAATGACACTGTATTCGAATACAGTTATGCTGTATTCAAATACGACAGTGCAATTTGGTCCAGAACCTCATTTTTTCAACTGGTTTATGCATGGTTGACATATGAAAACCTTTTCTAGATGTATGCTAAGTTGAAAGGTTATTTTGTGCATTAAGAATTTAAATGCTATGTGTTATTTGTTAATTTCAGTTGGTGACCTTTACAATTATTGTGGAAATATGGGCTTTTGCCCTCAGATGAGGACCAGGATTGTTCTAAGGCGTGGCACAACGATGGGTTGGTTTTGTGATTGAAAGCATTAGGGCTTGATGTCGCTCGGGGATTCTCAGTACTCAGTCATCCTCAGTTAGATTAATGATCAACTTAGGGTTTTATTTAAGAATTTTATTTATTTTTCCCTTTCTTATTTCAAGTTGTTGTTGCAAAGGGAACTTCTGTATTTGAAACAAATTATTTGAGCCGGTGAATTTTATATTTGAATATTTTAGATTGTCGTCTCAAAAACCTTTCTAATTTGTTATAATTATGATGTAATTAATTATGACTTTTGTCGTTTGTGTTACAACTTGGTATTTTACCAATTTTGGTTTTGAAAAAAAAAAATACACTCGCGCT
Organism: Cicer yamashitae; assembly: GCA_037974755.1. Classification (NCBI taxonomy): domain Eukaryota; kingdom Viridiplantae; phylum Streptophyta; class Magnoliopsida; order Fabales; family Fabaceae; genus Cicer; species Cicer yamashitae. The sequence continues at coordinate 40,521,769 of JBBPBQ010000004.1, forward strand.
GTTAAAAAATCGGGATATTACAGATTAAATATTACTTTTAACTCTACTAAATATTGTTCTTTAACATCATGATTGTGTGCAATTCAAAGTGGAGATCATGATTGTGTGCAATTCAAAGTGGAGATCAAAATTACACAACTTCAATATTTGAGATACTACAAATACGAGAAAATTGAGGGGAAAAAATCGTGGAACCACTATAGTCTATATTGCAAAGTAGAAATAAATTCACGATTAAATTTTCTGTGCTTAAAAATATATACCATTTATTGTTTTAGCCTCCCTAAGAAGTAGTTGAGTGGGCTTGACTTTATAGATTTCGTATTCAAGTCCTCCTAATGTTATTAGATGATAAACGTAGATTCTTTAATAAATATTTTTAAATCTAAAAATATTATTTATTTTAAACTAGGGTACTATTCTCTCACTTTGAAATTGTTATATCGAAGGAAAAAATAAAAATAGTTTATTATTTAAACTCTAAAATATAAAACTAAAAATAATCGCCTTTTTAGTTTTTGTTTAGGCCTTGAAATATTTTAATGTTTGAATTAGTCTTTATACAATATATATTTTAGGGAGAAAACTCAATATGAGTCACATGTTAAACGATGAAAATCAAAATAAATGTATTAATTAATGTAAGTTGGGTCTAACAAAAAGAAATAGGCCATCATAACATATATGATGAACCATATTTCAAATTCAATTGGGAGAGGTGTTTACTTTAGTGCTCGATATGAAAAAATGAAAAAACACATGGAAAAAAATCAACATAAAAGTCTATTATGAAGACTAAAACTAAAATAAGAAGAAAAAAAAACAAATTTTTAATATTTCCAGAATTAAAAATATATATAACTTTTATATAAATTAAAAGCAAAAATTGTTTGGTATATTTACTTGAAATAAATTTCAACAAAAATAAAATAATTTGTGTGTTTCATTTGTCATATCATAGAATCATGAAATAGTTAGATGAAAATGAAATTGCATAATTGCATAGTTGAGTGAAAATGTTCAACTAATAATTGATATTATTAATTTCACTCTTTGTCACGGATTAACAAGAGCCTTCAAGAAGATGAGTAATAAGAGAGCATCAAGAAGATGAGTAATGAGACATACTTCTTTCCATTATGCATCATACCATAGATCAAGAAAATGAACAAACTCACGTTATTGGTCGAACTAACATCAAGGCTATTTTACTAGATATGATTATAGCAGCAATCGACACATCTGCTACTGCAATTGAGTGGACCTCATTCGAGCTTTATCAACATTTGAGTCTAGTTCGAGGAAGCAACTTATTTGTTAAATATTTATTAAATAAAAGTTTATTATATAAGTGTTTATTTAAGTTATTCTGATAATTATAAAACTAAAATAGCCAAATTATTTTTAAATAAGTTGTAAGTATCTTTTATAAGTTGTCATGGGAACCTAGTTAAAATAAGTAAAAATAATTTATAGATATATTATAAGTTATGGTTCTCAAATACTTTAAAAATATTTATGTTCTAAAATAAGCTTCGATAAGCTCTAAATCAGCTCTTAAAAATGCATCATTTGTATATTTTTAAGTTGCATTAACCAAAAATTAAGGCAACTATCATAATAATAATAATAATAATAATAATAACAATAATAATAATAATAATAGTAATAATAATAATAATAATAATAATAATAATAATAATAATAATAATAATAATAATAAGGTTTAAAGAAGTTTTTGGTCCTTGCAAATATGATTCGTTTTGATTTTAGTCCCTGTAATTTTTTTGGTTTGATTTATACCCTTACAAATTCTAACAAGTTTTAAAAAAGTCCTTTTATGAATCTTTTTTGTTAAAAAATGGTGACATGGCTAATTTGGATGAAGTGGCACATGGTGACTGTGTAATTGTTGTTGACTAGACAATATTTAATATTAAAAATTAAAATTCATTTTATTAACTCATTTAATTATTTAATTATAAACTTAAAACTAATTAATTAATAAATAAAACAATTAAATAATAAAAACTCAACAACCTTCATCTTCAACCTTAATTTCTTCATCTTCAAATAACAAATTTTGATATTTGGATCCAAACCCTAAAAATTCAAATCTCTTATTTTTTTTACACCACACCTTGTTGTTTCACCTCAATCTAAACAAGGATCGTTAATGACACAACAAAGATTGTTATTGAGCAGAACAACTGAATGCAAATGATTTAATACTTAAATGAGTTATATCATTAGTCTTGTTATTGTATGGTTGGTGATATTCTATGAAAGGCCTGTTGTTGAAGATGGAATCTTGGCAATTTAATGGACTTGATTTCTTAATGTTTTATGATATTGTTATGTATGACGTTATGTGCCTATTTTAAATGTTAGTAAAACAATATTTTCCACTACTAAGCAAAAATTACTTTATAGTACACTTGAACATGATTTAACTATTGTGCTATATGATTTGCTTGTAAGATATGTGTGTTAATTTTTAATATATATGATGAATAAGTTTTTATTTTGACTCTTCAATATATATATATATATATATATATATATATATATATATATATATATATTATTATTGTGTATTTACATTTGGTTCATTTTATAAAATAAAATACTAAACTATTATACAATTTTTATTGATAACAAAACATAATATTTATCGCAAATTTGTTACCGTTAAAACGTTTACCAACGGAAATGAGTTGTCACTTAAATGTATAACAACATAATGTAAAATCAAATGTTTAAAGCAACAGACAAAACTCTGTCACTATATTTTATAGCGATGACGAGAATCCGTAGGTATTGAGTAATTATATACCATGAAAAATAAACTACGTCGATATAGATAATTTTGTCTATATCTTTAGTTTTTATGCTTTTAAAATTTGGTGAAATTTCTTGTAGTGTGTATATGTGCTAATGCGATACTTTCAATATTTTTGTGATTTTTCAATGAGATTTGAAAATAATTTTACATTTTTATTTAAATGATTTTCAGTTTGCTGTAAATTTTTTTTAAAAATATTATAAAAATGTTACCAAGTATTTTGGTGCAAGATTTCACACTTCCAACCAATGATGATCATTTGTCGTGATGGATCTGATTTTGCTCCATTCCATATTCCACACGACAACACCTGCGCCAATGCTACTGCGATCATCGTAACTGACTAGTAATTTGTCCAACTGCCAGCATGGTTACGCCATTAAATTGTGGACCATTTAGGTTTTACAAATTTAATGGCACGGGGTGGTTTTCAAAATTGGTGTCCACAATAGCTTGTGTTGATATTTGTCTCCTTTCATTAATTTCATTTTCGCAAGGCATGGAATGCCTCATCAGCTCTCTTAACCTAGTTACAAGAAATGATACATTAATAAATTCACATTTAATAACATAAAAAGGTAATATAATACATAAACGCAATATATTTATAAATATGAGAAGTTAGTCAAATAGATTCTCATCATTTAACATGATTATATATTATTTTTAAATTTTTTTTTTTAAAGAAAATTGTAACAAACATGTAAAATTTCTGAAAAAATTATTATTTTAAAAATAATTTGTAACATACTTATAAATATACTTTTTGTTGGATTTACATTCTAAACATTTTGTGTTTCAACATAGTATTGATGAGTTAAGATTTTTTCTATTTTTTTTTAAATGAAAAATATTATTATTTTTTTTGTATAAAGTCAATGTGTAATTTATGTCACATATTTTAAAAATGTGTGTAAATATAAACACAAAATTATACTACTTTTGTTATTTATTATAAGCCTCAATGTTTTGTTCACTCTTATTAAGAAAAATTGGTAGAATAGTTAAGTATTCATTTTATGTATTAATGTTCCTAAAATAACATTTGAATTTGAATGTCTAAATTTTGATTTTTTTTTTTCATATTTCAAGAAAAATTAGTAGTATTAATAAGAGGTATTAAAAAATAATAATAAATGCACGTAGTAAATTGTAAGAGTGTTTATATTTAGAAGCAAATGTTTTTTACGCTACAATTTTATTTTTTGCAAAGAATGTTTATAATTAGAGATACATAGTGTAATGAAAGAATGGAGAGAATCTTAATTCATGGGACGCACTTATAAATATTTTGGTTAAATATTATAATAATCTTTAATTGTGATTGGTTGATAAGAAAATGATCAAAATGAATGCCTATGCTATGGATTTGGTTACCCAATTCTCTATGATATACTCCTCCATCTTACAATGAATTTTTTTAAAATATGTTTGCACATATATTATGAAATGTCATAATTAGAAGAAATAGAAAAATAACTTTTCTCGAACTACACATTTAAACTATTATTAATGTGTGATTCTCACTATCATTAATGCAAAGTACAATAATACAATTTCTTTTCTAAATTATATGTCATTCTAGTAAAATATATTTGTCTAAATTATAAGTCATTTTACAATATCAATGAATCATAAATACTTATTTTACTATTATGTCATTTGTCATTTATTATTCTCTAGTTTTTCAAATTTTTTTTTTATCTTAGAAGAGATGGTAAATTCCACCAAAATCAACTCACCCAACTGTGTGGTCCCGGATTCGAATCCGAAATAAGACGTTCAACCTAACAACATCGGCATTTTTCAGTTGAGCTAGGGTTTAAGGACAACTTTCCAATTCTTTTAATTTGTGTTTCTCATACCATTATTGGAAGATATTTTTGTAAAATAATAATTAATTTCTCTTTTCCATACAACATTTCTTAATTCGTGTAACATTGTCAAAGTCATTTACAATTTGGGACAGATGAAGTACTTTAGAAGTTGTCTGCATAGTAATAATTGAATGGTACTATCGATAAAAAAACAATTAAAGTGACATTTATATATTTTTGCTAAAGTGACATTCGTTGTGAGACAAATGACACAGTCTAATTATATTTATAAGTATTTGTTGAAAGACAAAATTTGTTCTTAAATATAAACATTCTTTAAAATTATTAAATATATTTATATTTTTAAAAAAATATATCTCTTATTAATATTATTAATTTATCTTCAAAAATTAAATTAAATACATTATATATGAAGGATATTTTGAAAACATCTACACAAACATTAGAAATAACAAAAGCACAAACATTAGAACTCTAAGTTGTTCCTATATATAAAATTAGTAACCGTTTTATATATAGGAACAACTTGTGAAATAACATTAGAAACAATAGAACTCCAAGTTGTTCCTATATATAAAACTATCTACAAATGCACAAACAATCAGTCACTAGTTTAGAGGTATTTAAAATTGGCCACAAATATCGGACCAACTTGGAGTTCTCGTTAGTCCTCAAAATGAATTTGTATTATGAAAATTAAAACTAAAACAACAAGGAAAAATAAGCAAATTTTTAATATTTTAGGAACTAAAACCAAATAAAGAATTTCATAGAAATTTAAAGAAAAAATAAGTAATTTACTTGGAAAAAATTTAAAAAGTAAACAATTTTTATGTGTGATTTTTAATTTGCATATTCTTTCACGATTTTGTTAAGTTTGTGAAAATGTTGAATTGATAATTTACATTATTAATTTAACTTATTGATAGGGATTAACACGAGCTTGCAAGAAAATGAGCAAATCACTTGATGAGGTGTTGGAAGTAATAATAACAGAGCATGAAGAATCTACTAATATAGACAAAACACGTCATGAGGACTTCGTTGATATACTTCTCTCAATTATGGACCATAACATAGATCAAGAAAATGAACAAAGTCATGCTATTGATCGAACTAACATCAAGGCTATTTTACTAGACGTGATTTTAGGAGCAATCGATACATCTACAAACGTAATTGGGTGGACTTTCTCCGAACTTTTAAGACATCCAAAAGTGATGAAAAATCTTCAAAATGAGATAGAAAAGGAAGTAGGAAAGAAGAGAATGGTAGAAAAGAAAGATTTGAAGAAGTTTAATTACTTAGATATGGTAATTGATGAAACCTTAAGGCTTTATCCTGTTGTACCCTTACTACCTCCTCGTGAGTGTAGAGAGAACATAACAATTGATGGTTATTTTATTAAAGAAAAAACACGATTAATTATAAATGCATGGGCAATAGGTAGAGATCCAAATGTTTGGTCAGAAAATGCTGAAGAATTTTATCCAGAGAGATTTGTTGATAAGACAATGAATTATCAAGGACAAGAATTTGAATGTATACCATTTAGTTCTGGTCGTAGAGGTTGTCCTGGGATTCAATTGGGTTTGGTTACAGTTAGATTTATTATAGCTCAATTGGTGCATTGTTTTAATTGGAAACTTCCTTATAATATTAGTCCTTCCAATTTGAACATGGATGAAAAATTTGGACTCTCTATACCAAGAGCTCAACACTTGCATGCAATACCTAGTTTTCGTTTGGCAGGTGATGCCAAACATGAATAAGTCCAACACTATATATGTTTTTATTCAACAAGTTTATTACTAGTAAAGATGCTATAAGTTTAGTATGTATAATGATGTTTGTATAAAATAAGTTAATGATCAATATTGTTGGTTCTTTACATATGTTAACCGTCAACATTTGAGTGTATTTGGAATTAGCAACTTATCGTTTCAATTTTTTATCAAATATGAGCTTATTATATACATTAGCAACTCATTTTGAAATTCATTGTCATTCTTCTTCCTCTAGTGGCCGCAGCCCCCAAAAACAAGTTGACAATTCCCAAAATCTCCCTCATGCAGATTCATATGAGAAATAGGGACAAAGAGAGATTTAATAAAAGAGAGAACTAAATTAATGAGATATGAATATTTTCTATTAACAAAAACAAGACATGAGTAATGATTAGAGAAGCCGTTTCAAAAAGAAAAAAAAATAATGTAGCAATAACCGTTATCTTTAGTGATCAAAATTTATGGAAATTTTGTTTATTTTAGAAAAATTATGGAAAATATGCCCAGTGATTGAAATCAATACAGTTATTCTTAGTTTTGAAATCAAATTAAGTTAAATTAAATTGAAAATAAAAAATGACTATACCAATTGATGATTAGAAGTTCTTATGCCTCTAAAATTGGGTTTTTAAAAATTGTATTTTACTTTTATAAAATAATAAAACTAAAAAATGCGTTTGGCAATACTTTTTATATTCAGATGTTTTTTAAATTTTTTTGATCGTTTCTTTTTAAAAAGAGAAGAATGGAAACATCTTTTTGATGTTTTGCTTCTCTGTATTGAGTTTCAAAAAGAGACTCAAAATTGACACATTTCATTAATGGCATTAATGTAAATATATAAAAAAAATACTCTAATTTTATAATATTATGTTTTTTTTGTTGAAGTTTAGTAGTCTTTTTCTTAGTATGAGTGTGTGTTATTTTTTATTTTTTGTTTTCTGAGTGGGTCTGTCGGATGGTATTCATGTTTGATGTTTTGTTTTTTGTTGGTAAATGTTATTATTAATAATACTTAAGTGATAAATGTTTTTTTTTATATAAAAAAAAAAACCATAGTGATAAAATTCACACTTATTAATTGTAAAAGATTCTATATTCTAACATCTACCGCATATAAAATATTTTTATAACAATTATATGAGTTGTATTTACGGCTTTATTAATCAGTATATAATAAATATTAAATATGACAATTAAACTCAGATTTAATAGATACTCACAAAAAACATTTATAAAAGTAAAAGTCAAAATATGCACTATGAATTAAGCACAGACACAAATAACTATCTCTAAAATCGAGCGACGATAAACATTCTAGTATCCACCTCTACCATATAATTTAATTTTATATCAAAATTAATTAATTTATAAGCTATGAAGATATGAAATATTTTTATAAGAATGTCCACACATTTATCACAAACATAAATTTGATTATAATAAAAAGAATTAAGGATTAAATATGTTTAAAATATTCTAAACATCTCTTCCACACAAATTTTTTTTATAAAAATAAGTGAATTAAATATATTATTTAAAACGGTAAATGAGATAAAAACAATTTAAATGAATGATTTTAATGTTAAAATAACGGTTCTAAAATATTTATCTCGGATGAATAATAAAAAGAAAGGTGTAAGACGATTAGATTTATAACAAATATATCAATTACAAAAATCTCTCTTGTTTAAAATATATCAATTTGTAAAAAAATATATATATCATGAATTTTTTACTTATTAGTATTTCATTTAATAAAAGATATTTTAAAAATTAGATTACCAAACAATTTTTTTCATTTTGTTTTATTTCTAGAACTGTTTTGAAAAGTTAGATTACCAAACACAATTTTTTTGTTATTCTCTTCTTAAAAGTAGTTTTTAACACCTAATTTTAAAAACTAAAATCAAAAATTGATTTAAACAAGCCCCCCAGGTTTGTTGAAAGGAATCTCCATGACTTCAACTATGAGAGTCTAATAGTAGCTTCTCCACCATAGATGGTTGTGGTCTCGACAAGTAAAAATTCTTTAAGGTGGTACACTACTAGAAAAATTAATTTTAGCGTCCACATTTAGCGTTTACTTCCGACACTGACGATATTTAATGCCAGTCAAACAAATGCTAAATATGGTTGACGCTTGAATATTTTAATATTTTATTCAACTTGTTAGCGTCGAAGGCTCTGGATGCTATATTTTTTTATTGATAAAATTTAACATTATTTCTTTTTTTCCTGTACAACGTATCCTAATTCGTTTTTTTATCTCACCTGATTTTTCCACTCACCCTCCTTCACTCTTTTTTCACTTACACATTTGTTCCTGCTCTCATTGACGGCGGCAGCCTTGCCGGCAGCAATAAGTTCACGGTTTTTGTCACGATTCCTCTTCTTTCCCTCACATTCCTCTCGTTTTCCCTCACTCACCAGAAAACCCACCACCACCAGTAGAAAAACGTCCATCTTGTTTGCCCTCAATCATTTTCTCACTCACCACCCAATGTCGCGAACCCACCACCGCTACCACCATCTGTGTTTTTCCCGGACTCACCACAAATCTATTAATCCTTGGTATGCTATCAATTATTCTCATTTTATGATTTTCATGAAAAGAAATTTATGATGGATTTTTGTTTTCTCAATAGCAATTTCAGTTTGTGAATATAAATTTAGGTATTTCTCTTTTCTCAATAGGAATTTAGGGATTTATTTTTTCTTAAAAGCATTTTTTTTGTAGAAATTTAGGTTTCATATTTTGATAGGGTTCATTTTGTTTGAAACGTTGTTGTTTACGTCTCTTCATTTTGTTTGAATTTATTTTTCCTTTGGCTATTGAAATGTGTCGGAAGGTTTCTAATAAAATCTAACAAAGTCACATATGGTATGTTTTTTTGATTTTTTGTTTGCTTATATTATGTGTATTTATACTTATTTCTAATAAAATTAACAATTCCCTTTTACTTCTCTCTTTGTGTTTATATATTAGTGTGTCTTTGTTATGTTATTATGATAATAATGTGATCTTCAGGGTTGATATAATATTATATCTATGTAAAGAAAGTAATTTTCATGTAGTTCTCGGAATTTCCATCTTATGTGGTCTTCATCATTGAATTATTTTATTTATATCATCTAATGCATAATGCAGTGTTAGTAATTGTTATTGAACCTTGAGAGAAATCTGTAATTAAACTCTAAACTATAGTTGACGGTTGGTACTCTTTTGGAAAATATTTCGAGCACTTGCCATCTTTCATGCATGAGGATTTTGGATTGGTATATTCACACGAACCATGTACCATGAAACTTGTAACAAACATTTACAATTTTTGGATATAAACTACTATCAGGTAGCTCTGCAGAAATGAATTTGTCATTATCACTACCTGTCTTCAGTGTATTTGAACCTTCAAGCCATAGAAAAATGTGTGTGTGGAAGGTCACTCTTCTGAAACACTATGGTATATGTCCTTAATTAAGAAATTTTAAATTTATGCACATGAATTTGTAATCTTGATAAATTTAGTTAAATAGATAAATTATAATGAATAGCAGTTAATAATACTTGCAACAACTTCTTCAAGGATTTTTTCCTTTTTAAAATCAAGCATCATGTGATCAAGCTTTGCCTTATATACTCTACAAACAATGTCTCGACGATCACTAGTTGTAAGGCCTCTAATAGAAACAAAGTCATTTATTTATGACAAATTAGCATTGCATGTGATGAACAAATCAAGATACCTAAAATTTTTGTAAATTGTCATTGCATCTTGAAAGTTGTTAAAAATGTAACATGGTCCTCCAATAAAAGAGGAAGATAACATAACACATTTTTCAATTGCAGATGGTTGATTTTCTCCAATATGTACTGCTTCATGTAAACTACTTAAAATATCACACCTAATTGTTGATTGATTCATACGTATCTAGTATAATCTCTGTGACTCTACCATGGAGAAAAGATCAACAACAAACTGTTGAAATAACCTGCCAGCATTTAAAATACTTATGTGTTCGAATTTTCTTTCTTGTACGCGAAATGCAATAAAGTGTCTCAATGTAACACGTATTTTCTTCTGTCTTCCTTCTTTGATAAAATTCTCTTTGATAGGAAAATTTTCTTGATATTGATCCTCATCAAATGAGAACAACAACACACTATCAATGCAGCAACCTTGTCACATGAGGGCATATTATGTGTTTTTGGATCCTTTGTCTTGTTTCTAAACAACCTTAGACAAAAATTGGACATGTTGTTTTGTTTTATGTGGTACGAATTTTTCTAAAAGACTTAGCTAAGACATTATATTTACCAACCATTTTTGAGACATCTTCAACTAATGTTCTATCTAAACATTTTTGTTGTTCTTTTAATCTGTACAATGTTAAAAAACAATCACATAAACTTATAAATTGTAAAATTAATTGAATATAACGTACCAACTAAGATTTATAACTGAAATGATTAAATCTACTAGAAATCTCATTCACGGTGTCATAAAAATAAAGTTGGACAAATTTGGGAGCTACTTCTTCCTCTGGTATTAGACTATCAATTTTGTTGAAAATTTGTCCACTAAGAATAAACTGTGGAGGGACGCCACTCACACCACTTGAGTTTGATTAAATTTTTCCACCAATAGAGGTAAAACAGAACATACTATTATTTGCTTGAATGTTTTCTTTAAAATATTTACTCCTTGTATCTTTTCCATTTATTAAGCTCATTAGCAAATTAGGGGTCTTTTTAAGAATGGGATTTGTACTATTCATTTCATAAGGGAAAACTTAGGTAGATTTGCTATTTGCAATTTTTTCAGCTCGCTCCTCATACCACATTTGGGCACCACACTCAGAATAAGTATAAAATGGATCTCCAAAATCTACTTTCTGTCAAAAATAACAAAGTAATTATTTATACGTTAAAATAAATAATGATATTAGTAGTGATGTGGTGTTCATTATAAAAGTTTTGAGTGATATGTTGACCTTGAGTTTCAGCTTGTGCGAATTTTGCGTAGTGGAAAGTACGCATTTGTTCGTTTGTGCTTGTACTTCCTAAGTTAAAGTATACAAATTAAAATTACGGTTAAGAATGATCTTTTAACAAACATAAATTTAATTGAAAGAATGTATTTATTAGAGAAATTACATACCTTCATTGTTCACTGCCGATGTTGAATCACTAGGGAAATTGATTGCGAAGGAAGGAATAGATTGAAGAACGTGTGTAGCTTGAGATAAACGTTTTGAAACTTGTAAAGAAGTTTGATTTATTAATTCGGACATAGGAGTTGCATCCATGAATTTACTATAAGCTATATAATGTAATTAATAAATAAATTTTAATATATAGAAAGGAACAAATATGATTTGATGTATGTATAAGATTGCCAAACCTAAATCAATGTAACTGACATTTGATTTGCTGCTACAACCATTCAGATTTTTCTGTTTTTTTACTAAACCTCATTGATTCACTCTCAATATGATTAAAGTTGGTTGTTCCATCTTGCTCTACAATAATTGAAAAGCACGGTAATATGAAAAAAAAATTGGAATGAACAACAATTTAATGTACGCAATGAAGTATAATTATTTGTTGTTGTCTTAGCAAGTGTTATATGAGACAATGGAGTCTTTGCAAAATTAGTTTGTCTTGTAGATAAAGCTTTGTCGAGAGCTTTTCACATATGGGGAACGAATTGCATTTTCATCTAACAATGATTGAGCAAAAGAAACATCATGTTGATTTGTATATAGTAAATAAAGACTTTTACTTTTTGATGATACCTCCCGTGCATTTTTTCTTTGAGCTATTGTTTAAACATTCCTTTGAAGATACCAATTCATATATGAACTTTGATGAGACTGTTGGATCTGTTGGTGTCAATTGCTGCAAGACTTTAATCGTAAAGTTGTTGATGAAGATTATATGTAGCAAATTCCAAAGCGTGTTGTTACACTAGCCTTTAGGTTCGATTCGCCCCCACCAATCGGATGCAAATGAGTTAACCAGTAAATCCCCTTCAGGGTACTTTGGAAAACCTTGATATGATTTACGCTATCACACCAAAAGTATATTTCAATAGTATGTTACAAAAGAATGTTTCATATCCTTCACTCATGCATTAGAGAAGAATAAGATGACTTTAGAATATAAGAATGCACTACGCGAAAAAACGCATTTTACAGCGCTTTTTTTAAGCCATTTACAGCACTTTTTCAAAAAAATAAGCGTTGTAGTTACTAGCGCTGTAAAAAGATACAACAGCGTTTTTTTAAAAAAAAAAGCGCTGTAAAAAAGGTGGATATATTGTGCGCTTGTTATACGCATTTTACAGCGCTTTTTAAAAAAGCGCTGTAAATCCTTGTAACAATAGATGCATTATTATGCCCCTATTACAGCGCTTGTTTGAAAAAGCGTTGTAATAGGTGTATTTAATTGTTTTATTATTATCCACCTATTACAGCGCTTTTCCAAAAAAGCGTTGTAATAGGTGCATTCATATAGATAATTTGTTATGCACCTTTTACAGCGCTTTTCCACAAAAGCGCTGTAATAGGTGCATTTATATAGATGCATTGTTATGCACCTTTTACAGCGCTTTTTTCAAAAAGCGCTGTAGTAGGTGCATTCAATAGATGCATTATTATGCACCTTTTACAGCGCTTCTTCAAAAAAGCGCTGTAGTAGGTGCATTCTAATGCACGTTTTACAACGCTTTTTTGAGAAAGCGCTGTAAAAGGTGCTTTTTTTTTTAGTTTTATTAAATATTCTGTAAATTTTAAAAAGCGCTTTTTTAGAAAGCCCTGTCTTTTAATCCAGAATCAGTTCACAACAACAGATTCACTATATTTTCATCAGTACACAAGAATCAGTACACAACAACAACAGATTCACTATATTTTCATCAGTACACAAGAATCATTACACAACAATCAGTTCATATTTACATATTCACAACAACCCAGAACTACATATTCACAACTACCTATTCATATAACTATCAGATTCACTATATTTTCATACAACTACATATTCATATTCACAACTACATATTCACAAACAGCACAGAACTACCATATCCCTTGCAGCATGCCATTTCCCAACAAATCAAATAATATTCATTTCAATCACATACTGACACCAGTCTTCCTTTATCTCTGTTAGATCTTCTTCAGAATATGTTAGACTGGAATTGTCAAAGTACTGTGCGATATAAAAATTGAACATAAATAAGTTAGAATCAAATATATACATAGTTTATATATGAAAATCAAATAATTAAAATACCGTACCGTTTCTGGGATTATAATTTGATTCTTATCAACAATCTCCTTCATGAATCGCAATACATAGTACCCACAATCGATGTTGTTAGTTTGACGAGGGCACTATAAAATAAAACATATAAGTCAATAATTATTTGTGCATTGATTGTAAGTGAAATTTAAAAGCATATATTTCAAACCTTTATTGGAATCCATGTGATGTTATTTGACTTTAGCTTCGACACTGTCGCACCTCTTTGAGCTCGAAAAACTTGTAAAGCACTATCGAATAAATAAATGTGATTATTATAGCATTAACAAACACATTATTTATATATATATGTAAAAAATAAATGAATATTACTTACGTGTCGAACAAAGTCTTTATCTCGGGGCGATTGTTGTAATGGTCGTGCAAGGGATCTAGGTAGTATATAACTTTAGAGGTCGCATTGATTGCAATTAGCACCCAATGTGCCCTACAACAACAAAAATTTAGTTTACACAACTAATAAATTAAGATCTCATAAATTAAAAAAGATATAAATAAAGAATATATAATTACGTACCCTGAATTATATGGTGCAAGGAACAACTTATCATTCTCTTTATTTCCTAATAGTATATCTAAAACGTATTTCTTTACATTCACTGGATCGTGTTTAAGCATCGAAATCGTATGCGGAGACAAGAATGAAAGTTTATTTGACAATCTGCGCGTGCACACGAACTTCTCATACAAAAACCTTCAATGAAAATTTCAAATTAGATTAATTACCAATAAATTAAATTAATTACAAATAAATGCGATGAAAAGTAATTTTTACCTCATGTATAAGGTGATGACTGTAGCACTCAGCTCCTTATGGTCGAGAAGTTCGTATATGTGCTCTTTTTCAAAAAATTCTTCACACGCATCTCCGAATAGAGCTTTATCCATGCTTATTATTCGTGAATCGTTGTCGCTGCCCATATTTTTTTTTTTTGCCTATATGTCAAGACACGACCCATATCGAGCAAGTCGTGGCTGACTTATTTTAGGAGCAAGAGCAGCAACTGATTTTACACGATCCAGTTTTTTAGCATCAACAACTTTGGCCGCTTTATTACCCTCCAGCTTTTGCAGTTTGCCAGCTTTATTACCCTCCAATTTTTGAAGTTTGCCGGCTTTATTTTTACCACGAACATCCAGTCGTGGTGCGGCAGCTGGCTTGCTGGCTTGCTGTGCGGGTGGTTTATTAGATTGAATCTGAAAAAATGAGGTTAATCACTTTATTAGTTTATTGAATCTGAAAAAATGACAAACCTTACAGAATAAATGTGACAAACCTTTTCGGGCAATGTGACTGTTTCGTTTCTGGGAAACTTCTTATCATTCCCTTTAGACTTTGTTTGAATCTAAATAAATGTGAAATTAAAGTTAACATCGGAAAAAATTCAGCAATTAAATATAATCAATTAAACATACATTTCAATTAATTAAACATACCTTGTCAAGGGCAACAAGATGTTTGGGCCATGCCACGTAGCTGCCAATTGCTTCGCCCAAATAATTCAGATATGCATCGTTGTTCGGTACAGGCAATGGTGCATTTCGTTCCAAAGCAATAACTGGCGATACTTTGACATGGCCCGTAGGGATTGGTGTGTTGTGCAATACTTCGTCCGGAGTATTGCACAATGTTCCCTTTCCGACCTTCCGATGAGTAGGGGAGGATAAGTATAGCACGCATGGAGTAACCCCCTAAATCAATGGCTAATACATAAGTATGTGAAACAATTAGCTTGAATGGATTTCTTATTTTATTAAGTAGTTAATTACCTCAGGAAGACTGTTGAGACCAACGTTGCAACTTGCGTTTTCACTCTCCATGTGAATTTCACGTTGGGGCTGGTCCGCAAGTTGCTTGTCTTTATTTGTCTTCACCAAGAGGGCCACTTGCTCCGTTAATACTTTGATCTTCTCTAATACTTCCTCGTTAGATGGATTTTTGCGCTTCTCTTGTGAAAAATAACTTCTAGGAGTTACGCCAAATCCTTTCCCCCTCACGCGGCCGGAATATTCAGGAACATTAAACACTTTACCTAGTATGTCCCTGCAACTTGCCTTGTTGTCCTCTTGATTTTCCGATTCAAGATTCGCCTAAAATACACATAGGATTAAAAAGATAAGTTCAATAACATTTTTAAAATACAATATTAAAAAATATTAAAGTGATAAATATACTTACACAAAGTTCTATTACTTTTTGAACATTTTTGTTATCAACCACTCCGTCTTTATTTACACGAGCTTCCTTCCACAATATATGATGACCCAACGGTTGATCGGATTGGGTGTATTGTAGCTATTCTCGTTAAGATAATAAACAAAATATTAGTTAGATAGTATAGTTTATAATGTACCACATTAAATAAAAGTGATGTTTAATTACTTACAAGTTTTTGCTCTAGACGAGCATATCCCATACGAGATTTCTTGTATGGGTGGGGAATAATTTTTGCCCTCTCGCGATTTGCCTTACTAGTATTCTATATAAAAAAAATTAATCACAAATGCTAATAAATTAATCACTTACAACAAATGCGGGGTCGGAACGTTTTGATACGAATGCGCTCCATTCCTCATTTGATATATAATGTTTATATATTTTTGGAACTTCTGCATTCGTATTTCCTTCACGGTCTTTTAAATAGCAATTTGAGAGGTGAGATCTAAAGCCCCGGTGGATTTTCCCGGCAACTCTGAGCACGTAACTCTTTCTCACCTCATCAACAACAAAAGCTGTCTGCAAACCAAATATATATATAGTTTGACTAAAATACTTCAAAGCAGTATGTAAAAATTTATAAGTAATAGGGTGGAGTAAAAAATTACCTGTATATCAGCCCAAAATACATCTTTGGCATCCTTCAATGCCTTATCTCTGCAATCATCTATTGTGATGGGGATATTTTGACGAACAACAGCTCCAATATAACTAACAAACATTGAACTGTTGGGGTCAATTGGCTGACCACTCTCATTCCATCGCACCTAATAAGCTCATATAGTAAGTACCTCAAATTATAAACAGCAAACAAAGTAAACAGCAAACAAAGTATAGTATAAACAGCAAACAACGAAAACAACAAACAAAGTATACCTCAAATTTTTGCCCAGTACTTCTTGCTTTTACAACATTTTGCATTATTGTTGCACCACGTTTGACTTCATTTTCGTAAGTCTTGGTGTTGCCAACTTCTTCATTTTGACAATCTAACTCCTTGTTGGTATCCATTTATCTACAACAAGTTCAACATGCAGTTCAGTATAACTTCAACAAGTTCAACATGCAGTAGTCTAAGTACGTAGCAGTATAAGTTCAACATGCATTTTAGTGAAACAAAAAACTAATAAATACAATTCCTGAAATAGCTCTTTCTAATGCTTAGGGTTACGAGTTCACAGACGAACAGCGCAGAAGACGATGAAAACGAGGACAAACGAAGACGAACGATCATAGGGTTACGGGGTTCGCAGACGAAACAAGAACGAAGACGAACTAAGTAATGATGTTTATGATGTTTACGTACGATCGTAGGTGTATGATGTTTACGTAATGAGAGTAAGTAATGAGGAGGAAACAAGGGAAACTGAAACTCTCGTAGGGTTCGTAGGGTTCGCAATGAGAAGGAAAACGTAGAGGAAACTGAAACACTCATATGAAATTTACGTAATGAAGATGAAACTGAAGAGGTTTACTGTTATATATAAAACCCTATTACAACGCTTTTTTGAAAAAGCGCTGTAATAGGTCTCATTATTTTATTTTTTAAAAGCCTACTACAGCGCTTTTTTATAAGCCTTTTAAAGCGCTTGTGAAAAAACGCTGTAAAAGACCTCCTTATTTTTATTTTTTTAAAAGCCTTTTATAGCGCTTTTATACAAAGCGCTTTAAAATGCCTCTTTGTTTTATTATATGCAAACGCTATGTGACCCTTTTACAGCGCTTGTGCAGAAAGTGCTTTAATAGACCTCCTTATTTTATTTTTCTAAAAGCCTTTTACAGCGCTTTTAAAAAAGAGCGCTGTAATAGGATTTTATATAAAAAAGGCTTCTTTGTTTTATTATATGCAAACGCTATGTGACCCTTTTACAGCGCTTATGCAACAAGCGCTTTAAAAGACCATCTTATTTTATTTTTTTAAAAGCCTTTTACAGCGCTTTGGCAAAAGAGCAATGTAATAGAGTTTTTTATATAAAAGGCTTCTTTGTTTTATTATATTCAAACACTATGTGACCCTTTTACAGCGCTTATGCAACAAGCGCTTTAAAAGACCATCTTATTTCTCTTTGTTTTATTATGTCCAAGGGTTGTGTGACTTCATTATTTTGGGATGATAAGTTAATTAAGTTCAAGAAAAATTCCAAATAATTTTGTTTTCTTCCAAATAATTAGTTAAATTATTTTTTCTTCCAAATTGTGTTTAATTATTTTTTTTTCCAAATAATATTTTTTTTCTTACAAATAATATTTTTTTTTCTTCCAAATAATACCTATATATATATCAATGCTAAATTACATGATCAACTCATATTGGGATTATCAGTTCAAGTTCAAGAACAAATCCCAGTATATAAGCAGAAAATTACATACAGTTAAAGCTAAATACCAAAATGCTCAATTCTGACATATCAAACAATTAAATTACATGAACTCAGTTCAGATCATTACATGGCTTATAAAACAATTAAACACATTAGGATGCCCTTCTTCTTTTCTTGGTGGGATTCACATTTGTTTGTCCATTAATGATACGAAACGATGGATTAATCAAAATTCACTCATCATGATCATCTCTAAGATATAAACCATCATCAGTTGAATCAATTTCATGTGGTTGAGATGTTGCAAAGAAAAGATCATTATCAACATCTTCATCATTATTGTTATCATCACTTATTTTATTGGTCGATAGGACAACATACCATTTATCATCAGCAGGATCAGTGACATAAAACACTTGTTGAGCTTGCGACGCTAAAATAAAAGGCTCATCTTTGTATCACACCCTATTAAAATCGACAAGCAAGAACCCTGACTCATCAATCTGAACACCATTATTATTATCGACCCACTTGCAACCAAATATGGGAACACGAAACATTGTGTAGTCTAGCTCCCATATGCGCTCGATAACCCCAAAATATGATAGATTTGCAAATATTGGGTTCTTGTCTTTTGCACTTGAGATATGCATCGCTTCAGCTACGAGAGTGACTTCGCTATTTTGCATAGTGGTTTGATCATCTTGTTCTTTGGTATAAAATGTGTAGCCGTTAATTACATAACCGGTGTAAGAAAAGACATGTAAACTCGGACCATTTGCTAGCCACCTCAATCTCTGTGAAATTGATCCGGGGTCTACATCAAACTTTGACTTTATGTGATTTTTTAACCATGTTATGAAACTTTGATTGTGCTCTCGAGTTATCCAATTTTGATTCCTATTCATGTTCAAACTAGATAACTGATCCATGTGTATTGTAACATATGGTTGAACCTCATCGTCATTGTGCAGAACATACAATTGTGCCTGCTCCCATTCTATCCTTGATATAGTCAATAGTCTCTTTCCAATTATCCCTTCTCCTGATAATCTTCCCGAATGACGAGACATGGGAAGCCCTATAGATTCAACATTTGACAGATATTCAGTACAAAATTCAGCAACTTCTTCGACAATGTACCATTCAGCAATACAACTTTCTGGTCGACTTCTACTTTTTACATACCCTTTTAATATTTTCATATATCGTTCTATCGGGTACATCCATCTCATATAAGCTGGCCCACAAAGTTGTGTCTACTTAACAAGATGAACAGTAAGGTGAACCATTATATCAAAAAACGAGGGTGGGAAATACATTTCAAGCTCACACAAAGTAAAAACAATTTCCCTCTGCAATGTCGGTAATGTCTGAGGATCGATCACTTTACTACCAATTTTCCTGAAGAAGAAACATAATTTAGTTATGGCTCGGCGAACTTTTTCAGGTAAAATTGAACGTATACCTATTGGTAGCAAATGCTCCATTAGAATGTGAGCATCATGGGTCTTCAAACCTTTTAACTTGAGGTCTTTCATACAAACTAAAGTTTTAATGTTTGAAGAGTATCCTTCTGGAACTTTAACTTTGTGTAGAAATTTACACAAAACAATTTTTTCCTTTCTAGATAGAGTATGAGCGGCTGGAGGTAGATATGTGTGATTTCCTTTCTTTACGAGACCCAATTCATTTCTTATTCCCATATCGACCAAGTCCAATCTTGCATTAATGCCATCCTTAGACTTTCCTGGTACATTGAGTAACGTACCAATAACACTGTCAAATACATTTTTCTCAATATGCATCACATCGAGAGAATGTCTTACATACAATGACTTCCAATATGGCAATTCAAAGAAAATTGACTTTTTCTTCCACCCAGTTTTGACCAACTCTCCCGCAAAAGGTTTGCCAAATTTATTGGTCAAACCTTGTACTTTCTCAAGTATTTGATATCCAGTCGATGCTACAGGAGCTCTATCTTCCTCTGATTTTCCATTGAATGCATTTCTCCACCCACGATACTGATGACTATAAGGTAAAAATCTACGATGTCCAAGAAATACATTCTTCTTACAATGTTTCAACCGCATCCAATTTGTACTCTCTTCACATATAGGACATGCACACTGACCTTTAATGCTATATCCTGATAAATTACCATATGCTGGAAAATCATTAATTGTGCCGAACAACATAGCCCTCAAATTGAAACATTCTTTCTTATACCCGTCATAAACTTCCACACCTGTCTCCCACATAATTTTTAAATCTTCAATTAAAGGAGCCAAATATATGTCGATATCATTCCCCGGTTGTTTGGGTCCAGAAATTAACAGAGACAACATCATAACCTTACGCTTCATACATAACCATGGAGGTAGGTTATAAATCAACAAAATCACAGGCCACGTGCTGTGTGAGATGCTTTGAAGACCATGTGGATTCATTCCATCAGTAGAAAGTGCAAGGCGTAGATTTCTTGACTCTATCCCGAGTTCAGGATACTCGTGATCAATTTTTGCCCATTGCGGAGAATCTGCAGGGTGTCGAAACTTTCCATCTCTAATTCTTTCATCTGCATGACATGTCAAGTGTTTTGAATCTTCTTCACTGCGATACATGCGTCTAAATCTTGGTATTATAGGAAAATACCACACGACTTTTGTTGGAGTAGATTCTTTCTTCTTATATCGAGAGACATTGCATTTCGGACACGCCTTTAGTAATTCATATTCATTTCAAAATAAAATGCAATCGTTAGGACGCGCATGAATCCTTTCGTAACTCATACCAATAGAGCACAAAATTCGTTTAGCCTCGTAGGTTCGACTGGGAAGTTCATTATCATCTGGCAACATATCTTTTAAGAGTGTTAGTAATTCTGTGAAGCTTTTATCAGACCATTCATTACTCGCTTTTAAATTGTACAACTTTAATATCGCCGACAGTCTTGTGAATTTAGTACAACCATTATATAATGGTTTCTCTGCATCACTCAACAAGCTCTCAAACATTTTAGGACAATCACGAAGATCTTCTTCAACTGCTTTTGCAATCTCCTCAACTCGGTCCGACTCATATGTATCTGTGTCGAAATCAGTTAAAACATATGTATCTGTGCGGGTGTTTCCATTTATTTTCTCACCATGTCTTATCCAACATGTATAGCTTTGATCAATTCCATATCATACTAAATGTCCTTCCAATTCATCTGCTCTAATACATTTTCCAAAACAACATTTTAAACAAGGACAAACGACTCTATTTGAATCTTTTGCATTCATCACTGCAAACTCAACAAACTCCTTCACTCCATTTTCATACTCTTTTGTCAATCGATTGGCAGACATCCATTTCTGGTCCATTTTATATGACTTATATATAAATGCAGTTACACAAATAATAAGCATGATTTCAAGTCTGATATATATGACCTATATATAGTAAACATATCCAATATTGGTACAAGATTGATTTCAAAACAGAACATATCATGAGAACATATCTAATATCATGTAACAATTTCAAAACAGAACATATCTAATATGTAACAATTTATCAGATTTAATTAGTGACAACGTATTAAAACTGATAAATTTGTTTTAAAGGAGGAGCAACGTAGATCAGTTTTAATTAGTGACAACGTATTAATATGTACCTGAGACAACGTTGATCAATTTGTTTTAAAGGATGAGCAACGTAGATCAATTTGTAGATGGGCGCACAGCAGAGGATTCGCAAAGTAGAGGAGATGAGAGTTCGTAGGGTTAGGACAACGTATTAAATTTGTTTTAAATATGTTTTTATTTATTTAAAGTGAATGATTTTTATTTAAAATGAATGATTTTACAGCGCTTGTATAAAAAGCGCTGTAATAGGTCATATCATTATGTTCAAGCGCAAGGCTTTTACAGCGCTTTAACAACAAGCGCTTTAAAAGCTATGTAATATAAGGTGGGAGCGCTACCTTTTACAACGCTTGTTTTTAAAGCGCTCAAAAAGCGCTGTAAAAGGCTATGTGGAGCGCTTCAATTTACAGTGCTTTTTAAAAAAGCGCTGTAAAAGAGTTGTAAACATTATGTGCAAGCGTATGTGACCCTATATGACCCTACAACAGCGCTTTTTTCACAGCGCTTGTCAAAAAAGCATTGTTGTATCCTCCGTAATTTTTAAAATATTAGAACAACAACGCTTGTATTTAATAAGCGATGTAAAAGGCGCGCTATAAAATGTCATTTTTGGCGTAGTGATGGATGAGAAAAGTGGATGGCAATCTCTAAATTTTCGTGTTTTCATTCTTTCAAAAGTGACACTATTTATAGAAAAATAATGTCACTTGAGAAAGAGGTACAATTCTTGATTCTGCCATTATGTTTCGCAAAAGGATATATACATATAACGTTCAATAATTGACTAAAGCATTGCAATGGTCTGGTGGTTGGTTAATGACTTTTTTCGTGCATGGTGGATTGACACACAAAGAACATGTCAGACAAAATCATAAAAATAAAAGTTGAAAATTGTTGACATATAGATAGTATAGTTGCATTGTGACCCCATTAAATTACTCTCTATTGATTTTATTTCTATGGTTGTCAAACCTAAGTTTCCAACATTGACAAACTGCACATGACTTGCAAGCATGAGAGAACTTAATGCTTACTAACTAAGAAGAGATAAATGCATTAATTTTTTTTACACAGAGTAAACAAATGCAATAAATCCTTAGAATTTTAAAAGTGAGACTGATTTTTTGATTATTGAGGTCTTGGATTTTATTAACATTTTCCTCCTAGATCTCGCTTCAGCTGCATTGTTATCGTTCATAGCTCAAATTTTGGAATGCCAATTGATGAATTTCGCAGTAGAGGTTAGTATAAAATAAAAGGCAGCAACTATTAAACTCTTGAAATGGCAGTTCCCTAAATATGCAGGTATGGTTATTGAGATTGTAAGTATGTCTTTAATGAGGAAAGAATATATTTATTGGTTAAGCTATTTCCAAGACTATATTAACAGCCAAAGATGTGGAAACTGTAAAACAAACACGTGGAAACTAAATAAATCATTTGTATGTAGAAGTTTAATACCAAATTAAAATATGTAAAAGCCAAATTAATTTAACACTATTACTTGTATTGGACTTGCATGATTTATTTTTTAACTGTGATACAACTAATGAAAAATATATAAAAAAACTTGCACCTCGTTGGCCAACTTCATTCAAGGACTCGAGACCACAAAAGCTACAATACCATGAAAAAGACAGTCAACTCCAATTATGATTCTAAACTTAACTATATAGTGTAACAACTTGTCTCATAATGAAGTTATACCTGTAGATGGCAGCCCTTGATACTCACTCATCCCTTATACCAATTAATATTGTGACTGTTGTAATAAGTGATTATTAATAAGTATTAGTTGTCATTGTTAATAACTGATTGATATTTGATCTATATAAGGAAAGATTAATAGAAAATTAGAGAAATAGTAATTGAAACACGAATAATGGCATTATTGACATGGTAAACTGATCTATTTTACAATGTGAAGTACAAATAATTTTAACAATTGAAATATAAAATATGGTCTATTTTACAAATAAAGCCTAAAGAATATAATACAATTCTTCAAATATCTTGAAATATTATCAAGGATATTAAATATACTAACTTGATCTATTTCATCAAGCAAACCAGAACACGACTTCTTTATCAATGAAAGACCATCACGATAAAAGATAACAAAAGTAGCAGAATCAATATTATCAATGACCCTGAGTTTGATACGGTACCTTAAAAAAATTAAGTAATAAGTAATGAAGTTATATAACAAATTAAAATTAAAAATCACAAATAAATAAATAATAAAGAAACATAAATATAAATTGAATGTAGACACAATAGTCCACACATGCTTGATACATTTTTTGGTAGAACAACCTTTTAGAATGTACCATTATTCCTTTGTTGCATACACAAGCTCCATACCACTAATCATCACCATCCAAAATGTGTTTGATTGTACCAAACACCAACAAACCAGTCCTGAATAACAAATATGCATCATTAACAAATCAAAATAAAATTATGTGTAAAAGAAGAATTACATAATGTAAAACATAACAATATATTACATTTTGACAATCTTTAAGTTCCTATGTGGTCTTGCATATTATAATTGTGTTTTACCATTAAACATTTTTACTTTTAGAAACTGAAGAAGGACTAAAACATTGTTTTTTTGTATCCAAAAAGCAAGTATGCATATCATCGACATAGG
This sequence comes from Cicer yamashitae, assembly GCA_037974755.1. Classification (NCBI taxonomy): domain Eukaryota; kingdom Viridiplantae; phylum Streptophyta; class Magnoliopsida; order Fabales; family Fabaceae; genus Cicer; species Cicer yamashitae. The sequence goes on from JBBPBQ010000004.1 coordinate 40,546,402, forward strand.
GTCCAAACAGCATACATTCAATCTTTATACTACATAAAGAAAATAAAATTAATACATATACCAATTAGATATGCAATTTCAAAGCAATATGTTGGAGTGTTGCAGTGTGTAAACCAGAAATATTTTAAAATGACAAAAATTTGAAGAAGTTGGGTTATTTGAAGAAGTTGGGTTATGTGCTGAAAGCTAGAGTAATTTACAATTGCGACCTTAAAATTTTTGTAAAGGTTAAATTTATGAAGGACAAAATTATATTTTTGGTATAGTTAAGAATTCTTATAGTGTATTTTAGATTAAGAAGACTCCCATTAATATAAGATAATCACAAGATCAACACTCATTTGAAAAACATGTTTACCAAAGACCTTAGGAGACGTTTGATGGCCAAGATAACAAGACACTTATTCTATTTCATCTTAATCTTTTGTTTGATTCAATTTCATCTTAATCTTTTGTTTGATTCACCAATTGGATATGATACGGTAATCAAATTTTGTAAATGTATCATATTTAAGCCTTATTTTTTAATCGTTATTTTAAGGTATGTTAAAATAATCCGTTTCCAACTTGATAAACTTTTATAAATATTTTCTCATTTTTGCTTTTCCTACTCACGTCTCAACTTGTCGTGTTCCTTTCCTCCTCCCTCTCCACCGTGCTTTCCTATCCACTGTCGCTCTCATCTCCCTCTCCACCGCCACCGTTGCCCTCTCCCAAGGTACCATTTTTCACTGTTTTCCGCTCTTCATATTTGCCCTAATTTCCTTTGATTTTCGTATTGTGTTGATGAAATAATTTTTTTATTTCCTCTGATTTTATGATTGTTTTCTATTGTTAATATTGGGTTGATTTTATGATTGTTGACGTTGGGTTGATTTTCTCTTTTCATATTTGCCCTAATGTTTTTTTTGTTTTCTAATTTATTTTATTTTACAACAGGATAAAAGTTATGATTGTGTTCATATTGAAATGTTGAAAAAATAAACTTTGATTCAGAGGATTTCTGATTGTTTCTTTTTTTTTGTTCATATTTGCCCTTTTCTCTATCATTTTTTATGTTTGAGTTTTATGTTAATTGTTTTTTTTATATAGTTACTAATAATCAACTTTGATTGATGTTTCAAAAATAAATTGAAAGAGAATAATAATTATTTTCCTCTGTCATCTATGTTGTTATGATGTATAGATAACGAAGAGGCAGAACAAATTAATGATGAAGAGCTTGAAGTAGAAATTACTCAATCACCATCTCTTTGTCAATCACAATCTAGGAGAAAGAATGACCAAATGGAAATTCAATCAAAAAGAAGAAACAGAGGAGCACATATTATTGCTAATGGTATTTCTGAGTTAGGAAAAACTTTTGGGAATTGGCTTGAAAAAAGTTTAGGGTGAAGCTCCAAATTGTCTAGGTGTTGGTAAAGATGTGCTTCATTTGATGATTCAAGAAACATTATGAGTGAGTAGAAGAAAATGCAGCTAACAGAACAAGAGCGTTTTGCTGTAGCAGACAAAATATTATCTGTGCCACATCGCTTGCACATATTTTGGGGTTGTGATGAAGTTGATCGTCTTACATTTGTTAAGTCAATCTACTAGTTGTATTTTTGTACTTAATTTTACTTATCTAACTTTAGTATATTTTACTTTTGTTGGTTTATTTTGTATGGTTTTTTGAAACATGTAAGACAACATATATTATTCTTTTTGATTACTTTATCGCTACTACGTAGTCGATAGTTTTAATTTGATACAATGTATTGGAAATTTTAATAATATATGTTTTTAGCATTTTTTAATTTTTCAAGTATATATAATTACTTCATAAATTATTTACATTTTTTTAGCATTTTTTATTTATTTATAAAAAAGATATATGAATGTTATTTTGATGTTATTTTGAAAGAAAAAAAATTAAATAGATTATAAGGAGAGATTTGTCATTTTATCACAATATAAATCATATTATTTGGTTATCTGTTGTGTATCAAAGAGTGAATATGATAAGATAATCTTATAAGATAATCTTATCAAGTTTGTTATCATGTGCACATCAAACACATGACACGATAACTCCTTATCATGTCTATATCCTATGCTGTTTCTTATCATATCTTGTCTCTATTCTATCATATCCATCAAACGGGTTCTAGATGTCTGATGTTTTATTAGCGGGTCAATTGGCATAAATTATGTTCGTATATATATTTTTTTTGGTACAAAATTCTTATATATATATATTCTATTTTATAACAAAGAGAATATGCATGTCATTGGACTTTGTAAAATTTATTGTTGAATACCGACGTATGTCAAAATAGTAGCACGTAAAAGAAACACATTTATAGTTTCTTTTCCTTCCAACATCTGATAATTTTGTTATTGTGCAAAATCTAGGTCGAGTAAACAAAATAATTAATATGTCCTTCACAAAATGATATTTTTAATCAACTTTAAATAGTGATTTTTTATCCAATGGAAAATAGGGATTTTATATATATATATATATATATATATATATATATTAAAAAAATTAATCAATATACTCCACCATGAAAAATATATATATCAAAATACCGTACTCTTTTTTACTTTTAGGAGGTCGCATCCTCGCCCTGCGACCAGATTAATTTTTTTATGCAATAGGAGGTTCCATCCCGGGGATGCAACCATCTATAAGAGTAGTATATATTTTTCAAGGTGGAGTATATTGGTTAGTTTTTTTCTAAAAATAGGGATATATATATATATATATATATATATATATATATATATATATAATATCCAGAAAATAGGAACTTTATTAATATCTAACATTAACAAATTTTCTGTTTTCCAATATGACTACGAAACTATCTTTTTAAAATAAACGTTCTTACTTTTTTTGAAGTGAGATATATAATTTTCTTATCAACTAACTTTGTTTATATAGGATTTTGTGAACTACCTCCATATTTTGTAAACAATTTGTTGAATCAACTAATTTGTTTAATATTTGTTTATATTAAGTCAATCTTTTTAATTTACGTGCAACGTCGCACGCCCATGTGAATGCACAAATATTTTCTAATTCTTGCAAAATGCTGCTTGAGTGTAATTCAATTGTCGTGTAGTAAAGGATTGGGGTGCAATGAGTAGTAAAATATTAATTAAGCGCAATTTTCATAAATTAACTAACTGTTTTGTGAGTGTTCCAACAACGATAGCCGTTTTTCTAATTCTTCATCATCTCTAACAATTGGCCTCAAAAGTCTGGCTCGATTTAGAGAGAAACACCATAGGGGAAACATAGTGAGTGAGTGAGTGAAAACAGGAGTTCGCATCAATAACGTTTCTTGGTGGAAATCTACCTATTTTAGATGGCAAAAATTGGGATAGATAGAAGAAACAAATGATGGTGATTTTTGGTTTCCAAGAGTGATGGACTTGGTACATAATGGATTTGAAGCACTTGTAGAAAATCCAATAACAAGGTTCAATGAATCCAAGAATAAAGATTACAAAGATCTTTTCTTGATTCATTAATGTGTAGATTTAGTAAACTTTGAAAAGATCTCTTCATCTTAAATAGCCAAGAAAGCGTGGGACACACTAGAAACTAGCCATGCAAGGGATGCCAAGTTGAAGAACGTGGGTTTGCAAACCTTGAGGAGGCAATTGAAGTTGTTACATAGGAAAGAGAAAGAAAAGGTGGTGTGGTGAAATAATCACATCAAATGGGGATTAAGAAGGTGATGTGGATTCTTACATCAAAGTATGATTACATTTGCGTTGCAATTGAAGAATCAAAAGACTTATCTGCAACGAATATTGAAGAACTTCAAAGTTGCTTTAAGGCACAAGAAAAGCGCCTAAAAGAAAGAAAAGTGGCAAAGCAAGCATTGCAAACCCAACATGTGAAGAAAAGTGGCTCATGGAAGAATAAGAAAGGAAAAGCTAAAGAAAATAACCAAAAAGGTATAAACTCCAAAGAACACAAGATAATGGTGAAGGGACATCTAAGGGTGAGTAAACCAACAATAAAGGTGGAAAGAAAAAAATTGATAAATGGAAGATACATTGCTACAATTGTTTGAAATTTGGCCACTTTGTTGGTGAGTTTATATGAAGCAAACTATCAAGATCAAAGAAGATGATGAAGCTCTCGTGACTAAAGGATATTCTTTAGATTCATATCAAGTAATGCTTATGGCCACAACCACTAATCTTAAATTAGATATGCATGAGTCTTGGTTGTAGGAATCACATGATTGGAAATAGGAATTTGGTTGCTTAAATTTGATGGAAAAACATATGGGTAAGGTGAAATTTGCTGACAATAGCACAATATTAGTAAAAAGATATGAAAGGTGATGATTAATGGTAAAAATGGTGGATTCACATATATAAATGATGTGTTGTATGTTCCTTCCATGAAAAATAATTTGTTGAGTTTAGGACTATTGATGCAAAAGGGTTTTAGTATGCAAATGAAACTGAACATGATGCAAGTCTTTGATAATAAAAAAAGATGGAAAATACAAGCTCAATTGTCTAAAAATAGAACACCTAAGGTCAAATTGAATGTTGCAGATATTAAAGTTCTCTGCTATTAGTGTTGATGATGAAGTATGGTTGTGGCACTACAGGTTTGCACGCTTGAATTTCAAGAGTCTTGATCAATTGTGCACAAAGGACATGGTGAATGGATTTCCCTTGATTAAACCGCTAGAGGAGTTGTGTGAAGGATGCATGGTAAGCAAGCAATCAAGAAATCACTTTAACTCATATGCAACCTCTACCCTGTCTTTGCATTTTAAATCACTTTAAACCTAGTGATTTGGAGGAAGTACAACTGAATAAAACTGATTGTAGAGGTATGTTATTGAGTCTTACTGGAGATTGTTAGGCTTTGGGGGTATTTTGGTGGGGAGTTTCTAGGTGACTTAGAGGTAGCACTCTAAACGTCAGGAGCTACAATGCAACAATCACTTACGTTGACTATCGCGTGTATGTGTTTCAGATTAAGTTGAAGAGATTTATGATGACAGGACCAATTTGAATTGTCCACTTGTATGGTGACAAAGTATCAAACCTCTTAACCAAGTACTTCAAAGTTAGAATGGTACCAAAATAAGAAGAAGTGGAGTATAAGCTCATCCATAGCATTATATTGTCTTGTGATTGTTCATTTTGTGATTAATGGGTATCAAATGTGATAATAATTTTTCTTAGATTATTTGATGTTATAATGAGATATTGATTTTCATGGAGTGATATTGATCTTATAATGTGATATTATTTCCTTGAATGTTTTGATATACCATGATGTGTTATGATACGGTTCTATTAGGATTATTTATGTGTTCTTTGTACTTATTTTATACTATCAACGTAATTTAAAAATTCATCTCCTTTGTTATCATGTTTGATTAGCTTGACTCTGCGTTTGGAAAATTGCAGTTATTACATGTTGATGAGTCTTGAAGTTCAAGTTTGAGAGAAGTCTCACTCTGATAGTGACACTGAGAATGGATTTGAGCCTCGTATTTAATTACGTCATTTGACTATTATGTTAACGATATATTTAAAAAAAAAATAGTTTACTCTATTTTATTGTTATAATAAGAAAATCTAATATTATTTTAAGTAGTGATGTCACTACAAAAAAAATGACATTTACCTACCAAAGTTTACAGTGACAACGTTAAAAACGATAAATATCGAAAACATATACCTACAGACAAATTATGGTCCGTTGGTATAGATGTCCTATACTTTTGGGTGCGAAATTTTCCAAATTTTTTTCACTAATTGTTATAGTAACCTAAATATCTGGGTATAGCCATAATTTTTTTTTTGTTTCTAAGAAGAAAAATTCTAAATTCTTTAGTTCCTGAAAAAAAAAAAATTATTCACTTTTAATCTCTATTTAAAAAAAAAATTGTAAAACAATCATACTTTTAGTTCCTTAAAAATGTCCATAAAAAATCAAAATAAGGACTAAAGTAAATAAATTTTTTTAGAGACTAAACTTGAAAGATCATAATTTTGTAGGGACTGAAAACATATTTAACCTTTTATTTATTTTTAATTAATATAAGATCAACTAATTAAAAAAATTGAAAAAGAAAAATATTTTGGAGGAGCCAATTCCTAAAACCCCAAATCCTCACCCTGTCACATCCATCTCACTGTCTTAGAAATATTTATAAGATTTAACTATTAATTAGAATTTCTAGAATTTTAGTAATTGTTCATGTTGTCTTAGTAATATTAATTTAGGATCAAGGGTAGAATAGGAAAGTAATAGTATTAACAAGTTCAAGTGTCAAAGAATGAGCCAACCACCTTTCTTTCTTTTTTTTTTCTCTCTCTCTCTCTCTCTCACGGGTATACTTAACTAACAAAAACCTCCATTTTATTTCACCATCGGCTGCACCTTCTTTTCCACCAACAAATCTCACTTTCTCTCTAAACATTTTGAAACACAACCAACACCAATTACTGTTCATCGCTTCCCTCATCCATTAATTTTCTTCCTCTTTCCAAAATCTTTCAAAGGCAAAAGTTCTCTGAAGTCTTCTACACCTACCTGTCCCCTTGCATGTTTATTTCCTTCCCTCAATCTCTAGAAATCAACCAAAAACAGTACTAAAGGGACATAAAGAGAAAATGGGAAAAACCCCAAAGCTGACACAAGAGACTGAAGAAATTGAGAGTTGATAGAGTAGGCATCTTCCATAAATCAGCTCAAGTTGAAAAGGATTATCCTTAGAAAAATTGTGAGTTCTTTTCTTAGAACAAACTTTACTTTTGCATGTGGGTTTTTTGGGTTCAGTTTAAATCTCATTTACTATAGACACAATTTTCTAGGTTTGATGTTGGGTTTTTATTTAAAATTGAGAGTGAGAGGAAACTATGTGTTTTAGCATGCAAGAAATGTTGAAAATCTGCATCTATCTCTTTTAAAAAACATATTTTCTGCATATGTTGGTGTGTTGATTCAGATGTGTTAGGAACCCTAGGAAATAGAATTAATTGTGATGGGTGGAATATGGAATTAATGCATTCCCAGAATTCCTACACATGTTGTTCTGCTTCTAATTCTCTTTATTATTTTGCTCTGATTTCCTTCTCATTCGTCTGTGATTTCCTTCTTCTATCTTTGCCTCTAATCATGTTTTTTATGATTCTACCTCTGATCATGTTGTCTCTGAGTCTGCCTCTAATCATGCTTCCTCTGAGTCTACATTTGATCATGCTGACTTTGAGTCTACCTCTGATCATGTTGGCTCTGACTCTGTCTCTAATCATGTTGACTCTAACTATGCCTCTAATCAAGCTAACTCTAACTCTGTCTTTGATCATGTTTCCTTTGACTCTGCCTCTGATCCAAGCATCCTCTAATCATGATGCCGCTAGTCAGAATCAGGTTCTGGTCATGCTGCCTCTAATCCAAGTTCCTATTATCACATTGCCTCTGGTCCAAACTCCCTGATCAGAATGCGTAACTAAGTTAATGCTTCCAATTAAACGAGAAATTAAGATTTTCTTTTATGGATGATTGAAATTAATTTATCTTCTAGTTATGTAATAACACGATGAGTTAATTAATAGGTTGTGTTAGATGTGTTGATGAAATGTGCATTGCATACATGATATTACATATGCATTGCATTCATTAAAGTTATGGCATACATGGTCCAGGTACACGGTGGGACATTTGAGGATTATTTCAGGCATGAAACAATGGGTAAAGGAAGAACGAATCGGGACGCCAGTTTGAGGTCATGGCCAAACCAACTTTACCAATAGGTTCTCAATTATCTTGGTGACCCACGTCAAGATAATTGGGAAAAAATTTCTGTACTCTAAGGAAAAGAAAGAAGACATGCATAATTTCCGTACTCTAAGGAACATAAAGAGGACATGCATATTTTCCATACTTTAAGGAAAAGAAAGAGGAATGTGATATTTTTCATATTTTAAGGAAAAGAGGATTATGGCATCCTTAAGGTTAAAGAATGTTTTAAAATTAACATTGCATATTCATGTCATCTTTTCCATTACTTATAAGGAAAATTATTTCTAACTGTCCCTCCCATTTTTTATAGAACTCACTGAGATTATTATATCACCCTCTATTTTCGTATATTATAGCAGATAGAAGTGTCTGAAGTTTAAATTCCAGCACCAGATGATGTAATACCAGACTTGAATCAGCTCTAATTTATTTGTAGTTTATTGTATTAAGGGAATATTGTTATGAAGTCAATTGACTAGAGCTGTATATTATTTTATTGAATCATGAAACAAGAGTTATACACTATATTTTTTATGTAGTTACAAGTAATTTTGATGATGTTAATTAATGATTTATAATGATTGCCTCTGCTATATTAAGATGTATGAATTCATTGCCATTTTTCAGATACATGGTGATGGGTTTTACAATCAGCGACAACAACATCATTTGACAATGACGAAGGCAACATCATCTGACGACGGTATCATGGACGACAATATCTTTCTCTTATGACCCAAGCATCATCTTACGTCTGTTCATAACACTTCATTCTTTCTTTTCCTCCTTCTCCTTTCCACAATAAGACTAATCTCCTCCTCTCTCACAGTCTTCCTCACACCGCACTACGATTTTGCCACAGGTACGTTTTTCCTTCAATGCTTATGCGACTACTTTTGTATTAGGGTTTTATTTTTCATCAATCTATGACAACATTTCCACAATAAGTATTACCTAATAGTTGCGGTTACCGAATTCTCACTGTGAATAGAATACCTTTTTTCAACTTGTATGTTAGGCAATGATGTTGTTACCTGTTTTTTCTTTGTTTTTTTACTTTGCATGTTGTCTTTGATTAAAGCAGTGTGGTGCATTACTTTGCCTAATCTTTAACATATCTTGTGATTGGTTTGATGATTTAATAATAGTCATAATAAGGTAACAAAGGACAATAGATATATTCATTATGCTTTTGGCTTATTTATGTTTGTATATTGGTATTTCGTTATTCTTCTAGTTTACTTTTAGTTTTGGAGAATGTTTCCAACTTTGCATTGATTAATTCTACTCATTATATATAAATATGCATGAATCTAGTGTTAAGTGCACATTTCTATTGTAAGAGAATGTGAGATGACTTCAATATAATTACTAGTTTTACGAGGAAGTACTTATCTCGGTATAATCAGTCGAACACTTCTATTTTTTCCTTTAACCATTATTTCCCCTTTAGTTTAGAACCTTTAGCCTTTAGCAAAAATAAGGTCAATAGAATTGAAAGTTATTGTTCTTTGTTTGAGTGGCAAAATTGAGGTGGATAAAATTTAATTGACTGAGTAGAGGTAATAAGAAAAACTTAAGCATATCTTATTAGACTTTTCTTTGATTATTTTTCTTCATTTTCCTTTCCTATTTTTAGTTTGATCTTAGCTAATGTTTGAATCAAATTTTTTATTAGTTGTTGTTTGTGGTTCATTCCTTCAACATCTGCAACATCTCCATCACATTTATATCTCTATCCTCGCCACAAAATCGGGTACTATGAACTTTTAAAATTGTTTAAAAAGTATGTTTTAAGTTTTTATTGAAACAACATAGTATTGTATATACTTTATGTGTTGTATTTTGGTTGATTGTTGAAAATAAATGATTCTTGTGGCATTCTATTGATGTAGGGATTGTAGTTAAGTTGTTTCTGTTGGTTATTACTTTTTTATGGCTTGATTATATTTAGCAAGTATTTTTGTGGCATTGTGAGATTGTGCCTGAATTGCTTTGTTAATCATAATATTTGCACGATCTTCCTTTTTTTAAAAGACAAAAATTTACATGTTAGTTGGGTCTTAGAATTTTCTGCCTATTCATTTTTAGGACCTGCATTGTGTGCTTGAAATTGGATTACATTTTTCGTTGTCTTCACCTTTAACTTTTAGTTGCCTTTGTCTTTAATTTTTCTTCGTGTTAAAACAAATGAAAGAGAAAAAAATCTTATTCATGAGAAGGTTTATTTCTATTTGTATTTTCATAGCTTTAATTTGATTCAAAAAACAAAATGCATTTAACATGTTAGTTTGATTTTAGATTAAAAAAAAGGGCAGAGGAGTGTTGCCTGGACGTAAAGAGATCAATGAAAATGCTGCAAGATTGATTGTAAGTTTTGATTATAATTAAATTGTACCAATATATAAAATGTGTATAAATTAAGTTTGACAAAGTGCTGAATTTTATTTTCAATTGTTGTCCATTTTGTTTGCACTTGAGGCTGATAGTTGACTAGAAAAAACTTATTTGTATGATGATTGTATTGGTATTTTAAAAGCTTTTAGGAGATGTTGTACTTGTTAGCCTAGAGGCAGGGTTAGTGTTTTTTAAGGGGAGTTTATTGTAGTAAAACTAGTAAATCACAAAACATGCTTTGAATGTCATTTTCAGTTTGGCATTTTCAATCATATTCTGTTGGACCTTGTTTTGTCATTACTTAGTGTGTTGTTTTTTAGTGTGCTGCTCTTTGGGAACTTGAGATATGTAATAAAAACATAATGTACTATTTCATTATTTATTCTATCTGTTTTTTAGTGTGTTGTTCTTTAAGACCTTGTTCTGTTATTTAGTGTGTTGTTTTTTGAGACCTTGATAGATGTAATAAAACCATAGTAAAAAGGTTGTAATACATATTAGTTGTTTCATTAATAATTTTTATTTTATTTTTCAGGAACAACTAAACAAACATAGTAATGATGCTAGAACATCTCAATCAACCCAAACCACACAAGGTTCTATGTCTTTGAAGGATGACATATTTTATCAAGTACAAGGACATGATAAAAATGGATGTGTGCGATGTATGGGAAATATTCCTCAATCTAAAAAATTGAAGGTTTATGTAACTGAAAATAAAAAATTTCGTGAAAAGAGTTAATAATATGGAAAACTTGTTAGCAAATGTAATGACTTTAATTCAATATCGATTTTCTAGAGAAAATGTGAATGATATAATACAAGTTAAAAGACAGATATATCATAAGTTACTAATTTAATCCAAATTGCTTCATAGATTCCATACTAGTATTTTTCATAAGCAATATCTTATACTAACATTTTTGTGATTATTCAATGAGATTTGAAAATAATTTTACTTTTTTTATTTAAATGATTTTCTGTTTGCAGTAATTTTTTTTAAAAAATTATTATAAAAATGTTACAAAGTATTTTGGTGCAAGATGTCGCACTTCCAACCAATGATGATCATTTGTCGTGAATGATCTGATTTTGCTCCATTCCATATTCCACACGACAACACCTCCGCCAATGCTACTGCGTTCATCGTAACCGACTAAATTGTGGACCATTTACGTTTTACAAATTTAATGGTACGGGGTGGTTTTCAAAATTGGTGTCCACAATAGCTTGTGTTGATATTTGTCTTCCTTTCATTAATTTCATTTTCGCAAGGCATTGAAAGCCTCATCAGCTCTCTTAACCTATTTACAGGAAATGATTTTATGCGAAGCTTTTTTTTTTTAAAAAAAAAATGATATTTATTAATTTAAATTATATGATACATTAATAAATTCACATTTAATAACATAAAAAGGTAATATAATACATAAACGCAATATATTTATAAATATGAGAAGTTAGTCAAATAGATTCTCATCATTTGACATAATTCTATACTATTTTTAAATTTTAAAAAAAAATTACAACAAACATGTAAAAATTCTGAAAAAATTATTATTTTAAAAATAATTTGTAACAAACATGCTTATAAATGTACTTTTTGTTGGATTTCCATTCTAAACATTTTGTGTTTCAACATAGCATTGATGAGGTAAGATTTTCTCTATTTTTTTAAACAATGAAAAATATAATTATTTTTTTTGTATAAAGTCAATGTCTAATTTATGTCACATATTTTAAAAATGTGCGTAAATAGAAACACAAAACTATATTACTTTTGTTATTTATTATAAGCTTCAATGTTTTATTCACTCTTATTAAGAAAAATTGGTATAATAGTTAACGTATTCATTTTATGTGTTAATGTTCCTAAAATAACATTTGAATTTGAATGTTTAAAATTTGATTTTTTTTTTTTTCATATTTCAAGAAAAATTAGTAGTATTAATAAGAGGTATTGAAAAATAATAATAAATGCACGTAGTAAATTGAAAAAGTGTTTATATTTAGGAACAAATTTTTTTACGCTACAATTTTTTTTTTCGCAAAAATGCTTATAATTAGAGATAGATAGCGTAAAGAAAGAAATGGAGAGAATCTTAACTCATGGGACACACTTATAAAAATTTTGGTTAAATATTATAATAATCTTTAATTGTGATTGGTTGATAAGAAAATGATCAAAATGAATGTCTATGCTAGGGATTTGGTTGCCCATATATTATGAAATGTCATAATTAGAAGAAATAGAAAAATAACTTTTTTTGAACTACACATTAAACTATCATTAATGTGTGATTTTCACTATCATTAATGCAAAGTACAATAATACAATCTCTTTTTTAAATTATGTCATTCTAGCAAAATATATTTGTCTAAATTATAAGTCATTTTACAATATCAATAAATCATAAATATTTATTTTACTATTATGTCATTTATTATTCTCTAATTTTCCAATTCTTTTTTTTTTTATCTTAGATGAGATGAAAAATTCTACCAATATCAACTCACACAAATGTGAGGTCTCAGATTAGAACCCAAAAAAAACGTTCAATCTAACAAGATCGGCATTTTTCTGTTGAGCTAGGGTTTAAGGGCAATTTTTCAATTCTTTTAATTTGTGTTTCTCGTACCATTAATGGAAGATATTTTTGTAAAGTAATATATAATTTCTCTTTTTCATACAACATTAGCTACATTTCTTAATCCATGTAAAATTGTCAAAGTCATTTACAATTTGGGACGGACAAAGTACTTTATAAGTTGGCTGCATAGTAATAATTGAATGGTACTATAGATAAAAAAGAATTAAAGTGACATTTATATATTTTTTCTAAAGTGATATTCGCTGTGAGACAAATAACACACTCTAATTCTATTTATAAGTATTTGTTGAAAAATAAAATTTGTTCTTAAATATAAGCATTCTTTAAAATTATTAAATATATTTATTTTTTAAAAAATATATCTCTTATTAATATTATTAATTTATCTTCAAAAATTAAATTAAATACATTATATATAAAGGATATTTTGAAAACATCTATACATAATTAGAAATAACAAATGCCCAAGCATTAGAACTCTAAGTTGTTCCTATATATAAAACTAGTGACCGTTTTATATATAGGAACAAATTGTGAAATAACATTAGAAACATTAGAACTCCAAATTGTTCCTATATATAAAACTATCTACAAATGCACAAAGAAACGATCACTAGTTTAGAGGTATTTAAAACTAGTCACAAGTATCGCACCAACTTGGAGTTCTCGTTAGTCCTCAACATTCCTTGTAGATATGTCTTGTGCATCAATATTAACCATACTTGTTTTCCTTCTCTTCACTTTCATTTTCATATACCTCTTCTTACGCCCAAAACAAAAAAGCATTAACAATAAAAAGCCATCAGGTCCACCAACACTTCCAATAATCGGAAACCTCCATTTATTAGGCACTCTTCCCCATCGATCACTTCAATCACTCTCCATTAAATATGGTCCCATCGTGTCCTTACAACTTGGTCAAATCCCAGCTATTGTCGTTTCATCTTCAAAAGCAGCAGAATCATTCCTAAAAACTCATGATATTGTTTTTGCAAGTCGACCAAAGATTCAAGGATCTGAACTCATCTCTTACGGTTCCAACGGGTTGGGTTTTTCTGAGTATGGTCCTTATTGGCGTAGTTTGAGGAAATTGTGCACTTTGAAACTTTTCAGTGTATCTAAAGTTGAGATGTTTGGTTCTATTAGGAGGAAGGAGTTGGATGTTTTGGTTAAGTCATTGGAGAAAGCTTCTTTAGTGGGTGAAGTTGTGAATGTTAGTGAGGTTGTAGGGAACCTTATTGAGGATATTATATATAAGATGATATAGGGTAGGAGTAAGTATGAGCAGTTTGACTTGAAGAAGTTGGTTCAACAAGCAATGACTTTGATGGGAGCTTTTAATATGGCTGATTATGTTCCTTGGTTAGGTGCATTTGATCTTTAGGTATGTATGTATATATGTATGTATAAAAAAAATAAGATTACATATTGACTTAATTTTATTTTTAGATCTCTTTTTTTTTACAAATATTTTTAAGTCTCTTCATTTTGTAGTTGTACAATTTTCATCAATCATTTTTTCATTGCACAATTTTGATACTTAATGTTTTATCTCCACAAATGAGTTTGAAAAAATTTAAGTAATTACACAAAATTAGGAAAAAGTAGTCATTACATTAAAGTCAAAAATATAAGCCTCTCTATTTTTTTTCCTTCTTCTACATCATTGAGAGAGCAAGTGGTCTAAGGATAATTTTCGATTCGAGATTATTCTTGTAAGTGTAAACCAAAAAAGTAAAACCACTAGTAGAAAATTGAGTTTTTAATACAGCGAGTTAAGTCGTTTACCTGCCACCAGACTTAACAAATGAAACGGATGTATGTTTAAGTCAGTTGGCTACGTAAACGAGTTAACAAAATAAGGGTTTAAGTCAGTTGCCTACTTAAACGAGTTTACAAAATAAGGCGGTGTCAATTTTGTAAATAGATAAAACCCGTTTAATACGATTATATTAGGAACCGATTTAAGAGAGACGGTAAAAATAAAAATAAAAAAATTAATATATCTCTCTTCCTCTGTTTAACTCGATTACTTGGTTAAACGACTTAATAAAATGAGGCGGATTAAAACTTGTTTAACGCGGTTATATTGATAACCGACTTAAGACAGATTTAAAAAATATAAAAAATCAAGTGCACTTAAAGCGTGCGTTTTATCTTCCGCTGTATTAACCAATGCACTTTAAAGCTTCCGTGTTCTCCTTTCCTATTCTCTGATATCGTGAACACTTGCAAGTTGCACGTTCACTTCCTACCTTCCTTCAAGTGCACTTCCTGGTTTCCCTCTCGACTTCACAACATCGTCTTTTTATGGCCACCATTTCAGGTTTGATTCTTGTTCATTGAATAATAAACTTTATTTGTGTAGAGATATCATGAGTAATTTTTTATAATTTTCTACTATTATAATTTTGTTGATATATAACAATAATTTTGACATTTGTTAGAATGATTAGTGTATATAGCAATGAGTTCATTTTCATGTAATAACATCTTATTTGAGGGAAATTTGCCTAGTATGGAAAAAATTAAAAAAAAAAAAAAATTTACATGCAAAACTCATTTTTTTTTAAGACTCTTTATCATTTTGTCTTCTTTTGTTTGAAGACTAGATATGAACTCTTTTCATAGATGTAAGAGATTTTGTTGGTTGTAAAGTTAGATTACATATTTTAGGGAGCAAAACAATAATCAAAATAAAAACAAATAAAGAAGAAAACAATAGTATAAGTAAAAAAGTAAAGGACAATAGTATTATTTTAGTTTTATTTTATCTTAATATTTACCGTTATTTATTTTTAATGAAAGTAGTTATGGATCGTTTGAGTGAAATGTATTAGGTGTGGAGAAATTTTTACAATTTGCTTTAAAAAAACTTCCTAAACATGAAGGAAAGTTTTATTGTCCTTGTGTTAATGTTTAAATGGAAATCGATTACATTTTGAAGAAATAAGAAATTAATTTTTTTTGTTATGGGATTTGCCAAAGTTATACAAAACGGATATGGCATGATGATTTATTAAACATGACAAATGTATGAGTGTGACTAGTATGTCATGTTACATATGTTGAACATTGTAACAGCGTTGATTCATGGATGCAAGTACGTAAGTTTTTACAAGTTGTTAATGATTGTGTATTTTTATATTCGTATGATAAAAAATTATAAGTTGTTATTGATTGTATTTTTTAATGTTCGTATGTTAAAAAATTAGGATTCAGCTGACATTGATTGTGTTTTTTTTTTCCAGATATTTGATGACTAGAGATCATTTCATTCGGATCAAATTAAAGAAGTTCGAAAACGTTGTGTTGATTTTATTTGCAATTATTGAAGAAAACGTTGTGTTGACAATGCTAATATTTTGAATATTGCTACATTGTGATTTTGTAATTTTGTTAATTGACATCTACGTTTTTTTTCGTCTTGTCAAGATTAGTTAGAAATGGGAGACATCTTTTTTGTACTCTATATTTTGTATAAACATTTGTTATTGTATATTTTAGTTATTAGATGGTTATATAAAATTATGATTGCAAGTACAAAACTCTGATTTGAAATTTAATACGAAATATTGTATATATGTATGGATCAGGGGCATAAAAACAAAATAAAAAATTTATTAAAAAAATAATTATTTTAACTCTATATATTAAGTCAGTTGATCAAAAGATCCGACTTAAAAATATGATTTGTTGAACTGAATTTATGATGTTTAAGTCGGTTAACCTAAATCGACTTAACAGGACGAAACTCAGTTAAGTCGGTTCATAAAACGAGTTAAAAAACAACATATTTTTTAAGTCGTTTGCTATTAACTCGGACACGGAACCGACTTAAAATGTACATTTTAACTGACTTAAAAAAGTAAAATTCTACTAGTGAACTTTCAATTGGATATGTAAGTGAAAATTTGTTTATTTGTAAAGGACAAATAAATAAATAATTGTTTTCTCGTGCGTTTTCAATATTCATATGTGTTCATTATTCAATTATGTGCACTGAACATATTCAATCAATAACTTTTGTTGTTAGGGGTTAACACGAGCATGCAAGAAAATGAGTAAAGCACTTGATGAGGTGTTGGAGGCGATAATAAGAGAGCATGAACAAACTACTAACATCAATAAAACATGTGATGAAGACTTTGTAGACATACTTCTCTCAACTCTGCACAAACCCACCGATAGAACAAATGTCAAGGCTATTTTACGAGACATGATTTTGGCAGGAATTGATACTTCTTCAACTGCGATTGAGTGGGCTTTATCCGAACTTATAAGCATCCAAGGGTGATGAAAAACCTTCAAGATGAGATAACAAATGAAGTAGGAAATAAGAAAATGGTTGAAGAGAATGATTTAAATAAGTTGAATTACTTAGATATGGTAGTTAATGAAACCTTAAGGCTTTATGTTGTTATACCCTTACTACTTCCTCGTGAGTGTAGAGAGAGCATAACAATTGATGGTTGTTTTATAAAAGAAAAAACACGATTAATTGTAAATGCATGGGCAATAGGTAGGGATCCAAATGTTTGGTTAGAAAATGCTAATGAATTTTATCCAGAGAGATTTATTGATAAGAAAATGAATTATGAAGGACAAGAGTTTGAATCTATACCATTTGGTTCTGGTCGTAGGCGTTGCCCTGGAATTCAATTGAGTTTGATTACAATTAGATTAGTTATAGCTCGATTGGTGCATTGCTTTAATTGGAAACTTCCGAATAATATGAGTCCTTCCAATTTGAACATAGAGGAGAAATTTGGACTCTCTATACCAAGAGCTAAACAGTTGTATGCAATACCTAGTTATCGTTTGGTGGGTGATGTCAAGCATGAATAGGTCCAACAAGGAGACAATATTATTTATGTATTCAATAAGTTTTTACTAGTAAATGTGCTATATAATTATAGTAGGCATAATAATGAAGTTTGTTTAAAATTAGTGTTCTAAGTTGTGCGATGCACAAATGAATGTGATGCTACAATTTACTTCCTTAATATTAAATTTTATCAATATGTAATATATAATATTGAATCAATATGCAAAGGAGGCTTAAGTCCCAACAAACAAATTAACACCTAAACTGAGACGAATATTTAAATTTGAATTTTCTTGTTGATATCAATAACTTATTTATAAGTTATCTTTATATGTAAGGAAAATTATTCTTTAACTTACTTAATTGTAACATTTATGTCTTTTTATTTATACAAATAATTTATCTTTTAAAACGTGCACAGAATAACTTCTTTTGTACATTTTTATTATAAAATATTGAGATAGCAAGTCACATCAATATTTTTTTAGATTTTTTAATTTTCCTAAAATAAATTTAACAAACCCATAACAATCTTCACTACATTTATCATCATCTTTATCATTAAACCCAGGAAAAAAAAAGTCAAAAATCAAAACTCCGTTCATAAATAAACCTTATGTTGTGAGAAAGGATGGCATAGTTCATTGTTGTGTTGTTAATGAGAGTCAGAACGAAGAAAAGAAATGGGTCATTGATTGACTTGAGTCAGTTTCTTGCATTTTAGAAGTTGCAGGCAAGGATGATGGGACCGTGGGAGTATATCATGATTTAGATCCTCTGACGTTAACACGGAAAAGACAACATACCTTTCCTTCATTTTGATCTGTTTGATTAGTTTAACGGTCTAGAGATGATACCACATGGCTTTTACTACACAAAAATTAATTTTTTATATCGTACAAAACAACCGCGCTTATAAAATAAACTCTATTAAAAGTTATCAGGACAAATAACATAGCTTTTTTTTACGTAAATGTTATTAATTCATTATGCTTTTTAAAAAAATACTATAAAATTCCTGAAAAAGATGTGTAAGCGTTAACAATACATATCACCTTTTACGTACATAAGCGGTATTAATTCACTTTTTTTAAAAAAATTGCTATAAAATACTTGAAAAATGTATGTAAGCACTATCAATACATAGCAAATTATGATTAACTACTATAAATTGCAATAAAATTGTAACACACGCGTTAATACTTCAATTTTTTCAAAAAAACACACATACAGACACACGCGTTCACTTTGCTTCTCTCAAAACCAAAAACTCTAGTTTTCTATGAAAACTATAAATTTTTTTTTTCGTTGCTCCTCTCTTCCTACTAATAATCATTGTGATTAAACCCTTGTTCTTAAGCTGATATATAAAAAAAATAGAAATATCATTTTTATAAAATAAAATAGCAATAATAATAAGTAAACATCTAATTTTTAATTAAAACGGAAAAACAAAAGGTCTCATTTTGAGACCTAGAAGCTTCAGCAAACAAAGGAGCACATCACACAGAGAAGGAAATAGAACAAATGTGAGGAAGGGAAAGTGATGACGGAGGACTTCGTGTACGGTGGTGGCCCGTGCCGGCACTACAAGAAAAACTGTCTCTACCTACGGCGGATTTTATCTTTACCCACGGAACGTCCGTAGATAACGTAAAATTAGTCACGGATTACCCACGGACACGAGTTCGTAGCTATTTCGCTCGTAAGAAAATATTTACCCACGGCAACGCAGTGGGATATTCGTACTTAAGGAATGTTTGTGGGTAGCATAGCTTACCGATTCTCCGTGGGTACAGTACTCATTGATTTTCCGTGGGTGAAAACGCAGATACCTACCGACGGATAAGTCGCGGGTACATTACTCACGGACAATCCGTAAAATATTATACTGATTTCTATTTGATATTTAAAATTTTAGCCATGACATGTCCGTGGGTAAATTATCGTTTACTCAGAATTTTCGTGGGTAATGGAGGTGTGCACGGCGATCGGAGATGGCAGTGGTGGTGGTCGGTGACGTGAGAATGGTAAACGCGATGGGATGTTTGTCCCCCTCGTCGGTGGCGATAGGAAGTTCCGGTTTATTTTTTTATTTTTTTTATTTTTGTTCATATCTTTAAAACATTTCCTTCACTATTAATGTATTGGATTTTGGTGCTTTGACAATATGGTAGAAAGATACTAAGTGTTGAGAATGATAGGTGTTGTGTATGTTGCTTCTGTATTTTGGTTTGAAATGAGGTGATGGATAGATGATGCTCTTTAGGCAAAAAAGGAGGTTGATGATGATGGTTTTATGGGGGATTTGCAAAGTTTTTTGGTTCATAACATTTTTCATTTATCATTTCTACATTTTTTGTTATTTCTGTTTTTCTATTTGTTTTTGTAGAAAAATTCCCCTTTATTTGATTTTTGTTCTCAATTTATAAACTAAAATGATGAATCTATGTGTCCATGAAATAAAATTGAGTTATGTGAAGATATGCCTCAAATCATCTAACTAGAGTGGGTTATGCTTTAGTGTTTGTTATAACTGAATTTGGCCAATTTTGTTATGATAAAGTAGTTATAGTTAGTTAAGCTAATTTGCCTTTGAATACTATAAATAAATGTAAATGCATTTGTTGCACAGTAGTATGTAATAAGAGCATGAAAAGAGGTCTATACAATTACCAAAAGGATTCATAGAAATCAGAAAAGAGATTAAGGGAGAGAAGAGATTGTAAGAGGAAACTAGTATTGTTGTACTCTCACCAATGGTAGTTACTAGGCAATTACAATTGAAGAGGCCTTAATATTGTAAATCCAAATACTCATAGTGAATTGTCTTGCTTTCTTGCCCGTGACGTAGGTCTCAAGTAATTGAGGCTGAACACGTATATATTGGTGTTATTCTTGTCTTATCTTTCTTTAATTTTTGTTTTACATTGATTTTAAAACTATCTTCAAAAATGCACAAACGAATAACATTTTTCGTCTCAGTATTTCAATTCTGGTGAAGAACGTTCTTTGTTTCAGTTTAAACGAATAACATTCTTCGTCTCAGTTCTAGTTCTACAGTTGTAAACGAAGAACATTCTCCGTCTCAGTTCTGGTTCTACATTCTTCGTTTTCAGTTCTAGTGAAGAACGTTCTTCGTTTCAGTTCAAACGAAGAACATTCTCCGTTTCAGTTCTGGTTTTGCAATAGATAGTTTTTTGTTTTGTTGGTTAATTCTTGTTGCAAATCCCATTATTGTTTTAACAAGTTATGATTTATTTATTGCTTTCCAAAAATTATGGAACTCTGCATAGAAGTAAAGGAAAAAGAGTGTAATTATAAACACAACATTAACACGTCGACATGTGTAATAATTTAAATTGAATGTAATTAAGGTGTCAGTATCGTGTCGATGTTGGACACGAACACATGTTAGACACCACAACACACTTTCAATAAGAAATGTCGATGCTACATGGTCGGTAAGCTCTTTAGTATTCATTCTACGATTAATATATTCCAAGTCCTTACAATTGGGCCAAGTCTCAGTTATTATCATTTCATCTTCAAAAGCAGCTGAATCATTCCTTAAAACACGCGACATCGTTTTCGCAAGACGACCAAAGATTCAAGGATCTAAGCTCATCTCTTACGGTTCAAAAGGGTTTCTTTTTACAGAGTATGGTCCTTCTTGGCGTAGTGTGAAGAAATTGTGCACTTTGAAACTTTTCAGTGCTTCCAAAGTTGAGATGTTTGGTCCTATTAAGAGGAATGAGTTGGATGTTTTGGTTAAGTCATTGGAGAAAGCTTCTTTGGCTGGTGAGGTTGTGAATGTTAGTGAGGATATTGGGTAGGAGTAAGAATGAGCAATTTGATTTGAAGAGGTTGGTCCAACAAGGATTGGCTTTGATTAGAGCTTTTAATCTTGCCGATTATGTACCTTGGCTAGGTGCATTTGATCTTTAGGTATGTATGTGTGTAAAAAAGTAAAAGATTATGTAAGATCCTTAATTTCAAACTCTAATTTATGCAATTTTAGTATATTTGGTGTTGAATTGCTGAAGCATTTAGCCCAATTTTAATTCATTTTGCGAATTAAATACCAAAAGCATATTTTATTAGAGTTTGTTACGAATTTTAATTATTGTTGGTTTGATATATATATATATATATATATATATATATATATATATATATATATATGTGTGTGTGTGTGTGTGTGTGTGTGTCTAAGTTAAGAAGGAAGGATCAGTAAGAAGGCGAAAACATTTCCCTGCCTCGTGAGTATCTTTTCTTTCTTCTTCTTTCTCTGTTGCGAAACCGAGTGTTGGTGGGTTTGAAAACCGCCAAACACAAACCTTCACTTTACTTCGACTTCTGAGCTTCCTCTCGCGAAGTGACAAAAGGGAAAGTTGCTCTTTGCCACACTATGGTGCTAGTGAGCCAACTTTGGAAGCGACAACGCGAGCGAAGTTTTTACCGGAATTAATCGCGGTGCCATAATCGGTTGTTAGAGCTACCGTTGAGGTAAGGGCTCCTTCCAAACTTTTCGTTAGCATTTAGGATCTTGTATGTGAATTTGTGAAAAAGAAATTTGGTGGTTTATGTTTAACTATTTGGAGTTTTCATTTGGTGTTTTATGGGTGAAAACTTTGGAAAATAAATTTGATGTTTTTGAGGTGTGGATTTTTGGTAAATGAATTTAATGTGTTTATGGGTGAAATTGTGGAAGTTGAATTTAATGGGATTTATGTTTGGAAATGTGGAGTTTTGAATTTGGTAATTTATGGTTGAAAATTTGGAGATTTAATTTGGTGATTTATGGTTGAAAATTGGAGATTTAATTTGTTGGTTTATGTTTGGAAATGTGGAGTTTGGAATTAATGTGATTTAGGTGTGGTTTTGCGGAAAATGAATTGATGAAATTTAGTTTGTATTGTGAATTGAATTTAATGTGAATTGTGGATTAAATTTGATGTGGGTTGAGGAAAATCTGTATTGAGTGTACTCTGTGAAATATTTTGAAAAACCATTATCGTGAAATGAGTATTAAAAAAGGGAAATCTTTTAATAGCTGCATTTACGTAATGGTTGTGGTGATTCATGTTTGGTGTGATTGATGTGTTCATAATTAATATTATGAATTTTGAGATGTGTTTTCTGTGTGGATTTTGTGGGATTATGAGTAAATATGTTTGAGTATGCTTTGTGTTGAATTTGAAAAACCATTATTGTTAAATGAGTACAATTACGATTTACCCCTCTTCGAGGAGGGTTTTGGTTTGGAATTTCAGAATCATGTGCATTGGCATATACGCATTGCATTAGGGTGCTTGGCACGCGAGTCATGTTTGATATACTGTGATGGTTGTATATACATACTCGGTTGTTGTTTGTATTTGTACCGTAATTGATGAGTGTGATTGATTGACTTTGTGTGGTAAGTGTTAGAATGATTTCGAAATGTTTTCAAAACTGAAAATCTGCCATTTTCACAGTAGTATTCGAATACAACAGGGTTGTAGTCGAATACAGTTATGCTGTATTAGCTACTAACTTGTGAATTCGCACTTGTATTCGGCTACGTGGATGTTGTAGTCGAATACAGATATCAAATTTTTGCCACTGACTTCGCAAATGTATTTGAATACAAGGAGGTTCTAGTCGAATACAAAATGTGTAGGATTTTTCACTGTTTTTGCATCTGTATTCAAATACAACAGGTCTGTATTCGAATACAGTTTTGCTGTTTTTGCATTTGTATACGAATACAACAGATCTGTATTCGAATACAATTGTGCTGTTGTGCTGTTTTTGCTGTTTTTTTTGCTACTAACTTGTGAAATGACACTGTATTCGAATACAATTATGCTATATGCAAATACGACAGTGCAGTTTGGTCCAAAACCTCATTTTTTTTCAACTGGTTTTTGCATGGTTGGCATATGAAAGCCCTTTCTAGATGTATGCTAAGTTGAAAGGTTATTTTGTGCATTAAGAATTTAAATGCTATGTGTTATTTGTTAATTTCAGTTGGTGACCTTTACAATTATTGTGGAAATCTAGGCTTTTGCCCTCAGATGAGGACCAGGATTGTTCTAAGGCGTGGCACAGCGATGAGTTTATTTTGTGACTGAAAGCATTAGGGCTTGATGCCGCTCGGGGATTCTCAGTACTCAGTCACCCTCAGTTAGATTAATGATCAGCTTAGGATTTTATTTAAGAATTTTATTTGTTTTCCCTTTCTTATTTCAAGTTGTTGTTGCGAAGGGAACTTCTGTATTTGAAACAATCTATTTGAGCCGGTGAATTTTATATTTGGATATGTTAGATTGTCGTCTCAAAAACCTTTTTAATTTGTTATAATTATGATGTAATTAATTATGACTTTTGTCGTTTGTGTTACGACTTGGTATTTTATCAAATTTGATTTTGAAAAAAAAAATACACTCGCGCTGTTAAAAATCGGGGTGTTACAGATTAAATATTACTTTTAACTCTACTAAATATTGTTCTTTAAAAGAAAGTCTGTTAAATATTGTTCTTGTATAATTTTGATCTCTCACTTTTTAATTGCACGTTTGCCCCTAATACCTTTTCTCTTGTGGAATAAAGAGGTCTATTGATTTATCTCAATTCCCTCCATTTTTAGTTCTAAATATTGTAATTGTGCAATTTGTATCCCAACTTTTAGTTCTTAGCATTCTCAAACATCATGATTGTGTGCAATTCAAAGTGGAGATCAAAATTACACAACTTCAATATTTGAGATACTACAAATACGAGAAAATTGAGGGAAAAAAATCGTGGAACCACTATAATCTATATTGCAAAGTAGAAATAAATTCATGATTAAATTTTCTGTGCTTAAAAATATATACCATTTATTGTTTTAGCCTCCCTAAGAAGTAGTTGAGTGGGCTTGACTTTAGAGATTTCGTATTCAAGTCCTCCTAATGTTATTAGATGATAAACGTAAATTCTTTAATAAATATTTTTAAATCTAAAAATATTATTTATTTTAAACTAGGGTACTATCCTGTTACTTTGAAATTGTTATATCGAAGGAAAAAATAAAAATAATTTATTATGTAAACTCTAAAATATAAAACTAAAAATAATCGCCTTTCTAGTTTTTGTTTAGGCCTTGAAATATATTAATGTTTGAATTATTCTTTATACAATATATATTTTAGGGAGAAAACTCAATATGAGTCACATATATTAAACGATTAAAATCAAAATAAATGTATTAATTAATGTGAGTTGGGTCTAACAAAAAGAAATAGACCATCATAACATATGGTGAACCATATTTCAAATTCAATTGGGAGAGGTGTTTACTTTAGTGCTCGGTAGTATTTCAAACGAGATTATCTCCATTGAAAAAACACATGGAAAAAAATCAACATGAAAGTCTATTATGAAGACTAAAACTAAAATAAGAAGAAAATTTTTTTTTTTTTAATATTTCGAGAACTAATTATATATATAACTTTTCATATAAATTAAAAGCAAAAATTGTTTGGTATATTTACTTGAAATAAATTTCAACAAAAATAAAATAATTTGTGTGTTGTCAATTGTCATATCATAGAATCATGAAATAGTTAGATGAAAATGAAATTGCATAATTTCGTAGTTGAGTGAAAATGTTCAACTAATAGTTGATATTATTAATTTCACTCTTTGTCACGGATTAACAAGAGCCTTCAAGAAGATGAGTAATAAGAGAGCATCAACAATCTATTAATGTAGACAAAACACGTCATGAAGATTTCGTAGACATACTTCTTTCCATTATGCATCATACCATAGATCAAGAAAATGAGCGAACTCACGTTATTGGTCGAACTAACATCAAGGCTATTTTACTAGATATGATTATAGCAGCAATCGACACATCTGCTACTGCAATTGAGTGGACCTCATTCGAGCTTTATCAACATTTGAGTCTAGTTCGAGGAAGCAACTTATTTGTTAAATATTTATTAAATAAGAGTTTATTATATAAGTGTTTATCTAAGTTATTCTGATATATAATTATAAAACTAAAATAGCCAAATTGTTTTTAAATAAGTTGTAAGTATCTTTTATAAGTTGTCATGGGAACCTAGTTAAAATAAGTAAAAATAATTTATAGATATATTATAAGTTATGGTTCTCAAATACTTTAAAAATATTTATGTTCTAAAATAAGCTTCGATAAGCTCTAAATCAGCTCTTAAAAATGCATCATTTGTATATTTTTAAGTTGCATTAACTAAAAATTAAGGCAACTATTATAATAATAATAATAATAATAATAATAATAATAATAATAATAATAATAATAATAATAATAATAATAATTATAATAATAAGAATAAGAATAAGGTTTAAATATGTTTTTGGTCCTTGCAAATATGATTCGTTTTGATTTTAGTCCCTGTAATTCTTTTTTTTTGTTTGATTTATACCCTTACAAATTCTAACAAGTTTTAAAAAAGTCCTTTTATGAACCTTTTTTTTTGTAAAAAAATGGTGACATGGCTAATTTGGATGAAGTGGCACATGGTGACTGTGTAATTGTTGTTGAGTAGACAATATTTAATATTAAAAATTAAAATTCATTTTATTAACTCATTTAATTATTTAATTATAAACTTAAAACTAATTAATTAATTAATAAACCAATTAAATAATAAAAACTCAACAACCTTCATCTTCAACCTTAATTTCTTTATCTTCAAATGACAAATTTTGATATCTGGATCCAAACCCTAAAAATTCAAATATCTTATTTTTTTTACACCATAACTTGTTGTTTCACCACAATCTAAACAAGGATTGTTAATGGCACAACAAAGATTGTTATTGAGCAGAACAACTGAATACAAATGATTTAATACTTAAATGAGTTATATCATTAGTCTTGTTATTGTATGGTTGATGATATTCTATGAAAGGCTTGTTGTTGAAGATGGAATCTTGGCAATGTAGTGGACTTGATTTCTTAATGTTTTATAAGATTGTTATGTATGACGTTATGTGCCTATTTTAAATGTTAGTAAGACAATATTTTCCACTACTAAGCAAAAATTACTTTATAGTACACTTGAACATGATTTAACTATTGTTTTATATGATTTGCTCGTAAGACTTTTATGTTAATTTTCAATATATATGATGAACAAGTTTTATTATATTTTGACTCTTAAATATATATATATTGTTGGAACATATTGTGTGAATTTAAAAATATGTTGAAGTCCCACATTGGAAAGAATTTTTTTGTAAATTCAAGTGGAAAGAAACATGTTTTTTTAAAATCCAAGTCCCACATTGGAAAGAAATTTTTTTTTGAACACCCACATTGGAAACTTTCCTATTTTGAGTAGTTTTCAACTCCTAATATGCAAAAGTCCCCCATTGGTTAGAAATCATATGTGAGTTTGTTTCCATCACTATATAATGAGTTTCAAACTATTGTGAAAAACACACCAAAGTTTGATGTTTTTCCCAACTTTCTCTTTTCTCTCTCTTTTATTTTGTTCGCCTAATTTTAGAGCCACTTCTCCCCTTTCTTTCTATCCGTTCGATTTTTAGAGCGGTTGTTATGCTGCAGTCCCTTCGGTTTTAGAGCGGTTGTTATGCTGCAGTCCCTTCGGTTTTAGAGCGGTTGTTATGCCGCAGTCCCTTCGGTTTTAGAGCGGTTAATATGCCGCAGTCCCTTCGGTTTTAGAGCGGTTGTTATACCGCAGTCCCTTCGGTTTTAGAGCGGTTATTATGCCGCAGTCCCTTTGTTTTTAGAGCGGTTTTGTGTCGTAGTTCTTTCGTTTTTAGAGTGGTTTTTGTGTCGTAGTTCTTTTAATTTATGAGTGGTCATAGTACCATATTGCGAGTCACTTTATCGTCATATTGAGAGTGGCTTTAACTGCCATATTGATGGTATAATTCTAGAACGGTTTTCTACGGTGCAGTGGAACTCCGATACAGTGAATCTGGGCTGTTTTATCCTGGGACTTTGTGGTTGATAGTTTGCCTTGCACAATTTGTGTAGTGCCGCGAAACGTCTTAAAGAGAGCGACCTAGTCCGCAACTCAACCCAATAGTATCTTCGGTGGCATAAATTGTGATTTTAAACAATTTTTCGAAACTCAAAAATAACAATTTTAAGACGTATCTTTCTGCCATGTCAACCGAAGAAATTACTGGATTTGGATTTGGTTTTGTTTCCTCTGGTTTCAATAAATTGTTTCAATTTGAAGCAAACAGAAAAGGATAAGAAAGCTAGAGAATCAAGCCATGAGAGAAAAATGATAAGAATTATATTCTTAATAGACTTGCTGATGATCCGTATAACTACTACAGTTCCAGCAATATTGCTAGAGATGTTTGAGATGCTCTGAATAAGTATGTCGTGAGCTACTACTCAGAGTATCAGATGACCGATGACAGATCCGTGGAGGCTGAAGATAACTCATGAGATCATATATTAAGGTACGTCACTCATGACATATTTAAATTAAATGTTGAAATTTAATATGTCTCATTCTGTTTGAATAGTGAAATCAATAAAATGACTTCTGCTTACATGTTGTATGATTTTAATTTTTGATATGCTAGACTCTGTGATGTGAACACATTTGATTTCAAACTTAAGTAACTTAGGTTTAATTCCAAAGTTATTTTTAAATGATTTTGAAAAATGTGATTTTTGTAGTCAAGCTAAAATAACAAAGAGTTCACATAAATCTGTAGTTAGATAATCCGAGTCTTTAGATTTATTACACTCTGAATATGTGAACTTGATGGGACATTAAACAGAAATGATAAATGTTATTTCATTACTTTTATTGATGATTGCTCTGACTATACTTTTGTATATCAAATGAAAAATAAAAGTGAAACGCTTGAGATGTTAAGGATCTTTGTAACTGAAATTGAAAACCAATTTAGTAGAAAGATTAAGAGGTTCTAAGTATGATTCTAATTTGTTTAATGAATTTTATAAATTGTCTAAAATTATACATGGAACAGTTGCACCATAATTGCTTGAAGTGAATGGTAAAGTTGAAATAAAAAGAATAGAACTCTTATTGAACTAGTTGTTGCTAGTATGCTTAACTATAGTGCTGCATATTATTGGTGTGCGAAAAATATATTGCTTATTTGCGATGTATTGAATAGAGTTCCTAAATCTAATAACAAAACATCTCCTTATGAGATAGTGAAGAAAAGACAACTGAACTTGTCTTATTTTCAAACTTGGGGTTGTCTGCTTATGTCAAAATCCCTGATCCCAAGCGAATTAAACTCGTTAGTAGAGCCTATGAATGTGTTTTCATTGGGTATGTAGAAAAGAATAAAGCGTATAGGTTTTATAACCTAAATGCAAAAGCAATCATAGAGTCAAATGAGGTTGACTTCTATGAAAATAAATTCCCTTTCAAATGCAGAAATAGTGGGGGCAGCGAACCTAGTCAAGTTCCTGTGTCAATAAGCACTGAAAGCAACAAACAAGGCAAAACAAAAACTCGAATGAGTAAGAGTTGTTAAAGATTATGGACCTGAATATATGGCCTATAATTTAGAAGAGAATCCTACAAATCTTAAAGAAGCTTTGTCATCATTGTATGCAGATTTATGGCAAGATGCTATAAACGATGAAATGGATTCTCTAGAGTCTAACAAGACCTGACATTTAGTATACTTGCTTCATGGTTGCAAATCAACAAGTTGTAAATGGATTTTGAAAAAAAAACTAAAACCTGATGAATCTGTTGATAAGTTAAAGGCACGCCTTGTAGCCAAAGGTTTTAGACAAAGAAAAAATATAGATTTCATCGACATATTTTCATCAGTCACTAGAATAACATCCATAAGGATGCTCATATCACTTGCGGCTATTCATAACCTGGTGATACACCAGATGGATGTTAAAACAGTTTTTTTAAATGGTGATCTGGAAGAAGAAATATATATAGAACAACCTGAAGATTTTGTAATACATGGACAAGAAGACAAGGTCTGTAAGTTAAAAAAGTCTTTGTATGGTCTTAAACAAGCTCCTAAGCAATGGCATGAAAAATTTGATAACTTGATTATGTCGAATGAGTTTAAAGTGAATGAAAGTGACAAATGTATTTATTACAAATCTGAAAATGACATTTGCACTATCATATGTCTCTATGTAGATGACTTACTCATATTTGGTTCAAACATTCTTGCTATAAATAATGTGAAATCATTGTTAAGTAACAACTTTGATATGAAAGACCTCAAATAAACGAATGTAATCCTTGAAATCAAGATTACTAGGTCAGAAAATGGAATTTCTTTGGATCAATCTCACTAGGTTGAAACAATCCTAAAGAAATATAAATACTTTGACTGTAAACCTGCTTGCACACCATATGATCTAAGTGTGAAACTTTTCAAGAACACTGGTCAAGGTGTTAGAGAAACTGAATATGCGAGCATCACTGGCAACCTCAGGTATGCCATTGATTGTACTAGACCCGACATTGCCTACGTCGTGGGACCGTTGTGCAGGTTTACTAGTAGACCTAGTATGGAGCATTGGCACGCTATCGAAAGAGTCATGAGATACCTAAAAAGGATCATGAGTCTCGAATTACATTATCGAAGATTTCCTGCCGTCCTTGAAGGATACAGTGATGCTGATTGGAACTCCTTATCAGATGACTCCAAAGCAACTAGTGACTATATTTTCAGTATAGCCGGTGGTGTTGTATCTTGAAAATCGAAGAACAGATGATATTGGCTCAGTCCACTATCGAGTCTGAAATGATAGCACTAGCTAATACTAGTGAAGAAGCGAGCTGGTTGAGACGCTTGCTAGCTGAGATCCCTTTATGGGAAAAACCAATGACAGATGTGTTCATCCACTGCGATAGTACCGCGGCTATTGCGAAGATTGAGAATCGTTATTACAACGATAAAAGACGACAAATTCGTCGTAAGCACAACACTGTTAGAGAGTTACTTTCTAAATGAGTTGTTATAGTGGATCATGTACGCACTGATGAAAATTTGGCATATCCTTTGACGAAAGGATTAGCTAGAGAGAAAGTCATAAATACATCCAAAAGGATGAGACTAATGCCTATAGATTCACTCATGATGGTAACCCGACCTAAAAGACTGGAGATCCCAAGAATTAGGTTCAATGGGTAATAACAAGTTGTGAAGTGATATGAGATGAACATGCTATTATAAATCAGAGAAGCATGATTCCTGAAGTGATAAAAGGATGAGATAATATAAACTCTTAATGAGATCTATACTCTATATGGAGTGGAGTACCTAGCTACAGGAGAACTCTTGATAGACTCACCTATGTGAATGTGGAAGTGGGGCCGCTTCCTATGGAATTTTGAGGCAGAATTCCTAGAGCGTTCACTATACTGGGATAGACGTGCAGGGCCATTAATGCACGGGCTTTTGAGAATACACCATATGAAAAGGTTGTGTGTGGGTTTGATGTTAGAGATAGAGTTCAAGACTACGAGTCACTCTTCTTGAATCTGAATCTTACTTACTATGCAAAGGTTCAAGTCAAGAGACACCTTTGTTTATGCATGATCTTATAGAAGCGTTTGACGCTATTTCTAAAACATTTTTTCAATTCAAGTGGGGGATTGTTGGAACATATTGTGTGAATTTAAAAATATGTTGAAGTCCCACATTGGAAAGAATTTTTTTGTAAATTCAAGTGGGGGATTGTTGGAACATATTGTGTGAATTTAAAAATATGTTGAAGTCCCACATTGGAAAGAATTTTTTTGTAAATTCAAGTGGAAAGAAACATGTTTTTTTAAAATTCAAGTCCCACATTGGAAAGAAATTTTTTTAAACTCCCACATTGGAAAACTTTCCTATTTTGAGTAGTTTTCAACTCCTAATATGCTAAAGTCCTGGATTGGTTAGAAATCATATGTGAGTTTGCTTCCATCACTATATAATGAGTTTCAAACTATTGTGAAAAGCACACCAAAGTTGGATGTTTTTCCCAACTTTCTCTTTTCTCTCTCTTTTATTCTACTCGTCTAATTTTCGAGCCACTTCTCCCCTTTCTTTCTGTCCCTTCGATTTTTAGAGCGGTTGTTATGCCGCAGTCCCTTCGGTTTTAGAGCGGTTGTTATGCCGCAGACCCTTCGATTTTAGAACGGTTGTTATGCCGCAGTCCCTTCGGTTTTAGAGTGGTTTTTATGCCGCAGTCCCTTCGGTTTTAGAGCAGTTATTATGTCGTAGTCCCTTTGTTTTTAGAGTGGTTTTTGTGCCGTAGTCCTTTCGTTTTTAGAGCGGTTTTTGTGCCGTAGTTCTTTTAATTTATGAGTGGTCATAGTACCATATTGCGAGTGACTTGATCGTCATATTGAGAGTGGCTTTAACTACCATATGGATGGTGTAATTCTAGAACGGTTTTCTACTGTGCAGTGGAACTCCAATACAGTAAATTTGGGCTATTTTATCCTGGGGACTTTATGGTTGATAGTCTGCCTTGCACAATTTGGGCAGTGCCGCGAAACGTCTTAAAGAGAGCGACCTAGTCCGCGACTCAACTCAGTAGTATCTTCGGTGGCATAAATTGTGATTTTAAACAGTTTTTCGAAACTCAAAAATAGTATATATATATATATATATATATATATATTTTATTGTGTATTTACATTTGGTTCATTTTATAAAATAAAATACTAAACTATTATACAATTTTTATTGATAACAACATAATATTTATCGCAAATTTGTTACCGTTAAAAACTTTACCAACAGAAATGAGTTGTCACTTAAATGTATAACAACATAACATAAAATCAAATGTTTAAAGCAGAGGACAAAACTCTTTCACTATATTTTATGGCGATGGCGAGAATCCTTAGGTATTGGTAATTATATATCACGGAAAAAAAACTTCGTTGATATAAATAATTTTGTCTATATCTATGATTTTTATGCTTTTAAAATTTGGTAAAATTTCTTGTAGTGTGTATCTATGCTAACGTGATACTTTCAATATTTTTGTGATTTTTCAATGAGATTTGAATATAATTTTACCTTTTTATTTAAATGATTTTCTGTTTGCTGTAAATTTTTTAAAAAAATATTATAAAAATGTTACAAAGTATTTTGGTGCAAGATGTCACACTTCCGACCAATGATGATCATTTGTCGTGATGGATCTGATTTCTTAAGACCCACCCAAAAAAAAAAACAAAACTGATTTTGCTCCATTCATTATTCCACACGACAACACCTGCGCCAATGCTACTGCGTTCATCGTAACCGACTAGTAATTTGTCCAACTGTCAGCATGGTTACGCGATTAAATTGTGGACCATTTAAGGTTTACAAATTTAATGGCACGGGGTGGTTTTCAAAATTGGGGTCCACAATAGCTTGTGTTGATATTTGTCTTCCTTGCATTAATTTCATTTTCGCAAGAATGCCTCATCAGCTCTCTTAACCTAGTTACAAGAAATGATTTTATGAGAAGCCTTTTTTTTTTAATTAAAAAAAATTATATTTATTGATTTAAATTATATGATACATTAATAAATTCACATTTAATAACATAAAATTAAAGGTAATATAATACATAAACGCAATATATTTATAAATATGAGAAGTTAGTCAAATAGATCTCATCATTTAACATGATTTTATATTATTTTTAATTTTTTTTTAAAAAAATTGTATCAAACATGTAAAATTTATGAAAAAATTATTATTTTAAAAATAATTTGTAACAAACATGCTTATAAATATACTTTTTGTTGGATTTACATTCTAAACATTTTGTGTTTCAACATAGTATTGATGAGTTAAGATTTTCTCTATTTTTTTTTAAAATGAAAAATATAATTATTTTTTTTTTATAAAGTCAATGTGTAATTTATGCTACATATTTTAAAAATGTGTGTAAATATAAACACAAAACTATACAATTTTTGTTATCTATTATAAGCCTCAATGTTTTGTTCACTCTTATTAAGAAAAATTGGTAGAATAGTTAAGTATTCATTTTATGTATTAATGTTCCTAAAATAACATTTGAATTTGAATGTCTAAATTTTGATTTTTTTTTCATATTTCAAAAAAAATTAGTAGTATTAATAAGAAGTATTGAAAAATAATAATAAATGCACGTAACTGAAAGAGTGTTTATATTTAGGAACAAATATTTTTTATGCTACAATTTTTTTTTTGCAAAGAATGCTTATAATTAGAGATAGATAGTGTAATGAAAGAATGGAGAGAATCTTAATTCATGGGACACACTTATAAATATTTTGGTTAAATATTATAATAATCTTTAATTGTGATTGGTTGATAAGAAAATGATCAAAATGAATGCCTATGCTATGGATTTGGTTGCCCGATTCTCTATGATATACTCCTCCATCTTACAATGAATTTCTTTTAAAATATGTTTGCACATATATAGAAAAGTCATAATTAGAAGAAATAGAAAAATAACTTTTCTCGAACTACACATTTAAACTATTATTAATGTGTGATTTTCACTATCATTAATGCATAGTACAATAATACAATTTCTTTCCTAAATTATATGTCAATCTAGTAAAATATATTTGTCTAAATTATAAGTCATTTTACAATATCAATGAATCATAAATACTTATTTTACTATTATGTCATTTGTCATTTATTATTCTCTAATTTTTCAATTTTTTTTTATCTTAGATGAGATGGTAAATTCCACCAAAATCAACTCAACAAACTGTGTGGTCTTGGATTCGAACCCGAAACAAGACGTTCAACCTAACAAATCGGCATTTTTCGGTTGAGCTAGGGTTTAAGGACAATTTTCCAATTCTTTTAATTTGTGTTTCTCATACCATTATTGGAAGATATTTTTGTAAAATAATATATAATTTCTCTTTTCCATACAACATTTCTTAATTCGTGTAAAATTGTTAAAGTAATTTACAATTTGGGATAGATGAAGTACTTTAGAAGTTGTCTGCATAGTAATAATTGAATGGTACTATAGATAAAAAACAATTAAAGTGACATTTATATATTTTTGCTAAAGTGACATTCATTGTGAGACAAATGACACAGTTTAATTCTATTAATAAGTATTTGTTGAAAGACAAAATTTGTTCTTAAATATAAACATTCTTTAAAATTATTAAATATATTTATTTTTAAAAAAATATATCTCTTATTAATATTATTAATTTATCTTCAAAAATTAAATTAAATACATTATATATAAAGGATATTTTGAAAACATCTACACAAACATTAGAAATAACAAAGGCACAGACATTAGAACTCTAAGTTGTTCCTATATATAAAACTAGTGACCGTTTTATATATAGGAACAACTTGTGAAATAACATTAGAAACAATAGAGAGAAATCTGTCACAAACATGATGAACTATATTTCAAATTTTAATTGAGAGAAATGTCTATATTTCGTTTTCGACAATACCTTGAACATGATAGCCACCATTGGAGGGATCATGTGGGAATAAAATCAAAATGAATTTGTATTATGAAAATTAAAACTAAAACAACAATGAAAAGTAAGCAAATTTTTAATATTTTAGGAACTGAAAACAAATAAAAATTTTCATAGAAATTTAAAGCAAAAATAAGTAATTTACTTGGAAAATTTTTTAAAAGTAAAACAATTTTTGTGTGTGCTTTTCAATTTGCATATGCTTTCACGATTTTGTTAAGTTTGTGAAAATGTTGAATTAATAATTTACATTATTAATTTAACTTATTGATAAGGATTAACACGAGCTTGCAAGAAAATGAGCAAATCACTTGATGAGGTGTTGGAAGTAATAATAACAGAGCATGAACAATCTACTAATGTAGACAAAACACGTCATGAGGACTTCATTGATACACTTCTCTCAATTATGCACCATAAAATAGATCAAGAAAATGAACAAAGTCATGCTATTGATTGAACTAACATCAAGGCTATTTTACTAGACGTGATTTTAGGAGAAATCGATATATCTGCAAATGTAATTGGGTGGACTTTCTCCGAACTTTTAAGACATCCAAAAGTGATGAAAAATCTTCAAAATGAGATAGAAAAGGAAGTAGGAAATAAGAGAATGGTAGAAGAGAAATATTTGAAGATGTTTAATTACTTAGATATGGTAATTGATGAAACCTTAAGGCTTTATCCTGTTGTACCCATACTACCTTCTCGTGAGTGTAGAGAGAACATAACAATTGATGGTTATTTTATTAAAGAAAAAACACGATTAATTGTAAATGCATGGGCAATAGGTAGAGATCCAAATATTTGGTCAGAAAATACTGAGGAATTTTATCACGATTAATTGTAAATGCATGATGCCTAGCATGAATAAGTCCAACACTATATATGTTTTTATTCAACAAGTTTATTACTAGTAAAGATGCTATAAATAAGTTAATGATCAATATGGTTGGTTCTTTACATATGTTAACCGTCAACATTTGAGTGTATTTGGAATTAGCAACTTATCGTTTAAAATTTTTTATCAAATATGAGCTTATTATATACATTAGCAACTCATTTTGAAATTCATTGTCATTTTTCTTCCTCTAGTGGCCGCAGCCACCAAAAACAAGTTGACCATTCCCAAAATCTCCCTTATGCAGATTCATACGAGAAATAGGGACAAAGAGAGATTTAATAAAAGAGGGAACTAAATTAATGAGATATGAATATTTTCTATTAACAAAAACAAGACATGAGTAATGATTAGAGAAGCGGTTTCAAAAAGAAAAAAAGATAATGTAGCAATAACCGTTATCTTTAGTGATCAAAATTTATGGAAATTTTGTTTATTTTAGAAAAATTATGGAAAATATGCCCAGTGATTGAAATCAATACAGTTATTCTTAGTTTTGAAATCAAATTACGTTAAGATAAATTGAAAATAAAAAATGAATATACCAATTGATGATTAGAAGTTCTTATGCCTCTAAAATTGGGTTTTTAAAAATTGTATTTTACTTTTATAAAATAATAAAACTAAAAAATGCATTTGGCAATACTTTTTATATTCAGATGTTTTTAAAATTGTTTTGATTTTTTCTTTTTAAAAAGAGAAAAATGGAAATATCTTTTTGATGTTTTGCTTCTCTATATTGAGTTTCAAAAACATACTGAAAATTGACACATTTCATTAATGACATTAATATAAATATATAAAAAAATATATATACTCTAATTTTATAATATTATGTTTTCTTGTTGAAGTTTTAGTAGCCCTTTCCTTAGTACGAGCATGTGTTATTTTTCATTTTTTGTTTTCTGAGTGGGTCTGTCGGATGGTATTCATGTTTGATGTTTTGTTTTTTTGTTGATAAATGTTATTATTAATAATACTTAAGTGATAAATGTATTTTTTTATATAAAAAAAAACATAGTGATAAAATTCACACTTATTAATTGTAAAAGATTCTATATTCTAACATCTACTGCATATAAAATATTTTTATAACAATTATATGAGTTGTATTTACGACTTTAATAATCATAATATAATAAATATTAAATATGACAATTAAACTCAGATCTAATAGATACTCACAAAAAACATTTATAAATGTAAAAGTCAAAATATGCACTATGAATTAAGTACAAACACAAATAACTATCTCTAAAATTGAGTGATGAAAAGCATTTTAATATCCACCTCTACCATATAATTTAATTTTATAT
>JBBPBQ010000004.1:40584141-40604647 GCA_037974755.1 Cicer yamashitae
ATATATATATCATGAATTTTTTACTTATTAGTATTTCATTTAATAAAAGATATTTTAAAAATTAGATTACCAAACAATTTTTTTCATTTTGTTTTATTTCTAGAACTGTTTTGAAAAGTTAGATTACCAAACACAATTTTTTTGTTATTCTCTTCTTAAAAGTAGTTTTAAAAAAATAATTTATAAAACTAATTTTAAAAACTAAAATGAAAAATTGATTCAAACAAGCCCCCAGGTTTGTTGAAAGGAATCTCCATAACTTCAACTATGAGAGTCTAAGAGTAGCTTCTCCACCATAGATGGTTGTGATCTCGACAAGTAAAAACTCTTTAAGGTGGTACACTACTAGAAAAATTGATTTTAGCGTTCACATTTAGCGTCGACCTCCGACACTAATGATATTTAACGCCAATCAAACAAATGCTAAATATGGTTGACGCTTGAATATTTTAATATTTTATTCAACTTGTTAGCATCGAAGGCTCCGATGCTATATTTTTTTATTGATAAAATTTAATATTATTTCTTTTTTCCTGTATCACGTATCCTAGTTCGTTTTTATATCTCACCTGTTTTTTCCACTCACCCTCCTTCACTTTTTTTTCACTTACACGTTTGTTCCTGCTCTCACTGACGGCGGCAGCCTTGCCGGCAACAATAAGTTCACGATTTTTGTCACTATTCCTCTTATTTCCCTCACATTCCTCTTGTTTTCCCTCACTCACCAGAAAATCCACCACCACCAGTAGAAAAACATCCATCTCGTTTGCCCTCAATCACTTTCTCACTCACCGCCCAATGTTGCGAACCCACCACCGCTACCACCATCTGCGTTTTTCCCGGACTCACCACAAATCTATTAACCCTTGGTATGCTATCTATTATTCTCATTTTATGATTTTCATGAAAAGAAATTTATGATGGATTTTTGTTTACTCAATAGCAATTTCAGTTTGTGAATATAAATTTAGACATTTCTCTTTTCTCAATAGGAATTTAGGGATTTGTTTTTTCTTAAAAGCATTTTTTTTGTAGAAATTTAGGTTTCATATTTAGGTTTCATTTTGTTTGAAACGTTGTTGTTTACGTCTCTTCATTTTGTTTGAATTTATTTTTCCTTTGGCTATTGAAATGTGTCGGAAGGTTTCTAACAAAATCTAACAAAGTCACATATGGTATGTTTTTTTTTTATTTTTTGTTTGCTTATATTATGTGTATTTATACTTATTTCTAACAAAATGTAACAATTCCCTTTTGCTTCTCTCTTTGTGTTTATATATTAGTGTGTCTTTGTTATGTTATTATGATAATAATGTGATCTTTAGGGTTGATATAATATTATATCTATGTAAAGAAAGTAATTTTCATGTAGTTCTCGGAATTTCCATCTTATGTGGTCTTCATCATTGAATTATTTTGCTGATATCATCTAATGCATAATGCAGTGTTAGTAATTGTTATTGAACTCTGTAGTTGAGGGTTGGTACTCTTTTGGAAAATATTTCGAGCACTTGCCATCTTTCATGCATGAGGATTTTGGATTGGTAGATTCACACGAACCATGTACCATGAAACTTGTAACAAACATTTACAATTTTTAGATATAAATTACTATTAGGCAGCTTTGCAGAAATGAATTTGTCATTGTCACTACCTGTCTTCAGTGTATTTGAACCTTCAAGCCATAGAAAAATGTGTGTGTGGAAGGTCACTCTTCTGAAACATTATGGTATATGTACCTAATTAAGAAATTTTAAATTTATACACATGAATTTGTAATCTTGATAAATTTAGTTAAATAGTTAAGTTATAATGAATAGCAGTTAATAATACTTGCAACAACTTCTTCAAGGATTTTTTTCCTTTTTAAAATCAAGCATCATGTGATCAAGCTTTGCCTTATATACTCTACAAACAATGCCTCGACTATCACTAGTTGTAAGGCCTCTAATAGAAACAAAGTCATTTATGTATGACAAATTAGCATTGCATGTGATGAACAAATTAGGATACCTAAAATTTTTGTAAATTATCATTGCATCTTGATAGTTGTTAAAAATGTAACATGGTCCTCCAATAAAAGAGGAAGATAACATAACACGTTTTCCAACTGGAGATGGTTGATTTTCTCCAGTATGTACTGCTTCATGTAAACCACTTAAAATATCACACCTAATTGTTGATTGATTAATACGTATCTAGTATAATCTTTGCGACTCTATCATGGAAAAAAGATCAACAACAAACTGTTGAAATAACCTGCCAGCATTTAAAATACTTATGTGTTCGAATTTTCTTTCTTGTACGCGAAATGCAATAAAGTTTCTCAATGTAACACGTATTCTCTTTTGTCTTCCTTCTTTGATAAAATTCTCTCAGATAGAAAAATTTTCTTGATATTGATCCTCATCAAATGAGAACAACAACAAATACTGAAGAGGTATCAATGAAGGTTGTCCAAATCAACCAAGATCAAGGTTGTCAAAATCACCAACTATCAATGCAGCAACCTCGTCACATGAGGGCATATTATGTGTTTTTGGATCCTTTGTCTTGTTTCTAAACAACCTTAGACAAAAATTTGACATGTTATTTTGTTTTATGTGGTACGAATTTTTCTAAAAGACTTAGCTAAGACATTATATTTACCAACCATTTTTGAGACATCTTCAACTAATGTTCTATCTAAACATTGTTGTTGTTCTTTTGATCTGTACAATGTTAAAAAAACAATCACATAAACTTATAAATTGTAAATTTAATTGAATATAACGTACCAACTAAAATTTATAACTGAAATGATTAAATCTACTAGAAATCTCATTCACCGTGTCATAAAAACAAAGTTGGACAAATTTGGGAGCTACTTCTTTCTCTGGTATTAGACTATCAATTTTGTTGAAAATTTGTCCACTAAGAATAAATTGTGGAGGGACGCCACTCAATTTTTCCACCATAGACAATCAATTTTGTTGAAAATTTGTCCACTAAGAATAAATTGTGGAGGGACGCCACTCAATTTTTCCACCAATAGAGGTAAAACAGAACATACTATTATTTGCTTGAATGTTTTCTTTAAAATATTTACTCCTTGGATCTTTTCCATTCATTAAGCTCATTAGCAAATTAGAAGGTCTTTTTAAGAATGGGATTTGTACTATTCATTTCATACAACAAAGTGAAAACTTAGGTAAATTACTATTTGCAATTTTTTTAAGCTTGCTCCTCATACCACATTTGGGCACCACACTCAGAACAAGTATAAAATGGATCTCCAAAATCTACTATTTCTGTCAAAAATAACAAAGTAATTATTTATATGTTAAAATAAATAATGATATTAGTAGTGATGTGGTGTTCATTATAAAAGTTGAGTGATATGTTGACCTTGAGTTTCAGCTTATGCGAATTTTGCGTAGTGGAAAGTACGCATTTGTTCGTTTGTGCTTGTACTTCCTAAGTTAAAGTATACAAATTAAAATTACGGTTAAGAATGATCTTTTAACAAACATAAATTTAATTGAAAGAATGTATTTATTAGAGAAATTACATACCTTCATTGTTCACGGTTGCCGATGTTGAATCACCAAGGAAATTGATTGCGAAGGAAGGGATAGATTGAAGAACCTGTGTAGCTTGAGATAAAAGTTTTGAAACATGTAAAGAAGTTTGATTTATTAATTCCTGTTAGATAATCTTATTATATATTAGTAGTAAGTGTATTTTAGACATTTATATTCTCTTGTATATATACTCATTGTAACCTCATTAACCTTGTTGGTTCATTCTATGTTATAAAACCCTAGAGGTTTTCTCTCTTCTTCTTCTTCCTCTTTTCCATGTATGTCATTGTTAACATGGTATCAAAGAGCTTTGGTTGATTTTGGGATCTACTGTAAAGTGGTTGATTTTGTGCGGCCCGTTTTGCAGCCGATACCGATTTGCTTCCTCCGTTTCTGACCCATTTTGCGGCCGGTACCGATTTGCTACCTCCGTAACTCTGTTTCTGGTGCGATTCTGCCTCTCTGTTTCCGGCACGATTCTGCTCTTCAGTCTCCGGTGTGATTCTCCTTTTCTGTTTCCGGCGTGGTTCTGCTCTTCTGTTTCCGGCGTGGTTCATCTCTTCTATTTCCGGCGTGATTTTGTTTGGTTCTTTGCTGACTCTACTATTGACAGGTTATCCCTAATTTATTTTGTCTCAGAGATTGTGTTTGTCGTATTTTCCTGTCATTACTTGTTATGGCTGGTACTAAGGAGGATTCTCTTCAAGCTGTTAGTGTTCACCTCAATGAGCAAAATTACTCTTATTGGAGTTATCTGATGAAATTTTTTTTGATTTGAAAAGATATGTGGGGTTTTGTTGATGGAACTTCTGTTAAGCCTACAGATAAAAGGGATGAAACTAAATATGCAAAAGATCTGAAAACATGGAATGTTAGTAATTCAAAAATTATTACTTGGATTAATAATTCTGTTGAGTTGTCTATAGGAGTGCAACTAGCAAAATATGATACTGCTAAAGAGATTTGGGATCACTTGAAACGTTTGTATATTCAGTCTAACTTTGCAAAACGTTATCAGTTGGAAAGTGATATTAGAGCCCTTAAGCAGAACAATATGACCATTCAGGAATTCTATTCGGCAATGACTAATTTGTGGGATCAATTGGCTCTTATGGAATCACCTGAGTTGAAAGCTGTCAAAGCATACATTGATCAATGAGATGAGCAACGCCTGGTTTGATTTCTGATGGCTCTTTGTGATGATTTTGAGGGCCTTTGTGGGGGTATTTTGTATCGTTCCCCTTTTCCTAATGTTGAATCAGTAGTTAGTGAATTGTTGGTAGAAGAAATCAGACTTAAGATTCATTCTGGTGTGTCAGATAAGGGAATCCTCTCAACTCTTCCATCTGTTTTTGCTACTTCTGTTCAAAAAGGAAAATCTCAAGGGAGGGTAGGGCTTGGTAATGATGAATGTGCATTTTGAAAAGAAAAAGGTCATTGGAAAACACATTGTCCGAAATTGGGGAGAGCACATAAGAAGAATTTTAGAGGGCCATCGTCCAATGTTGTTGCTTATGCTCCTTCTACCATTGGCTCTAGCTCTGGTTCTGTATACTCATATGAGACTGCTTCCCAAATATCTGATATTGCAGAACAGCTTCAAAAACTTCTTGCCACTC
Source organism: Cicer yamashitae (assembly GCA_037974755.1). Classification (NCBI taxonomy): domain Eukaryota; kingdom Viridiplantae; phylum Streptophyta; class Magnoliopsida; order Fabales; family Fabaceae; genus Cicer; species Cicer yamashitae. The sequence continues at coordinate 40,589,324 of JBBPBQ010000004.1, forward strand.
AATCACATGCCATGTCTGCCACCTCTTCTAAAGGTTTGAACTCCTCTAGTATGTCAGGTATATCTCCTTCCATATGGATTCTAGATTCTGGAGCATCTCACCATATGACATATGATAATAAATCTTTTGTGTCTGTGAATCCTGCCTCGTTTGTGTCGGTTATGACTGCTGATGGCACTTCTATGCTATTAGCAGACATTGGTTATGTCTCCACACCTAACTTGTCTCTTTCTGATGTTTATTATATTCCTAATCTTACTTTGAGTCTTGCTTCTGTTAGTCAAATATGTGATTTCGGTTATTCAGTTATATTTTCTTCCACTTCTTGTTGTGTGTAGGACCCACATTCTGGGAGGCTGATTGTGATAGGCCATAGACAGGGGGGACTTTATGTTTTGGATGACCTGCGAGTCCCAGATACTGCAGCCTCAACAACTATTACTGACTTGTTATCTAGTTTTCGCTTGAATTCTTCGTCTTCTAGTTTTTTTTTATGGCATTCTCGCCTTGGACATGTTTCTGCTTCTAGATTAAAATATTTGGCTTCTACTGGAGCTTTAGGAAAGTTACAAACCAGTGATATTTCAGATTGCTGTGGTTGTAAACTTGCTAAATTTCCAGCTTTACCGTTTAGTAAAAGTGTTTCCGTTTCATATGCGCCTTTTGATTTAGTTCACTCTGATGTTTGGGGTCCATCACCTGTTCTCACCAAAGGTGGATCTAGATATTATGTTTCGTTTATTGATGATTACACTCGTTATTGTTGGGTTTATCTTATGAAAAATCGGTCTGAATTTTTTGACATTTATCATATGTTTCGTTCTATGGTCAAAACTCAACATAATGTTGTTATAAAGTGTTTTTCGTTGTGATTTAGGTGGTGAATATACCTCTAATAAATTCTCTAAATTACTTTCTTATGATGGCACCCTTCACCAGACATCTTGTACTGATACTCCTCAACAAAATGGAGTTGCTGAAAGGAAACACCGTCATATTATAGAAACTGCTCGTTCCCTTTTGTTGTCTGCTTCAGTTCCTAGTGAGTTTTGGGGAGAAGCAGTTCTTACTGCTATTCATGCTATTAATAGAATTCCATCCTCTGTCATATCAGGTTTGTCTCCCTTTGAAAAATTGTATGCTTCTATCCCTGATTACTATTCTTTGAAAGTATTTGGTTCTACTTGTTTTGTTCTTCACCCTCAAGTAGAGCGCAGTAAGTTGTCTTCTCGTTCAGCCATGTGTGTTTTTCTTGGTTATGGGGATGGTCAAAAGGGTTATCGTTGTTATGATCCTCATGCAAGGAAACTTTATGTTTCTCGTAATGTTGTTTTTCTTGAGCACATCCATTTTTACTCTGTTTCCTCTGATTCTCAGATTACTAAGAGTTCTTAACTAACCCATATTGATCCATTTGGTCCAAATGATAACGCTTCTAGTGATTGTAATGTTGAGAATTGCCGGACAAATACTACTACTCCACATGACGACATCCCTCTTGTCCCCCCGGCTGTCCAACCACCTCCTGCGATTGTTGATCCTCCTCGTTACCCCTCTCGTCAATGTAAGTCTACTTAGTTACCTGATTTTGTCTATTCCACTTACTCAGCTTCGTTTGCTTCTTTCTTAACCTCTATTCACAGTTTGTCTGAGCCCTCTTCCTATAAAGAGGCTATTCTTGATCCTCTTTGGCAGTAGACTATGGCAGAAGAACTTTCTGCATTGCACAAAACCAATACTTGGGAATTAGTACCTCTTCCTCTTGGAAAACGTGCTATTGGGTCTCGTTGGGTATACAAGATCAAAACTAAATCTGATGGGTCAGTTGAGCGCTACAAAGCACGTCTTGTTGCTAAGGTATTCTCTCAACAATATGGTATGAATTATGGGGAAACTTTTGCTCCTGTAGCCAAGATGACCACTATTCGTACTCTTATTGCAATTGCATCTATTCGTCAATGGCATATTTCCCAAATAAATGTCCAAAATACCCTTACTACTAATATATAATAACATTATCTAACATATTTCCCAAACGGATGTCAAAAATGCTTTTTTAAATGGTGAGCTTCATGAAGAAGTCTATATGGTTCCTCCACAAGGAGTTTCTCATAATCAAGGGGATGTAAGTTAAAAAAGGCTCTATATGGTCTTAAACAGGCTCCTCGAGCTTGGTTTGAGAAATTCTCTACTGTGATCACTTCTCTCGGTTTCCGCTCTAGTGAACATGATTCTGCGTTGGTTATAAGGTCCACTACTTATGGTCGCATTATACTTTCTCTGTATGTTGATGATATGATTATTACAGGTGATGATGTTAGTGGAATCAATGAGTTGAAATTGCAGTTAGCCAAGCAGTTTGAGATGAAGGACTTGGGAACTCTTCGCTATTTCTTGGAGATTGAAGTTGCCTACTCTTTTAGAGGCTACCTTATTTCTCAATTCAAGTACATTGCCAACATTCTTGACCAGGCTCGTCTTTCTGATACTAGAGCAACAGATACTCCTCTTGAGTTGAATGTGAAATATGCTCCCTCGGATTGTGTTCCTTTACCAGATCCCACTTTGTATCGTACTTTGGTTGGCAGCTTAGTGTATCTTACGATTACCAGACCTGATATTGCTTATGATGTTCATGTTGTTAGTCAGTTTTTTGTCTCTCCCACTACAGTACATTGGACAACAGTTCTTCGTATTCTTCGTTATCTTCGAGGAACTCAATTTCAAAGCATTCTTTTTCCATCGTCATCCTCATTTGAGTTACGTGCTTATTCTGATGCTGATTGGGCTAGTGACACCACAAATAGTAAATCCACCACAGGGTTTTGTATCTTTCTTGGAGACTCTCTTATTTCTTGGAAGAGTAAGAAACATGACATTGTCTCTCGCTCTTCTACAGAAGCTGAGTATCGTGCTATGGCATCTACTACTGCTGAAATAATTTGGTTGCGTTGGCTTTTGTCTGATATGGGTATCTCTTTATCTGAGCCAACTCCGATGCACTGCGATAACAAGAGTGCTATTCAAATTGCTCATAACTCGGTCTTGGAATATGGGTATCTCTCTTTCGAGACCACAATGTGAAGTACAAATAATTTTACAGATTGGAATATAAAATGTGATCTATTTTACAAATAAAGCCTAAAGACTATAATAAAATTCTTCATATATCTTGAAACTTGAAACTTGTATTTTTATTGATTTATATTCTTCAAAAAGAGAGACAAAATTAATAGGTTTTTAAAACATGAAATAGAATAGTCAACAAATGGTAAAAAAAAAACTTCCATACCCCATTGTACATGAATCTTCATTCAAAGAAGATAAAATGTTGTAATACACTTGTTAATAGAAGATAAATTATGTAATCAAAGTAATAATTATAATTATAACTCAAAAATAGAAAAGTATGTAAAAAAACTAAAACCATTTCCATAGAATTAAAGCTCTATTGTGGTCTATATACAAATTAGAGGAGACAAACAAAAACCAAAATATCCAGCATTTCAATTGGAAACCATTGAAATGCAATCAACCATAAATAAAACAAAATTCAGGTCAAACAAAGACCACCAATAATGTTTAATACAAAACCAGACAGCAAAATTAAAAAAGCAAACTAATAAATAAGATGAAGAATGTCTTTGATCTCAATCCTTTTCAATCTTTATGTTTTTCACAATTTTTGAGTTGGCTCCATAATTGATATCATCAACTTTGAAAAAAACCCCTTTTAACAAGAGTGTAGTCAGCATATGCAGTTGTTAGGGGTGTGCAAAAGTATAGTTAAGGGGATCAAATCACTGTCTTCGACTCGCATTTCTCCTCAATAACCATTTCTTCAAATTTTGGCATCAAATTATGCATTCCACTTGCATGTAAATGATGCTTACCCCCACCAGCAACCTAAATAAACACATTGACCATAATTAGTACATAATACATTTTAGGAATAATAAAAAAATAAACAATAGAAACCACATCCACAATAATAAATAAATTTGAACTTATTGATGATATCCGTATCAGCACAAACTTTTTTGACACGAAATGGTTGTTCAAAACTTGAATTGACATCATTTTTGACATCTATCTTAAACAACAAAGGCTTTTCAACAAAATTTGCAATAACTTTAGGAACAATGGATGGTTCAAGATCCTAACATTGACATAATTCAAATGAATAAACAATCAGATGATACATATAAACATTGCATATGAAAATCAATGATTAAAATATTATCAAGGATATTAAATATACTAACTTGATCTATTTCAACAAGCAAATTAGAACCTGACTTTTTTATCAATGAAAGACCATCACGATAAAAAATAACAAAAATAGTAGAATCAATATTATCAATGACCCTGAGTTTGATACGGTACCTTAAAAAAATTAAGTAATAAGTAATAAAGTTATATAACAAATTAAAATTAAAAATCACAAATAAATAATAATAAAGAAACATAAATGTAAAATTGAATGTAGACACAATAGTCCACACATGCTTGTTACATTTTTTTTGGTAAAACAACCTTTTAGAATGTACCATTATTCCTTTGTTGCATACAGAGGCTCCATACCACCGATCATCACCATTCAAAATGTGTTTGATTGTACCAAACACCACACAAACCACGTCTTGAATAACAAATTAATATGCATCATTAACAAATCAAAATAAAATTATGTGTAAAATAAGAATTACATAATGTAAAACATAACAATATATTACATTTTGACAATCTTTAAGTTCTTCTGTGGTTTTGCGTTGGGTCAGATGTAAAAAGATTTCTTCTAAACTCAATTTAGAAACATCCTTCAAATTATTTAATAGTTGAGTAGGTGATCCAATGTTATCTGAGTTTCAAAAGAATGGAAATAAAGTAAGTAATCAACAAATGAATAAAAAATAGAAGAAAAAAAAAAGAACTAAAAAAACAATGGAAATAAAGTAAGTAATCAACAAATGAATAAAAAATAGAAGAAGAAAAAAAAGAACTAAAAAAACAATCGAAATAAAGTAAGTAATCAACAAATGAATAAAAAATAGAAGAAAAAAAAAGAACTAAAAAAACAATGGAAATAAAGTAAGTAATCAACAAATGAATAAAAAATAGAAGAAGAAAAAAGAACTAAAAAAAACAGTGATTAGTTCTTACTTGAGTTTGAACTCAACGGTCTTTGGAATTTATGGGTTGAATAACAACTTGGTACAATTTATTGCATTTTGTAATTGTGTTTTACCATTAAACATCATTACTTTTAGAAACTGAACAAGGACTAAAACATTTTTTTGTGTATCCAGAAAGCAAGTATGCATCAAGGTCATTATCGACATAGGGTCCAAACAGCGTATTTTCAATCTTTATACTACATAAAGAAAATAAAATTAATGCATACACCAATTAGATATGCAATTTCAAAGTTTATATAAAATAACAAAGCTCACCCATTAGACTCCAACTCAATCACTTTAAATTTAGTATTGACACCATTCCCCTTTCATAGACTCTCTCCTGTCCAACTCCAACTAATTTTCCCATGACGTCTATTACAGAAAAATACAAAGTCATTAAACTGTGTAAGTTATAATGAAAAATTTAAAAATATACAATTAAAAGTGGTGATTTGAAAGAAAATTACCAATCAAGTAATTCATGTCAATGTTTCCAACAATTTATGGGAAAGAAACTAATGAATATGGAGAGATTGTGACCAAACAAGTGCCAACTTCTCGAACCATTTTGCACATTCAACTTGAATTGGTGTCTTGTTGTCCTAAATCCACCAGTGTTGGAGACAACACCAAAAGATCGAAAAATGTAAAAATCCCCCTCACGTATCTTATTCTCAAATCGAGACATCAGAGCCTTTCTCACTGAGGCTTGAATCTTGTCACCCTAGAATTTAAGTAAACAAAAACTTGTTACATTGAAAATCTTGAATGTATTCAAAATAAATGGTTGTACATAAATGTTTGGAAAATAAAGCATTAGCAATTTGGCATGATAACAGGTATACTTTTAATACATATACCTATAAAGACTCTACAATTCAACTTATAAACAATCAATATATAGAATTATTTATTATATATAGAAATAATAAGTATAGGTTGAAAAAAGTAAAGACAAAAAACAACCTTCTCATCCATTAATATCATATCCATGGCAAAAAAAAATTGTTTTGCACTTAAGTCTGGTACAAACCACAAACTCAGACTCGAACAACAATGTCCCATGACTCATTTGTAGGAGTAATGGTTGAAACAAAATCAGATTTTTCAGCCATTACAATTTTAGTTTCAGAAAAAATAACAAAAATGAAATGGTGAATTTTCATAATAAGATTTTGGTTAATGAAGCATCGAAAGTGATGAAATAGTTTTTATTTATAAATAAAAAAACACTAGATATGAGGGATGAATTAGAAAGAGGAACAATAATAACTATTTAATTTTTCCAATATTTAATTACAATTTGTAAATACAAACCGGTTCTTTGATTTTTTTTTGTGGTTGATTAAAATTTGAAATTGTGGTTACATGCAATTAATACTTGTAGGAGTTCAATCACAGAAAAACTAAAGGCACTAAAAAAGTAATTGAGTAATTGAATGCGAGAGAATTGAGGAGGAAGGGATATATGAGAACGACTTGCAAATGAACAACAAATGTAGATTGAAGGTATTTGGAAAGATAGCATATAAAAATTGGTAATTGTTTGATTTGATCATTCTTTGTGTTTTGTTTTTGTAAGGAGACTTGGTCAAGTTTTTTTATTTTTTTATAATAAAAATGATTTGGTCATTTGGACTTAACTACACACACGGGTGTATCCATTCCATTATGCCTTTTCCCAACAAATACTTAAAGAAACGGATTTTTTTTTTCAATAACATATATTTCAAAAAAAAATTACAAACTATTCCCTTTTCAAAACTATATACCAGAATGCCCCATTTTTATTCCCAGTTATAAGTCGACTTTGCAAACGGCGACTTCTTTAAGAAAATCCGAGTTTGCAAAGGTAGACTTCCTTAAGGCAATTTTTCAAAAAAAAATTCAATTTTTTTTCAAATTAACAACAACAACAATATATATATATACACACAACTAATATAATTCATAAAAAGACATAAACACAAATTTTAAATTATATAAATTGACTAGAGTTGGCTGTAACATTTGGACAATGTTTTAGAGTATGACCAGTTAACCGACGTAGTCTGCATTTTCTAGAAACTTTTTCAATTTTTTAACAAATATATATATATATATATATATATATATATATAATTTATTCATAAAAAACATCACAAATTTTACAAAAATTATGATAAAATTAATGTCGAAGGTGGCCTCCAGGACCACATAGTCGAGGTTTTCTCACACTTACGGAATTTTGACGACGCCTTGGTACATCACGAGTTTGTTCTTCTTCTTCTTGATCTTCATCTTCTTGCTGTTGAAGATGTCTAGGAGGAAGTGCTACAGAAGAACTACTTCCACCTTGAGTCCAGTTGGATATTTGATTTAACAGAGTATATGTGTTCCCAAAGCTTAGGATTTGAAAGCTTTGTTGACACATATTATTAAGTAATTGGGTAGCGGACTCAGGTGTATTATAAGGAGTATTGAACGTGTTATAAAATAATTCCTCTTCGCTTGATGCAAAGGATAATCGAAGATTGTCTTCTTGATGTGGTTGTTGGCTGTCAAAATTAAATTGTTCCCCTTGCGTGAACCCGTAAGATTGATGTGGTGTGTGGGTATAAGTATGAGGAGGCGGTTGAGTGTCAGGAGGTGTTGGTATATAATATTGATTTTTTTGTGTTGTGTTGGACATTGATTCTTGGAAAAAATGTTGCGTAGATTGTGGTGGAGGTTGGGATGGATTGACATGAGGATCAACCAATTGGTTTTCTACAGAAATAAATCCTTTGGAATTTTTGCAAAACCAAATATTCATAACTTAGTTTAAATTCAACATTTAGAGGTTGACCATAAAGAATATGATTCTCTCGTTCATTCCACTCTTTGTTCTCATTTTCGTAGAATAATGTCCAACTATAGTTAACTTGTTAATGCAAATCTACCTTATGCCCAACTATCGTTCTTGAGGTAGTCCAAATTGTAGTTTCACTCTATCTGTTTAATGTATTTCTATTATGTAGAAACAAATCAAATATGTAGATGCATTCCATAACTAATTGTCTTCTGGATTATCGTATGTTAGATATAGGTAAGGCCTCCAGAAAAACTGATATATAAGAGGTTTGTTAGTAATATATGCATAAGAAAAAATAAAATAATAGACTATTCTGGGCTTTCCCTTCGTGCATCTCTGGGTTCAAATTTTGTATACCATTTGTCTCAGTGGATGGAACTTGGTTGTACGGCAAGTACATGGGGACTCTATTGCTAGCCATTGCACATGATGGAAACAAAAATACATTTCTCATTGCTTATGCACTTGTGGAAGGTGAGACAAGGAATGCTTGGAGCTTTTTTTTTGAAAAATATAAGAAGGTACATCACACCTCAAGTCAACGTTTGTTTGATTTCAGATAGACACGAATCCATTCAAAGTGCTTATAATAATCCAAATAATGGTTGACATGATGCTCCGTCAAGACATGTGTACTGCATCTGACACATTGCACAAAATTTCATGAGAGAGTTCATGGACAAGGAACTTCAAGGAAATCTTGTCTGTATGGGTAATGATCTAATTCTTCTTAGTATATTTTCCACTTATCACTTTATAATACTTGATAATTTTTACATCATTTATAACAGGATATGCATTAAGTGAGCCATCATTCAAATATTATCGCAATGAAATCAGGATGGCAAATCCATAGGCTTTAAGATGGGTCGATAATAGCCCCCGAGAACAATGGACTATGGCGTATTCTCAAGATCGACGATGGGGACACATGACAACAAACATTTCCGAGTCAATCAACACAGTGCTCAAGGGTACACGTAATCTCCCAATCATTGCTTTGGTACAATCAACATACTATAGATTGAGAGTTTTATATGCAGAAAGGGGACAACGATATCATACATCATTAGCTTCTTGTCGAGTATACATACACGATTGCATGGACAAGATTAAATATGAAGCTGGTAAATCTAATATTCACCAAGTCATGCAATTCGACCGAAATTGTTATTCTTTCATGGTGCATGAAACAGTAAACCCAAGAGAGGTGCGACCAATTGGTCATTTCGAAGTCAACCTTCAAAGAAAATGGTGTGATTGTAAAAAATTTCAGGCTATACACGTGCCTTATTCACATGTCATAGCTGCATGTTCTTACGCTCGTCAAAACTATTTAGTGCATCTACCTGACGTGTACAAGGTTGTTAATGTATTCACCATCTACAAATAAAAGTTTCCACCTATACTCAATGAAGGATATTGGCCCGTATATGAAGGTAAAACATTGTATCACAATCCTGAAATGCGGAGAATTAAAAAAGTCGTCCAAATAGTACCCCGTATTAGAACTGAAATGGACGTTAGAGAAAAAGTGTCAAGAAAATGCGGACTACGTCAGTTAACTGGTCATACTCGAAAACATTGTTCAAATGTTAAATCTATGTAATTTAAAATTTGTGTTTATGTCTTTTTATAAATTATATTATATATACATATATATATATATGTATATATATATATATATATATATTTTTTTTTTTTTTAATTTAAAAAAAAATTGATTTTTTTTTTTGAAAAATTGCCTTAAGGAAGTCGGCTTTGCAAACTCGGGCTTTCTTAACGAAGTCGCCATTTATAAAGGCGACTTGTATTAGAGAATAAAAAATGAATATTTTGGTATATAGTAATATTTTAGTAAATTTTTTTGAAATATAAGGTATTGAAAAAAAAGACCCTAAAGAAACAAACATTTTATATAATAAATTTAACAATAATGATAGTAAATTTCATAAATAAATAAAAAAATAATAACAAATAATAATTTAATATATTAATGTTAAATTTCTACAAATATAAAATTTATATTAGCTGTCTAAATACTATAATTAGGTAACATTTATCAAACTTGAGAGAATATGATGTTTGTTTTACGCTATTGTATAGATGTGGCCAAATTGTTTCAAAATATGAGATAAGTTTTTTTCATAAATTGTCATTGAGGCTGAGAAAAAATAATTTAAAGGCACGTCATAGGCTATTTTTATATCTTTCCCAAATACTTCCAAAATGTTTATGTTATAGAATAATTAGCATCAGCTCTTGAAAATGCATCTTTTGTATATTTCTAAGTTTCTTTGACCAACAATTAAGGTAGATATAATAATAATAATAATAATAATAATAATAATAATAATAATAATAATAATAATAATAATAATAATAATAATAATAATAATAATAATAATAGTAATCTTAAATTTTATTTTTGCATAAAATCAAAACATAAATAAACTTTCTACCAAATTGAATACATGAAATATATAAGAAAATTAAGAAAAACTCCCAATAACATAAGATAATCACAGGATCAAGGAGAATATGCACGTCATTGAGCACAGTACAACCGACTTAGGTCAAAATAGTAGCATGTAAAAGAAACACATTTATAGTTTCATTCCCTTCCATCATCTGTTAATTTTGTCATTGTACAAAATCTTGGTCGAGTAAACAAAATAACTAATATGTCCTTCACAAAATAATATTTTTATTCAACTTTAAATAGTGATTTTTTTACAATGGAAAATAGGGATTATATATATATATATATATATAATTATAATAAAAATAATTATAATTAGAATAAAAAAAGTAAATTATATTAATAAAATCAAACAAAATACATTAAATTGAAGAAAAAAAATACATCAAAATTAATGTGATTGAATAGATGTGCCAAAACAAAGAACGTGTATATTATTTTAACAAATTACATGCTATATTTATAAAATAACGTGATATATAATGTGTTAAAATAATATAGCACCTTATTTGTTTTGGTACATCTATTCAACCGCATTAATTTTGATATATTTTTTTCTTCAATTTAATGTATTATTTTTTTCAATTTAATGTATTTTGTTTGATTTTATTAACATAATTTACTTTTTTTTATTATAATTATTTTTATTATTTTTTATTTATTAGATCCGAAAAAAAAATAGGAGGAAGTTGTTAACAAAATAGAATTAAGTTATTAATTTATCTATAAAATAGGAGGGAGTTGTTAAAATAATATAGAGCACGTTTATTTGTTGTGGCACATCTACTCAACCGCATTAACTTTGATGTATTTTTTTTTCTATTAGATGTATTTTGTTTGATTTTATTAATATAAGTTTATTTTTTAAAATACTTTTATTATTTTTTATTTATTAAATTACCAATTATTCAACTGTTAAATTATAAAAAAAAAATTAAAACCTTATTGATGGTCGCATTCCCGGGATGCGACATGAAAAAAATTAATCCTTTCATATAGTCACAAAACGGAGATGCTACTTCTTGAAGGTGAAAAAAATAGAGTAGTATATATATATTTCAAAGTGGGGTTTATTGATTAGTTTATTTAAAAATAAGGATATATATATATATATATATATATATATATATATATATATAATCCAGAAAATAGTGACTTTATTAATATCTAACATTAACAAATTTTCTATTTTCCAATATGACTATCAAACTATCTTTTTAAAATAAATGTTCTTACTTTTTTTGAAGTGAGGTCTATAATTTTCTTATCAACTAACTTTGTGTTATGATTTTGCAAACTACCTCCATATTTTGTAAACAATTATTTCGATCAGTAGTAAGAAAATTGGACTTTTGTTGACAATAACGACAAGTATAACACACTAAAGTTGAATAGATCAAGGAATCAATCGTTTTTTGACATATGGATGGCTTCAAACTTATAATATTCATTTTAATCTTCAATTTCTATTATTATATTTATTTCACCATTAAAATTATTTCTAAAAATTAATATTTGTTTATATTAAGTCAATCTTTTTAATTTACGTGCAAACGACGCACGCCCATGTGAATGCACAAGTATTTTCTAGTTCTTGGAGAATGCTATTTTAGTGTAATTCAACCGTCGTGTAGTAAAGGGTTGGGGGGTGCAATGGGTAGTAAAATATTAATTAAGCCTTAGAGAATATGCCCAATACATGCATGAAACTGAAATGTATAAGAGCAATGTATAGTGCAAATAAAGTAAGCACAATCTATTATATATATTTAAAACAGACTCCACTGTCACTTCATCCAATCCCTCCACCTATGCGAACATTGGCCACCTCAACTAAAAAGCTGACGTGTACATCTTTATAGAGAGTTTTCTATTCACTTTCTAAATACTTATTCCCCATATTCAAATCTATTTTTTCTTATTATACCATTATTGATATGGACTTAGAGAAAATTTTATATATTTTCTGAAATATTGATATTGTTATGAGAAAATTTTATATATTTTCTAAAATATTTATATTGTTATTTTAACTTTTGTCAAGTAGTAATATTTTCTGAAATATTGATATTGTTATGTATATTTTTAACTTTTTTCAAATTGAATATTATATATTAGGCCAACAATTTGTTTTTCTATTTTTTCTTTTTCAAGTAGTAAATTGTTTTTTTTGGTACAACCCATCACTTATTAGATATATTCCCCATATTCAAATCTATTTTTTCTTATTATACCATTACTGATATGGACTTAGATAACGAAAATTAATATTTAAATCAAATAGAGAGATATAATTTAGAATTAGGCCAACAATTTATTTTTTCTATTTTTTCTTATTATACCATTACTGATATGGACTTAGAGAAAAATTTATATATTTTCTGAAATATTGATATTGTCATGTATATTTTTAACTTTTTTCAAGTAGTAAATTGTTTTTTTTGTACAACCCAACACATTTTTTCTAAAGACAAAATCGTGAAATCTTACTATTTTAATAAAATAATACGTTGAAGTGTATAAAAAGTAGAAATCGTGAAATACGGTGTAAAGCAAATTAAATAAGTAAATATTGATACCTTTTCCTCATATTTTGTGGAACTATTCATGCGCCAAAATTTACCAATTACAAGACAATAAATATCAATTATTTGACCTTCATTGGTCCTCCATTATTATTCATAACGATTATTCCTCCGTAAATATCTTCAAATTGAATATTATATATTAGGTGTATATTAAAAGAGACTCCGCTGCCACCTGATCCTATTCCTCCACCTACGCGAACATTGGCCACCTCAACTAAAAAGCTAACGTGTACATCTTCATAGAGAGTATTCACGTTCTAAATATCTTTTCCCCATATTCAAATCTATTTTTTCTTATTATACCATTACTGATATGGACTTAGAGAAAATTTTATATATTTTCTGAAATATTGATATTGTTATTTAACTTTTGTCAAGTAGTAATATTTTCTGAAATATTGATATTTTTATGTATATTTTTAACTTTTTTCAAATTGAATATTATATATTAGGCCAACAATTTGTTTTTCTATTTTTTCTTTTTCAAGTAGTAAATTGTTTTTTTTTTTACAACCCATCACTTATTAGATAACTAAAATTAATATTTAAATTAAATAGAAAGATATAATTTAGAATTAGGCCAACAATTTGTTTTTCTATTTTTTCTTATTATACCATTACTGATATGGACTTAGAGAAAAATTTATATATTTTCTGAAATATTGATATTGTCATGTATATTTTTAACTTTTTTCAAGTAGTAAATTGTTTTTTTTGTACAACCCAACACATTTTTTCTAAAGACAAAATCGTGAAATCTTACTATTTTAATAAAATAATACGTTGAAGTGTATAAAAAGTAGAAATCGTGAAATACGGTGTAAAGCAAATTAAATAAGTAAATATTGATACCTTTTCCTCATATTTTGTGGCACTATTCATGCGCCAAAATTTACCAATTACAAGACAATAAATATCAATTATTTGACCTTCATTGGTCCTCCATTATTATTCATAACGATTATTCCTCCGTAAATATCTTCAAATTGAATATTATATATTAGGTGTATATTAAAAGAGACTCCGCTGCCACCTGATCCTATTCCTCCACCTACGCGAACATTGGCCACCTCAACTAAAAAGCTAACGTGTACATCTTCATAGAGAGTATTCACGTTCTAAATATCTTTTCCCCATATTCAAATCTATTTTTTCTTATTATACCATTACTGATATGGACTTAGAGAAAATTTTATATATTTTCTGAAATATTGATATTGTTATTTAACTTTTGTCAAGTAGTAATATTTTCTGAAATATTGATATTTTTATGTATATTTTTAACTTTTTTCAAATTGAATATTATATATTAGGCCAACAATTTGTTTTTCTATTTTTTCTTTTTCAAGTAGTAAATTGTTTTTTTTTTTACAACCCATCACTTATTAGATAACTAAAATTAATATTTAAATTAAATAGAAAGATATAATTTAGAATTAGGCCAACAATTTGTTTTTCTATTTTTTCTTATTATACCATTACTGATATGGACTTAGAGAAAAATTTATATATTTTCTGAAATATTGATATTGTCATGTATATTTTTAACTTTTTTCAAGTAGTAAATTGTTTTTTTTGTACAACCCAACACATTTTTTCTAAAGACAAAATCGTGAAATCTTACTATTTTAATAAAATAATACGTTGAAGTGTATAAAAAGTAGAAATCGTGAAATACGGTGTAAAGCAAATTAAATAAGTAAATATTGATACCTTTTCCTCATATTTTGTGGAACTATTCATGCGCCAAAAGTTACCAATTACAATACAATAAATATCAATTATTTAACCTTCATTGGTCCTCCATTATTATTCATAACGATTATTCCTCCGTAAATATCTTCAAATTGAATATTATATATTAGGTGTATATTAAAAGAGACTCCGCTGCCACCTGATCCTATTCCTCCACCTACGCGAACATTGGCCACCTCAACTAAAAAGCTAACGTGTACATCTTCATAGAGAGTATTCACGTTCTAAATATCTTTTCCCCATATTCAAATCTATTTTTTCTTATTATACCATTACTGATATGGACTTAGAGAAAATTTTATATATTTTCTGAAATATTGATATTGTTATTTAACTTTTGTCAAGTAGTAATATTTTCTGAAATATTGATATTTTTTTCTTTATTTTTAACTTTTTTCAAATTGAATATTATATATTAGGCCAACAATTTGTTTTTCTATTTTTTCTTTTTCAAGTAGTAAATTGTTTTTTTTTTTTTTTACAACC
>JBBPBQ010000004.1:40605531-40625234 GCA_037974755.1 Cicer yamashitae
TTCTGTAAATATTTTCAAATTGAATATTATATGTTAGATGTATATTAAAACAGACTCCGCTGCCACCTGATCCTATTCCTCCACCTACGAGAACATTGGCCACCTCAACTAAAAAGTTGACTTGTATATCTTCATAGAGAGTTTTCTATTCACGTTCTAAATACATTTTCCCCATATTTAAATCTATTTTTTCTTATTATACCATTACTCATATGGACTTAGAGAAAATTTTATATATTTTCTGAAATATTGATTTTGTTATGAGATAATTTTATATATTTTCTGAAATATTGATATTGTTATTTAACTTTTGTCTAGTAGTAAGATTTTCTGAAATATTGATATTGTTATGTATAGTTTTAAATTTTTTCAAATTGAATATTATATATTAGACCAACAATTTGTTTTTCTATTTTTTTTTTTCAAGTAGTAAATTGTTTTTATTGTACAACCCATCACTTATTAGATAACTAAAATTAATATTTAAATCAAATAGAGAGATATAATGTAGAATTAGGCCAACAATTTGTTTTTCTATTTTTTCTTATTATACAATTACTGATATGGACTTAGAGAAAAATTTATATATTTTCTGAAATATTGATATTGTCATGTATATTTTTAACTTTTTTCAAGTAGTAAATTGTTTTTTTTGTACAACCCAACACATTTTTTCTAAAGACAAAATCGTGAAATCTTACTATTTTGATAAAATAATACGTTGAAGTGTATAAAAAATAGAAATCGTGTATAAAAAGTATAAAATAATACGTTAAAGCAAATTAAATAAATAAATATCGATGCCTTTTTCCCATATTTTGTGGAACTATTCATGTGCCATAAGTTACCAATTACAATACAATAAATATCAATTATTTGACATTCATTGGTCCTCCATTATTATTCATAACGATTATTTCTATGTAAATATCTTCAAATTGAATATTATATATTAGGTGTATATTAAAACAGACGTGTATATCTTCATAGAGAGTTTTCTATTCACTTTCTAAATACCTTTTCCCCATATTCAAATCTATTTTTTCTTATTATACCATTACTGATATGGACTTAGAGAAAATTTTATATATTTTCTGAAATATTGATATTGTTATTTTAACTTTTGTCAAGTAGTAATATTTTCTGAAATATTGATATTGTTATGTATATTTTTAACTTTTTTCAAATTGAATATTATATATTAGACCAACAATTTGTTTTTCTATTTTTTCTTTTTCAAGTAGTAAATTGTTTTTTTTTTGTACAACCCATCACTTATTAGATAACTAAAATTAATATTTAAATCAAATAGAGAGATATAATGTAGAGTTAGGCCAACAATTTGTTTTTCTATTTTTTCTTATTATACCATTACTGATATGGACTTAGAGAAAAATTTATATATTTTTTGAAATATTGATATTGTCATGTATATTTTTAACTTTTTTCAAGTAGTAAATTGTTTTTTTTTTACAACCCAACACATTTTTTCTAAAGACAAAATCGAGAAATTTTAATATTTTGATAAAATAATACGTTGAAGTGTAAAAAAAGTAGAAATCGTGAAATACGGTGTAAAGCAAATTAAATAAGTAAATATTGATACATTTTCCCCATATTTTGTGGAACTATTCATGTGCCATAAGTTACCAATTACAATACAATAAATATCAATTATTTGACATTCATTGGTCCTCCATTATTATTCATAACGATTATTTTTCTGTAAATATTTTCAAATTGAATATTATATGTTAGATGTATATTAAAACAGACTCCGCTGCCACCTGATCCTATTCCTCCACCTACGAGAACATTGGCCACCTCAACTAAAAAGTTGACTTGTATATCTTCATAGAGAGTTTTCTATTCACTTTCTAAATACATTTTCCCCATATTTAAATCTATTTTTTCTTATTATACCATTACTCATATGAACTTAGAGAAAATTTTATATATTTTCTGAAATATTGATTTTGTTATGAGATAATTTTATATATTTTCTGAAATATTGATATTGTTATTTAACTTTTGTGTAGTAGTAATATTTTCTGAAATATTGATATTGTTATGTATAGTTTTAAATTATTTCAAATTGAATATTATATATTAGACCAACAATTTGTTTTTCTATTTTTTTTTTTCAAGTAGTAAATTGTTTTTTTTTTGTACAACCCATCACTTATTTGATAACTAAAATTAATATTTAAATCAAATAGAGAGATATAATTTAGAATTAGGCCAATAATTTGATTTTCTATTTTTTCTTATTATACCATTACTGATATGGACTTAGAGAAAAATTTATATATTTTCTGAAATATTGATATTGTCATGTATATTTTTAACTTTTTTCAAGTAGTAAATTGTTTTATTTTGTACAACCCAACACATTTTTTCTAAAGACAAAATCGTGAAATCTTACTATTTTGATAAAATAATACGTTGAAGTGTTTAAAAAATAGAAATCGTGAAATACGGTGTAAAGCAAATTAAATAAGTAAATATTGATAATTTTTCCTCATATTTTGTGGAACTATTCATGTGCCATAAGTTACCAATTATAATACAATAAATATCAATTATTTGACATTCATTGGTCCTCCATTATTATTCATAACGATTATTCCTCCGTAAATATCTTCAAATTGAAAATTATATATTAGGTGTATATTTTTAACTTTTTTTCAAGTAGTAAATTGTGTTTTTTTTACAACCCAACACGTTTTTTCTAAAGACAAAATAGTGAAATCTTATTATTTTGATAAAATAATACGTTGAAGTGTATAAAATTTAGAAATCGTGAAATACGGTGTAAAGCAAATTAAACAAGTAAATATTGATACCTTTTCCCCATATTTTGTGGAACTACTCATGTGCCATAAGTTACCAATTACAATACAATAAATATCAATTATTTGACATTCATTGTCCTCCATTATTATTGATAACGGTTATTCCTCCATAAATATTTTCAAATTGAATATTATATAGTATCATTACTGAAGAAAAAAATATTTTAATAAAATTTATAATATCTACGAAATCTATCACATGTCACTTATTAGATAACTAAAATTAATATTTAAATCAAATAGAGAGATATAATTTAGAATAAGCCAACAATTTGTTTTTCTATTTTATCTTATTATACTATTACTGATATGGACTTAGAGAAAAATTTATATATTTTTTGAAATATTGATATTGTTATGTATATTTTTAACTTTTTTTAAGTAGCAAATTGTTTTTTTTTTTGTACAACCCAACACATTTTTTCTAAGGACAAAATCGTAAAATCTTACTATTTTGATAAAATAATACGTTGAAGTGTATAAAAAGTAGAAATCGTGAAATCCGGTGTAAACCAAATTAAATAAGTAAATATTGATACACAATATTTTAATAAATGTTACCAATATAGTTGATAAAATGTTCAAACACTTTTAAATATTTATTTAGACATTAAAAATTGTCAATATACAACTTTTGTATCTTTTTTATTATTGTGTTGTCACATATATTTACCAAAACAAATAACAATTAGTCAATCTAATAAATAATTTGTGTTTTGTTTCTCTTATTAGTTATCAATGCATATATTTACCATGAGCATTATTTCAAATTTTTTTTAATATGTGTAGGAAAAAATGTTAAAATTTTAAAAATTCCTACATAACTTATATACTTTAATAAAAATAGAGTTTACGATTATCAATTATATAATTTATCTTTTAAATCATGGTTAATATTTTATGTCTATAGACCTTCAAAAATCAGCTAAATGGTACAAATTTGATATTGTAAATAAAGTTCAAATCTAACTTGAAACGGTTGTAAAATTGTTAATTTTTTTTATGATTAAACTTTTACAAGACATTGTTCTTTTATCATTTTTTTTAGTAGTAAAAATACTCATTTAATTACACACTCTACAATATCTTTTATCGCATTTTTTTTATAACTTTAAAAATTTACAAGATTAATATTATATATATATATATATATATATATCACCTTCTAAAAAAATTAAAATTAAACCCGCGCAAAGCGCGGGTCATATTCTAGTTTTCATAAATTAACAAACTGTTTTGCGAGTGCTCCAACAACGATAATCGTTTCCCTAATTCTTCATCATCTCTAACAATTGGCCTCAAGAGATCTGGTTCGATTTAGAGAGAAACGTCATGGGGGAAACATAGTGAGTGAGTGAGTGAAAAGAGGAGTTCGCATCAATAATGTTTTTTGGTGGAAATCTACCTATCTTAGATGGCAAAAATTAGGATAGATAGAAGAAACAAATGATGGTGATTTTTGGTTTCCAAGAGTGATGGACTTGGTACATAATGGATTTGAAGCACTTGTAGAAAATCCAAGAACAAGGTTCAATGAATCCAAGAAGAAAGATTACAAAGATCTTTTGTTGATTCATTAATGTGTAGATTTAGTAAACTTTGAAAAGATCTCTACGTCTTAAACAACCAAGTAAGCGTGGGAAACACTAGAAACTAGCCATGCAAGGGATGCAAAGTTGAAGAATGTGGGTTTGCAATCCTTGAGAAGGCAATTGTAGTTGTTACATAGTAAAGAGAAAGAAAAGGTGGTGTGGTGAAATAATCACATCAAATGGTGATTGAGAAGATGATGTGAATTCTTACATCAAAGTATGATTACATTTGCGTTGCAATTGAAGAATCAAAAGACTTATCTGCAACAAATATTGAAGAACTTCAAAGTTCCTTGAAGGCACAGGAAAAGCGCCTAAATGAAAGAAAAGTGGCAAAACAAGCACTGCAAACCCAACATGTGAAGAAAAGTGGCTTGTGGAAGAATAAGAAAGGAAAAGCTAAAGAAAATAACCAAAAAGGTATAAACTCCAAAGAACAAGATAGTGGTGAAGGGAGATCTAAGGGTGGGTCAACCAACAATAAAGGTGGAAAGAAAAAATTTGATAAATGGAAGATACATTGCTACAATTGTCTGAAATTTGGCCACTTTGTTGGTGAGTTTATATGAAGCAAACTATCAAGATCAAAGAAGATGATGAAGCTCTCATGGCTAAAGGATATTCTTTAGATTCATACCAAGTAATGCTTATGGTCACAACCACTAATCTTAAAGTATATATGCATGAGTCTTGGTTGTAGGAATCACATGATTGGAAATAGGAATTTGGTTGCTTGAATTTGATGGAAAAACATACGAGTAAGGTGAAATTTGCTGACAATAGCACAATATCAATAAAAAGGATAGGAAATGTGATGATTAATGGTAAAAATGGTGGATTCACATATATAAACGATGTGTTGTATGTTCCTTCCATGAAAAATATTTTGTTGAGTTTAGGACTATTGATGCAAAAGGGTTTTAGTATGCAAATGAAACTGAACATGATGCAAGTCTTTGATGATAACAAAAGATGGAAAATACAAGCTCAATTGTCTAAAAATACAAGTGTTTCTCTGTCAAACCATTAGTTACAACCAAATTTTAAATATGTGCACAACACCTCATGTGGAAAAATTCACCATCCCCCATCAACCCATTCATATTTTTAACTTTTTTCTTTAAAAGTATCACAGCTACATCGTCAGATGATACATTATCAACCGTTATTGATGACACATTACGAATTCCCCAATCCTTTAAAACTTATTCTATCTTCTTACCTATGGTTACACCCTTGTCGTTAGGAATAATTGTGAAGCTAATTATCTGTTTTTGATAATTCCATTCATTATCCACAAAGTGTGTTGTAAGAGTTAAGTAATTAAGGTTTTGGATTGATGTCCAACGGTTAGATGTAGGGGCCACCCTATTGCAATCAGACTTAAAGAAAGCTTTCAACTTAAGTTTTTCATCTAAATACAACTGAAAGCAATCTCTAGCTATTGTACGCCTAGATGGAATGTTAAATTGAGGCTGCAATGTTTTACACAAGTATTTAAATCATATTCAAAAATAAAACCAATAACAAAAACAAAACTTCAACAAATTTAAAATGTCACAAAAATCATAAAACTAAAAACAAAATCATATACCCTAAAAGACCCATTAAACAATAAATACTAACCATAAAAAAAGAAACTATAAAAGACCAAAAATAGATTCAAAAATCAAACCCAGAACAAAAACTAAACTTCAACAAAAATTAAAATGTGAGATGGAATGTTAAATTGAGGCTGCAATGTTTTACACAAGTATTTAGATCATATTCAAAAATAAAACCAATAAAAAACAAAACTTCAACAAATTTAAAATGTCACAAAAATCATAAAACTAAAAACAAAATCATACACCCTAAAAGACCCATTAAACAATAAATACTAACCATAAAAAAAGAAACTATAAAAGACCCAAAATAGATTCAAAAATCAAACCCCGAACAAAAACTAAACTTCAACAAAAATTAAAATGTGAGAAAAATCATAAAACCCAAAACAAAATCAGAAACCCAAAACAGATTAAAAAAATCAAACCCAAAACAAAACAAAACTTCAACAAATTTAAAATGTCAGAAAACTCATAAAACCCAAAAGAAAATAAGAAACCCTAAAAACCCATTATACAATAAATACTAACATTTTCGTTCTTATGACGAGAAATGGTAGTGACAGTGAGAAAGATGGAGGTGGCATGAAGGATTTCTTGGTGGTGTGAAGGATTTGGTGGCAAGGGAATTCTCAGTGGTTAGATCGAAACAGAAACGATGGAGAACACGTGACGGATTTGCAGGTGCACGGTGAAAATAGTGGTGGCTAGGGTTTCCTAGTGAATGTTGAGTTGAGTCATGAGCGAGTGTGAAAATTAGGGTTACTGATATGAAATCTGAATGAATGAAGAGAGAGTAGAGACTAGAGAGTGATGAGTGAGGTCTGGGTGAAAAAATTGGGGGTTATTGGACCTTTTGAATTTTAACTGGACTGAATTAAGTAGTATAACTTTTAATAATATAAATTATATAATAGGATCAAATTGAATTGAGCGGGTTCGGGTACCCACGGTCAAAATATCATGAACCGAATCTGCTCATTAAAAACCATATGGACCCACAAAAACTGACCCGTGAACTCGTTCAACCCGTCTTTACCCGTCCGATAATAAAATTGGACCACGGATTGTCCGGTTATTTTCGAGCCACGAGTTACTGTCCAGCCCTATCTACACCTGCGCCAATGCTACTGCCTTCATCGTAACCGACTAGTAATTGTTGATTGGTCTCTCTTGCTTGTTTGGTTATTTTTAGTAAGTGATACAGTAGCCTCATTAATTTGTCCAACTGCCAGCATGGTTACGCCACTAAATTGTGGACCATTTACGTTTTACAAATTTAATGGCACGGGGTGGTTTTCAAAATTGGTGTCCACAATAGTTGTGTTGATAATTGTCTTCCTGCATTAATTTCATTTTCGCAAGGCATTGGATGCCTCGTCAGCTCTCTTAACCTAGTTATAAAACGATATTCATATTATGCGAAGCTTTTTTTTTTTTTTATTAAAAAAAAATATTCATTTAATTAAATTATATGATACATTAATAATTCGCATTTAATAACATAAAAAGGTAATATAATACATAAACGCAATATATTTATAAATATGAGAAGTTAGTCATATAGATTCTCATCATTTAATATAATTTTAGATTTTTTAAACTTTTTTTTTAAATCTATAACAAACATGTACAAATTCTGAAAAAATTATTATTTTAAAATTAATTTGTAACAAACATGTTTATAAATAAATTTTTTGTTGGATTTACATTCTAAACATTTTGTGTTTCTACATAGTATTGATGAGTTAAGAATTTCTCTATTTTTTTAAAAAAATTAAAAATATAATTATTTTTTTGTGTATAAAGTCAATGTGTAATTTATGTCACATATTTTTAAAATGTGTGTAAATATAAACACAAAACTATACTACTTTTTTTATTTATCATAAGCCTCAATGTTTTGTTTACTCTTATTAAGAAAAACTGGTAGAATAGTTAATGTATTCATTTTATGTGTTAATGTTCATAAAATAATATTTGAATTTCAATGTCTAAAATTTGATTTTTTTTTTCTTCATATTTCAAGAAAATTTAGTAGTATTAATAAGAGGTATTAATTAAAAATTGAAAGAAAGTTTATATTTAGGAACAAATGTTTTTTACGCTACAGATTTTTTTTGTTGTTGCAAAGAATGCTTATAATTAGAGATAGATAGTGTAATGAAAGAAATGGAGAGAAACTTAATTCATGGGACACACTTATAAATATTTTGGTTAAATATTATAATAATCTATAATTGTGATTGGTTGATAAGAAAATGATCAAAATGAATGCCTATGCTAGGGATTTGGTTGCCCAATTCTCTATGATATACTCCTCTATCTTACAATGAAATTTCTTTAAATATGTTTGCAAATATCGAAACAAGACGTTCAACCTAACAAGATCGGTATATTTCTGTTGAGCTAGGGTTTAAGGATAATTTTCCAATTCTTTTAATTTGTGTTTCTCATACCATTAATGGAAGATGTTTTTGTAAAGTAATATATAATTTCTCTTTTCCATACAACATTAACTACATTGCTTAATCCGTGTAAAATTGTCAAAGTCATTTACCATTTGGGACAGATGAAGTACTTTAGAAGTTGTCTGCATAGTAATAATTGAATGATACTATAGATAAAAAAAGAATTAAAGTGACTTTTATATATTTTTGCTAAAGTGTTATTCGCTGTGAGACAAATGACACACACTAATTCTATTTATAAGTATTTGTTGAAAAACAAAATTTGTTCTTAAATATAAACATTCTTTAAAATTATTAAATATATCTATTTTTAAAAACATATATCTCTTATTAATGTTATTAATTTATCTTCAAAAATTAAATTAAATACGGATATTTTGAAAACATCTACACAAACATTAGAAATAACAAAGGACGAAAGCAATAATTAGAAAAGTAAGATTTTTTTTGAGTTCGAATCCAAAATAAAATATCCAACTTAATAATATTGATATTTGTCAGTTAAGCTAGGATTTAAAGACACCCTTATGGTACATGTTAATGATTCAAATGTATAAATTTTGTCTTAAAATTTATGTTTTCAAGTGTTTAAAAGTTCAAGCATTTTGTTTTCAATATTTTTTTTCCTTTTGATATCTTTAAAATGTGTCCTAAAGATATTTTTTTTTTCACTATCAAGAGGGTTGGAATATCTTAAATAAATACTCCAAATGGTTCCATTTATAAGAGAAAAAATAAAAATCAACGTACTCATTAATTATTTTAATTTTTTTTTTATTATTTTAACATATATACCTCTATTGAAAATCGTAAGACATTCAATACATACTAAAAATATATAAAAAATAAAAATAAAAATAAAAAGAAGACAAATATACACAAGTTGTTCCTATGTATAAAACTATCTACAAATGCACAAAGAAACGGTCACTAGTTTAGAGGTATTTAAAACTAGTCACAAATATCGGACCAATTTGGAGTTCTTGTTAGTCCTCAACATTCCTTGTAGACATGTCTTGTGCATCAATATTAACCATACTTGTTTTTCTTCTCTTCACTTTCATTTTCATATACATCTTCTTACATCCAAAACAAAAAAGCATTAACAATAAAAAGCCACCAGGTCCACCAACACTTCCAATAATCGGAAACCTCCACTTATTAGGCACTCTTCCCCATCGATCACTTCAATCACTCTCCATAAAATATGGTCCCATCATGTCCTTACAACTTGGTCAAATCCCAACTATTATCGTTTCATCTTCAAAAGCAGCAAAATCATTCCTCAAAACTCATGATATTGTTTTTGCAAGTCGACCAAAGATTCAAGGAACTGAACTCATCACTTACGGTTCCAAAGGGTTGGCTTTTACAGAGTATGGTCCTTATTGGCGTAGTGTGAGGAAATTGTGCACTTTGAAACTTCTCAGTGCTTCCAAAGTTGAGATGTTTGGTCCTATTAGGAAGGAGGAGTTGGGTGTTTTGGTAAAGTCATTGGAGAAAGCTTCTTTGGTGGGTGAAGTTGTGAATGTTAGTGAGGTTGTAGGGAACCTTATTGAGGATATTATATATAAGATGATATTGGGTAGGAGTAAGTATGAACAATTTGACTTGAAGAAGTTGGTTCAACAAACAATGACTTTGATTGGATCTTTTAATATGGCTGATTATGTTCCTTGGTTAGGCGCATTTGATCTTCAGGTATGTATGTTTTTGATTTAACTCACTAGTTCTCCAGAAAAAGACTCTAGTAATACAGAGTTTTGAATTCGATTTTGATTACATTTTATTTTTTTTTTTGTTAGAATTCAAATTCGCGTTTTCTAGAATCATTTGTATTTAATTAAAACTCATTAACGAATTGAAACAAATTACTTAATTCCTCAAGTATGTATGTGTTCCTATCTGTAAAAATAAAAAACAATAAAAAACAATAAAAATAAAAAAATAATTTTGACTTAATTTTACTTCTAATTTTCTTAAATTTGTGAATATGCAATTTTGGACACTTAATTTTAATATCTGATTTTATCTTAATTTTGTCCTCATTTTTAGTTGAGTATTATGATCGTATGATTTTAGTCCTCACTTTTAATGATAAACATCCACAAAGATAATGACTTTGTGCAATCGAAAAGTGGGGATCAAGTTGCACAATCTCAAAATTTTAGGTACCAAAAGTAGGGGAAAATGCAATAAATTTAGAGGACCACTTTGAAACTAAAAATTGAATCAAGTCCTAAATATGTTTTTCATGCCCTTAAATATGCCATTTATCAATTTTAGTCTCTATTAAAAAAATAGATTGTGTATTACTTCAAATAAAGAAAATTTGGATTAGAGTCTTTGTAGTGTTTGTTTAGTCCTTGTAGTATATTTAATATTTATATCTCCTTAAGCCCTAACTCAACTGATAAATGCTGATATTGTTAGGTTAGAACTTATATTTACAATAAGTACTAAAAGCAAATATATACTAGCACACACAAACATATATTTACAATTTTAATTCCAAATAAAACAATATTATTATTTTGTGTGTTTTCAATTTTCATATACTTTTATGATTCTAATAAGTGTTGTGAAAATATTTAATTAGTAATTGACGTCATTAATTTAACTCTTTGTTAGGGATTAAGACGAGCCTTCAAAAAAGTGAGTAAATCACTTGATGAAGTTTTGGAAGTGATAATAACAGAGCACGAACAAGCTACTACAAAAGACAAAACTCATCATGAAGACTTTGTAAACATACTTCTCTCAATAATGCACCAACCCATAGATTTTGAGAATGAACACAATCTTATTATTGATCGAACTAACATCAAAGCTATTTTACTAGATATGATTGTTGCAGCTATTGATACATCGACTACCACGATTGAGTGGACTTTATCTGAACTTTTAAGACATCCAAGAGTGATGAGAATCCTCCAAGATGAGATAACAAATGAAGTTGGAAATAAGAGAATGGTTGAAGAGAAAGATTTAAATAAGTTGAATTACTTAAATATCGTAGTTAATGAAACCTTAAGGCTTTATCCTGTTGGACCCTTACTACTTCCTCGTGAGTGTAGAGAGAGCATAACAATTGATGGTTATTTTATTAAAGAAAAAACACGATTAATTATAAATGCATGGGCAATTGGGAGAGATCCTAATGTTTGGTCAGAAAATGCCGATGAATTTTATCCAGAGAGATTTATTGACAAGAAAATGAATTATCAAGAACAAGAGTTTGAATCTATACCATTTGGTTCTGGTCGTAGGGGTTGTCCTGGGATTCAATTGGGTTTGGTTACTGTTAAATTGGTTATAGCTCAATTGGTGCATTGCTTTAATTGGGAACTTCCATATAATACGAGTCCTTCCAATTTAAATATGGAGGAGAAATTTGGACTCACTATACCAAGAGCTCAACACTTGTATGCAATACCGAGTTATCGTTTGGAAGGAGATGCCAAGCATGAATAAGTCCATAAAGGACGATCAATGTTTGTATTCAACAAGTTTATTACCAGTAAAGATGTTCTGTTAATGATGTTTGTATAAAATAAGTTAATGAATGTTGCTAATAGTTTATAAATTTATGTAGCCAATATTTGAGTGTCTTTGTGGTAAACAACTTATTCAGTTGAATGCTATTTGAATAAGAGCTTATCACATAACAATCTATCTCTAAGTAGAGAATGAGTCATAAGAAGACTTTCATGTATTATGAATTTAGATGTTCTGCATGTAGTAGTAGTGAGTGAGTGTCATACCTAAAATTCTTACTTCAGGGGAATGATTGCTGAAACATTACCCAATTAGCAAATAAAGTTCAGTCTAGGATTGCATTCAAGTATTTAACTCTCAACTACAAACTATTGATTTTCAAGAAATTGGAGGCACAAATATTTGAACAAAGGAAGAATTGGAAGTAGTGTTTCGGTGTTAGTTACAATTTCCTTAATAGTTTAAAAGTTAGATAGTTACTGGTTGTTAATACTTGGAAGTAGTTAGATAGATTCTTTCTAAATTTTTTACGACTTATATATAGAGGTCTCATGTACTTGTTTATTATCTTTTGTTAATGAACTAATATATACTCAAAATAATTTTTCTCTTTATCAAATTCTCAAACTTATTTTTTCTATGAGATAGAATCTTCATTCTCTTTAATCATGTGATTTGTATCATATGACATCATGGAAGGTGTTATGTGAGCTATAAGTTCATTGGCTAATGCTTTCTTTCTTTGTTAATGTTTATTGCCGGTATTGTTATCTCTATTTTAACATCTTAAAATTTATGAGGACATAGTGTTTAAGCAAGACCGACTCAAAATTTTAGAGGTATTGTTCTAAATCTAAAAAATTAAATCTACCGATCAAATCATTTTAGATGTTTTGATGTAAGTATTTTTGAGCTTAATACTTAAAAAAAAAAAAAAAAGAAAGAAAGAAACTTGGATCTTGTATTGTTGGTCTTGTTGGCCTTTCCATTATACTGGTATTGGCTACATGGATTATTCAAAGTTTCTTATTGATTTTAATTTTATAGGACCTAACCATCTTAGGTGAGTTTCATCATTTTCTCCTTGATAGGTATTAGTATCACTCTCCTAAATACATTCATTCATAATCTTGTGTCCATTCATCTCGTCTCACATCCGCATATTATATATATATATACACAAAAATGTTAAACAATATAGATTTTATTTTGACTCATATTTAGGCTGTCAATCTAAATATGCAAATAAAATCACAACACAAGTTAGTCAGATTTATCTTAAAAAATATATATATAATTAACAATTAATTTCATAAAAAATGCTAAATGTGTTATAAATTTTATTTTGCTTTTTATTCAAATAAATTCGTGTTTAGTCTAGTAATTAATTTTGTTTTTGTTTTATTTCAATTAAGATCACTAAATCAAAGAAATATTTCCATGTTTCAATATAGTTTTAGATAATTTAAATATTTTAGTTTATTATTTTCATGATTTAATATTAAATAATTTTAAATATTTTTTTAATTGTGTTAAAAAGATTCGGTAGTTTGTAATTTAATAATTTATGTTAGTTCAAACCCTAATAACAGATACAAATATGTGTACTAAGATACTCAGAAAGTACGGGTATAGAGAAAGTACAAAGATGTGTACTTGGCTCTCCAACTTTATACTTGTCAAAAAGAGCAATAATAAGTGGCGTGTGTGCATTGATTGTACTGATCTCAAAAATTCCCTAAGGATACTTACCCCTTCCAAAATATAGATAAGTTAGTTGATAATTCTTCTGGTTTTCAACTTCTAACGTGTTGGGAAATCAAGAGATAGACTTTTAAAATTAATCTCAATAGCAAAAAATTCTTTTAGCCAAAGATCACATAAGCAAACAATTTCGCTAAAATGGTACATATGTTTACCTCTTGAAGTGTCGAGGAGACAGGTCACCAACACGGAGAATCTATCTTGAAGCGTACTTTAACTTTGATCATCAACACGAAAATTACTGACGTCTCTATATAGTCCACGTGAGCTCAAAACGAAACGTGGTGTTATCTATTTTATGAGGGTAGTGGTAGTCAGGATTACTTAGGAATGTGTTCTTCTTCTATTTATAGAGAATGGATCACTAAAAGCCTAAGACTCATATTAATTAAATTAAATCATATTTAATTCAATTAATTTTCAATCCTCGTTTATTTAATCAAATCATATTCAATTAAATAAATTATAAATATATTAATGTATTAAATCCTATTTAATACGATTAACATCTAATTAAATCAAATATTATTCAATTTAATAATTTGTTCAATTGTTAGTACTCTATGCATGTGACTCTTATAAGTTCTCACTGAAATGATAATAATATTAAATATTATATATAGTTTATATAATATAAATTATTATAAACAATGATAGACATCCAGCAGTGTATCATTGCTACCCAATTCATGAGAAAATCGGTGATACAATTTAAACTTTAACGCGACCATTATTTATGGTGTAGCAATTGTCCATTCGTTCAAATGTCTAATTGAATGCAAGTCATAATTTGTGTCATCCTTGCAATGCTCAATTCTTTATTTTCCTATCCCAGAGTAAACACGTAAACCAATGGAACCAATATCACATATTGATTCATTCTAGCATGACCATGCATTTCCACGATCTTACTTTATCGAGTGGCCCAAGACATAACTTTTATTATTTAGAAGGGACAAATGCTATCTACATCACTCACACCCGTCCACGTGGTTTATTGCAGGCCTAATAACCACCTTTATTGCAGGTCTAATAACCATCTTTATGATGTCCTGTTACAGACACTTCCACATATAAGGATCTTAGTGACTTCAAATCGAAGGACTACTCACTATGGTCATATGAGAATCGCTAATGATACTTACACAACAATTATGTATCATTCTCATGGTGTGCCAATCAAGTTTAAATATTACCCCTAATATTTATAACAATTTGATGACTCGATATCTCATATCTATGACCTATGAGACGTGGTCATCAGTCTACTCACATAATAGTCTCGATGTATTATTGTTGTCCTAATTAACAATAATACTTTGACTATGGATACTTTAAGAATAACGTATTAAATGTTCAATAAGGTCTCACGATAGAGAAAAAGCGGCATTCAAAGAGTTTGAAAAATGCAGCAACATCGAAACTTTATGATAAAAAACGACATTCTAATAAATTGGCGCTAAGGCTTACACCATCATAAAGTTCATAGAACCTTTATGATGAATTTTATCACCGTCAAAGAGTTTTCAAAATGTAACAACAAGGAGAAAGCAAAATGCATCTTCGATGCTCAGGTTGTCAACTGTAACAACCTATCTATTTTGTTAAGTCTAGAATTTAATTGGTGAAATTATTAATTTAATAATAATTTAAAAATAAAATAAGTAGGTTAAAACTTGATTAATTAAATAAGGGGCACTAGGGTAATATTTGGATAAATGAAGGGCAAAGAGGGAATTTTTACTATACTTCCCTCTTTTCACAAAGTGGGAGTGAATGAGAAAAAAAAAAGAATGATTAAGCATATAGGGAATTTTCACAAATCGCTTTTAAGTGATGTTTGATGGCATACACATTGTAAACTCTGATTGTATGTTGTTTTAAAATCAATTTATGTGTTATAACGGTTTAATTAGATGCTCAGACCTTGTTTAACAGTTAGTAGGCTTGTCGAGCACAAATTATGATCGTTACTACTGCCGCCTCTGATATGTATGCAAAATCTGAGATTTTTTTTTGTCTTTGGTAAAATGTCACCAACATGTTGCCTTTGATCCAATTTTTGCCTCTAATTCCAGCTCTGAATCAAGGACTTAGAATTATTTTATATGAGTTAAATTGTGTCTCCTTAAGCTGTTGGGAATATAATGTATGCATGGCGTAACATCTCATATTGCACCTCATTCATATAAATTCATGGCATTCATGGCTAAAGTCATGGTGGGATATTGATGGGGTTGTTTCAGGCATGAAACAATAAGTAAAGGAAGAACAATCAGGATGCTGGTTGGGGCTGTGGCCAAGCCAACTTTACCATTCAGGTTCAATTATTTTGGTGACTCACATCAAAACAATTGGACAACTGCTCCATACTCTAATGAAAAGTTTCGGTCATGTATTTCAATAATTTCTAAATTAGAACTAGGTGTCAATTGACACAGTTTTATGAAGGTGTTTTATTTCATAAAAAGCATATAATTTCATGTTTTCTAAGCCTCCTTGAGAGGGATATTTTTACTTTTGTTCCCCTTATTTTTGAACTCACTGGGATTTGTTTCTCACCCCATTTATTTTAAAATTTAGCAGCTGGGGGTAGTTCGGGAGTAGCTTAAGGTTGGAAGAGTAATTTAGTTCTTAATTATTTATTTTTGTCACAATGTAGTAGGGCTTGATGTATTCAAAGTTTATGTAAAAGTTAAGTTCAGAGACCTTATTAATTCATTGTATCTTATGAATCAGTTTCAAACAATTGTAAACTATAATTCTATAGTAGTTCAATTGTCTAAATTTGATTCTTGTTAATTACCTTTTCTTACTTGCCTCTACATTATTGAGATGTATAAATTATAATGCCAAATTCTAGATGCTTAGTATTAGGTTTTACATTTTAGTATCAGAGCAAGTTGAACCATTAGGACTATGGGTTAAAAAACAATTAAAAAAATTAAAATCATTTACTTTTACCATATATTATGAATGTCGTTTCACTCAATATTAAGTCTGATCAGCTTAATATTTGATGTATGATATGCAGAGATATGGCAGAATGACCAAGGAGAAGAGGAAGACCAAGGAAGAGGTCACCCTAAGACCAGTAGGACTCCTCCAACATCAGATATCAATAGGACTCCTCCACCCCATGTTGCTGAACCCTGGGAAAGGGTCATGGAGGCAATTCAGATGCAAGCCACTGCTACCCATAACGTGGTGCAACAAATGATTGGACAAGGAGGTGGGAACCAGAACCCAAATTGAGCTTTCTATGATTTCCTCAAGCTTCAGCCCCCAACATTCAAAGGCAGTCATGATCCAACTGAGGCTCAAACCTGGATTGATGAGATGAAGAAGATCTTTAAAGTGGTACCTTGTACAGAAGAACAGAAGGTGTCTTTTTCTACCCACCAACTAAAGGGTGAGGCTGAGCATTGATGGAGAAGTGCAAGAGACTACCTCCGAGTACAAGAAACCCCTGCAGTTGGGACCAGTTTGAGCTGGCTTTCTTGGAAAAGTATTATCCAAAAAGTGCTATGAGGTTGAAAGAACTGGAGTTTGTACACCTGCAACAAAGGGAATTGTCCATTGCTGAATATGTGGCCAAGTTTGAGGAAGGGGCAAGATTTTCCTCGCATGCTCAATATGCCCCAACTGATGAGTGGAAAATAAATCAGTTTGAGTGGGGACTGAGGCCAAAAATCAGAGGGAGTATTGGTCACCTGGAATTGACCAACTATTCCACTTTGATGCATAAATGTTTTATTGTGGAGGAAAATCTGAAGAAGGCCCATGATGAAAGGCAATCAAAATGGCAACAGAAAAGGGAACAGAACAAGTTTGACCAACAATTAAAAACAAGAACCTCTCAAGGGAAGGGAAAACAGTTTCAAACTTCCAACTCTCCAAAAGCAAGGAAATGCTCCAAGTGTGGGAGAGATCATGGGGGGGGGGGGGGGGGGGAGTGTTTGGAAGGAAAACAAGTCTGCTATTACTGCAAGCAGCTAGGCCATATGAACTTAAACTGCCCAGTGCGCCAGAGGCAAGCAGAGTCCAACCTAAACAAGCCAAACACTGGGAGGGTCTTTCCTCTCAGTTCAAAGAAAGGAATGAATCATAATCTAATAACTAGCACTGGACTCATAAATCAAATTCCTTTAATTGTCATGTTTGACACTGGTGCATCTCATTCTTTCATCTCTTCTGATTTTTTTTGCAATATAATTTTCCTATACTTGAAATGCCTTTTTCCCTTAGTTGTAAGCATTGCAACTAAGAATTCAATAAAGACCTCCTTAGTATGCCATCAGTGTCCAGTCACCTTGTATGATAGAGTTTTTCTAATAAATCTGGTATGTTGCCCCTTAATGGCTTAGACATCATATTAGGAATGGACTGGATGTCCGACCATTTAGTAACTCTAATTTTCCATGGAAGGGAAGTCATAATTCCTCCAAAAATTCCTCAACCAAAGGAAACCAAATTCCGCTCCTTGACCAACAGTTCTCTATTCTTCCAATGTCTAACAAGTGGGGTTCAAGGTGTACTATTATTACTATCCTATAACTCAGGGTCTGAAATGGACTTGTCCAATATTCCTGTAGTCAGTGAGTTCGAGGATGTCTTTCCAGAGGATGTGACATCATTGCCTCCTGAAAGAGAAATAGAGTTCTCAATAAACTTGGTTCCTAGAACAGGGCCAATCTCCATTTCACCTAACAGGATGTCCCCATTAGAATTAAGTGAGTTGAAAAACTGAAGGTGCGAACACGAGAAGGGGGGGTTGAATTGTGTTTGCACAAGGTTTATAACTTTTTGATAATTTATAAATAATTAAAAATTAGTTTGGTTTTGGTGACTTACTTGGATTAGAAGCAATAAGAAGGCTTTAATCCACTAATTCAAAAACCTTGAATTGCAAAGCACTTGACCCTCCAAGCCAGTGTTCCCAAACAGCCTGACAACCTTAGACTTTTGAGGAACAACACCACCTTGACCCTACAAGCCAAGTCTTCTCCTAACAACCTGACAACCCCAGATTGAAGAAGGAACTAAACCACTGTCGGGTTGGATACAAGAGATTGAAACTTGAGTAGTTGCTTCTAACAAAGCTGATAATAATAATAATACTCTCACACTCTAAGAAAAGAACACTCAGAAAATATTTCTCATTCGAACAAGTGTTTCTCTCATTGAACTCTAAGATGAATTTGGAATCTTGAGCTTGAGTTCTTATACTCTTTTCTACTTTTTGATGCTTTTCTCCTTCAGCCTTGAGTGTCTATTTATAGTGAAAATTTGGGCTTCAATTTAGTCCTTATTTAATTCTGAATTGTATCTTGTTTAGATTGAGTTTGTAAATTCTTCAAATTGATTATGTTCCTGTTTTATGTAGATTGACTTTGTAAATTCTTCATATCAAATATTCTTCAAATCTTCATTAAATGTTGACCAAATATTCTTCAAATCTTCATTAAAATGTTGATCAAATATTCTTCAAATCTTCATTAAATGTAGATCAAATATTCTGCAAATCTTCATTAAATGTTAATCAAATCTTCACTAATTCTTCTTCAAATATTCTTCAAATCTTAATCAAATATTCTTCAAATATTCATTAAATGTTAATCAAATCTTCACTAAATCTTCTTCAAATATTCTTCAAATCTTAATCAAATCTTCTTCAAATATTCTTCAAATCTTCTTCAAATATTCTTCAAATCTTCTTCAAATCTTGACCATATTTTCTTTTCAACTTGGTCAAAGATTTTCTCCAATTATAAATTTGACTCCCCCTAACTTAGGGCTCCCCCTAAGTCTTAGTATCATTTTCTCTCCACTTT
Source organism: Cicer yamashitae (assembly GCA_037974755.1). NCBI lineage: Eukaryota > Viridiplantae > Streptophyta > Magnoliopsida > Fabales > Fabaceae > Cicer > Cicer yamashitae. The sequence continues at coordinate 40,625,150 of JBBPBQ010000004.1, forward strand.
ATCAAATATCATTCTCCCCCTTTTGTCATTAGACAAAAAGACTTGAATATGAAACTTCGCCTCTTTTCTTTTTTTTTTTTTGTTT
>JBBPBQ010000004.1:40625532-40723085 GCA_037974755.1 Cicer yamashitae
TTTTTCTCTTTTTTTTCTTTCTTTTTTTTTCTTTTTTTTCTATCTTTTTTCTCTTTTTTTCTTCTTTTTTTCTTTTTTTTTTGTTTTTTTTAATAAAGTAAATATAACATAATATAAGAAAATATAATAACTAGTGTAAAATTAAACTACTTTGAAGTGATCGCAACATCAGTCAGGTATGAAGGTAAGGTTTAGGTTTTTCTTGATGAAGTCAAACCTATCTTTAGGTAGTGGTTTGGTGAATATGTCAGCCCATTGGTGTTCAGTGTTTATAAATTGAATGTTTAGTACCCCTTTTTGAACAAAGTCGCTAATGAAGTGGTGTTTGATCTCTATGTGTTTAGCTCTAGAATGTAAGATAGGGTTTTTGGCTAGACAAATGGCAGAAGTGTTATCGCAATAGATGGGAATGTTGGATTCTAGGATGTTGTAGTCTTCAAGTTGGTGTTTCATCCAAAGTAGTTGAGAACTGCAGCCAGCTGCTGAAATGTACTCAGCCTCTGCTGTTGACATTGCAATGGTGTTTTGTCTCTTACTTGACCAAGATATTAAGTTGTCACCTAAAAATGTGCAGTTGCCACTGGTGCTCTTTCTTTCAAGTTTATCTCCAGCATAATCAGAATCACAGTATCCACTAAGTTTGTACTTATGAGATTTCTTGTAGAACAAGGTAAGGTTTGTAGTGCCTTTTAGGTATCTAAGGATTCTCTTAACAGCAGTTAAATGTGATTCCCTAGGGTCAACTTGAAATCTTGCACATACACATACACTAAACATGATGTCAGGTCTGGAAGCGGTAAGGTAAAGTAGGGATCCTATCATTCCTCTATAGATTTTTTTTTGTCAACTTTTTTGCCTGAATCATCTTTTTCAAGTGAACAAGTAGGGTGTATTGGTGTAGCCATAGGTTTGCAATCACTCATCTTAAACTTCCTAAGAAGCTCTTTTGTATATTTGGTTTGATGAATGTATATACCTTTTTGACTTTGCTAAATTTGTATCCCTAAGAAGAACTTAAGTTCTCCCATCATACTCATTTGAAATTCAAGCTGCATCAATTTAGAAAATTCTTGACAAAGAGGGCCATTAGTAGATCCAAAAATAATGTCATCAACATAAATTTGAATAATAAGAATGTAATCTCTTATTGATTTTCTAAAAAGTGTATTATCTACTTGTCCTCTTTCAAAGTTATTTTTAAACAAGAAGTTACTAAGTCTATCATACCATGCACTATGTGCTTTTTTTAGACCATACAAGGATTTCCTAAGTTTAAAAACATGATTTGGAAATTCAGAACTTTCAAAACCTGGGGGTTGTTTAACATAGACTTAATCAATTATATAACCATTTAGAAAAGCACTTTTAACATCCATTTGAAATAATGTGATGTTATTATTTGCAGCAAAAGAAAGTAGGTTACGAATAGCTTCTAACCTGGCCACTGGAGCAAATCGCTCAGTGTAATCAATGCCCTTTTTCTGACTGTAGCCTTGTATGACAAGTTTTGCCTTGTTTCTGACCACTTCACTGGTTTCTGAAAAGCCACTTGGTTCCAATAATGTTCTTCTTTGGTCTAGGTACTAGATCCCAAACAACATTCCTCTTAAATTCTTGAGAACCTGCAAAATACTTATCTAGCTTTGATTTTTATGATCAAGCTTCTTGTTATCACAGTAAACATAATATCAGACAATAATTAAATTTAAAGAAAGATATCACCTATATGTTAACAATTTCAGTTTAACTATGAAAACCCTTTTAGTTCTTCTTTTCTGGTTTTCAGATTCTGAGTTTGCATATTCTCTGATTAGAGAGTCTGGATGAAGGGATTTGAATTCCCATCCAGGTTTGTAGTCTTCATGAATTTGATTGGAGTGTTCAAAGAAGTCTCCTGATTCTGACTTTTAATTTGCCACTTCTGTTTCTGCTGATGTATCGGGTTTCTCTGATGGTAATTCTGATTCTTATGGTAGTTCCAGTTCTGTTGATATGTGTGATTTCTCTGATATTTCTGGTTCATCATTTGGTTCTGGTTCTGATAAGTATTGTGTTGACCAGTCCTTCTTCTAATAGAGTCAGTTGGCTTCTGTTTGGTAGAGCTTGGAACATAGACCTTTTTGCCTTCATATATTGCAAGCATCCATTGACCAGGCACCATGATTGGTGTTTCAATTTGATTGCTTAGAACATCTGCAACATAAACAATTTTATCTTTTGGTACCCAAATTTGGTTGGGTCCTGGTTTGTTAGATCTTAAAGATTTCTTGTCTTTCCATGTGGTTAGCATAGGACAAGATATTTTATTGTGACCTTTCTTATAGCAAATAATACATAAATCATCAGAGGGAATAAACTTAGATTCAATTACTTTTTCTTGAAATCCTATTCCTCTTTTACCATTCCTACTAACCCTATAAATCATAGATGCATACTTGCTTCTTTCCATACCATTATCAATAAAATCTTGAAATACTTCTTCATGCTTATCAAAGTTACATGTGGTATTATCAATTGATGTTGAACTATAATTACTTTTCAGAGTTAGATTTTCAGCCTTATGTTCAGCAATATCAGTTTTCAGATTTGCATTTTTTGTTTTAAGTTCAATAATATCAGTTTTCAGAGTTGCATTATCTGTCTTAAGTTCAGTAATATCAGTTTTCAAATTTGCATTCACTATTTTAAGTTCAGTAATATCAGTTTTCAGATTTGTATTTTCTGTTTTAAATTCAGTACTTTCATTCTTTAAAACATTAACATTTTCAATTAGATTTGTATTTTCTTTCCTAAGTGTTTTTAGTTTTAAAGACAATTTGTGATTAATATTTAAAAAATCATTTATAGCAGTAATTAAATCAGATCGAGTAAATTCAAAAAATACCTCACTTTCTTCATCTGTTGATTCACCTTCAGAGTCAGAATCTGTGTTGGATCCAGAGGTAGAGTTGGTATGAGCCATCATACCCAAATCTACTTGTTCATCGTCAGAGGATTCCTTAGATGTATCCCATGTAGCTATCATACTCTTCTTCTTGGGTCTGGAATCTTTCCTTTTTCCTTTCTCCATATTTGGACATTCTGACTTGATATGTCCAGGTTCATTGAATCCATAGCAGATAATGCTTTTATCATCATTTCCTTTGTTGGATTGCTTGGAATATCTTTGGTAAATTTCTTCTTTCTGTTGTGCCACATCTTTCGAACTTTTCTGGTTATGAAAGCAATCTCCTCTTCCTCTGAGTTCAGATTCTGATTATCAGAATCACTATCCTTTGATTCTGATGTTGCCTTTAGATCCTTCTTCTGCTTAGATTTCAAGGCCAGAGTCTTGTTCTTCTTCTTGGGCTCATCTTCTTCAAGCTCAATTTCATGTGATTTGAGAGAGCTGATTAATTCTTCCAGCTTTAATGTATTCAGATCCTTTGCTTCCTGAATGGCAGTGATCTTAGGTCTCCACTTACTTGTCAGACTCCTAAGAATTTTCTTCACATGATCAGCAGTAGTATAACTCTTCTCAAGTACCTTTAATCCCGAGACCAGGGTCTGGAATCTGGAAAACATTGTTTCAATGTCTTCATCTTCTTCCATCTTGAACAACTCATACTTTTTGACTAAGAGGTTGGCCTTTGTTTCTTGAACTTGCTTGCTTCCTTCATAGGTTAGAATCAGACTATCATAAATACTCTTTGTTGTCTCTTTGTTGGTGCACTTGTCAAACTCCTTGAAGGTGATTGCATTTATCATGAATGTTCTAGACTTATGATGCATCTTGTACATCTTCTTCTGATCAGCATTCATCTCCTTTCTTGGAATTTCAATACCATCTTTATTCTTCGGAGCAATATAACCATTTTCCACCAAGTCCCAAAGTTCAGGATCTTGTGAAATATAGAAACTTCTCAGCCTGTCTTTCCAATACTCAAAACGTTCTCCATCAAACAGCGGTGGTCTGTTGATATTTCCTCCAGCAGCTTCTTCACTGAATCCAGACATATTAAACCCTTGGATCTTTTCTCAAACACTGTAAAGTGCTCAGCCTTGAGACTGAGCTCTGATGCCAATTGAAGGTGCGAACACGAGAAGGGGGGTTGAATTGTGTTTGCACAAGGTTTATAACTTTTTGATAATTTATAAATAATTAAAAATTAGTTTGGTTTTGGTGACTTACTTGGATTAGAAGCAATAAGATTAAGAGGCAGCAAGCAATGAAAGCATAAATAATTTGACGCGTAGAATTACCCTGGTTCACCACTAACTTGGCTACATCCAGTCCCTTCATTCAGAAGGCTTTAATCCACTAATTCAAAAACCTTGAATTACAAAGCACCTAACCCTCCAAGCCAGTCTTCCCAAACAGCCTGACAACCTCAGACTTTTGAGGAACAACACCACCTTGACCCTACAAGCCAAGTCTTCTCCTAACAACCTGACAACCCCAGATTGAAGAAGGAACTAAACCACTATCGGGTTGGATACAAGAGATTGAAACTTGAGTAGTTGCTTCTAACAAAGCTGATAATAATAATAATACTCTCACACTCTAAGAAAAGAACACTCAGAAAATATTACTCATTCGAACAAGTGTTTCTCTCTTTGAACTCTAAGATGAATTTGGAATCTTGAGCTTGAGTTCTTATACTCTTTTCTACTTTTTGATGCTTTTCTCCTTCAGCCTTGAGTGTCTATTTATAGTGAAAATTTGGGCTTCAATTTAGTCCTTATTTAATTCTGAATTGTATCTTGTTTAGATTGAGTTTATAAATTCTTCAAATTGATTCTGTTCCTGTTTTGTGTAGATTGACTTTGTAAATTCTTCAGAATGATTCTGTTCCAATTTTGTGTAGATTGACTTTGTAAATTCTTCATATCAAATATTCTTCAAATCTTCATTAAATGTTGATCAAATATTCTTCAAATCTTCATTAAAATGTTGATCAAATATTCTTCAAATCTTCATTAAATGTAGATCAAATATTTTGCAAATCTTCATTAAATGTTAATCAAATCTTCACTAATTCTTCTTCAAATATTCTTCAAATCTTAATCAAATCTTCTTCAAATATTCTTCAAATCTTCTTTAAATGTTAATCAAATCTTCACTAAATCTTCTTCAAATATTCTTCAAATCTTAATCAAATCTTCTTCAAATATTCTTCAAATCTTCTTCAAATCTTGACCATATTTTCTTTTCTACTTGGTCAAAGATTTTCGCCAATTATAAATTTGAATCAAATCTTATTTTAGATTTTCATCAATTATAATTTTGAATCAAATCTTATTTAAGATTTTCTTCAATTATAAATTTGAATCAAATCTTATTTTAGATTTTCTTCAAAAACATGAATCTTCTTTCATACTCTTTGAAGTCAAATATATTGTTCTCATAAAATACTTTTGTTGACATCAAAACTCTAAATGTAAAACCAACTTGGTTCCAACATTCCTGTAGTCAGTGAGTTCGAGGATGCCTTTCCAGAGGATGTGACGTCATTGCCTCCTGAAAGAGAAATAGAGTTCTCAATAGACTTAGTTCCTAGAACAGGGCCAATCTCCATTATCCCTTACAGGATGTCCCCATTAGAATTAAGTGAGTTGAAAAACCAATTAGAGGACCTGATAACCAAGCAGTTTATCAGATCAAGTGTGTCTCCTTGGGGAGCCCCTGGGCTCTTAGTAAAGAAGAAGGATAGTAGTATGAGGTTATACATAGATTATAGAAAATTGAATAAAGTGGCTATCAAGAATAAGTACCCTCTTCCCAGAATTGATGATCTTTTAGACCAATTAGGGGGAGCTACTATGTTCTCCAAAATTGACTTGAGATCAGGGTACCACCAAATTAGGATAAATACCAAAAACTGCCTTTAGAAATAGGTATAGACACTATGAATTTTTGGTTATGCCTTTTGGTGTAACCAATGCCCCAGCTGTGTTCATGGATTACATGAATAGAATTTTTAGGCCATACTTAGATAAGTTTGTGATAGTATTTATAGATGACATACTAATATACTGTAAGACCCCAGATGAACATGCAAGTCATCTTCAAATAGTGTTGCAACTACTTAGGGATAGAAAACTTTATGCCAAACCAAGCAAATGTGAGTTTTGGATGTCAGAAGTAAAGTTTCTAGGCCATGTGATCAGTAAGGAAGGAGTGGCAGTGGATCCCTCCAAAGTAGAGGCAGTGCTAAAATGGGAAATCCTAAGAATGTGACAGAGGTTAGGAGTTTCTTAAGATTGGCGGGGTACTATAGGAGATTCATTAGGAAATTATCCCAAATTGCCCTGCCTCTGACCAAACTGACTAGGAAAGACGAACCCTCTGTGTGGGATCAAAAATGTGAAAAGAGTTTTCAAAATCTTAAGACCAAGTTAACCACTACCGCTGTGCTGGCCATACCAAATCCAACCTTAAGATTTGAAGTGTATTGCGATGCATCCTTGAAAGGTTTAGGCTGTGTATTGATGCAAAACAACCAAGTCGTGGCTTATGCTACAAGGCAACTGAAGCCTCAAGAGGGGAACTAACCCACTCATGACCTAGAATTGGCTGCCGTAGTGTTTGCCTTGAAGATATGGAGGCATCATCTGTATGGAGCACAATTTGTTGTTATCAGTGATCACAAAAGCCTAAAGTATCTCTTTGACCAGAGGGAACTTAACATGAGGCAAAGAAGGTGGGTAGAGTTCTTAAAAGATTATGAATTTGAACTGAAATACCATCCAGGCAAGCCCAATGTAGTGGCCGATGTATTGAGCAAAAAGTCCCTACATATGTCTCATCTGATGATCCAAGAACTTGCATTGTTGGAAAGCCTTAGGGACTCGAACCTAAGTATGACAATCCTCCAAGGGATGGATGAGGAGTTGCAACTTAGAAAAAACCAAGAAAGATTTACAAGGGCAAGAGATGGAATACCTAAGGATTCAGAATTAAAGAGACTGATCCTAGAGGAAGCTCACAAAAGTAACCTGACAGTCCATCTTGGATCTACCAAGATGTACCAAGACCTTAAGAAAAACTATTGGTGGCCAGGTATGAAGGTTGACGTGGCTACTTTTGTAAGCCAATGCCTGACGTGCTAAAAGGTGAAAATAGAACATCAAAGGCCAGTGGGATTGCTACAGCCTCTGGAAATACCTGAATGGAAATGGGACTTAATATCCATTGAGCAATTTCCATTGGGTAGGAGTAAGTATGAGCAATTTGACTTGAAGAAGTTGGTTCAACAAGCAATGGCTTTGATCGGAGCTTTTAATATGGCTGATTATGTTCCTTGGTTAGGTGAATTTGATCTTCAGGTATGTATGCATGTATAAAAAAAACATGATTACATATTGACTCAATTTTATTTTTAGATCACTTTTTCTTCTTGACAAATATTTTTAAGTCTCTTAATTTTGTAGTTGTACAATTTTCATAAATCATTTTTTTATTGCACAATTTTGGTACTTAATGTTTTATCTCCACAAATATGAGTTAGAAAAAACTTAAAGTAATTACACAAAATTAGGAATAAGTAGTCACTACATATAAGCTAAAAACATAGGTGTCTCTAATTTTTTTTCTTCTTCTACATCCTTCAAAGAATAAGTGGTTTAACGATAATTTTCTATCCGAAGTTATTCTTGTAAATGTAAACTAAAATAGTAAAATTTTCAATTGGATATGTAAGTGAAAATTTGTTTGTTTACATGGACAAATAAATAAATAATTGTTTTCTCGTGTGTAGGGATGGGAATAGGATGCGCCAAGTTAGGCTTTGCTAAGCCTGAGCCTGACCTGTCACAAAATTCAAGACCTATGGCCTATCATAGGCTTACTTTTTAGGCCTGAGTCTAGCTTTGATAGAAGTCTAGTATGGTCTGTTAGCCTACTTAAAAGCCTATTTCATTTTAACATTTTTGAATAAGTAATCAAACATATCTATAAATAGATTAACGAGTTAGTATGTCAATGAAATTAAGTTCTATTTTGATATTTAACATCACATTTTGAAGAATATGACTTTATATTCATCCTACTTAAATTATATTTTATAATAATACATTTAAATATGTCAAAAACTAAATAAGGTTAATATGCGTAAATATTATGTGCCCTGTAGCCTGACCTTTTTAACTAAATAGGCTTTTTTAGAAGACTTGGCTTTATCTGTTTAGAAAAAGTTTGACCTGACATGGGATTAACGTAGGCTAGGCCGTAGGCTTTTGTCGACGGTTGGTTTGGCCTATTCTCATCCCTACTCGTGTGTTTTCAATTTTCATATGCTTTCATTATTCAATTATGTGCAATGAACATATTCAATCAATAACTAACATTATTGATTTTTTTTAGGGATTAACACGAGCATGCAAGAAAATGAGCAAATCACTTGATGAGGTGTTAGAGGTGATAATAACAGAGCATGAACAAACTACTAACATCAACAAAACCTGTCATGAAGACTTTGTAGACATACTTCTCTCAACTCTGCACAAACGCATTGATCCAGATAATGAACAAAATAACATCATTGATAGAACAAACGTCAAGGCAATTTTACTAGATATGCTTTTTGGAGGAATTGATACATCTTCTACCACGATTGAGTGGGCTTTATGTGAACTTATAAGGCATCCAAGAGTGATGAAAAACCTTCAAGATGAGATAACAAATGAAGTAGGAAATAAGAGAATGGTTGAGGATAAATATTTAAATAAGTTGAATTACTTAGAAATGGTAGTTGATGAAACCTTAAGGCTTTATTCTGTTGGACCCTTACTAGTCCCTCGTGAGTGTACAGATAGCATAACAATTGATGGTTATTTTATTAAGAAAAAACACGATTAATTGTAAATGCATGGGCAATAGGTAGGGATCCAAATGTTTGGTCAGAAAATGTTGAAGAATTCCAGAGAGATTTATTGACAAGAAAATGAATTATCAAGGACAAGAATTTGAAAGTATACCATTTGATTCTGGTCGTAGACGTTGCCCTGGAATTCAATTGGGTTTGATTACAATTAAATTTGTTTTATCTCAATTGGTGCATTGCTTTAATTGAAAACTTCCGGATAATATGAGTCCTTCATATTTGAACATGGAGGAGAAATTTAGACTCACTATGCCAAGAGCTCAACACTTGCATGCAATACCTAGTTATCGTTTAGTGGGTGATGTCAAGCATGAATAGGTCCAAGAAGGAGACAATATTATGTATGTATTCAATAAGTTTTATGTAATAAATTTGCTATAAGTATAATGGGCATAACGATGTTTGTTTAAAATTAGTGTTCAACTTGTGCGATGCACATATAAAATTATCTATATATAACTATCTTATATTATAGATTACTAAATCTACTTTATTTGTAAGTAAGTAATTAAATTTTAAATAAATGTGTTGCTACAATTTACTTACTTAATATTAAATTTTATCAATATGTAATATATAATATTAAATCAATATGCAAAGGAGGCCTAAGTCCCAACAAACAAACTAACACATAATTATAGACGAATATTGATTTAGTTAGTAAAAATTTAACTTAAGAAATATTTGAATTTGAACTTTGTTTTTGATGTAAATAACTTATTTATAGGTTATATTTATGTAAGGAAAGTTATACTACAAATTCTTTTAACTTATTTGGTTGTAACAAGGATTTGATGATATTGTGTAGGAATAAGTATAAGCAATTTGATTTGAAGAGGTTGGTTCAATAAGGATTGGCTTTGATTGGAGCTTTTAATCTAACTGATTATGTTCTTTGGTTAGGTGCATTTGATCTATGTGTAAAAAGTAAAAGATTAAATATTACTTTTAATTCTACTAAATATTGTTCTTGTGTAATTTTGATCTCTCACTTTTTAATTGCATGGTCGTCCCTAATACCTTTTTTCTTGTGGAAAAAAGGGGTCTCTTGATTTATCTCAATTCCCTGTAATTCAATTTAATCTGAAGGCCTATATTAACTCACTTAATATTCACATGATCCTATAATAACTCACTTCGTCACGTGACTAGTCTTCCCCTCATCACAACCTTGTGCTCGTGGTCTGACGCTTCTCTTCACATCACATATTACATGATCTTCACTCACAAGTCACGATCAAACAAGATGAGATATATGACAACAATAATGGGAGTTGAGTTTCAAACAAATTGAAGTGTTATGATTGTAAGTGATATTGTTTGAAGTTATTAATGTGAATTTTTTTTAAAATTCTGAGAAGGCCTGTTTGACACTATGTCTTACATGTATATAATTGGGTGTATTTCTTTTTTTTTTTTTTGCAAAGCTTCGATTTTCTTCTTTGCTCTACTACTTTATGCATGCCAGATGTTTGATGATTGAAAAACAACTTAACATGCTAAAAACTAAAGGTCCAATTGAATTCTTCAAGATGCATGTTGTGGTTTTATTAATTTTAATTCAAGACAAATTTTAACTCAAGGTAGCTAAGTTAAATAATGCATATAGTGTGCTTTTGATTGGATCTTTGGTGGAGGTGCAAGATATATGTATGCCAAATCAACTTCTGTTTGATGCGCCAGTGGCTGTTGGCTGAAGATTTTGGTCTGTTGATCTTTTCCCATGTGTGGGCAAGTTGTGAGAGGTCTGAGATTCAAGTTTGTTTTGTAGACTTTATTTGTTATGTCATGAATGTGGCTTATTGATGGTGGCCTTAAGAAATTAAGCTCTATCATGAGTATTTTATGTCAACTCTAGACAAATTTCTCAATTACAATGCACATTAGTTATGAACACTATCATTGCTTTCAATACCAAGTACAATTGGAAGTTTGGTCAATGTTATGGAACCTTCAAAATGATTATCAAATATGTTCCATTGGCTTGGCAAATTTTAAAAGATAGCCTCCCAACCTAAAAACCAACTTCTCCGTAAAGGCATGTTGTTGGAACTTTTTTGTCCTTGATGTTGTTCGAATGAGGAAGATGTTGAATCTTTTGTTGGGGGTATGCTGCAAATTTTGAACAAGAAGAAGATGAAATTGATGATAATGAAGGTTGCACAAATAAATTCCAAAGCGTGTGCATCACACTAAGCTTTAGGTTCTATTCGCCTCCACCAATCTATATATATTGGATGCAAACGGGTTAACCGGCGAATCCCATTCAGGATACTTTGGAATCCTTGAAGTGAATTGTACATTCACATCAAGTTTATCGATCAATGATAGTTTATAGAATAAAATTCCTTCATTTACTCTCGTGCTCTAGAGAAAGGAAGAAATGACTCATAAATATTTTTTACAGAAATTTGATTCATGTAACATGAAAATTCATCTTCTTTTCTGCCTCTAAAATGTCTATATTTATAGAGAAACTCATACCAATTGTGTTAGAAAAGAGGCGCACCTAAGAGGGGGTGAATTAAGTGTTTAGAAATTTTTTGGTTTTTAGAGAGTTAGTGGATTATTTTTCTGATTAGGATTAGTGTTTGGAAAAATGTAAATGACAGAAAAATAAAGAACACAACAATTTATCCTGGTTCCCCTTACAACCAAGGGTACATCCAGTCCTCTTGCACACCACAAGAGATTTTCCACTATTGTTAGAATAAGTACAAGTCTAACTCTAAGACTTCTGTTAAGAACTTCTAACAATCTGCCTAAGATAGCACACCACTATCCTAGTTTACAACACTTGAAGAAAGTACACCACTTTCCTCAATTTACACAATAACTTGAATGGTTTTACAACAATGACTTTGACTGAAATCAAGAGGGTATAACAATTGAGTACAATGATAACAGTCTAATATAATTTCAAGTACAATAGATAACCTTTCTCAATGATATGACAATCTAAAATATGCACTTGAAATATGAAAGTAAGACTTTGAATAACTCAAAATATTTCAGAAAGTTTGTTCAAAGTAGTTCTAAAACTAAAACTAAGAAGTATTTATACTCTTTAGACATCACTTCAGATCAGTGGCAATCTTTCTAGAGGTTTGATGAACATATGCAATGATCCAGATTAAATTTGAACTGAAAAATTGGATTGCTTTGCAGCTGTATTTGGCTACAACTTGAGTGTAGTCGAATACACCTCTGTAACATTCAGATTTATTTGAAAATTTCAAGCTTGTATACGAATACGCATCCTTGTAGTTGAATATAGTTGACTGAATTTTGCCACTGACTTGGTTATGTATTCGGCTACATCATGTTGTAGTCGAATACAATAGTGCAATTTTAGCTATTGCCTTGGTATTTGTATTCGGCTACACCATCTTGTAGTCGAATACAGATATGCAGTTTTTGCTACTAACTTGAGTTTGTATTCGGCTACAAGATGCTATAGTCGAATACAACTTTGATTTTTGTAAAAAATTTGATTTTCAAACATTGTGCATGCATTTTGACATTTTGAAAATTCTTTTGATGCTTATGCTAAAATGGAAGGTTTTCATGTGCGTTTGAAATATAACAATATTAGATTGCATCATGTACCTTAAATTATAAGTCTTCTAGCATATTGATAATAGTTGACTTGATTGTTGACTTCTCTTTGAGCTTGCAACTTAATCACTTTCCTTGGTCTTAGTCTTCATCAAAAACATAAGTATTTTACAAATTGGTGAAAGAAAACAACTCTTGAAAAAGATTATAACCTTTGGTAGCTTAAAAGATGGATTGGTTTAAATTAAACTCAAGCATTGTAACCACTTGACCAAGTGGTACATTAAGTTATTTAATTTTGCTACATTAATATAGCTATTAGAAAATTCCAAATATATTTTGGGAATTCCCCTCACAATCCCCCACCATTTTCAAAATATATCTAAATCCGTTATTCCAAAAATCTCATGGTTTCAAATAAAGGTATCTTACGATTTGAACCATTGCTTAGTAAATTATATTTTCACTCATCCTCGAATAGATTGGTAGACAAGCTTTGAACCAATCATTCATTAGAACAAGTGTGCATAACTCACACATGAAATCTCGGTACCATTGATCGAATTATAAATATGACACATTTGATAAGGCCCTATGTCTCATATCCTTTTCGTGAGAATTTAAGAGTCAAGCTCTTGAACTCTATGAAGCAGCTCACTTCATTCTCATATAAGTGGACTATATCATAAATGCACCCATAATTATACATTCCAGCAAATATATGTTATATGTCCATTAAGAGGAGACCTCATCCTTCCACTTTTATTTTATGGTCCAATATTGTTATTAGTATTATTGAAATAAAAGAAGAAGAAGAAGAAGAAGAAGAAGAAGAAGAAGAAGAAGAAGAAGAAAAAAAGAAACATTTTTTGGGCTAGGCCCATGAGAAGAAAAATAAAAGGGATTTAGAAATCCCTAAAAAGCAGCAAGCAAAATAGTGTTGTGTAAGTCAACAAAACAGAAAAAGCAAGACAGCAACGGCAGGAAGATAAAGAAAACTAGGAGAGAAGAAAAAAGCTTTTCCGATGGTAATGGGTTTGTAGCAAACTTGCTCCGTTTGGTCTACAATTTTAGTATGTTGTTTCTATCACTGAGTTTGTTATTTTAATATAGAGTCTTATTAGTTTTACCTTCTCTGAGAGTTACTTTGTAATGCCCACTTTAGTGGAAGGTTGTTTGTTATTTTGTTTAGTTTTCACATATGGTGATGGCTATTGTTGATTGATGTTCTCTAGTGTTACTAGGAAGACTTCGGTGTACCCATTAATTGTTGTGGAAGTTTTTACTGGACTAGGTCCCGTGGTTTTTATTCTCTAAATTTGAGGGAAGTTTTCCAAGTTAAAAATTGTGTTTGTCTCATATTTAATTTTTTTGCTAATTATTGTTGCTCTGTGGGATTGTATTTTTTGTTTAGCCATTTATATGCACAGGTGAGGAAAAATATTCCACATTATTGCGATAATTATCTATGGTTTTTCCCAACAAAGTGGTATCAGAGCACGATTCGTTTGGTTTGTGCATTTAAATGGAGGAGGAAAATAAAGGTTCGAATATGATTAAGCTCAACTCTTCTAATTACATACTTTGGAAGACTCTCATGGAAGACATGTTATATAGTAAAGATTTGTAAGATCCTATTGAGGATGACACTACTAAACTCAAAGATAAATCTGACGCGGACTAAAAGAAGATGAATGTAAAGGCAGTGACGTTGATCAGGCAGTGGTTGGATCTGAGTGTATATTCACATGTTGAAACTGAAATAGATGCAAGGAAGATGTAGGAGAAATGAAAAGAATTGAATGAACGAAAGAATGTGCAAAATAAAACATTATTTATTCGGAAGCTGGTGAATATGAAATATAAAGATGTGGATTCAATGGCAGAGGATATGAGTATTTTTCAAAATACAGTGAATCCGTTGACAACAGCAGATATTAAATTAGATTATGAGTTGCAAGCGTTGTTATTGTTGAGCTCCTAGCCTGATAATTGGGAAGTTCTTGTTGTGACGTTGACCAATTCAGCTCCAAGTGGAAAGTTGAAAATGTCAACAGTTAAAGAGAGCATGTTGAATAAAGAAGCTCGAATAAAGGAACTTGGTTTGATTGTTTCTTCCTCAAAGTCAGAAACACTAGTTACAGAGTCACGGGGGAGAAGTCAATCTAGATATTTTCATAGTCGCGACAATTCTGAAAGTCGCTGCAAATCAAGAAGCAAGTCGAGGACTAGAAAAGAAGTGATATGCTATCATTGTGGCAAAGTAGGTCACATAAAAAGAAATTGCAAGTTCCTTAAGAGAGATCAATCAAGGGAAAGAGAAGAAGACAAAGAGAAGAAAAATGATAAAGATACAGCAACAGTTGCATCTGTTAGTAATGTCTACATTGTTTGTGATGAAAAATCCATAAACCTTGCATGTCAAGATTCAACTTGGATATTTGATTCGGGTGCTTCATATCATGTTACTCCTAGGTGTGATTTCTTCTCATCTGTTACTTTTATTGACGACCACTCTAGAAAAGTGTGGACCTTTCATTTGAAATCTAAACGCCAGGTACTAGGAGTCTTCAAGCATTTTCATGCAAGTGTTGAAAGAGAAAAGGGAAGGAAATTGAAATGTGTTTGATCAGATAACGGTGGTGAATATAGAAGTCCGTTTGAAGAGTATTGTAGAGAACATGGAATCAGGTTTGACAAAACAGTTCCAAAGAAACCTCAACATAATGGTGTTGCAGAGAGAATGAATCGTACGATTAATGACAGAATTAGATGTATGCTCTCTCATGCAAAATTATCGAAATCCTTTTGGAGTGAAGCAGTGAAAACTGCAGTGGATTTGATCAATTTTTCTCCTTCTATTCCACTTGATGGTGATGTTCCAAATAGAGTGTGGACAGGGAAAGATGTCTCTTACCGTCATTTGAGAGTTTTTGGCTGCATATATTTTGTTCACGTTCCAAGAGATAAGAGGTCTAAACTTGATAGTAAATCCAAACAGTGTGTGTTCGTCGGTTATGGTGGTGAAGAATTTGGTTATAGATTGTGGGATCTGGTTGACAAGAAAATTATTACAAGTCGAGATGTGATATTTCTTGAAGACCAAACTATTGAAGATTTTGATAAAGCTGAGTAACATAAACCAAATTCCATAAGTTACATTGATGTTGCGCTTAAGCCCCATACATAAACTTTTGTTGATGGGGGAGATATGCAGGTAGATGATGAGAATGTAACTGATGACCATGTACCTCACCATGATGAGCAGGTTCCAGTTGAGCCACCAATTGAATTTGAGTTGAGAAGATCTACTAGAGAACGTCAACCTTCTCAAAGATATCCTCCACATGAATATGTGATGATTACTGATAATAGAGAGCTAGAGTACTATCAAGAAGATATTACAAATGTTAAAAAGAAAAGTGGTTGAAGGCCATGCAAGAAGAGATGAATTCCTTGCATGAGAATCACACATTTGATTTGGTAAAGTTTCCTAAGGACAGAAAAACACTCAAGAACAAATGGGTATACAAGATAAAGGTAGAAGAGAATAGTTCTCAACCAAGATACAAAGCAAGATTGGTTGTGAAAGGTTTTAATTAGAGAAAAGGTATTGACTTTGATGAAATTTTTTCGCATGTGGTGAAGATGTCCTCTATCTGAGTTGTGTTTGGGTTAGCAGCTAGTTTGTACCTAGAAGTTGAACAACTTGATGTGAAAATTGCATTCCTTCATGGCAATTTGGAGGAAGAGATCTTTATGGAGCAAACAGAGGGTTTCAAAGTCAAAGGTAAAAAGCAGCTTGTGTGTAAATTGAAGAAAAACTTGTATGGGCTCAAGCCAGCACCTCGACAATGGTACAAAAAATTTGATTCTTTCATGGAGAAACATGGGTACGGTAAAACTACTTCTGACCATTGTGTGTTTGTCAAGAAATTCTCTAATGGTGATTATATTATTCTCTTGTTATATGTGAATGACATGTTGGTTGTTGGTCATGACACTAAGAAGATTCAATCTCTAAAGAAAGATTTGAACAAGTCCTTTGCAATGAAAGACTTGGGTCCTGCAAAGCAAATTCTGGGCATGAGAATTACCTGTGACAGGAAGAATAATAAATTATGGTTGTCTCAACATAATTACATTGAGAAGGTATTAGAGAGGTTTAACATGAGCAATTACAAACCTGTTAGTACTCCACTTGCTACTCATTTTAAATTGAATTCTGATCAATGTCCTACAAGTGAGAAAGACAAAGAAGAGATGAAGAAGATCCCTTATGCATCTGCAGTTGGTAGTTTGATGTATGTTATAGTATGAACAAGGCCAAATATTGCTCATGCAGTTGGAGTTGTCAGTCGGTTTCTCTCTAATCTTGGTAAAGATCATTGGCAAGCAGTAAAATGGATTCTCATATACCTTAGAGGCACTTCCAAATTGTGTTTCTGCTATAGAGGTGGTGAACCTGTGTTGGATGGCTACACAGATGCAGATATGGCAAGTGATCTTGATTCTAGAAAATCTACTTTTGGTTATATGATGACGTTTGAAGGGGGAGTTGTGTCTTGGCAATCAAGGTTACAAAAGTGTGTTGCTTTATCTACTACTGAAGCGGAGTACATTGCAACAACTGAAGCTTCCAAAGAACTCTTGTGGATGAAGAAATTTCTACATGAGTTGGGCCTCAAGCAAGACAAATTTGTGTTATTCTATGATAGTCATAGTGCGATTCATCTTAGCAAGAATCCAACTTTTCGTGCAAAGTCGAAGCATATTGAGATGCGATATCATTGGATACGAGATGCACTGAAAATGAAGTCATTTTCAATTGAAAAGATTCATACTGATGAGAATGGTTCATATATGATGATGAAGGTCTTGTTTGTGTCGAAAATGATATGTTGTAGAAAAAAGGTCATTATGGTTGAGTAGTACATTCCCACTTGAGTCATTAGGGGGAGATTTGTTGGGTGGGCTCACTCCCCAAATTGAACCCACTAATTTTTTTAGTATTATTATTATTAGTAGTATTGTTATTATTATTATTGAAATAAAAGAAAGAAAGAAAAAAAAAAAAAAGGAACATTTTTGGGCTAGGCCCATGAGAAGAAAAATAAAAGGGATTTAGAAATCTCTAAGAAAAAGTAGCAAACTCAGGAGAGAAGAAAAATAAAAGGGTTTTTCCCAACATAGTTGTAGGTCGAGGTGTGATTGGTTAAGAAAAATGGTTTTCTTAAATGTGAACAGCTATTAATAAACAAATATAAGATAAAGAAAAATAAACTTAATTGATAAAAAATTATTTGGATTCGCCAGTCATGCAGGAACAACAATAAAGAAAGAAATACTATAAACTAATATTACGTTATTCACAAGCTCATTATAATAAGGCTGATAACATTTTAATTTATTAGCACTTTAGTGGCATAACATTAATTTTTCTTAATATTTATGTGTACAATAATATTATTGTATATATGTACACTGTGGAGAGCCAGAGAGGCATAGGTGAGATAAAGAACAAGAGCATTTTCATCTGTTATATATTCTTGTGATTAGAGCATTTTCAATTTTAAGAAATTCATTTTATATTTTTAAGTGGCTGAATTTAAATTTATGTTCAATATTTACTAGAGTCACTTTTTCAGTATTCATTGTTGACAACGATATTGTGGTTTGTGGATGGTATAAAAAAAAATGTATTTTTGTTTTATATTTTAGAATAGTAAACTTAAATCTAGTTCGTGTCTTGGAGAGTCATCGAGAATTTGAATTTATTTCATATTCTCTCAATTTAAAAATAGTATTGCAATGCCATAAAACTCACTTTTAAAATTCCTTATGCAGTTTGATTAAATCTATAAAACTCAAAATCACATGTATTACACCAAAATAATATTTTATTATCACGAAATGTCTATGTCACCACTTTCAGATGCTCTTAAGAGTAGTATTCTAATATTCTAATCTAACTTAGCTGTCAATTGAGAATATTACACTCTTAAATCTCTTAAAAGGAGAATTTTGATAGTAAGTAGTTCTACCTAGTTATAGAGATAATATTCGATTAAAAAAAAAAATGAAGCAATATTTGTAAAATTGCTATGTACCGTACCAACTTTAAAATCAGTAATAATACAAAAATGAAAGAATAAAGAAATGAACTAATCTAGGAAGACTTTGAGTAAAAGACAGAGAGACAGGGCAGAGAGGAGGGGAGATTTGTAAATTTGAGTAATACTCTCAGTTGACAAAATTTCACATGGCAAAATACTAGATCATGAAAATCGTGTTACGCGTGCGTGTTTTTCATTTCATTGATCACTCTGTTCTGTCCCAGTGGAAACCTCCTTCTCCATTATAATCATTAACCACATTTATTCATCAATAACTGTACCATACATAAATTCATTAATAGTGGATCCAAGAAGAAGAAAAAGGGAGACACATTAATTTAATTTAATTTTGATTAACTGCATTGCATGGGTAACTACCGAGTGTGCGTCTGCTTCCGGAGGAGGTTCAAGTCAGGGGAGGCAGAAACGCCCCATGAAGTCCGAGAACTCTTCAACAAATACTCCGAAGGTGGGGCCCACATGACACCCGACCAACTCTGCCGCTTCCTCACCGAGGTTCAAGGCGAGGTAGTAAACGACAACGACCAACTCAACCCGCAGAAGTTGGTTGAGGAATTGTTGCACAAACGACATCACATTACCAAGTTCGCCAGGCATAATCTCACGCTAGATGATTTTCATCATTACCTTTTCTCCACTGATCTCAATCCTCCCATCAGATCTCAGGTAATGTGAATTTGGGAATTGTGAATTGCTTTTGATTCGAAGGTTTGACTTTTAGTCAAATGGCACTGTTATGTTTCTGTCTCGTGTTTTGGATTAATTGGATCTAGTTCTTTTCTTATGTCGTTTTTCAATAATTACTATCAACTACCACTCACTTCTCTGTTTTTATTTTTTTTACTTTTCATTCTTTTGTTCATGATAAATTTCTTTTTCCAAATTTAGATATCCATCGGTAAGTTTGGATAAACAGCTTCCTTAATTAACTGCTTATAAGATAAACGCTTAATTAATGTATTTTCGCAATTTATTACTAGTGTTGACGTACTTCATGGGTTATTTCTGTAGTCAAAGAAAACATATAGATAACTATGTTCACATAAACTATAAATTGTTGTGGTAAGTTATTTTAGTGAATGTTTGGATTTGTGGTGGGTATGGAGAAATCACACTATAAATATTTGTGGTGGGTATGGAGAAATCACACTATATTATTATGATTTTGGCAAAAGCTACACTTTGTTAATTCAACAAATTTGGTGTCATTCCAAACATGTACTTTAGGGAGCTTATCTAAATTAGTTGAAAAGAGTTTGTATTAGTTGTTTTCATGAGCTTACTTAAACACCATCTCAAGACTTAAGTCAAGAAATAAGTCCAAATAAGGTGTTCACAAGTCAATCCAAACATAACCTATGTCTCGGTGCATTATTTTACGACATTTTCTTGTTCCTCTTTATCAGAATTTTTTTTTTGTTCAGGTGCTGTGTTGAATTTATGATGCTATCTGAATTGAGATCCTCTGCAGTTTTAAAAAGAAAGTTCAAAAATATGTTACTATAATTTAATAAGAATGGAAGGTGGGAATGAACACTGTACCATGTGAAGTTAGTTTTGAAGTTCAATAGATCTGCTTTTCTTTGATTGGTAATTTTACTTGTGTTGGGTGAAAAAGGAAAGTTTTTTAAGGCATAGAAAACTTCATTAATGTACAACTTACAATTACAAGCCAACGTTTCTTAATTTGCAGGAATGAAAATAAACACTTTGATTGTGATAGTATTAACCTATTATAGTGATGTTAACCTCTCTTGTCTAGTTCAGGTTCATCAGGATATGACAGCTCCATTGTCCCATTATTTCATATATACTGGCCATAACTCCTATCTCACTGGAAATCAGCTCAGCAGTGATTGCAGTGATATCCCTATTATAAAGGCATTAAATAGAGGTGTGAGAGTTGTTGAGCTTGATATATGGCCCAATTCCACCAAAGATGATATTCTTGTTTTACATGGAAGGTATTTATGCTTTTACTTATCAACACATTGTTTAGGCCTAAAACAAATGTAATAGTGAGAATTTTTTTTAAGTAAAAAAATATAACACAAGACAAGACTTATAAAAAAATTAAGATAAAATCAAGTTTTGCTGCATCCAAGTTTTAACTTGGGTCAAGAGATATATCTGGTCCTTATCTTGACCAACTGAACTAGATGAACATCTATAATTAAATCTATAATTAATCTGTCATATTAAATATTCATAATTAAATTGAAATTTTTGTAGGCCTTTTTTTGACCCAAAATTTTGAGGCTTAAACCCCTAGTTTGGACTGCTTGGCCCTTAGGTGACCCTGATTGCACAATGGTTTGTGTTGATTTCCCTTTTCAATGAAGCTATTGTGTTTCATAAGATTATTTGAGCATGAAAAATTACCACTTATTTGAAATGTGTATAATAATGTCTTGAATTTGGATTGGTTCAACTATTTCACATATTCACACAGTCAATACATTTATGGTTGTTGGATCAAGATCGACCAATCCATATTTTAATGCAAATTTTGATTTTTTTTTTTTAATAACTTGAAATTTGTACTGCTCAATCTCTATCCGACAACCACCAACATGTTGACTGCGTGAATGTGTGGATTAGAGTGCAGGCAATCCAAATCTTATGTCTCCCAATCAGAAACACTTTAGCTTCTGATAGTGTATCTTCTTTTAAGAGTGGAAGAGTTGCAGTTCTAAATTGCATTTGCAGTCGGAGTATAAAGTCTTTAGTGGTCTTCGCAATGATATCACAACCACAATTTTGGCCACATTTGTTCGCATTTTACCACAATATCAAAGTTCTCTCTGTAAACGCAATTACGACTGCAACTACAATTTGGAACCATTAAAAATAACTGATGGAACAAAAATGTAAATCACATGAATTAATATCTATGTACCAACAAGGATCTCCGGTTCTGGTAATCTTTCTCTTTGATTCTAATTTTTTGCTGGTTGTTCATGTTAAATAACTATAAGAGAAACTATTAGGAAAGACCTAGAGATTAATGAGCTGGAAATAGGTATGCTATATGATAGAGCGTTATGGCATCGTTTGAGCCATGTAGTCGACACTACTTAGTGGGATAAGGCTTGGTTGTTGTTGTAGTTCATGCTAAATAACTAAATTTTGTATATGTTCTACTTTAAAACCTGTGTTCACATGTGAATTTAGGACATTAACTACACCTGTGGAGTTGATCAAATGTTTGAAATCCATTAAAGATCATGCTTTTTCTGCATCTCCCTACCCAGTCATAATAACTCTTGAAGACCATCTTACACCAGAACTTCAAGCAAAAGCTGCTCAGGTGATTTTAAATTTGTTATATCTGAAAGGATTAAATCACTAAGGTTCAATAAAAATTTGGAATTAAATCATATCATTCTGTTTTTTCTATATTAGATGATTACTCAAACATTTGAAGATATGCTGTTCTGTCCAAACGATGAAAATTTAACCAATGTTCCTTCACCTGAAGAATTAAAGTATAGGATCATGATATCAACAAAACCTCCAAAAGAGTACTTAAAATCTGAAAGTGTGAGGAGGGAGAGTTCCAAACAATTGATGATATCAAAATCAAAGGATTCTGATGAAGATGACTGGGGAAAGGAAGTTGCTGATGTTGCGAAAACTGAAAACGAAGATAACAAGGTGAGTTAAGAATTGCACGTTACAGTAGCCTCTATTTTCCGAAGCTAATGTTCTTTTCCTTTTGTGTGCTGATTATGTTCTATTTTCTTGCAGGATGACTTTGATACAAATCAACAGAATGAGGATGATGAATCAAATGATGAAGACTATGAAACAAATCAGGAGAGTGAATATAAGCGTTTAATCGCTATTCATGCTGGAAAACCTAAGGGTAGTTTGAAGGAAGCCTTAAAAGTTGAAGATGATAAAGTGAGACGCCTTAGCTTAAGTGAACAAGCTCTTGAAAAGGCTGCTGAATCACTTGGAACTGATCTTATTAGGTAGTATATCTGATTTCATATCAAATAATATCAGTTGTACTATTCTACCTTAAGTATACAAATGATTTTGTTGTGTATGACTTATAGTTTACTGATAAGTGAGTCAGGTCGCTTGAGCGGGGCGACCAGTATTTAAACACATGTTGTAATTTAAAACCCTAAGTTTGAATCATAAGAGAAATGTACTACAGCCGCTTTGGAGTCTGAGACGTGGGCACAATCTCGTGTGTCTTTGTTTGTGTTTTCGTATCTGTTTTCTTTTGAATTAGGATTGTTGTTCTCCAGATCTACTACTGCTCATCCACTTTTCAAGAAACACTTAAGAAATCTAATTGTAATGCTTTTAAATTTTGTATGATAGATTCACCCAGAAGAACTTTTTGAGGGTGTATCCGAAGGGTACACGGGTCACCTCCTCAAACTACAAGCCACTGGTTGGATGGATGCATGGTGCTCAAATGGTTGCCTTCAATATGCAGGTTTTCAATTTGTGTTTCATGTCCCCCCTTTACAGCACATTTAGTATTCCTAATTACAATTTTCAAGATTAAATTTTGTCTGTTTGTGTATGCTGTAAATTTCTTTATCAATCCATGCTTAATTTACTGCTACATTATTATGTTACATATGATTAGGTAACATTATTGTTAAATTAATGTTGAATGATCAATGCTTGTTCATTCATCTTGGCTCATTCTGCTTGAATAGGTAAATTTCTGTTAACTTATTATACATTAGACTTAAAGACTTTGTTCTGATCACAGGGATATGGCAAAAATCTTTGGTTGATGAATGGAATGTTTAGATCCAATGGGGGATGTGGTTATGTAAAAAAGCCAGACTTTCTAATGAATGTAGGTCCAAACAATGAGGTATTCAATCCTAAAGATAAGTTGCAAGTAAAGAAGACTCTTAAGGTAAGGATATTACTGTCAAAATGAAACAGTTAGCAAAATGCACATTTTTCTGGCACGCTATTTAATTTCATCTCACTGGGTAGGTCAAAATATATGTGGGTGATGGATGGCGTATGGATTTCAAACAAACTCATTTTGACTCATATTCTCCCCCCGATTTTTATGCCAGGGTAAGATTTTTTGTTTTTGTGGTTGTTTTATTTATCATCCTCAACTTTCTTATGATAGTGTGTTTGTCCCAACTTGTGAAAGCTTTAGCTTGTGCTTGTTTTGACGTTCGTGGGCACTTACGCTTGCGTTCAACGTGAAGCTCCAATTGGTAGCTTCGTTCCTATCATGCGGTTACAGCATCTCCACCGCGGTTCCAAACATCTACTTAATCTTTTACCAGTTGAACTTAAATAACTTTGATTAGTTAGTCCCAAGAAATCGTTTCTCTTTAATGCCGGTTGTGGAGATATAATATGAATGATTCTTCTTAGTGTAAATTTGGAAAAGTTTATTTACAGCTTATATGATCATGTCTTATTTGTTTCAGAGAGCTTTTGAAAATAGCTTGACATGTACATCAGTTGTTTTCAGTGTATTTCAATAAGATTTGCGAGATTACTTACATGAAAACAAATTTTAATCTATATGAAAATAGTTTAACCACATTCGTTCATTGATTATAGCAGTAGCTTATTAGTGTTTGTAAGATAATCACTTATTTAATAAACACTTAATTAACTTGTTTATCCAAACACACCGTAAACACTTCTTGCATGTGCTAACATGTAAATTTGTGTGGCAGGTTGGCATAGCTGGAGTGCCAGATGACGTAACAATGAAGAAAACAAAGATAATAGAAGATAACTGGATACCTGCATGGGAAGAAGAGTTCACCTTTCCTTTAACTGTCCCTGAACTTGCTTTGCTCAGAGTGGAAGTTCATGAATATGACATGTCTGAGACAGATGATTTTGCTGGCCAAACTTGTTTACCAATTGCTGAACTCAAACAAGGGATCCGCGCGGTTCCACTCTTCGACCGAAAAGGAGAGAAGTACAATTCAGTTAGGCTTCTTATGCGATTCGATTTTATTTAAGCTGTTTTTTCTGTACTTGGTGTATGTTTCTTTTGTTGTGAAGAACGTTGTAACTTGTTTTCCATGTCAAACTTTGCTTTTGCTTGTTTGGGTTTTAATCATCTGGATTTGGCCTAAACTTTCAAAATATGTATATGTTCTGTAACTTGTTCACTTGATTATGTAAGTAAATAAACAACAGTAATAGGGTTAGGAAAGACATCATGTCTCAAATTTGTAAGAATCAAAAAAATTTGCAGTAAGTTTTTGGATCATGTTTTAATATCTGTGTGGGTCAATTAGGATAAGTTTTTCCACAAGTACTTGTAGAAAACAAAAAGTTGAAATGATCTTGCAATAATTATGAGTATTCTTATTAATAGTTTCTCTAATAAGCTGAAATAATTAATATCTGCAAAATAATTTATTTGAAAAATTCTATGTTAGAAGTTAATTCAAAGTAATCTAGGACTTGTTCTTTGTTCCAAGACTTTCTTTAATTTGTTTAAGTGTATTAAGTAAAAGACTTCTAGTTCTAGCTCTTCATGGAATTTCTAATGCCTATAACCCTTCAAGCCATGCTCAGGTTTTATATGGACTGCGACAATTTATTTCCTTTTTTTAATAATTATCTTGTCACTAGTAAAAGGATGCATCCAATTTCTTACCTTACATTTCACATACCTTTTTATCCTTTCCACTCAACATGAATGCTTCTCTTCCAGTTAGCTTTACCAACACATCACACTGAATATTCCTAACTTTATGTTGATTATTATCTGATGCTACTTTCATCTAAGGGATTGAAATCTGTTACCTGAGTTATTCCTCATTGAACTGTAACATCAATAAAAAGCACAACAAGCAATCTCTTTCTTCTTTACATAGATAAAGTTAACAACAACATTTTACTTTTAGCTTTCTATTCACCTTCCTTATCAACATTGTGATAGTATAAATTCGCAAATGTGACATTTATAATAGGGAGGGAGAGAGTAATAATCCCTTTAAAAGGCCAATATCCTTCACTATTCATTCTCTCTAAGTGTTGTCTCCCTCTCAACAGACATCATTAATCAAACAACACAAAATAATGGCAACCAAACTTGGTTTGAAAGAGGCCTCTAGGAACAAATCGTTAAAACAACATTTCAAAGTCTGTTTTTGTTTCAAGAGAATGTTTAGGCTTAAGGTGGCTGAACCTCCAGAAGAAATCAAGAATATATTTGATATGTATACACAGAATGGTACCATGAACATGGATGAATTGTACAATTTTTTAGTTGATTTTCAAAATGAAGAGGGTGGTAATGATACCAAAAAGCATGCTCAAGCCATTTTCCAAAGTCTTAGGCATCTCAATATATTTCAAAGGAGAGGTCTTCATTTTGATGCTTTCTTCCGTTATCTCTTTGGGGACCTTAATGGCCCCCTATCTGATCAGGTAATATTATTATGAGAAACAATCGCTTTTTACAAGATCTATACTTTTTTTGTTTTTGATTGTATGGTGACAAAAATTACTTTAGAAATAAGATAAATGATCTGTAATCTAATTTTATCTCTTATATAAGAACTAAAATCAATGTAACACTTTTGTAAAAAAAGAAATAAATCAATGTAACTCTTGTAAAAAAAAAAATCAATGTAACAGGTCTTTAGTGATTCAATTTGAATACTATAATTTTAATAATTACTAACAATATTAACATAATAATGTTGGTTGTTTTAAAAAAAATAATTAATTTTAATACAAACAAATTTGTACTCTCATTATAAAATAAGTGTTAATTGCAATTTTAGTCCCTCTATTTTTACTGATTCACAAAATTAGTTTCCTATTTTAAAAGTCGACAGTTTTGATCTTTCTTCTGATTTTTTAACTAAAAAATGATGACGTGAGATGTTTTAAGTAACATGACATATGATACGATAATGTAACATAATTAACACCCATAAAATTGAAATAAAACGCATTAAAAACTTAGCTTTCAACTTCAGAAATTTTACATATTTTTAATTTAATTAATGACATATGAATAATTAATGCATTTAGATGGTTCTATATCATAAAATTGTAAGTTACATTATTAAAAATATTTCAAATCCGCATTTTTTAGTTCAAAAATATGAAAGAGGACCAAAACTGTCGACTTTTAAAATAGAATGACTATTTATGTGAATTGATAATAATAGAGGGACTAAAACTACAACTAAGCTTATAAAATAAGTTCGAGTTATTTGTGACTTTGGGCAAATTTTGATTTTAATCATTTAAAAAAAAAAAAAAAAAAAAACATATCACGACATTATCAGCATAGATAAGGAAACTCAAATGGAATCTAAAAATTATTTTAAAGAACTAACATCATAAGTAAGTCAACAGTGATAATTAATCTCAGAATGTTACATTTACATGGGAAAAAAAAAACCTATCAAGAAAAAAGGGGGAAAAAACTAATTTAAAGAAAAGAAAAATCAATTTTACAAATGTGGGGTACCTTGGGCGGAAGAAAATCACCAGTGACGAAGAAGGAGTCCTGTCATGGCCTCCACCTTCTATTCGCACCATTGTTCGGTCTCTCCATCGAGAGAACACTTGCCGTCGCATTGTTTAGAAACCGATATGCTACGTGTTGATCCTTAAGAGGTTAAATTCTCAACTACGCTTGAAATAAGCTTTAGGTTTTTCACTCCATTTTGCGTTTTTGTTTTGGGAAATTACTGCACTATTTGGAGGTTATCAATATTTAAGAGAATTCTGCATTCTCCTTCACACTAGCTATAGTAATTTTTTATAGACAAATGTTAGTAAGTTAGTTAGTAGTTACGTTTGTTGTTAAGAGTTCATCCAATGTCCCTTTACTTACCAACGGAGCTACTTATTTGGCACCATACTAGCTGTAGTTATTCCCTCATTGTTGTTGAGAGAATTATACTAGATGGTTGCACACTTGTCACTTGATGAAAAGCAAAAATAATTTGCGCCTTATTCTTTTTGAAAATATGTGTTGATTCTCTGTTTTGCATGATTAGCTTGATTGTTTCAATATGAGGAACACCATTTTCTAATTATTTTGCAGATAGATATTTTGGATTGTCTTTGATCATGATTTTGGATGTTGATATAATTTTTTACTTAGATAAGAAAGAATGGATAGAGAAGGAGGGGATGGGATGGGATGGCAGGTGATGCTGGTGGTGGGGGAGAGGGGCAGAGGTGGGGGTTATTGGCAATAATTGACAAAAAGAGTCAAACTAATTACTAATCTTGAATATCCAACTTTGAACACCTTAATATCAAACTGTCATAGAATAATTTCTCACCACAAAGTTGCAAAATGACATGATAGGTTGAGTAAATGGGTTTTAGGAG
The DNA here is from genome assembly GCA_037974755.1 of Cicer yamashitae. Classification (NCBI taxonomy): domain Eukaryota; kingdom Viridiplantae; phylum Streptophyta; class Magnoliopsida; order Fabales; family Fabaceae; genus Cicer; species Cicer yamashitae. The sequence goes on from JBBPBQ010000004.1 coordinate 40,653,428, forward strand.
AGACCAATTTGGGAGGTTGAGTAACTAAGGGTTAATTCTTTCGCTCTATTGGCCAAACTAAGGATTAGTTGCATAGTCTGTCCAAAGGTCAAAGTTTATGGGAATATCTTGAGTGCCACCAGGGTGCCAAAGGCATGATTTTCCAAAAAAAGTACGAATGGGGCATAGTATAGGAAGTTGTATATATTTTTTGGTTCTACAAATACCTTTTTAATTTTTGGCGTATTTTGTATTCTCAGGTGCACCATGACATGAATTCTCCATTGGCTCATTATTTCTTGTACACAGGCCATAACTCCTACTTGACTGGAAATCAATTTAGCAGTGAAAGCAGTACCACCCCAATAATAAAGGCTCTGAAAAAAGGAGTTAGAGTCATTGAGCTGGATTTGTGGCCAAATTCTAGAGAAGATGACGTGGATGTTCGTCATGGAGGGTATGGATTTAGTTTTCATTAGCATATTATATTGAGATAAATTAAATAATGTGTGGAGGTAGCAGTAATGGACTGCTATTAACTACTATGTGGAGGTAATTTTCTTATACGTGTGAATAGTTTAATGATCTCCCAGTTTAAACACTCAGGTCCATGATTAAAACAGGTGACCAGATATCTAAATAACAAATGTGGTGTCCAACTGCACACTGTTATAATTTCGGGAAAAATGTATTGCCCAATGTTCTATAAAAGAGAAGACCACATGTGTTTGTCAAAAAAAAATGAAGACCCCATGTGTTATTAATATTGATTATAAAAATATCGCTTAAGTCAATTTATAGTTTAATTAAGTATTGTCTGTTTATGAAGTACTTGCTATATTATAATTTTATGAATAAATTGATTTTACAATTGAAGAAAAAAGAGGTGAACTTTGCATATATTGTGTAAATTTTTTTTTATAATTTATCTCGAGGAGCTTATAAAAATAAACCGAAAAAAAATACCATAAGTTATAAGTTATTTTCATTAAAAATCAAACGCGTATGTTGAACAAAAAATATCATAAAATATACCCAGGTAGTTCTTTTAAATGCCTGCTAGTAGCAATACAAGGGGATGAACAATTTCCTACAATTTTCCAACAACAAAATGACTTTCTGCACTTAAATTAATTGATCCACTTGTTTTGTTCCTAGTTCCTAAATGTGTATCTGTACTTTGTTAATTTTGTGTCATTGCAACTTTAAGCGTTATATATTATATATAACTCAAACTAATTGACTTATTGTTTGATCTGTAGAACTCTGACTTCTTCAGTGAAACTCAGAGATTGTTTGAATGCCATTAGGGACAACGCATTTGACGCCTCTGAGTATCCTCTTATAATAACTTTTGAAGATCATATAACTCCACCTCTTCAACGCAAAGTGGCCAAAGTTGGTAGAATCATTGAATGAATTAGGCCACTATCATAGTTTGAAATGTAACATTTTTTTATTGAAAATATTTTTGAATGCAGATGGTGGATGATATATTTGGAGATATGTTGTTTCGCCCTGATTATTCACATCAAATGAAGAAATTCCCTTCTCCAGAATCGTTGAAGGGAAAAATTCTAATTTCAACTAAACCACCAGAGTCTCCTGAAATTCAAGGCCAGAAGATACAAGAGGAAGAAGTTGAGTGGCTTGAGGACAATGATCACAGATCTAGAGTCAATGATGAGGTGAATATAATTTGATTTCATTTTGCTTATATCTTGAATCAGCTAAGGTTTCTAAACAACTTAGTTAGCCTTTTTTTGCAATTAATTAGGATGAGTCGCATGACGAGAGTGAGGAGGACAAGACTCTTGAATATAGGAATTTGATTTCTATTCATGCTGGGAAGCCAAAAGGTAATGTAGAACACTGGCTGTTGGATCATGATCAAGTTAGGCGTCTTAGCTTGAGTGAGCAAGTTCTTGAAGATATCGCCAAAACTCGTGGAACTGATATTGTCAGGTGATTTCAAATGTTTTTTGGTCTAAACTCTCGGTATTTCAATTCTTACTAAGATAGGCGAATTTTAACATAGACCATCATCTTAAATGGACAATGGTGTGCACCATAGCTATTGACCCTCCAATTTATCTATATCACACTCTCTTTTATCTTGGATTCTCAACATCATAACCTTCTTCTCTAGATAAAAATGTGGAAGGTCCATAAGATTTAGATGAATCGAAGAGTCGTGATCTTGGACTCTTCCTATCATAAACATCTTCTCTAAGTTATGATATGCAAGGGTCCAAGATAAGACTGAAACATGAATCTGAGGGTTAATATATGTGGTGCACCATCATGTTAAAATTTGCCTACCATCTATGCAAGAATTGTTTGGCTCTTCTTACATGCTGCTCTATTTTCATTTACCGTATTGTTAACTGTTACAACAATGGATATTGTTCCATTCCATGCTTTAGGTTCACCCAGAAGAATTTGCTTAGAGTATATCCAAAGGGTTCGCGCATGGACTCCTCCAATTACAATCCTATGACTGGATGGATGCACGGAGCTCAAATGGTAGCATTTAATATGCAGGTTAGACTTCCCTTTCCATCTATTTGACAACTGAGAGAAGAGAGAGAGAAAATATGTATTGACAGCTTGCTATGCTACTCTTATAAAGATCTTCCATTTTGTTTTTTAATAACTTCTAAAAGGGTCAAATTAAAATATAAAAAGTTGAAGGAAGTAATAATCTCCAAATGATTTAAGGATAAAAACATAACAATAACCCAAAACTATAAATATAACAGAGATGAAAGATCCAATAAAAAACTAGTAAGTGAAGGTATTATAGAATGAAGAATAATGTAGAGTAGGATGATAAACAACATTATAATCGTCCAATTACAACAACTTGCATCCTCTATCTAAATATATTAAGAAAAGTATTTTCATAATAGTAACACATCCTAATTTCAAATTCCCATATTTTCTGTACATTCATATAATCTAGCACGGGATCTTTACTAGTATAGTTAAGAACTTGAAATTCACATTGAAGTCTTGCCTTCATTTTTAACAATTGCTAGTATGCTATGCAATTTGATCATTTGGTGTCTACTTTCTCCTATTTAGGCATTAGTATTGGGAATATAAATAAAATGGGACTTGTTAAGGAATTAAGAAATAGAAATTTTGCATTGAAAAGAATAAAATTTGAACTTTTAAAAATTGATTACACAACTTCTAATACACTTTCAATATATTATTAATATTTTTAGACCCTTAACAAGTGCACTAAGGGCACTTGTTAGCATTTTCCATATAAAAAAATGGTTATGTGAATATCCTTATTTATTTACTTGCAATTTTTTTCCTTAAAGGGACATGGACATTTTCTTTGGTATATGGAAGGAATGTTCAAAGCCAATGGTGGTTGCGGGTATGTTAAGAAACCAGACATCTTATTGAACAATAGTAAGATCTATGATCCTAGAGTGAACCTACCAATCCGGAAAACTCTGCAGGTAATCAGAATGTGGTTATTTATAATTCAAATTTGAAAATGAATCTACAAAAATTGACTTCCATCTTGCTTTATATACTTATCCATCTTTAATTTAAATATGATGACAAAACAGGTTTTGGTATACATGGGTGAGGGGTGGCAATCCGAATTTCGCCAAACACACTTCGATTTTTATTCTCCACCTGATTTCCGCGTAGAGGTAATTAGACTTTTGATCATGATTAGGAAGATTTAACTTCAAAATAAAACCTTGATTTTTAGTAGGAGTGTGTTGTTATTTTTACCAAATATGGTTTAAAACTGTTAATTATTATATGCTACAATCAACAAAACTTATGAGCAGAAACCTTTTGAGTTTGGGGCATTACTTTTACCAAAAAAAATTAGTTCATAGATGATAACAATTCTAATAATCTCTGATATCATTGAAACTTGAGGGGCATTTGGATGTATTCCCACCGGTCTCTCGATTAAAAGAGTATTTAATTAAAAAAAATTAATAAACTTTCGGTTTTAATGGAGACCAAAGAGAGTTTAACTTAATTACGTGTTTATTGTATAGTAATTCATGTACAAATTTTTATAATAAAAAAGGAAATAAGTGTTAACAGCAAATAACTTATATGAACAAAAAGCTATCTTTTGTTTTTCAAAGGCGAAAAAGCTATCTAATATAACATGAAAATAAGTTAAATAGTCCACTGAATTGTTCCAATGTCTTCTTGTCAACTAAGGTTACAATTTTTGTGCTAAAAAATGTATTATGACACACTTTCAAACAAATGACACGTTGATATGCCTAATTGTGAAAACATTGTTTTGATGTGCCATTTTTTGGTTTCTTTCAAATACAAAAAATTCTCATTTGCTCTACACAAATACAATGAGTAAATCCCATAAACATGTAAATTGTATATATCCATCTGCAGGCTGGTATTCATGGTGTCCCAGCTGATAAAGACACCAAAGTAACTAGGACAATTGAAGATGAGTGGGTCCCAGTTTGGATTGAGGAGCTCAACTTTCCATTAACTTGTCCAGAATTGGCACTATTGCACATCAAAGTTATTGAGCGTGACTTTTCTGGAAAACATGATTTTGCTGGACAAACATGTTTACCTGTATCAGAGTTAAGAGAAGGAATTCGTGCTGTTCGTTTGTGCAACCGCAAAGGCGAACCTTACAAGCATGTAAGGCTGCTAATCCAATTTCGATTTTCTAATCAATAGTACAGCATACAAATCTCTGTTATGCTGCTGCATTTGTGGTTAAATTATTATGGACAAAATATTTCAGTGTATCAAGAAACACAAATGACAATATAAATAATTATTACACTTTATCAATGTGTTTTGTACATTCATGAATATGAACTATCTTAATGACTTATTAAAAATTCCCTAAGAATCTCTCATCAAATTGTGCTCGATTGATTATTATGGGGGTCGATAGGCGCATTTCTCAAATTTGGCTAATTTTAAGTACTTGATGTTGAGTTTTTAATACTAGACATGACATTAAGTTCAAAGTAAAATTCTACAAAAACATATACCAGATCTCCAAGTAAAATTATTCCCTCTGATATAAAATATAAACAATAATCAATAACTTTTATGCTATTTAACGATAAAATCTTTAAACGGTCTCTCATTAAATATAATTTTTTATATTTTTTTAATTTATTAATCATTGAGAGTAATTTAGACAATAAACTTAATTTTTTTATTGGAATTATATAGATTAGATGTGATCAATAATATTTTTTAATATGCATGATTGGATTAGTTTTGCTTATAATTTATTTCGAATTATAATTTATTTCGAATAAAATATTTCTTTAAGAAAACTCATTAAAAGATGCTCCAATTGCTCTAACTCTCCCTCTTGAAATTGTCTCCAAAATCTACACCTCTACAACTCCTTACTCCTCCCTAACTAATTCAAGCTCATTCACGTTATAGGTTTGGATTCACACATGTAATATATTTGTAAGTGAAATCTCAGCACTTAAAAAAAAAAGTAAGATAGAGGAAGTGACTATAAATAAATTAAATATAAAAAAGCTGGAAACAGAGTTTTGAAGGTAGAGATTTTATATTGATAAAATTCAAATAAAAATTTGAATTTAGAGAATTAATTCCCTCTAAGCATCCTCATTTACTTCTACTGTATTGTCCACTGAGGGCAACCCCAAATAAGCCGTCCGATGCTCTTCTTGTCAACATGGTGGTCGAATGGCGAGGTGCAAGAGCTTATTTGTACATTCAATTAACAAATTAAAGATGGATATTATGACACAATTTGGTAGCGTCACCAAGCTAGTTTATAATTTATTAAACTAGTTTATAAGTTTGTTGGATGAAAAGATGTGTTTGATAAACAAATTTTCCTCACCAATTTATAGTCTATTCTAAGACGTTATTTCAAGTAGCGTTTAAGCTTACAGTTTTTTACATTTTCGTCTATTTATAATCTTATTATTTTATTTTTATCATATCTTTAATTGAGTCCTCAGTTTATTTAATTTTTTGCCAAAATAACTCCAAAAAAAAAAATCATGTTATTCATCTTATGTATTTTATGTCATAATTATGTCATTTTATGTCACAATTTTTGTTATTTTAAATTAAATAATTATGTATTTTTATGTTATTTTATATTGTTAAAAATTAAATTTACCAAACACTTTAATTTTAATTAATTAATTTTTCAATTATAAATCATCAGTTATCAACTATCAACTATAACTTGATTTTACCGAACGAAACCTATATGTACATTATAACAAATCAGGAGCTTATTAAAATTAAGGATAAATTCACTAAATTGTGCTTTTTGTACCTATGATATGAGTGTCTATAAAATAAAGTTTTCTCTATGTAATTTAAGATTTCCTCAGTTTTTTTTATATGTGAAGATAATTTGGTAAATAAGTAGGAACAAAGACTTAGTGTGCACTCGGTTCTGTGGAGGTGAAAATAATAAATTTGAAGTTTAAAATAACATTTGAAGACTAATCTTACAAATCATAATTTCAAATTAAAATAAATTTTAGATTCAGAAATAATTGTACTTGAAATTGCTCAGATGTATCGATAAATTTTATGTATCTATGATTACGTTTTTTTCACAAGAGAATCGAAACATTAATAAATTACAATTTTGAATTAGGAGGCACTGAAGCCTAGTTAGTACATATATACAAGAATGGCATATAAAGAAGACAACATTGTCTTGTATAGTTTTCCTCTTGTCTGGGCTAAAAAATGTAATACACAATGCTTTTTGTGTTCGAGATTGGAGAGTGGTTATTGTAGTTTCAAAACACAGTTTTTTTCTTCAAATATAAGAGTATCTATCACTATGAGATTAATTCGCCCTAAGCTGGACCGCGATCATCTATAGTTGAGAAATACACAGTTTTCACGTCGTTTTGCATCTCGAACGTTAATTAAAATTCTGACGATTTAGATTAACGCCGTTATAAAATTAATGTAAATGATCTCGACCGCCAATTTGAAATCAGACAGCCCATATCTGTTACTACAGGAAGTCCAATCCCCCTAAACCTCTAATCAGCTTAAATAAATTCTTCGTATATCTTGATACCCTCGGACCACCCAAACACTAATTAGTGTTCACACAACGTTCCTTTCATGAGAAAAAAATAATACAACACCAAAATTGCGATAAGATTATATTTTTGTTTTTTTTTTTAAAGAAAATTATATTTAGTTGTGGAATGGACTGAAACAACATCAACATAAAGCATAAAAAAGTAGAGAAAAACTAAAATACAATCAATTAAAGAGATGAAAAAGTTTATATCATTTTATTTTTGAATCTATGTTAGGTGTCTTAGGTCCTCTATTATAGGGTTAATGTTTGTCTGAGAGTCTGATATAATACTCAAAGCAACAATAAACTAATGGTTGGAGCATAAAAAAAAAAAATGGGTATTGAATTGCCTCTTTTATATATCATTCATTTAATTCATTACTAGTTAATATGAGATCAATCACTCAAATTTTAACTACAACAATATTACATGAGTTACACACTCCATTGTAAAAACTATATTGGTTCAATAACAATGTAACATTTGTTGTTTCGATAATAACAAATTTAAGAGAACAATTTATTCTTTTGACGGTTGTTGAAGTGTGTAGGTAACTTTGATAAGCAAACCAAAAAGATAAAAGAAAGTTAAAAGAAAAAGAGAACATTTGATGTTCATTATCATAAGTGATATAAGTAGTGAAATACTTGGGTTGATTTTAAGGAAATACTTTGTAAATCATCTCTTAAAGAATTTTCTCTTAAATTGTGTCTTAGACATAGTCCTTTATAATTTTCTCATTAATGGTTTGATATAATTTCTTGAAAATAGGCTTATAGTAAATAAGTCATTTTCCAGAGTTGGGAATAAAGTTTGGAGAGGCTTAGTGAAGAGTACTCAAAATCTGGAGTGTCTAGTAAAGAAGACTCAAAGTTTCATGATGTTGACGTACAAAATATCTTTGTGACAAGAAGACTAGATGTAGCATCTGTTTTTTTTTTTGAACTAGTATAAAAATACCTATGTGTTTTTTCTTTCCATTACCTATTTTACATTAATGTTTTCATCAAATGACTTTCACAAATATTTTTTAACTAACTCAAATGAAACCTCCATATTTTCTAATAATCATCCATCAGCACTCCACAAATGCTACACTCCCATTCTTTAGAACAAACTCTCCATTCAATTCATCAATTCACTTCATTTGAAGTCAAACTCTTCCTCCTTGTCGATGCTTCCCACAACCTCCCCGAGCAGTGCATTCTCATATGCCTTGTTTTACAACCCCTTCTCTGACTAGTGCACTGTTTAGAGAAAACTAGCTGACAACACCTAAAAAGGTTGATCCAATTCCAACCAAACTATTTAGTGTATGTTTGGTATTAGGTTAGAGTAATCATGATTGTTCTAAAACTATGTGGTTTGTTGTAATTACGACAAACCTACTCTGATATGAAATATGCACTTACTGTTTTATTGTGCAAATTACTTATCGCATCGATTTCATGAATATGTTAAATAGAGATATGGGGATCAGGTTTATCATATCAATAACTATCTACATAAAGGTCAATACCTTGTCTCTAATCACATTCATCTATTAGAAATTTAACAAATTCAATGACTAAAAATGCATGATGCATTAGCCAAAAATTATTTATGTGCTCTATATATGCTATACGAACCCTAAATTCTATCAAGTCTGGTATGTAAAATGTCATCCTTGTTTATTCCATACTCAATGTGTGTCTTATATAGGCCCACTACAACTCAAAGACTCAACTCAATGACTCCAAGTATAACTTTTACAATTAACTAACTATATACAACAAACTAACTTCTAATATATCTTCCCCTTAATTGAACAATCACAAAAAGTTTAGCAATTACAAATTACACATGCCAAGTCAATTTCTCAAATTGCAAAATGACACAAACTTTAAGGGATTTGTCATAGTTTCTGCAAGATGGTCTTCGTTGTATCTCGAACAAGAATTGTCTCCATGATAATGCGATTGATTGCCTGAAAGAGATAATTGTTCACCTTCAGATCTTTAAACTTACTATAATTAGTGAGTTTTTGTTGTTCCAACATAGCCCCAAAGGAGCAACAGTAACACTATTCTCCACGAGACCCCAATATTCTATAGACCTAAAGATTCTCCATCAATACCGCCCAATAATCATAATACCCATCAAATTTTATGGATCGTTGGTTGCATTAAGTTGTTTGATTCTGCCATGAAAGAAGCTCAGTAAGAAGGACACATGGAATGAGGAAGTAACAAACTTTCAAACATGTATAACTAATTTCCACCAGAAAAATGGGTAGTTTTGTTTTCTTGCCCTTTTAAACTTATCATTTTTTAAAATTTTTAAAACTTTTGAACAATTCAAAATTTCCGAAATAGAAAATTTCAAAATTTTCTAAACTTTTGAACAATTCAAAACTTTCGAAATAGGAAAATTTCGAAACTTTCCATATTTGGAAACTTTCGAAACTTTCCATATTTGGAAACTTTTGAAACTTTCCAGCTTTGGAAACTTTTGAAACTTTCCAGATTTGGAAACTTTCGAAACTTTCCAAATTTTCGAAATGTAATTCTTATTTCGAAAATTTGAAAAGTTTCTAAATCTAGAAAGTTTCGAAAGTTTCCAAAAATAGAAAGTTTCGAAAGTTTCGAAAGTTTCGAAAATTTTGGAATTTTCTATTTCGGAAGTTTCGAATTGTTCGAAAGTTTCAAAAATTCTAAAAAAAAATGAAAAGTTTAAAAGGACAAAATTGTATTTTCACGTTTATTGAGGGTGGCAGATTTAAATGTGGGGGTGGGTGCATAGTAGAATCCTCTTTAACTACCTATATACAACATACTAACTCCTAATAAGGTCCACAACCCACGTGTGGATGTTTAATTACATGGACCATGCATTTTATCTTAAATTCTTGTATCCTTTTCTTTGATTGTTATATTAATAGTGAATAATTATTTTTCTTTAAAAAAAATATTCATTTTGATATCTAAAAAAAATTGAAACCCAATTTTATCTCTAGGAAAAAACTTACATTTTAAATAGATTAGGTTCCTTTAGCCTTTAGAATCCAACTTGAGATTAAAGTAATTATCCTCAAAAATGTTTTTTATTTTTTATTTCAGTTATTTTATAAATAGAATTAGTCTTCTCTATTATATTAACAATATACGATTTAAAAAATTGAAGTTAAGTGAATTTTGTGAATAATAGCAAAAGATAAAATAGAATTGTAAGGTGGTTTAGTCGTTTTAAGAGTTTGAAATATAACAAGATCAACTTTCCACTTGAACAAATTAATAATTAATTATCAATATTGGCTATTTAAAAAAAATTTAAATATACAATAGTCTCTGCAAAATGCAATAGATTTTATTTTAGTCTCTATAAAATAAAAATTTTAGTTTAAATCTTTGCAAAATGCAAACTTTTTAGTTTTTCATAGTGCTTAACACAATTATCTTCTTAACGATTAATTAGTTAATGACATTAACTTAAATATACAATTAATTCCTTGCAAAATACACAAAATTTGATCTTTATCCTTACAAAATAAAAATAAAAAATTGTTTTAATATCTGTTAAAAAAAAATTCTTATATATTTTACAACAAAATTCTTTACTAATAGAGATTTAATGCATTTTATAGAAATTAAGTGTATATTTAAATTTAAAATTATTAACTATTCAATCGTTAAAAAAAACTAACAAAATAAAACGGTAAGCACTTAAACAAAGATGTTTATATTTTACAAAAACTTAAATTAAAATTTTCTTTTACAAAAATTAAATCAAATTTTTATTTTTCAAGGATTATTTATATATTAAAAAAAACAAAAAATAAAAGATGAGATTGGATTTGGAGGTATACAAAGAACAAAAGGTCGTTGTAGACTAAAAAGCTAGATAGTGATATATTTAACTTATCTGTCTAAGTGGGTAGGGCATATGTCCTCTCAAGCTCAACCACCGAGACAGACGAGACAGGCAATGCCAAATGTTTGCTTTAAAATAAGGTAAATTCTTATTACTAAAAAAAAAAGTTAAATTCTTAAGTAATAAAAAAAGTTAAATTCTTAAATGTTATGAATATACTTGGATATTCATTTTTTTTTGTCTTCACATTCCTCTAACCTATTAGTAAGCAGGTTAATTGGCGGTTCTGATCTTTAAGATTGCTATTTACTTATTTATATATGTCATATAAATAAGATTCCTTATGTATTATAAAGATATATAAAGCATAGAACAATATAAAAATCTTATAACATTCTTCTTTTTACTTTTCTAATTTATTTTTAAAATGTTAAAATGTTATCAACACGGTTCTCTTATTATGAATGATGAAAAAAAAATTGAAGGTTATATTGTAAGAATATTTTTTCTTCTTAATATCTTTTTCAATAAATCTAATTTTAATATTGTTACCATATTTGCTCTCATTATCTTTTTTTTCATGTCAATTATTTTTATTTTTGAATATAAATTTTGTTGAAAAATTTCTTTAACTTTTTATAATTATCACATATTTATTTTTTTATTCTTGTAAAATTTTAGAAGAATTTAACATTAAATGCATTTCCAAATATTGCTTGAATAATGATTTTTTTTTTCATCATAGTATATGATTATCATATATGATATAGTACCTAAAGACCTACAAATTTAAAATTAAAGTATCCTTGAAGGATTGCTTAAAGAATAATTTATGGTTAAAAAGAAATGATTTGTAATAAAGCTGCTCGAAGATTGTTTAAAGAATTATCAACTTTGGAAATTTTGGCATAGTTCCTAAAAAACTAATAATTTATATCAAGCATCCTTGTAGAATTGTAAAATATGTGATTTTTCATGGTCGTCGTTTATAAAGATTTGTGGTTGGGATTGAAATATATAAGATTTTTTGATTTTAGTATTAATTTAAAATAAATTAAATAAGAGAAAATGCATATATTTTTATGTCACTCAAATATGCTCCTGAAGTAGCAAAATTGAGAAAGACTTTCAAAAATATTTTAAAAGATTGATCATAAATTATCTTTGAACAAAACAGAAATTATTGATTAAAAATGTGATGGTTCACATGATAAATTGAACTTAATTCTCAAAAGTAAATGATTTTTACTATTTATATATAACTATTAATGTGATCATGGTAATTCATATAGTAGAAATTATAATTTATGTGGTATTTATGAATTACATGTAAAAGTGATAAATAAAAAATTGTATGATAATGGTTTGTGATTATGAATTAATTTTTTTTTATAGAGAGTGATTATGATCTTTATTATTCATAAAAGTAGTGAAGTAAATTGTTATGTGTATAATAGTATATTAACTCATATACATTGTGGTGATACTTAATTTCACTACTAATAATTTATCTCCTTATTTATGTATGTTATTTTATATAGAAACATCATTGTATTGGAATAAATTATAAAGAAAAAATAGAATGGTATAGTGACTAATTCCTAAAACAGTTGATCATTTTATGTTCTTATTTTCTTGATTTATTTTTGAATATAACAACGTAGTAACTCACATACATTATTAAGAACTTTAATTTCTCTTCATTTTATGGTCCTTAAGTCTAAGCATAAATGGAAAATACCTATATTGTTAAGTTGGATGTCATGTCTCAAATTCGAACCTGAACCTCGCAGTTGTGTGAATTAATTATGGTGGTATTTACCATTTCTTATAAAATAAAATAAAAAACTTGGAATTCTAAGAAAATATTTTATAAGAAGAAGTAATAAGAAAACTTAAACCATTTTCTTTTGTTATTATTTCTACAATTGTACAAAATGATATTGGTAATACTTGTTAGTTTTATGACAATTTTTTACTAAAAATTACAAACAAGATATTTGTATCATAAATATTACATTTAAGCAATGAGTAGTAGTATATGACCAATTTCTTTAAGTCTTCTTAATCTAATTATTTTAAACTATCATTCTGTTTTTATTGGATATGATTTAATATTCAAATTTTTATTATGAAAATTGTTTAAGTATTTTTTATCTTATATTTGCATTGTTGATATTATATATTTGGAGATAAGTTTTATTGATAATTTGAGTTGCTAAATTATTTTCTTTAAATTCTAACGTTTCATTTCATATGTATTTTATTTTAGACAATTTCGGATGAACAAATAAATAGTTTATTTTAATTTGATTTATTTTATAGTTATTTAGAGAAAATATGTACGTATGATTTGTTGAGTTTTATCTGTTCAAGATGATTTTGTGTTTTTATTTACTTATATGCAAAATGTTGTCTTTGATATATGCATATAATAATATAAAAGGTAAATTAAATATTTAGAATATCTATTATATGGTTTTATTTGGATGAATTTATTTACAAATTATGATTGTTAATTATTGATTCAAATGAATCAGAACAATTGAAACACATATTATTGTAAATCTGAAGTTTACATATCTTATTAAATTTGTTGTTGGCAAAATCGATTGGGTAATCTCAGATCTATTATGATGCAAAAAGTAATTACAAATATATTATGTTGAAGAATTAGAAAATTCATCAATTAACTAATTATTGTATATTACTAGTTATCAAAAAAAGTTGACAATTTAAGGGATTGAGTCTCTTCCACTTATAGAATGTATATGAGGTAATATTTGTAGCTCAATACACTGAATTATGTTTGTTGTCAACTTACAACCGAAAGTTTGTGGGATTGTTGTGTCAACTAATTTGACTAAGAGATCATTTTTCACATAAGTATTGCATTGGAATTGATATTGAACATCATATAATACACAAAAATGGTATTGAAGATCAATGCTTATGAGATTGTACCTTACAATTTTTACTTGGGAACCTGTAATGTATGTTGAGATATTGTTCACATTAAGCCACCGAGTTACTACATATAAGTCATCCCCTTAATTTATTATCAATTTTGGGTTAATAACCTAATATTCTCCATCTAAGATATTTTTTTGGATGTGTTGTGTATATTTCAATTGCTCCAATATAATATACTAAGATGAGATGTAAATGAATATTGAGAATATATATTGGATATGAAATCTCCATTTGTGATAGTGTATATTGAGTCAAAAAATTGAAGACTTGTTTTCAAATGAGTTTGTTGATTATAATTTGATGAATTAGTATTGTTAATATTGGGGGGAAAGAATAAGCAGTTGAAAGTGATAATTGAAATATATTATTTCATCTTGATCCTTATACAAACTAGTGTGAACTAAAAGTTCAAAAGATAACTCATTTGCAAAGTTTGAAAAACCAATTATCAGCTGTTATTGCTCCAATAATTGAAGTCTCTGTTGGACAATGTATCATTGCAAATGAGTACTCATGCATGAAACATGTTCCAAAGATAAAAATCCTCAAATAAAGAAATGAGTTAAAAAAAATGACCTGAGCGAGGATATGAAAAACGTTTTGCAAAGCGAATGGTATATTTGAAGTGGAATTAAACTTGTTTTGCAAAACGAAATGGTATATTTGAAGTCAAACATATATTTTGTTACCTTAGATATGTAGGTTATTTGTCTAATTCTCATAATGTTATTTTATCATTATATGAGACAAGTCAAAAATGCAGTTTTGTTGAGATATGTGATTCTATACATACAAAAAAAAAATGTGATTTTTTTTCTATGGAGGGGTTATTGCAACAATTCAATGTGAAGATATTATTGCATGCACGACTAATTTGGAAAAAAAAAGTATAATAAAGGAGATAGAACAAATCTTTCTACAAAGTCACCGTCATGTACATGAAGGTTTTGAGCAAATGGTACAAAATATTAATTGATCTTCACCATCTCAAATATAATTGTCTCTATGAGGGAGAGAAATAAATGTGTTATGCACTATTTTTTCCTTCGCCATGGTTTTGCCCCCCTAATTTTTTCTGGTAAGGTTTTTAATAAGACAGTTTCCGCAGGAAGGATTTTGTACTATTTTTTCTTCACTAGGGTTTTTCTAGTAAAGTTTTAGTTAGACATACCCTTAATGGACATCTAATGGAGAGTGTTATGAATATACTTAGTGGATGTCCATTCTTTGGTCTTCACATTCTCCTAACCCATTAGTAAGAGGGTCTAGTAATTGCTAATGGTCTTTAAGATGACCATTCACTTACCTATATGTGTCATATAAATAGGACTCACTATGTATTGTAAAGATATACTAGTGAATAGAATAATACAAAGTTTTCATCTATCATTCTTGCTCTTTCTCTTTCATAAGTTGACAAATTGTGATTGGTTGACCATGTAAAATAACTTTACACTAACAATGTATCACCTTTATATATGTGAGGGTTTATATGAATGTTACGAAGTTAATAAAGAATTTTGTGTGTTTAATTTTGTCAAAAAATGTACAAAAGTATTATCACTGAAACATAAGATATTATCTATCTTAAACACAACTAAATAGCCAAATTGATCTTTCAAATTGTAAGCATCAGTCAAATTAATCCTTGAATTTTGCGAATTGACAAATACATCTATGAAGTTCTAAAATAGTAATTAAAATAGTCATATTTAAGTTTTTATCGTTAGAGACAATGATATGACATGTTAACCGAATATTTGACTCATCCATGTTGATCTTATATCAGTGTCATCACAATGTAAACTAGTTTTACTATGAAATTTAAATCTTTCATAGATTATCTTCTAGAAGATAACATTGATCTGAGATCAACGTGAATAACCATATATTTAATTATAGTGTCACATCAAAGTGTATAATAATAAAAGTTTACAAAGAACCTATTTTGATTGATATTTTACAAATTTAGAGATGTATTGGTCAATTTGCAAAATCCAAGTACTAATTTAATTGACACTTACAATTTCATGAACCAATTTATCTATTCACCCAACTAAATATCATATGCTTATCTTAAAAAAAATTTCATAGAAAAAAAAACTCTTTTGTCTCACTAAATATCATCAGCTAATTTTAAATTTTTATTTCTTCGCAAAAAAATAATTCTTCCATCTCACAATTAGTGGCTTATTTATAAAAAATATTTGTTCTGTAATGAATGTTTTTTTTTTTAATTTACAATGTAACATTAATTACTTTTTTTAAATGTACTATTTAATTAATACTACATATACAACTTTTAATTGAGTATTTTCTACTTTGCATTAGTGATAATACTCAATGCATAAATAGTTGATAAAATCTTGACTTAAATATATGTTTGGTTGTTTATCATTTTTTATTTTCGTCCCTGTAATTTTTTTCTTTCAAATTTAACCATGTAAGTTCAATTTATTTTTAAGATCGTCACTATTGTTAATGACTATTAAAAAAAATTGACATGACAAACTGAGAAATGACGAAAATAAAAAATGCAAACTTACATAGACAAAAATTAAATAAAAACATATATATTTGAACTTGTAAATTTGTGCATTTTTATTTTATTTTTGTCCTTATAAATTTATATTTTTTTCATTTCGTTCATTCTCCATTTATTATGTCAACTTTTTTAAAACATCGTTAAACTTACATAATTAAACTTAAAATAAAAAAATTAAAGGAATAAAAAAAAAACTCTAACTTACATGTACCAAAATATATGTAAGTCTAATATATTTTATTAAATGTACTATTATGTACTCTATTTCAGTTATACAAAGTGAGTCATCAATCATGATTGTTAGAGAGAAAGAGTATATTTGAAGGAAAAAAAGAAAAAGAAGACTAAACTGAAAAGGCAGGCTATAGAGTAGTGAGAAGTGTACCAAAGAAAAGGCAAGGGAACAGAGAACTCACTTATTTCCATCGTTAAGAGAATCAATGCCCGCCATCTGTTTGATTATCAATAGCCAAATAAAATAAAAGGTCCCACACCACCAAAACTTCTATCCAACCATAATACCACCCCCATAAAGAATTAAAAAAAAAAACAAAAAAAAAACATCATAATCTAATCTGCCACATCACCACCATAATAAATTCAAAAAGCATCATCCAAAAACAGCATCACCACCACCATGATCAACAACACTACAAACACCATCCAAAATCTCACTCTCCCTCTTGTTGTCATAAGTCATAACTCCAATAAATATTTTATTCCAAACTCTGAACAAATAAAAAACCCAAACTCCTCACTCACACCTTTATTATATTTCTTCAACAATCATTCATCATCATCATCTCTTCACTAAAGTCCAAACCCCAAAAAACCTGGTACTTTATATATCAATTTTCAATACCATTATTTTATTCCCAGGTGCGTCCATTTCATAATAATAACAATATTTTTAAATTATTGCTATTTTTGGCGATTGATATTATTTATTTATATTTATATATATATATATATATATATATGTATGGTTGCCGGCGATGCCGACGCCGGTAAACACAGCGAGGCAATTTCTAACCGAAGAAGCGGCGCGTGCACTAGACGACGCAGTAACAGTAGCACGCCGTCGCAGCCACGCGCAAACAACATCACTCCACGCCGTCTCAGCTTTACTATCCTTACCGTCTTCCTCCCTCCGTGACGCATGCTGCCGTGCTCGAACCAGCGTCCGATTAACCTCACAGCCATCATTCTCGCAACGCCTTCAGTTCCGAGCGTTAGAGCTTTCCGTCGGCGTATCTCTCGACCGATTACCGTCTTCAAAAGCATCGACGGCGACGGAGGAGCCGCCGATTTCAAATTCTCTCATGGCCGCAATCAAACGGTCGCAAGCAAATCAACGCCGTCATCCCGAAAGCTTCCATCTCTTCAATCAACAACAAGGAACGACGTCGTCTTTGTTGAAAGTTGAAATTAAACACTTCGTTTTATCGATTCTTGATGATCCAATCGTGAATCGCGTTTTCACTGAAGCCGGTTTTCGAAGTTGTGATGTTAAACTCGCTTTGCTTCAACCACCGGTTCAATCCTCTTCCCGGTTTTTTTCTTCTCGAACTATTTCCCCGCCGGTTTTTCTTTGTAACCTTGAACCGGGTCGAACCGGTTTAACTTTTCCTTTAGGGGGGATAGATGAGACTTCAAGAAGAATCGCTGAGGTTATTATGGTAAAAGAAAAAGATAGAAAGAGAAACCCTTTGTTATTGGGTGTTTATGCAAAAAGTGCTTTTAAGAGTTTCATTGAGTTGTTACAAAAGGGTAAAGGTGGTGCTTTGTTTCCTCCTGGTATGGCTGGGTTAAGTATTGTTTGTGTTGATAAAGAGATTATTGAGTTTGTGAAACATGGTGGGAGTGAAGAGAAGATGGGTTTGAGGTTTAAGGAATTGGGTTGTGAGGTGGAGAAGTGTTTGGGTCCTGGTGTTGTTGTTGGGTTTGGGGAGATTGAGGTTTTTGTTGGGGATTGTGTGAATGATGGTGCTGTAAAGTTTGTTGTGTCGGAGTTGACTAGATTGTTGGAGGTTTATGGTGGGAAGGTGTGGTTGCTGGGTGTGGCTGAAACTTCTGATGCTTATTCTAAGTTTTTGAGTTTGTTTCCATCTGTCGAAAATGATTGGGATTTGCATTTGCTTACTGTGACATCTGCTACTTCTGCTACTTCTTCAATGGAAGGACTCTACTCTAAATCCAGGTCAGCCTTTAAGGTTTTTGTTTTTCTGTTGTTTTACTTCTTTCTATGCATAATAATTTGAAAATATGAAAGTGATTGAATGTATGGTGTTGGAGACCGGACACACATTGAAGCTGAAGGGTCCGTGTCTGAGACTGGATATGCATTCAGTCTGAAGTGTGAGTGTTAGATAAACTTCTATTGATTGTAGTTTCTACTTGTCTTGATTTTGGTTGAAGTGAATACATTGGTATTATACATAATAATATGAAAATATTTCAGTGTCATCTTGTATAATTGGCAATGCGTGTTTCCAATGGTAACTGAGGCCATAGACAAATAAATGAATTTGATTGTGACTTGGCTGTGTTGTGATTTGTGAACCAAATGTTCTGGATTTTTTCTATTTTTGATTGCTCTCTTCCGACTTCTGTCTTCCTTGTTAATCTTCCCCTCGGTTGCTTATTTTAGAAGGGTTTTTTGGTTGCGGTGGAATTTTTTATGAACACGTTTTACATTCTACTTTAATCTTCCTCACTTAATTCCAAACCTGAGTATTATGTTAACTTGGTTTCCTAAATTTAGAAGATGGTAAGATAAATTTATTTATTTTTTTCAATATGAAAATTAAAATGCGTCCCGTGCAATTTGCTGTAATGTACTATTTGCTGGACAGAGGTCAATCTGATAAGATTCTATAATGAAAGATACACTTTTGAGTTTTTCGTACTTTGATGTGTAGAACTTTATCATGTTTTAGGAAACTGAAGAGTACAAACAAATTGAATGTAATTTTCACTCTAGATACCCTTTCTTGCTAAGCATTTTCAGAACAAATTTTTTAAGCATGGATTCTTAGAAAGTTTGCTTTTTTCAAACTCTTATTGGGAGCCCAGAAAATTCATTAGTTATATTGGTCAGAATATACTTCATTTTTTGTAGAGGAGGCTTTGAAATTTGAAGCCTCTCCCATTGTGTGCACTTTAGCTTCTGACTGTTGTGCCAATTGGATCTCACAGTTCCATGCTCATGCTTACAGCTTGATGGGGTCCTTTGTTCCTTTTGGTGGATTCTTTTCTACACCTTCTGAAAGCAAAAATCCCATAAGCTCTTCAAATGCATCTTTTACTCGCTGCGATAAATGCAATGAAAAGTATGAAGAAGAAGTTGCCGATGTTTTGAAGGTAGATCCTGCTACTCTAGCATCTAGTTTGTGTTCAACAAGCTTGCCTTGGTTGAAAAAGGTTGCTGATGTGGATACACATGGAGGACTGGATGTGGCAAAGGTTTGTTATGATTACCAAATGTTAGATAGCATTCTGAGACATTCACATGCATACGCATATGCATGCAACATGTGGGGGCAATTATTGTACTGATCCACTTAAATAATTTAAGGATACCAATTATGCTAGCTTACCTATACTGGTTAAAACAATTTGGCAGCCGTAAAGTGAGAAATCGCTTTAGAGGGTAAAGTAAGTAGTTATAGACTATAGTCATTGATTTGGATAATGGTTGAGAACTTAAGATTGTGATCATATGCATGTAAATATGGTCATAAAAAAGAATATGCATGTAAATGTATGACAAACTATGAAGTTTAAATGTCAACAACTAATTTTAGTAGAATCAATAGCTATATCTTACTTATTCTACCCTCTTAAGTTACTCATTCACTTTACAGGAGCCAAATAAGGTAAAAAGAAGCGTCTAAGCAATAATAGAAGGCGGTAATTTGATGATTTGTTTATAACAAACTAGATAAAGTTACAATGTTTCTATTTTCTATTTTCTCCCTCTGAATATTCTTTTGTTGAGCCTATGGGCTTATGATGATCAAATTTAGATTTATACCAAACACGTGCTTACTGAACTCGATGAATTAGACCGTTCTAAAAGTTTAAAGCTAGATGGCATATTCTACATCCACTAGTACATTGGCCTTTATAGCTTTGGTCATACCATATAAATTAGATTTGGTCATACCATATAAATCTGCAGATGCTGAAAGAACTTTTTTGCTATTAGTATTGGCACACAAGAAAATCATATTTTTTGTCAAAAAAAAGAAAATCATATATTTTCTTTTTAACTCATAAAACATCTGCAAGTTATTCTAGAATATTTTACCTATAAAATGATGTTGAGAATTCTATATTTTTTCATGGAGAACTGTAAGATTTTGTTTCTTGAGTTTATATTTGCTACACTATTTAAATTTCTTGAATCAACTTTCTGTCAATGATCATATTTTGCATCACTTGCAATATTTCATTGGTTCAATTTATGTGCGTATGTATTTAAGAATGCTCTCCATCATCCAGTGCAGACTAATGAAGAAAGTACAAGCTTGGATGAAAAGATATTGGGATTTCAAAAGAAATGGAATGATATTTGTCAACATCTTCATCAAACAAGGTCTCAAGTTCCATCGCTTGAGGTTTTACGGTATGGTTCAAGTTTTAAGGAAAGCAGCAGTGAAGATCCATCACTTAATGAACTCCAATGTTCCAGTCCATTTTCCTTCATGCCTAAAGAGTTGCATGGCACTTTTCCATCAAAACAGCTATCACCTATTCCACTACATACTGATACAGTCAGTGTCGATGTCAGAACTGATCATGTGCCGAAAGTTTTAGAGACTAGGCAAATTGACGGGGAGACTCCTTCGGTTGCCTCTTCACGTATGGCCAATATGAATGTGCTTGATCATAAATCATCTTCATCCCTAACTCCGGTCACCACAGATTTAGGATTGGGAACTTTGTATACATCAACAGCAATTCCTTGCAAGCCCGTTAGCCCAAAATTTCAAGCTAGATCTTCCTGCTCTTTTTCAAACTTGGCAGAAAAAATTGATTCAGTGGATTTTAAGTCTCTAAATAAACTTCTCTTTGAAAAGGTAGGCTGGCAGGATCAGGTCATATTTGATATCAACCGAACTTTGTCACTTCGTAAATCTGGTGAAGGAAAGAGTAGAGACTCGCATGGTAGAGCAGACATATGGTTTGCTTTCCTCGGACCAGATAGAATTGGAAAAAGGAAAATTGCTTCGGCTCTTGCAGAGATTATATTTGGAAATTCAGAAAGTATAATCTCTGTGGACCTGGGCTTCCACGATAGGTTTTACCCATCAAACTCAGTTTTTGAATGCCAAAAATCAGTTTGTTATGATGTGTTTATGAGGAAGACAGTGGTGGACTATATTGCTGGGGAGTTGAGTAAAAATCCCCATTCTGTCGTCTTTCTTGAGAACGTAGAGAAAGCTGATTTTCTGGTGCAGAGTAGTTTATTGCAAGCAATAAGAAGAGGTAAATTTCCAGACTCACATGGAAGGGAAATTAGCATCAACAACGCAATATTTCTTTTAACCTCGACAATCTGTAAAAGCAACGTCTCTTCTGCTTTGGAAGAGGGTAAATTGTTTTCTGAAGAAACAATTCTCAAAGCCAAAAGATGTCAATTGCAATTATTACTTGGGGATTCATCAGAGGATGCCAAAAGGAGTTGGAGTACAAATGTCAAGATTGTGCCAATAAAAGGGTTTTCCGAACCATCATTTCCGAATAAAAGAAAGCAGGCTGATACTAGTGACTTCAAAGAGGGAACAACAAGCAGCAAGATGCAAAAACAGGTATCCAAGAAATCAATGTGCTGTCTGGATTTAAATATGCCTCTAGAAGAGGGCGAAGAGGGTACAGACGACAACGATCACGAACACGAGAATGTAGCAGAAAAATCAGACTCCTGGTTTAGTGATTTTTTCAATCAAATGGATGAAAAAGTTGTTTTCAAGCCATTCAATTTTGACGTGCTCGCTGAACAATTACTAAAAAGCATTAGCAAAAAATTTCAAAGGACATTCGGTTCAGAGTTTCAGTTAGAAATTGATTATGAGGCAATGGCACAGATACTTGCAGCTGCTTGGTTAGCAGACAAGAAAAATGCAGTGGAAAATTGGGTTGAAAATGTTATTGGCAAAGGCTTCGTTGAGGCTAAGCAGAAATACCACCCTGCAACTAAATATGTCATGAAACTAGTTAACTGCAAATCGTTTTTTGTGGATGAACCAGCTCTTGGAGTATGCCTTCCAGCTAGCATTAACATAGAGTAAAGTTTTGCTTACTATGTGTTATTGTAATTACATGTAAAATGTAGCTTTTAGATATGACATATGGTAGTTGGTAGCAGTATTCAGCTGATTAATCTCACATTTTTTGTTGTGCCAATCATTGTGTTATAATCTATGTGATACTAGAATGTGTAACTTTCTATGGTATACCTAGTTAAACATGTCTTTTCTCTTTATCTTTCTTTATCCATCCTCTTCACATCTAAAGCAAGCTTTCAATGTCAGGTTGAATTCTTTCCTACGTGACAAAGATGTTTCTTTTGGTTTCTTTCTTCTTCTTCTTCTTCTTCTTCTTCTCTTCAACTGTTTTTTATTTTATTTTTCTCTTCTTCATTTCTTTCACATCCTTTCCTCTGTTTTTTTCCTTCAGTGTCATCACTAATCATCTTTCCCTTGTATAATTTCTTTCTTCTCTTCTGTTATTTTTTTTTTCATTTTTTTTTCAACCCTCTTTTTTTTTCGTTTTTTTTTCTTTCAAATCTTTGTTTTTCGGATTCTTTTAGTTTACTTATCTCCATTCTCTTCTCCTAGGTTATTTTATCCACACTTGTACCGATATTTATACTATTTTCGATTTTTGTTATATTATGGCAAGTGGAGAACCATCAAATCCTTCAATAGTTGTACAAGAAAATAATACATATGCAATTTTGTAACAAGACACCTTGGGGTGTAGTAACTAAAACGAAACATGATTGGAAAGAAGGGTAACGGTAAGCCTTGTACTAACTGCCCAAAAGAGGTTAGAGAAAAATTGAATTAGTATGTTAAGATTAAAAAAGAAGCAAAACAATGAAGCAATATCAAAGGGTAATGCTAGATCTTGATGACTATATATGATGATAGTGATGAGGAAGTTGTTATTGATGAAGGGTTTGAAAAATGTGCTTCAAAGGACTCTATTGAACTCTTTTTCAAAAACCTTCTACTACAATTCAAAGAAAGAGAAAAAAGGAATTGAGGCAATCAAGCATAAGAGATGTATGTGATAAGGAACCATTGCACGAGTTCATCAATACATAGCTCGGTTTTGGTATAAAGTTGATTTGTCTTTAACTATAATTAAGTTGGAAATTTTTTTGGTGTATTATGTCTCATGGATGGACGAATAGAAAATGTAAATCCATAATCAACTTTTTGGTGTATTGTCTAGCAAGGAAAATGTTCATTAAATCTATTGATGTGTCGAAACATTGTGAAGGCCGAAGCAAAAATATTTAAGTTGTTTGACGCGGTTGTGGATGAGATTGGGAAAGAAAAAGTTGTTCAACTTATAACAAACAATGTTAATAACTAAAGTTACTAGAAGAAAAATGACCACACTTATATTAGACTCCTTATGCAGCTTGCTACATAGATTTGATGTCGAATGACATTGGAAATCTTCTTCTTATAAAAAGGATAGTTCAAAGGGCAATATTTCTTGTTGGATTAATCTACAATCTTTCAAGTACTTTGAACTTATGGAGGTATTTTACCAACAAAAGAGAATTAGTGAGGCATGCAATAACTCTATATGCCACATCCTTCCTTACAATGAAAAGGCTTCACAAAGAGAAATCAAATCTCAGAATTTTTTTGTAATGAATGATTTGACAAATAACAAAATGTCCAATGAAGCCAAAAAGAAAGAAAAAACAAAAATTGTAGTAATGCCACCTTTTTGGAATAATATAGTGCATACACTCAAGGTGACGACTCCTCCTATTCAGGTGTTATGCCCTCGTTGATAGTGAGAAAAAATCAGCCATGTATTATATTTATTAGGCAATGGAGGAGGATAAAGAAGCTATATATGAAATCTTTCGAGGTGCATGAAAATAAATATAAGGAGGTTTTTGAAATTATTGAAGATAGACGGGCTTGCCAACTTTATCGTTAATTGCATGCAGTTGGTCACTTTCTAAATACGTAATTCTTTTATGTCAACCTTTTTATTGAATATGGTTTTTTGGTGACCAATTAGATGTATGCATGCAGTGAAAAGTTGGTGTCTACCGCAAAAACAAGAAAACAAATTCTAGTGAAATTGTGTATATAAAACTACTAGTGGTATGTTTGGAAATAATTTTGCAATTTTATAATGGAATACAATTTTATAAGGTGAGAAGTCGTTGATTCTTTAACTCTTTTAAATTTTAAAATTAGTTAGACATTCCACTGCGTAACATCTTTGGATTTGTAAGCGCAACAGTGGCGAATGTATAGACAATAAACTCTCAATTTACAACAATTGGCTATAAAAAATTATTGAGCTTGATATATAAGGTGATTCTATTAATAATTATTAATACTTTACTAGTTTCTACTACTAGTATAATTATTTATTAAATTTTAAAGTTGCATATGAGAAAAAAGGAATACGCTAGAGCATAAAAGACTCCACAACTTAGTGTATGTCAAATATAACCAAGCATGACTCCAAAGATACAATGATAGGGATGAAATTGACCCAATTTCACATGGTGACACAAATGACTCATGTAACCAATGGATAGTTGGGATGATGGATGGTTGTGAAGTTTTAAGCTGAGAATGAAAGGGTCTTTGAGGATGAGAATTATGAGGATGTCCTTAATTAGGAAGCTTTTTATAGGGCTTCAAGAGTTGGAGGGTCTGCATGATATACTAGGCAAACAACTAAGGAGAGAAAAGAAGTCTCTATCTCTAGTGTTGTTTGAGTGACATCTAAAAAAAAAGAGCCTAATTATTGGTTGGTTCTTCATCCAAAAAGGGAAAGCAACGAGTGGTTGAAGTGCAAAATGATTTAGTCTTGGAAGAATCATAAGAAGAATGTGTAGACATTGAATCTAAGGATTCAATAAAAGTTGAAAGATATGACTCACTAGTATGAAAATAAGGATAATATTTGTGTTAGTGTAAGAGAGGAGAATAAATAGATCTTTTTATCTTTGACGTTAAATCTTTTTTATTCAATTACCACTAGTCTTATGAATTATTAGTTGTTTTGAATTATTGAGATTTTAGGTTTTACATCACTTTTTTAATTTCTATTTATGATGAATGCAATGTGTACATGACATGGTTTACTAGTTGTTTTGAACTATCAAGATTTTGAGGCTTATGTCAATCACTTTTTAATTATTGTTATGCAGCTTTTATTTGTATGCATCAAAAGGAGAAGTAATTCCATTTAGCTCCATTTTATTTCATCTAATATCCCAAGAAGACGGGAAGTCCTTTAACTTAGAGCGGCGGTAATTTATTTTCTATGTTCCGTAATAATTAGGGGTGTACGTGGGTTGGGTTGGACGGGTTTTGACAAAACCCAAGACCCGACCCGATCAATTATCTTTGGATTGGGTTAAGTTTTAAACCCGTATTTTTGTTATTTAACCCGAACCGACCCGACCCGATCAAGAACGGGTTGGGTTGGGTTAGGTTGGGTTGGCGGGTCATACATAAATAATAACCTTTTTTTTATTTTACAGTAAAAATATTGAATGAAAATATATTTAATACTTAAATGTCTCAAAACTATAAAATTTCAATCAAATTATGCAATTCTTTAAAAAACTCATCAACCTCTCACACAAAAAAATAATGCAATTCTTTAGTCTATATACACATATCAATCCTATGAGATCTACACATACCAATCTTCATGTCTTTTGGTTTGATTAATTCATGTAACAAGAAAAAATGCACATATAGTATGTTATCTTCACATATTAGACTGAAACATACATCTCGACAACATAACTCAACAACCGCAATTCAACTCATAAAATACACCAATTATAGAACCCAACATTAAAACAACATAAAATTCTGATTTAATCCTGATTTAATTTATATTAATTTTTATTTAACAAATTATAGTATTATAAATAAAATAAAATAAGAAATATTTTTAAAAGATTAGAGAAAATTTTGGGGTGGCCGTGGCCAACCTATGTCCCAACAACTATTAGCCACTGGTTACACATAATCCACCAACCATTTTAGTTTACTAAGTACCATTCATTTGTTTATAGTTACTATTTTCCAATAAAATACTAAAAAAAAAGTGTTTAATAGATTTAAATATAAAAAATTTAAACTAAATTCATCGTAAGCTTTTGCATAAGCATCAATTTTGCTCGTAAATAGTATTTAACTCAAATGAATAGTATTTAACTAAAAAAATTTGTATTTAACAAATGTAAAAAATTTAAACTAAATTCATTATAAGTATAAGCTTTCTGTTCATACCTTTATTACGTAAAACTATAACAAAATATAACATTTAAATAAATAGTATTTAACTCAAATTAAATTGTTCATTTGAAAGAGACAATTCAAAAATTAGATATGAATTTTATGAGTAGGCATATACGAGATTACAATGTCAAAAAAAATTAAACGAGTTTAGTGTTTAGCCTAGACGCATGAACACCTTGCATCAACATTCATATAAAAATCACGTGTTAATAATATCTTATTATAACTAATTCGTATAAACTTCAAAAAGTCTTGAAGAAGGTATATACAGAAATTGGATGAAGGCAGTTGAAAATCTAAATAAGAAGAAGAGTAATGAAACCCTATTGAACTAGCTAAACAAATTTTTTTTAAAAAAATATAACTAGTTATCGGGTCGGGTCGACGGGTTCAAATTGTTAAACCCATTACCCGACCCAAATATAAGCGGGTTTCGATGGATTGGGTTGGGTCGGACCCGAAAGTGATCGGGTACGGGTAAAAATCGGGTTGGGTTGGGTGATCGGGTTGGCGGATTGACCCGCGCCCATGTTCACCCCTAGTAATAATCGTTATATTTATAAAACTATTTTTCTGAATGACATCTTTTTTTATTTTTAATGTATCTTATTTTTAATTGTATTTTTTTTATTAATATTATGTTCATCATTCTTAAGTTATTATTTTTCATTTTATATGTATGATAATGAAAATATACAAATAATTATTAATGATAATTTAGTAAAATAATTATTTTTTCTCCTTCATTTAGCATTTTTTTTTTAACTTGTGTGAAATAGTCAAATGTGACACTTTATGTGAAATAGAATGAATATTTTTATTCAATAATGTTATTTGAACATATAATTCGACATAAAATGAGACACAAATACAATATCATATAAAACACAGTAGAGGTCATATTTTGTTTTTCATAAAATGACAAATTATTGTATTTGTGTCTCATCTTGTGTCAAATTTTATGTTTCAATAATATTACTCATTTTTATTTTGAAATATGTACCATGTAATTAGGTGTGATCAATCCACTTTTTTTAACTCAACAAAAGACTAATTAGTGTATTTATTGTTTAGTCCCCATTTTTAATAGTTCTAATTTGGTCCAGTCTTTTTTTTTTACAATCAAACGATATTTATTCATTAAAATTATAAATTATATTGATCAAAATAAAATTTTTAAAAATAAATCTACGAACAAATTCATAGATATAACGTGATAAAATAATTACAAATGTGATAAAGCCTACAAATATAACAAAGTTGGAATGTCTGAAATCATGACCAGCCATGGACCTGTCCAGACAGACCAACTGCACAAGGTCCAATTTTTTTTATGAGAGCTATAGGAGTCCTAAAAAGTACTACTAAATAATAAAAATTCACAAGTACTGTAGATCCCACTGGTCATTCACTAATGAAAGTTCTTGATCAAACTAAAGAACATGTAATATTAAAAGAAATGGACATCCACCAATATATTTTCATAACAAATATTATTATATATTAGTGTTATTTTGTGAATATAGATAAAATCATTGACTTTTTATTGCTCCACTCTCTAAATCTTCCACATCAACCACCAAATAAATTACTTTACGGTTAGTCGAATTCTCCTTGTTGAATTAAGGTCAAGCGAAGGAAAAACAATCCAATATGAGTCATTTGAATTTTTCTCAAGTCTACTAAGTTTCACAAAGGTAGTGAAGACATAGAAATGTGTCAAAACTTAGAAGAAATTGATTATTTGGTAGTTGCACTCATATTCCACGTCTTTAGCGCCACTAACTAGACTTAACAACTAACAGAAGGTACTATCCGAGAAAAAAGCACATGCAAATATTGGCAATGAAATGTGTCGTGAAACTAGGAACGACGAGTCGGTTGAGATGTCATGCATTACCCGCATAAATAAACGAGCAATGTTACATTTCTGTAAGCCACAATATCATGGCTAGTAGGACTAGCATTTGTCTATATATAGAAATACTTGTAAATTTCAAACACGCAAAATCAATTGAACAATATTTTTACGCATTTTTATCCATTTATCTTTCTGCTTTACTTTATATTTTTATCCATTTCTTAGTTTAGTAGTTCAAAAACATTCATATACCGTACTTAACACTCTTAAGAATAGTTAACAATCTATAGTTGAGAGGCAAAATTCATATTTCAATCCAATCATTTAAAAAAAAAAAATCATAATTGAGAACTATTAACCAAAATTTATTTTTTTTCTCATTTTTTATCTTTGCTATAACCAAATATAACATACTCTTACTCTATTTAAATGTATATATTCCAATGTATCTTTCAATTAATATAAAATTTATTTTTCAACGACACTTTTAAGAATTGTCCTAATATCATAAAAAGTTCCATATTATTTGCAAATGGAGGTGAATGACAATTTATAAACCAGATAAGTTCCCAATAGACATAGAAGACTCCAAAATGAACGATAGGACAGAGCAATAAAAGAGGTTCTCATGGTGAGCTTTCTTTGAAGTAACAGTCGGTGACAACATACAAACTTCTTTTTCTCTAAAAAATCCAAAACGTGAAAGTCGTAAGCATCCGGTATACCAGGTTGGGTCGCTTCACTGTATCCATCCTAGATTACAACTGACACGTGTCAATTCACTACTCCATAAACTTTAGATATTATGCGCAGCAGCCTGGCCCACATGTCTTTGTTTTTCCAACTTTTCTTTACCCTCATTTCTTTTTCTGAATAGAATTATTATTTTTTTCTCATTTATACTCCTTCATTTCAAATTGGATATTCGAGTAATTATTTTACATAAATTAATAATATATATATATATATATATATTATATTTTATTAATTATTGGTATATTTACGATTATAATTAATACAAAGTGAAAAATATTGAATTGAAAATGAACGAGAAAAAATAAAGAAAAAAATGATTAATTTTTTTTCTTCTTTTTCTTTGTTTAATTAGAGAAAATGTGAAAAAAATTTAATGGAATATTACCTCCATTTCTAAATATAACACTTTTTTGAGAAAATTCGTTGTCTATTTTATAAGTTTTTCCTTAAATTTTCAATTGTATTAATTATTTATTTACTAACCTATTTCTAATTAATTTAAATATTTTTCTGCAACTATCAATAAAAATTATAATAAAAACATTAACTAATTCTCTTTCTTCAAAAATAAAATTGTAAAAATAATATCAAATTGTCAATAAATTTTATACCACTACAAATTTTCTTAATTCTTGTAATTTGATCAAGTGATTCAATATTTAAGGACAAATATAGTATTATTAATCTTAAACTAGCATGCAGGCAGACACTTAAAAGGTATCACCTTCATATTAATTATGGATATTGTGTATTTTATCGTGAATCAAACTAATTTGTGAAGAAAATATAAAAAAAAAAAAAAGTAAAGTAATTTGTGAAGAAAATATAAAAAAAAAGTAAAGTAATTTTTATTTAGGAAAATCTTAAACAAGTTTTCGTTAGAAAAATTAAAGGTGTTAGAAATAGAGGTGAGAATAAGTCAGATCAGATCAGATCAGACTTTGAAAGGTCTGAATCTGACTTATGATTAATTTTTTAGGCTTGAGTCTTTGTCAAGACATTTTTTTCGGTGTGACCTGATCTTTTTTAAAAGTTTAGCCTAACTTGAAAGCCTATTTCATATTAAAGCATTTGAATTGTATATTTTACATTTTTTTAAATAGGTTAAACTAGATCTTTATATATAAGAAAAATTAATAAAATAATAAATATAAAGAAACTAATAAAATTATACTTTTTTTTACTCAATAAATACTAAGTTACTATCAAATAATATATATATATATATATATATATATATATATATATATACTAGATTTAAGTAGACTAGGCCATAGACCCTTCACAGACAGTCTAGTCTATTCCTACTCCTAAATGGATGATAAAAAATTTAAATAAAATAATTTAAGAATAAGTATAAATATTGATAATATGAAAATAATCAAGTAAATCCATAATAGATGGATAATAATAAAGTAATGAATAGATTCAATTTCTTCTAGATAGAATTTTTTTTAAGAGGACTGCACATATCCGTGAAAAGAAAAATGAATTGTATACTTTTTTGTTTTATAATTAAATAAGATAAAATGACATATTCTCATGGATTTCTCTCCACTCAAATGTTATCAAATAATTTTTATATGTGAAATTAGTCAAAAGTTAAGATTAATTCCGTAAAAAAATTACATCCTGACATTCTTTACTTATTTTAAACTACTGTTTTAACTAAACAAAGTGTAAAAAGTTTATAAGTCACACATAAAATAATGTGTTATTTAGACTTTTTTATTTAAAGAAAGTCTAAATAAAAAAGTTGTTTTAAGTTTATGTTTTTAGGTTTGATTCCAAAATTTATTTGTATGTAAAAAATATATTAAAGTATAAATAATATATAGATTAAACAAAACAATGACTTGTTAAACATACATAACTTGTCATGATTTAATTGATTCGATCAATTTAACTATAGTTTATAGTTAAATTGATTAGATGGTTAATATATAAAAAATAATATTAAAATTAAATAAAATTAAAAAAATAAATATTGGTAGAAGCGATTACACTTCAACCTCATTTCAATCCAATTCAATCATACACAATTAAACAGAAATTCATACGAGGTTGAGTCAACTTATAAATTGACTGATTTTCAATTCAACTAACCAATTTAGTCTATTTTAAAAAAAACACTACTCTAATTTAAAGTAATTACAATTGAGACATTTATAAAATAATAAATAGATCAATTTTTCATTAATTTGAGATATAAATAAAACTTGCAAAGATAAATTCGGTGTAACACAATGATTGAGTTCTAGCATATCAATATAAAATGAACCTAAACTGTATATACCAACCAATATTTGTTGAAAAATATCAACTCATTATATAAATATCAATATCTTGAATGAATTTTTGAATTTTTTTTTAATTAAGATTTTGAAAAATTACAATTTTAAAGTTTGTCGTACTGTATATCATAAGCATTTTTAAAATTACAAACATTTGATTATCAAAATTTAAAAAATTGATTGCCATATATCTATATACTAGCTAGTATGTATGTATCAAAATTATTGTATTTACTACAATAATTTCATTAATTAATATGAAATGAAAACGATATTATTTTTCCAATCCAATGACATAATATATCATTTTTTAATATAAAATGGAATTGGTAAGAAGTATTGAAACTAGTGAGTTCCACTTTTTTGACCCAAACAAACCAAAAAGTATTAGCAGAAAGAGAAAAGTCCTCCACTCCCTCTTGCAAGTTTTATTGTTCACAAGAGCACGCCAAAAAAACCAGAGTCTAGTTTCTTTGTTTCGTGTCTCTTTGTTTTTTAAGGTACCGTACTTTTATTCTCTAACGTTGTTTTCACTTCTTCATGATTTTGGGTATTTCAATTTACGCTTAAAAATTGTTACTTTATTAGTTTCTTTGAAGCTGTAATGTTTTTTTTCTCCCTTAGTTGCTGAGAAATTTTCAGAAAAAAAATGGGTTTTGGTTTAAGAGTTAATTGATGGAGGAAAAATACATTAACCATGTTAATGTTAATAAAAAAAACATTTTCCTTTTATTCAGCATGGAAACAACATAGGACAGGTTGTTTTTTTTGTTATTTAGTTTATGTTTGCAACGATTTCTTGTTTTTCCTTTTACCTGTTTTCATGCAAATTTTTATAATTATTGTTACATAACTATAAATAACTGAAATATTGAACCTTTTTCAATTAAAGCATATATGCTTGTTGTAAATTTCATGGCTGTTTATGATTCTGTAACTTTTAATTGTTTTATTGTTTGCACAACAATCACCTGTATCCACATAATGAGAAGAGTTATTCCCTTAAGTTGATTTTATCTGTTTTCACATTTGTTATGTTAAACTGAGTTTCTATGGTTTAAATTTGAAACATCATGGTTGGTGAAAATTGCAATAGCATATTGAATTTGTTCTCTTGTGTGGTTTTTCAGACCCTGTTTAGATATTGAAGGAAATTATCTTCATGTGCAGTGGTTCTAAGACGAAAATATCTGAAATTGATTTGGTCATGGGGTATGAGATTGTGAATAATGAAGGGTTAGGGCAGCATCATGAGGTTTCTTCTTTGCTTGAATTTTCAGCTGCGGATGATTTGATTAGTTTCAGAGATGCAGTTGAAAAGGAGGGCCGTGATGTCGATGGGGTCGGTTTGTGGTACGGAAGGAGGGTTGGTTCAAATAAATTGGGTTATGAAGAGAGGACACCTCTCATGGTTGCTGCTATGTTTGGAAGCTTGGGTGTATCGGCTTATATTCTTGCAACAGGTTGCGTTGATGTTAATCGGTCTAGTGGGTCGGATGGTGCTACAGCTCTTCATTGTGCTGTTGCTGGCGGTTCTGCTGCTTCTGCTGAGATTATCAAGCTTTTGCTTGATGCGTCAGCGGATGCGAGTGCGGTTGATGTTAACGGTAACCGTCCCGTTGATTTGGTTGTCTCTGTGGCAAATTCTATCTTCAATCCAAGGAAGAGGATGCTACAAGCTCTTTTTGAGGGGATCGGTGGTGCTGATTGGACATGTCTTACGTTTCCGGAGGAAATTTCATTTGACCATGTTGATGAACAACAAAGGCAAGATGTAAACACGCCTCGTGTTTCGAAAGATTATCCTGTTGATCTATCTCTTCCGGACATAAAGAATGGGATATTCAGTACTGACGAATTTAGGATGTATACATTCAAAGTGAAGCCTTGTTCGAGGGCGTATTCTCACGATTGGACCGAGTGTCCCTTTGTTCATCCAGGGGAAAATGCAAGGCGACGCGATCCAAAGATGTATAATTATACCTGTGTTCCTTGTCCTGAGTTTCGGAAAGGATCGTGTAGAAAAGGGGATTTGTGTGAGTATGCTCATGGTATTTTCGAGTGCTGGCTTCATCCTGCTCAGTATCGAACACGTCTTTGCAAGGACGAGAGTTCATGCACAAGGAGAGTTTGCTTCTTTGCTCACAAGCTTGAGGAGCTTCGCCCTTTGTATGCTTCAACAGGTTCTGCTATTCCATCTCCTAGGTCATATTCTGGTAGTGCTTCTGCATTGGAGATGGGTTTGCTTAGCCCGATTGCACTCGGCTCTCTATCTGTCATGATACCACCATCTTCGACAACGCCTTTGACTCCATCTGGAGCATCTTCTCCTGTTGCTGCTGCATCCATGTGGCAGACACAGTCAAATATTTCAGTCCCTACACTTCAGCTTCCAAAAAGCAGGTTTAACACTGCAATAACTGCTGGAGATTTTGATTCAAATATCGCAATGCTTCAGGTTGAAACTCAGCGACGCAGGCAGCAGCTGCTAAAGATGGACGAGATATCTGGTCTTTCCTCTCCTTCCAGCTGGAAAAATTCCATGCCTAACAGTCCTTCTTTTCAAGTTTCTTTGAGTGATCATACCGAAGACATTTTCGGGTCTCATGATCCATCGATATTGCATTATAAATTCCATGGTATCTCACTTGATGCTGCAGGACTACCTCAGTTACAATCTCCAACAGGAATCCAGATGCGCCCGAATATGAATCAGCAGCTGCAAAGCTATTCTTCATGCCATTCACCGACCTATAGGTTTGATATATCTGGTGAGGCAGCCGCAGCGGCTTTGAATGCAAAAGCTGCTGCCTTTTCAAAGCGAAGCCAGAGCTTTATCGAGCGCAGTGTGGCGAACCGTCATTCCGAGCTTCTTTCTCCGCCAAATCCTTACGCATTTTCCAACTGGGGATCACCGGATGGAAAATTGAATTGGGCCATACACGGCGAAGAACTGAATAAGCTGAGGAAATCATCTTCTTTTGGATTTCGAAGCAGCAGCACTCCTTTAACTACGGCTGCCACTCAAGCACCGGAGAATGACGATGAACCAGATGTATCTTGGGTTAATTCGCTTGTGAAGGATGCTACGCCGCAGGAATCTGGTCAGTATAATGGTGAAGATCAGCAAAGGAAACTGCAATACCGTCTTAACAATGCAACCGATGCGATTCCGGCTTGGTTGGAGCAAATGTATATGGAGCAGGAGCAAATGGTGCATTGAATGCAATTTTAGAAGTCTCAGTGTAGCTCCTTACAACTCTGTCAACAGTTAATTTATTTGATAATTTTTTTTTAAATTTTATAAAATTTAATGATTTAGATGATTATTTGTATACTTTATGGGAAAAGAGTCTCCAAAAGCTTAGAATATATTATACAGAAGTTGTAGGCTGCAAAGTTTCTGCTCCAGGAATTATCCATTACCAGGGTAGTTGATTCCAATTTTTTTCTGATTTTTTTTGTTATATGGTCTATTGAGTTGTAATATTTAACTTTACATTGACCAAATTACAATGATGTAGTGAGGTTAATATTTAATATATTGAGGCTGAAGAGGTAATAAATAATTTATGTCAATTCTCAATTTACATATCACATTTTGGTCTGTGTTTGTTTTTAGGGTGTTTTCTTTTTGTAAGCAAATAACTATTTTAATTTGTGAGA
Source organism: Cicer yamashitae (assembly GCA_037974755.1). Taxonomy (NCBI): domain Eukaryota; kingdom Viridiplantae; phylum Streptophyta; class Magnoliopsida; order Fabales; family Fabaceae; genus Cicer; species Cicer yamashitae. Next base: position 40,688,989 of record JBBPBQ010000004.1, read on the forward strand.
GGCTATTATTATAGTCTCTGACTACATAACATTCTCGTGTTAGACATTAGATCTTAAAATATATTTTTTATTAGTTAGTTTAATCTATTTTCTGTTAGTAAATATAGTCCATACATTATTAACATAATAGGCACTAAAAGACATTTTTGCAAACTTTAAACAAGTAAAGTAACATTTGACTCATTTAGAATTAAAATTGTAACTTTTGTTATGAAGTCAACTTTGGTGAGTTTGATTTTTCATATTAGCCATACACAGTTATGTTTAAGTGGGTCCAATCTAGTTGTAGCTTAGGTGAGCTAACGAGGCTCTACTTAAATGCTGCTATTCTATAAGCTCTACTCCAATAACATTGACTTTGGATGGATTCTACTAGCATGTTGGAATTTAAGTTGACAAATTGGCTTTAATGTAATAATGTGATCTTATTGAATTAGATTAGATATAGACCCATGCAAGGGACAATAAATGTGTGCAAGTTTATATAGTAATTGTCACGTAAAAGGTTACGATTACAATGTGTTTATTTGACCATTTTACACTAATAAAATAATATGATAAATAAAATAAAATAAATTATTAATCATTAGGGTATTCTATTTATCACAAATGTAAAGTGAAGTATATAATTTTTAAAGTGATGCATATAATATTAATTAAAAAGTACAATTAAAAAAGATACAATCAAAATTGTATTAGAAACTAATGACTCGTTTAATTTGTAAAAATATTTTTTATTTTTATTTATTAAAATTTATGTTAATTTTAATTGTCACCAAAAAAAGATGTGAGTTATGAAGTGGACAATTATCTGTATTTTTAAAAACAATAAAAATATTAAATAATAATTTTTATTATTTTTGGAAATATAACATTCCTATCTTACATTTAGTTTTCTCTCTACTACAATAAGCCACTTTATGAGTTTCTTATTTTCTTATTAATAAGTTAAAATTAATATAAATTTTAAGAAATAAAAAAAAAAATAGTTTTACAAAATAAACCGACAGTAAAGATGACAATTTTCATGACATCTCTTTTTTTCAAATTTAATAGTTATTGTGTGATTTTTGAAATACTTTTTTTTTTTTAAAAAAGAGGATAAATTCTACCGCAATTAAATTATCGGAATACTTATTAAGGTTTATCTGAGGCTTAAATTCGTGAGTAAAATATGAGGAAAAAATAAATGATACGGTTCCACCATATGAAGTGACACTACGATTTTATTTGCATTTGCAGTTTAACACGTTTTTTTTTTACTTAAATCTTAGGATATGGTATAGTTCCATTTCCTATTATCATATGTATATTTCAATTGATATGGTTCCGTAGATATGAATAATGAATGGCAGAGCACTAAAGAAAAGGCTTTTTCTAATGCTTGTCGTATTGGAATTGGCTGTTATCGAACTTAGCTTTCATCAACCCTTTTTCTTGGGACATAAAACAGTTTCACTACTTCACACCTCTTAACAGAACTTTGGTCACACATTGAAATTTGTTAATATAGTACAGTGTGTTTTCGCTGTGCTATGCGGTCACAAAAATTAATTTTTATTGAATTAGTTCTGCTTATTTTAGTTAAAAAAATAATTTAAATTTAAATTTAAATTATATTTATATAAAAGTGAATTGAATAATAATTTTTAGTGTAGAAATTATATTTTGATTTAAGAATTATAAATTTTAATTTTAACTTAAAATTTATTTAAGACTCAAAATTAATTCTACCTGATATTACTCAAACATGTATGAATTAATTTTAAAGTTAATTTTTGTTCCTACAAAACTAGAACTGATTTAAGTTTTGAATTTTTGGTTTTACCTTCACGTTTTAAGTTAATATTCATTTTTTAGTTTGGAGTCTGAAAAATATTTATAACACAACAAGGCTTAAATGCAGTTTTAGTCCCCTATTTTAACTGATTCGCAATTTTGGTTTTTCTACTTTTAATTTCGCAATTTTGGTCCCTCTATTTTAACTGATTTGTAATTTTGGTCCTTCTATTTCTAATTTCCCAATTTTGGTCCCCCTATTTTAACTGATTCGTAATTTTGGTCCCTCTATTTTTTATTTCTCAATTTTGGTCCTCTATTTCTTAAAATTGAGATATTTTATAAATCTAATGGATCACGTATTTATTTTTAATAAAATTTAATGGATTACATTTAAAAAAATATATAACATTAAGAAATTATTAGATATTTATTTAAAAAAAATATTTTTTATTATAAAAAAATATTTAAAAAATAGTTTTTAATTATTTAAAACTAATAAAAAATAGTTTTACTTATTATTTTTATAAACTGATTTCAAACTTTATTATTTTAAAAAAATTTTTTTGAATAATTTTTCATTATTATTTTTATTCATTGAATTATGAATTTAAAATAAAACATAATTTTTATTATATTTTTAATATATTAAAAACAAGATTACATGTATTTTAATTTTTTTTTTATCATATTTAAAAGAAAACAGAATTTAAATAAAAATTTATTTTTATCATAAAACAGAATTTTACTAAAAAATAAGATATTTTCTTAAGAAAAAAAACATATTTTTTTAAATAAAAAATAGAACTTAAATTTGTTTTCATTATTTAAAAAAAATCATAATTTATTAATTATTATTCATTATTTTAAAAACATATTTGAATTAATAACAATAATAATTAAAAATTCTTTTAAAAACAGTTTTTAAAAAATAACAAATAAACCATTTTTAGATTTAATTAGTTTTAAAATAATTAAAAACTATTTTTTTAAGTATTATTTTATAATAAAAAATATTTTTTAAAATAAATATATGTTTTTTTAATGTTATATATTTTTTAAAATGTAATACATTAATTTTTATTAAAAAAATATGTGATCCATTAGATTTACAAAATGTCTCAATTTTAAGAAATAGAGGACCAAAATTAAAAAATTAAAAATAGAGGGACCAAAATTACGAATCAGTTAAAATAGGGGGACCAAAATTGCGAAATTAAAAATAGAGGGACCAAAATTACGAATCAATTAAAATAGAGGGACTAAATTTGTGAAATTAGAAATAGGAGGACCAAAATTATGAATCAGTTAAAATAGGGGACTAAAATTGCATTTAAGTAAAACAACAAAAAAAATATTTAAGTTTGAAAAAATAATAAACAATATACTCATGATTTTTCTGACCTATGAATCTCACAAATAATACTCATGATTTTTCGGACATATAAATCTCACTATCTTTGTTGAAATCCACAATATTAAAAAAATATAATTTCTTTTTTACTATTTTAAAAATAAAAAATTCAAATATTATTAATTTATAATTTTTGAATAATAATTTTAATTATAATTAATGAAAGTAGTGGTTTCAATAGGAGGCAGTAGACCGCTGTTAAAGTGGTAATCGATGGTTAGTGATGGTCGTAATGATCAGAGGGATTAGTTGTCAATAGCATACAAAGATCGGAGTGCAATCAACGAACATCGGAAGGGTGTCCATATTTTGTTCTATTTTATGAAAATTCTGGTATGCTAGAAATTAAAAGTGATTATACAGAAAGGATGTAAGAAAATCAGGATTGATAAAATTAAAAAAGCAATGAAAGGGAGAAATAAATTACTTTATCCTATTAATATGTTTGTTTTACATATTCTAAATTTGCAATGCGTTCAAAGGGTTACAAACAAGTTGATCTATAAGCTCATCTAACAAGTGATTTAAAATCTCTGATTCAAAATCAGCACTTATACTTTCAAAATCACTTTGTTTCCTCTTTACTTCTTGCAATTGATTTGATCCAACCAATTCATCTTCAACTAGCCTGCAAATTTTACTCCAAATATCTACATACTCTTGGTTTTGCCTCTCTTTTTTCTTTGTTCCTTCATCCATGTTGTTCTCAATTTCCTTAACTTCATTCTCTTCATTCATCAAATTACTATCAGAATGTAGAATAAAGAGCTGGTCATTTTCAAGTACCGGTGACAATTTTCTTCTCCAACTTATACCAACATCACAAAGATCTACCTCTGCAACAAGTTTATGTGTAACTCTAGTTAGCAAATTATATGTTTGGTTTAACGGTTATAAAAATTGATTTTGAATGATGTGATTTTGTAAAATCAATTCAATTTAAAGAGAATTGTACATAAAGTGATTTAAAAGAGAATTCAAGTAAAAGTGAATTTGAATAATGAATTTAAAGCTAAAAAATACATGTAGAGTCAAACCATTAAAATTGAAATTCATTTTAATGTGTGTTTTGTTTTATCTAACTCCAAGTCGACAATTGGTTTTGAATAAATTGACTTCAAAAATTTGATTTATAAAGTAATTTATATCAATTATAGAGATAGAAACTTTAAATTATAGTTTCAAGTTAGAACATTAATTTTGAAGTTAGAACTTATTTTATTTGAAAATATCTAAACATGTCAAAATCAATTCTAAATTTTCATAATTAATTTTAACTTCATTAAAAGTAAAATCCAATATACATCTATCGAATGTTTGATATCATAGTTGGTTTACCCTAATCACCGTCATTATTTTGAAAAGCTAAATTTCGGTATTTGTAAAAGATATGAAAACTAATTTAAAATTTTTAAAATCACTTTTGTTTCTAATTATGGAGAAAATCAAACATATACTAAATAAACCTGTAACATAAAACAAAAATTAAACACAAATTGAAGAAAGAAAGAAACCTGTTCCAGTAGCATCACGCTCAAAATCAAAGACAGAAACAGGACTAGAATCTTCTGAACAGCATTCACTTTCAACTTTCTTTTCTACACATGTTTTCCCCTTCTTTCTCTTCTTCACTTTCTCACCACCATTTCCAACTTCCTTAAACAAACTGTTCTCAAATTGAAATTCACCATCATTTTCCACATTCACACAACACATATCAGAAGAACCTCTCTTGTTTTTCTCTTCTCTTTTCACCTTCAACTCAACACAACCCTTTTCTTTTCTTCTTCTCCCTTTGGACTTGAATTCTTCTTTACTTTCAAAACTGAACACCAAAAAGTTCTCATTTTCAACCAAATGAAAAGCTGGTGGAACTGGAACCTCACCTATCTCTTTCTCTGCTATTGAATTCAAACCCATTAACCTTGCAACTATTCCAGGAGAAGAAGAAGAAGAAGAAGAAGAAGTATTAGTCTTCAAAATTTGAACTTTTTCACTTTCAATGAAGTTTGAGTGAAATTCTTTAATTTGATCTGATGGGTGTGTTGGAAGGCCACCAGAACAGAGAATCCTGTGAAAAATTGTTGTGAGACACCCTAAAGAAGCAGTTTTTGAGCTTCTAAAAAATGGGTCAAAGCTAAATGTTGATGAAGATGATGGTGATGATGATGAATAAGATGATGCCAATAGCTTCATGTTTAATAGTAATGATTTAGTAGAAAAAGAAAGAAACTGAATTGGGTTCTTTTTCTTTTTGGATTATGATGAAATGAAACTCTTCAAAGATAAAAAGCAATGGAAGAATCTAAAGTGTATAATAAGATTTGAATTTTGATATAACAAAGAAAAGGGTCGCGGGCTTTCTATTTGAATGTGAGAGAAGAAGAAATTTTGGGACACTTTAGCTTTTTGGTTATTGACAAGTCATGTTTTTGTTGATGATTTTGTCTTTTTATTTGCTTGTTTGGACCAAACAAAACACATGTCTTGGGGCAGGTTATGGGACACTTTAACTGCCTCCTTTGAAGTTCAAAATGCAATTGGAGAGAAAAATCACTCAATGAGGGGATTTGGATTTTCTTTTGTAATTACGTCGCGCAATATAGTTAAAGATTTGGATCGATCGAACTCAATTTAAAGATCATTACATTTAACATTAATTTTGTGGTTGTATAATTTGATTCGTCTTGTCTCAAATTAATATAGGGAATTCGGAATTGGATTCTACACAGTCACCGCATAGACGCAGTAATTGATTTAAACCATCCAATCTAAAATGGACAGACGGGATAAAGTACCATTGAAATTGCTGATATATGTTTTGCGTGTTCGTAATCATTAGATTGCAGATTGGCGGTCGAGATTTTTTACTGTATTAAACTACGTGATTTTGTCAATGTAGCAAATCCGGAAGCATGTAATCCTATCCCTCAATGTGGTGAGTGTGTAGATTATTTTTTTTCTTCACTTTATTGATTTTGTTGATAGATTTAGATTAGAAAGAATAGTGAGGATGGAAGAGATTTTGCATGTAGGCAGTGATCGTATAGTTTGTAGTTTTGTGTGGAGGGAGAGACATTTGACAGATTGTGTTTGTTTTTTTATTAACTGATAATGTCAGTGGCATGATCAAATTCTTTTGGGGTTTAATGCTGAAGATATTGTCTTTTGGTTTGTGCTTGTTCCAACATAGTCACTATTTTGCTTTATTTGTTGAAACAGAATTATATATGATATAATTTGTATAAATAAAATATCTTCTTTCTGTGTGAAATTTTATATTATAAATTTTTATTCATCCGCTCTATATATGTTGGGAAAAGAATACATAAAATGTGTGTATTCAATTGATTAACAAACACAGAAAAATATGTTATATATACTTAAATTGCTTGCTACACAAGCTAATAAAACTAACTACTTCTAGTTAACTAACCAACATCCCTTTTGCTAACTCACCAATAAAAATTGACACTAACTAACTTTATTACACAATTTAGGCCCATACATCATCTTATTCACATTGAATTATATTCACAACACTGCCCTTTAATTCGATGTCTCTAAGTTCACAATGCTCAGCTTGTTCCTCGTTCCTCAACTCCTTAAAACGATCAGCTCTTAGTGGTTTGGTGAAGACATCAACTATTTGCAAATTTGTCTGTAATACTTCAATTCTAGCTTTCCTTTTCTCACTTGATCCCTTAAGAAATGGAATTTGGTCTCTATATGCTTACTTCTCCCATGTGCAATGGGATTCTTAACAAGGCTGATGGAAGACTTGTTGTCCACATTCAATTAAACATGTTTCTTTATGCTTGATCGTCGGCTCTTCTAGTAGTGATTCCAGATGTACTTCCTGACAAGCAGCTTGTGCAACTGCCACATATTCTACTTCACAACTAGACAATGCTACTATTGTTTGCTTCTTAGAAGACCATGAGATTGGTGAATCTCTGAATCTAAACTAGTAACCCAAAATGCTTATCCTATCAACCTTGTCTCCACACCAACCTGAGTTAGAAAATCATTCTAATTCAGCTTCATCTTCACTCCTGCCTTTTGGAAACAATAGACCACGCTCTTTTGCTCCTTTCAAGTACCTTAAGATTCTTTTAATTGCAACCAAATGTGAGGTCTTTGGCTCACTCATAAACCTGATCATTATCCCTACTGCATAACTGATATCTGACCTTGTATTACAAATGTATCTCAAAGACCCAACAACTTGTTCAAACAAAGTGTTGTCAATTGTTTGCTCATCTTCACCCTTTGTTAGTTTGAGATTGACTTCCACGAGAGTCTCAGTTGGATTACAATTTTCCATATGGAATCTTTTCAACACATCTTCAACATAATTTCTTTGATGCAACACAAAGAAAGTAATTGAGTGTCTCGAAGTCACTTATTTCAAACTCCTATTTGAGTCTCCCCTTGAATTTCTTTATTGTTGCAATGCTGCCTCTAGTAATTAGGAGATCATCAACATATAAGCAAATTAAGATAACATCAATGATTGATAGTCCCTTTCTTAAGCTTATACACTTTATGTTATCTTAAACCTAGGTGGCTGCAGGACATAAACTTTTTCTTGGAAGGGACCATTTAAGAAAGAAGACTTGACATCCATGTGAAACAAGGACCAATAATAAGAGCTAAGCCAATGCTACCACTAGTCTTATAGTTTCTAGACGTGCCACAAGTGCATAAACCTCAGTGTAGTATAGGCCTTATGATTGGCTATGCTGCTATTTGGCTTAAGCTTCATCTTGAATACCCATTTTACACTTATGAGTTTCTTTATAGGACGAGGATCCACCAGTTTCCATGTATGATTCCTCTCTATAACATTTTGCTCCTCATTAATTGCTTCTATCCATTTGGAGCTACAAAAGGCCTGTTTCTAGCTTATAGGCTTTAAGTCTTCCATGAATGCTAGATGCACTGGCTCACCATCTTCTAAGAATTCAGTATTAGCCAATACTTCATAGTCTTGAAGTATGACTGAGGGAAATCTTTGTCTCATTGATTGTCTTGGGACCTGCTTGTCATGTCTTTGGCCTTGCTCATCATTTCTTTCATTTAGCTCCTTGGTACTAGGCTCAAACTCACCAACATGAAGTCGAGGCTTCGGATGCTGCTATATGGTCCAATCCCATTTATATGATTCCTCTATCACCACATCCTTACTGAAAAACACTCTCGTCAAGATTGGATTGTAAAGCTTGTAAGCACCTGTAGAGTGAAAACCTACAAAAATTGAGACTTCACTCCTATCTTCTAGCTTATTTCTTCTTTGATATGGAATATGATTGTAACATAGAGAGCCAAACATTCTGAAACGCTTAACACGTGGATTTCTTCCAGACCAAGCTTCCTCAAGTGTAATATCCTACAGTCTCCTTATAGGACACCTATTTAGCACATAAGAAACAATGATGACTACTTCACCCCAAAAACACTTAGGCAATCCCTTGCTCTTAATTAGGCACCAAACCATGTTAAGTAGGATCTTATTTCTCCTTTCTTCCAACTTGTTATGTTGTGGGGTATATGGTGTTGTGACCTCATGGTCAATACCTTTATCTACACAAAAAGCTTTGAACTCACGTGAGTTATACTCACCCCTCCATTAGTCCTTAACACTTTGAGCCTATTTCCACTTTGTCTTTCACCAAAAGAACATAATCTTACAAAGGTTTTTAAGACTTCACTCTTTTCTTTAAGTAGATATAAATAAAGTTTCCATGAAAAATCATAAATAAAAGTCATAAAATACATGCTATTGTTGAGGCAAAATCCCAAATCAAGTGTTTTGAAGATAAACAAACAAGTTAATTAATCTTTAATCATGATTCTGATTGTGTTGCTATTTAACTTGTATTTTTGAGTGTTTTATTCAAAGATAGGTGATCAGATACATTCATACAACAATCAACTATCTCACCATGATATAAATCAAAGAATATCATGCCTTAAATGAACTGGAAATTGATAACAACATCATTCTGGTTTATCAAATGATCATATGGTTTATCAAAGGATCATTCTGGTTTATCAATATTATTCTGGTTATTTCGTTTTAAAGACAAAAGTAAAATGAATCATTCTCCATAGTCCAAATCTTAAGATAAAAGAATATCAAGACTACTCAAAACTGTAATCAAGCCCATAAGTCTAGCTAAAGGCCTAATGAAGCAAAACAACCTTTTAATCAAGACCTAATCAAGACTAAGCAAGTTTTTTTTTCTTAGAAGGCACATACAAAACATCATGAATCACTACATGTTTGCTTGTCTCCCTTTTAATGATCACTTTTCCCATTCCTTCAGCATAAATAGTGATATTGTTAGCAAAACTTACCTTAGATTTAACATTGGTGTTCAAATCCACTAACCAACCATTCTTGTCAGCCATGTGATTTGAGCGGCATGTGTCTAAATACCAAGATTCACTGTGATAAGCTTCATAATTAGTAGTCACCATCAAAAGTACCTCATCTGAGTCTGTGTCGTGAGTTTGATATGCTTTCTCTTCATTTTTGTGTTTTCCACCTTTCTACCCTCATCAACAAAGTGATCCTATTTTTCACAATTATAACACTACATTTTCTTCTTTTCAAACTTCTTTTTGCCTCCTTTATGTTTCTGTTGACCCTCCTTCTTCTTATACAATGACTCTCCCCTTTGTTGGCCACCTTTTGAATTGGCTCGATCACCATTGTTGTCCTTCTTCCAATGTTATCTCCCCTTCTTATATTTTCCTCCATTTCCTCCTTTCTTGAAATTTGATTTTTCCTGCAAAGCTTGTTCCTCCTTCTTCTTTGAGTTCCTATCATTGACTCTTTATTCATGACCCTAAAGAGAACTTTGAAGTTCTTCAATTTTCATGTTTCCCAATTCTTTAGACTCTTCAATTGCCACCATAATGTGTTCAAACCTTGGAGTCAAGGTCCTCAACACTTTCTCCACTATCTTCTCATCACTGATTGTTTCTCCATTATTTTTCATAGAGTTCTTGATGGTTTGCAGCCTCTTGAAGTAGTCTCCCACTGATTCTTGATCATTCATTGAAAGCAACTCATATTGCATTCGTAACGTTTGAAGCTTCACTTTCTTCACCTCTAGAGATGTTCTTGATTGTATCCTAAGCTTGCTTCATAGATGTGGTTGATGAAATCTTATCAAAGACTGCTTGATCTACACACTAGTGAATCAGGAAAAGAACTTTACAATCCTTTTTCTTTAATTCTTTGTAGACATTCCTCTACGCTTCTATTGCACCTTCCCCATGATATTGAATCCCACTGTTGATATTGTCTATGACATCTTGAAACCCAAAGATCACCTCATCTTCACACACCAATGATCATAGTTTTTTGCCATCAAACACATGTAGGTTTACTCGAATTTGTCATCTTCTCACACTTGCACTCACTATCTCTCACACAAGTTTTTTCTTTGGATAGAAACTGAAGCTCTAGATACCAATCTGTTGGGGAAAAAATGAATAAAATGTGTGTATTCAATTGATTAACAAACACACAAAAATCTGTTATATACACTTGCTTTGCTTGTTGCACAAGCTAACAAAACTAACTATTTCTAGTTAACTAACTAACTTCCCTTTTGCTAACTCACTAATACAAACAAACACTAACCAACTTTATTATACATTTTAGGACCATACATCATCTTATTCACAACAATATATAAAGCTAAATTGTAATTAAAAAACATATCAAATCCTTAAAATAAGGAACAAATCTTAAACATATTCTAAATATAAATGTAAATATAAATATATATCTTAGTGACATCTTATTCTAAATCTAAATTAAATATTCTCAATACATTTAGGTATATTACTCTCAACAGATAATCCCTCACATTTGATTGAATTAAAATTTGTTTCATACAATCATGTTCATTGCTTTTTATAGGCTAATCCTTGTCCGTAGAAGAGAGCTTAGTTGCTCATTATAATAAACAAAATAAAATTAAGAATAACAATGTTCGTTAAATGAAAGGAGAAGAATAAAAACCCTAAGGAAGGATGAATATTTGTTCAAAAACATGAGACACGTTACTTCAACTCCAAGTAATCCAAAAGTCTCCCAATTCTCTATTGGTTGTGATTATGGTGCCACTTTTGTATGTTGTCCTTTGTGCGGCACATTTTTTCTCCACGCACTATCTCTCTATTCTTTTATTACATGATCCCTTCATTCTATTATTGTGCATAATCTTTTGTAACTTGATAGCAAATCAAGTAGGATTTGTTCCTTTTATTAATGGTCAACACTTAACAACATTTATGCAATAAATTCTCTCAATTCCTCTTTATTTTCAATTGCAGATCACAAATACATTATATTATATAACATATATTTGTCTTATTTGAAAATGGCATCTCAAATGGATTTGCATCAAATGTAGATCCTTGCATCCAAAACTCATTAAACTTTACCCATTTGCATTATTATCCATCCCTTGATTAATTTTGCAAATAAGAGAAATAATTAAGGATAAGTTAGAATAAAAAACATATAGTGCGATAAAATAGAGGGTGTATACCCTTTTAAAATCCTACAAATAATAGACTTATCAATGGTAAAATCTATGGAATCAAAAACGTAGTTCGTACTGAAATGTTCATAATTGATTGATGGTTGATCTGGATGGATTAGATGGTGTTTAGATGAGAAGATTCTTGATAAAAATGAATAGAAGGATTATGGTCGTAATTTGACATGGTTTTGAGAAGGGCAGAAAGTGAAAAGAATGGTAAAATGGTAAAAATGTCACCTATTTAAAGTTGTTGTCATTATCTCAACACAATTTGCTTTACAAATTCAAATTTGCTCAACATTGTCTTTGTAATGCCTCGATTTTTAACAGCAATGTGTATTTTCTTATCTAATAATTTCTCGAATAAAATAGTTTAAAAAGCCCATCTCTTAAATTTATATATTCTTCAAAATTAAATATTCTTCAAAAGTAACTCATACTTAATTTAAACTTTGAATATATATAAATATATAAACATATGTGTCTATTGGTAAGAGTGGTCTGAAACATAAACATCCCCAAAATACATTGGGACTATGAGATCGGACTAGCCACCGCTCATATCCCTGGGACATTATCGGAAGACACTTACGCATAAATATTAGTCCAAGAATTAAACCTCTCCATGAATGCCCAAAAATATGATACATGGATCTCACCAATTAACTCAGCCAGGTAGTCATAATAGATACATTCATCTAAAATTTTAAAATAATCACATCAAAATACAAAAGTGGTGCAGAAGGCGCTATACACTCAAACCTACTGATCATTGACTAACATTACAATAATAAGGACAACCCTCACACTCGGTGCAAGTCACAACAAACGCAACCTCCCCCAACAACACATTCACCTCGCCTGCTGACTTCTCCGTGTCTAACTCATCTATGGTCGGGTCCACTCACGAAAGCATGTCTGTATCTCTACTCCGGAGAACGACTGAGGGATCTACATCGACAAAGGGAAGCGGGAAGAGCTACTGGATGGGGAACCTTAACATCAACAAACATCCATAATTTGCTGGAATGGTCCTCTGATCTCAAATTTTTATGGGATGATAGGGTTCACCACACTTTGGTGGTGCAAAAAGCGATGGGCCTTAATTATCAGGTGTGATGGTATGGAAGAATCCATGCGCTCCAAAGTCAATCCCACATGAAACGTCACTATGTTTCTTAGTGAAGTCCTAACAACCTTACTCGTATAAGTAGCTCTACTTGATACCGGGTCGAATCCCCAAGCAGTAGGCGAATCTCTCTATGGAAAATCCCATGACCTCTTCATCGTCCGAGTGATTCTGGGAAATGTGTGGGTTTGCATCGTCTAAAGGCATCACCCAAATTTGACAATAAATGTAAAGGGTCACCAATCGAGATTAACATATACCATTTAACAGTTATATCATGATAACAATAATAAGATAAGCATGCATATATGTATATATACACACACGCATATATCATAGTATCAAACACTCTAATGCAATGCCCACATGTTAGTGCATATGATTTCATAATATCACCTCCCCTACAAGGGCTTTTCTGAATAAAATAGTGAAGTTCACCTGACAACACATCACCAATTATTTCCTCAAGAGTTTGTGAAATCCACCTAACAGTTCACTACACTAGTTCATATAACATTATATGACTTAACTACATTTATTTGCAAATTCCTCATAATACCAAAATTCAATTAAAATAATTAAACACCAAGTAGCACAAACACCAAGCCAATCAAGTAGTACAACACTTTGTAAGTATCAATTAACAAAACACCAATAATTGTATAACCTAAGCATATTATAGTAAAAATGAAAGGAGCCATTACCTTTTGTTAGTATCTTAGCAGTAGTAAACGCACTGTTAATCTTGCTCGAACTAATACCTTCAAATTAATAATTCTTATCTTAATTAAAATAAGTCCCTAAGACATTAACCACCTCACTAACTCGATCTATTTCTCTAACTCCCATGTATTATATTTTTCTCACAATAATAATCTTAATTAAAAATAAATCAAAGACCATATTCACTCATTTGATTCAAAATTTGATGCAATCCAATTTAATTTTCATCCCATAAAAATCAAAGAGGACTTTTTCAACTTCTGAAAAAAATTGTAAGGTTCCTAGAGCACAAATTCTCTTTGAAATAATCTAACCATAATCAATCAAGTTCTAAAACCACTTTGTTTCAAAACTTTTCTTAAAAAAAATTGGTATGAGCAATTTATTTCTATTTCATTTCCCTAAAATTGTCCACACAACAAACATAAACAATCAGAGTTCTCTCAACCACTAACTCGATGTCAACAGTATCAAAGTCTCGATTCATTTTTTAAGCTCAAAGAGCTAACATCATAAACATATGATCATAATATATTTATCTCAAAGTTACAAACTTGAAAATCAAAATTTCAACTTTACAATCCAAATGACCTGAATCAACATGAAAATTACAAGGTCACTTTAAAATTCTCATTTCACCATTTTTAAAACAAATATCCTTCACTTTGGTTCCAAACACATTAATACACCAACTGTCATTTTACTCCAAAAAACATCACGTAAACTATTTTTTTTGTTTATGATGGTAATAACTTAAATTCTTTTCATTAAATTTTTAACTCGTGTTTTTTTTAAGTAGTCAAATGTTGTATATGTAAAAACAAGGAATATCATTACCCGAAGTTTCTAAACAATAGTCAATAACACAAATACCAACGACAAAATCTCGTCCAACAAAACTATAGATAAAAGAGAACTCATGAAATGGCCAAAATATTAAAGGCAATCCCAAATTCACTCAATTTAAAAACGACTGTTTAAAACACACGATAAGATTTGCCCATGAAATTCTTCAGATACAAACACCTAACATTTTTCCCATTCTTTTTTAGCAAGGAGACAAGGAAGTTAACACTCAGTTGTACATTTTGGAAGATTTGTTTTTCATCCATACTGACATTGCCAACAACTACTCCCAAGCAGAGCACTTTCTTAAGCTAGATTTGACCATAGCCTTAGTCTTGTTAACCTTTGACTCAATAGACTCTTGATGGGAAACAAGTCCGCAGAACTTCCCTGCCTTGTTGAGACCAGGACCCAAAAGACGAGGAATCTGCTTGATGACAACTTCAGAAGCTAAAACAACATGGTACTTGTTTGCCAATTTCTTCACCAATTTCTTATTTTTGTTTAGTTTCTTCAAAGCTTCAACATCCATCTAGTCCAATCGTATTTTCTTTGCCTCCTCAACATGTTCAGTATCACCAAGCATGCATATTTTCATCTTGGGTCGAGGGATGCGAGGCAATTTAACAAAACCACTAATAAGCGTATCCTTTTGTAGATCATAGTTTTTAAGACCAATCTGGAGTTCAATAGTTTCCACAAATTTCCTGTTTTTCTCCTTAGAATCAACCATGATTCCTGAGATTGCTTCTCTTAGAGTGTCGCTCTAAGGCTTACTTATTTTAAATAGTTGGCCTTTTCAAAAGCCAATTGATATGAGAAACCTTGAGTTTCTAACTCTAGTTCAAACTCATTTATTTGAAATCAACTCATTTCGTTACTCAAACACGTTCAAATATCAATTTTTCACATATACACATATATGGTTAGACCATATTAAATCTTTTGGGGGTTTGGTTTCTTATCTTGCTATTCAAGTTACAAACATCACCAACTTCACTTTCTAAAAAACACTTAAGCAAAAGCACATTTTTATTTTACTCGCTTAACTTAAAGGTTTTTTATTTTGAAAGTGGAAAGAGTTAAAAATATTTCCTTATTCTTCCTAAACATCACTATTAATTAACAATAACAACAACAAACACACAAGATTGAAGCTCAAAACATAAAAAATTCACACACCCTCTATATAACACACAATCTTCTCCTATAACACACAATCAAGCTAATCCTTGTATATATTACACATACAAAGCATGAAAAATGGGGTGATACAACATTCATGGCTACAGACATCAAGACCTAGTTCTAATATTTTTTCGCAAAAAATGACCCTTAATTAGATAAGTTGTATGCAAAAGTGAACAATACACTATGTTGAGCAATGCTCAAAGAAAATGCCACATCCTAGTATATACTTGTTCAAATAAGGTGTTTTTTATATCATTTGAAAGCTAAAACTAATGTCTATAACTCTTATGAATACCATGAAGGTAATTAAGTTGTTTTAGGTGTCATCTAATTATGTTTAAGACTTAGAAATTTCACATTTAAGAAACTCCATCCAACTTTACTATTGTTATTCCACATCAAAAATTAACTCTCTTATACAAACTATTTACAATTTTACTATTGATGTCCACATTATAAAAATACTATTTCATTCTTTTATAGAAAGAAGTTCACATCAAGACCAATTGGATTGTCCAAACCAACTAAATCCCTGATTTACACTGTTTTGACCAAATCAACCTAAATCTCACTAGGTCAATGACATGTCCGATCGGATAGGCTATTCGGGTCAGTCATACCACAAATTCTTGGTTTGAACGATCATATATGACCGAGATTGGTTTGAGTTTGGTTGCAAAACACTGGTTAAATCCCACATACATATATTAAAGTGTTAAATAATTTTTTTAGCTCCTGTAAAATTACAATATTTTGTTTTTTATTTTCATAAAAATTTCTTAACTTTTTATTTCCAAATTTTATTTTATCGGGGCTAAAAACAAAATATTAAAATCTTATAAGGACTAAAAACTTATTAAATCATATATTAAAAGATAACTAAATACTTCCTCTTGTATCGAATATAAGTGAAAAAGTATTCATATTTATTTTGTTTTAAATATAAGCAAAGGTAACTTAGTTTAAATCTTTAATGACATTTACCCTAAAATATCCTCCAATTAATCCGAGTTTTGTTTTTCAATGACTCTTTTATTCACCGTTTGAAAATAAATATATATATATATATATATATATATATATATATATATATATATATATATATATATATATATATATATATATATATATATGAGATCAAGAAGATTAATTGTTTTTAATTAATTTTTTTAATAAATGTAAATTAATTTCTACCAGATGAATGCTCGTGACTAAATTATGTGCAATATTGGGAGCTTGGAGTATGTTAACTCTTTGGACAATTGGGCTGTGTTGTTTGGTTTGTTGTTGAATGCTATTTGGTATGCTGTGAATCATTTGGTTTTAAAATCCAACATGTTTAATAAGCAACAAGTTATTAATAACGCAATTAAGAAGGTGAAGGAAACAACATATTTCAAGACGCATATGTTGTTATAATTGAATAGTCAACGATCTTACTATGTAACACAAATTGATTAGGAAGTTCCTGAAGTCGGATGGTGCTTTTAGAGATAAGCATGGTCTTTGGATTTTTGGGTTCATCAAGAATCTTGGATTCTCGAATTCTCTCATGTCTAAGATGTGGGACTTGATTTTAGCTCTGAATGTTGCTTCGAGTAAGGGCATCAGAAAGATTAATGTTGAATATGATTCTAGAGTTGTTGTACAATTGGTAACTTAGAGGTGCATTGACTCTCATCCTTTTGCGATGATGGTCTAGTCTTGAAAGGATCTCGTTGTGTGTAGTAGGGATGTACATGTTTTCCACGTTTATTGAGAAGCAAAATTTGTTGCAGATTAATTGACAAACTTTGCTCATTCTCAAACCTTGGGTTTCCTTCTTAATTATCCACCTTCTGCTTGTGGCTTTCTTATTTTTTATAACCAAAAAGGTTATACATACACCCCAAAGAAAAGTCTAAAAACCTATAGGAAAGGAAACACAAGAAGCATATGCCAATAAGGCATGAGAAATAAAAGTAGGAGGAATAAAAATCCTAAAATGGTAGTTCAAACTCAAACCAAGTTTTGCCAAAACATCAACAACTTGATTAGCTTCTAACAAAACATGAGTTAATATATTTCAACTGAATCATCATAAACCTGGTGAATATACTCCACAAGAGATTGGATTGGATGAGTGTTGTTACAGCTATCCTGAAATATCATAATGGTAGGGTTAGAATTAGAGTACACCTGAATCTGACAAAAATCTCTACTCCATGCAATCTTCAAGCCATAGAGAATACCCCATAATTCTGCCTCAAGAACTAAACAAGAATGGAGAGTAGCTGCAAACGCCACAAGAAAGTTACCCTATCGCCTCTAAGGACTCCTCCACAAGAAGCCAAAAGACCATTGCTTGTAACAGACCCATCAGTATCACTAGTGTTATGCTCCTCTAGAGGTCGAGCAATAGTAGGGTGAATATTTGAAACCTCTTGTTTGCTTTTATAGATCAACACACTAGAAGTACACCAAATATCCTAAAACACCTTTTCATTCATCCTTTTCCAAATGTTATCCAATAGCACTTCAAAAATCATACAACAAGGATAGCCATATGTAATAGAGGCATTAGTAAGATTCTTATGTAACCAATCTTTCCAATTCAAAACATCAAAAAAAAAAAGTAGACGCAGAATTAGGAAGAAAAAAAAAGCATTCCAAACCTCCTTCACATGGCAACAATCTCTAAAGGAGTGGAAGTGGTTTTCAGTTGAGGCATTGCATTAAGAACACACCTTATTGTATGTCATCTTTCCTTCTAACCCAATTTCCATTTGTTAATAAGTACTCATGGCAAAGCTTCCACAGAAAATATAGAAACCTATGAGGACCTTTCTAGCACCAAATTACTCGAAAGATAGGATTCGACAAATGATTATTAGACTTGAAAATGGTATTATAAGCAAATGATAAGAAATAGACTTTATTGAGCCCGATGAGAGTAAATAATAGAATTCATTATATAAGATAGAAGAACATGTGCGACGTCATGCAACGTACAAAAGAAGAAAGTTTTTGTTGGTTCAAACCTGTACTCTAACACATCAAATGTTCCCATATCCTTTTTCCATAATATTTATAAAAAGAACCTGATAACGTAAATGGAAAGCATAAAATGGAAACCAAAAATAATAATTTTTAAACCAACTATATAGAAAAAAATTATAGCCCCGGTATGAAAACATAAGGATAAGAGTAATGCAAAAACCTCATTATAATTTTTTTAACCCAACCAATGCATCAAATAAAAAAGCATAAGTTTTCATCAAAAAAATAAAACGAAATTAATTCAGTAGTATAATAGTTATTATTATTAGTTTTCTGAATAACTATAATAATTATTAATAGATTCAGCAAAAAGAAACAAATAGTCATTAATGTATGGTATGCAAATAAGTTCCAAGATATACACGAGGAAAATGAAATGAAATACACGCACGTGACTTGCACGTTTACAGGAGATCTCAAAATTTCTTAGATAGATTTGACCCCATGCGTTGTATTAAATCCTCCGCCTCCTCACACCCTAAACAAACCGTTGCTTCCCGCCACGAACCACTTTAATCTTTTAATAAAACCCCCCACTCTTTCCCACACAAACACACTATAATTCAAATTTCAAATTCCAAATTCCAAATTCATTCTCTCCAATTTCAAATTCCAAATTCATTCTCTCCAATTCCATAACAATGACAATGAAAGAAAGCCCTAACTCATCCAAATCAACCCCAACCAAAACTCACCATCATCGGTATCTAAAACCAGGAGCACTTGCAAAACTCAGAGACTCAAAAATCACCGCAAGAAAGTACGCTACTTCGATAAGAATCGACAACATGTATTTCTCTCAACTCTCATCATCATCATCATCATCACCAACAACACCCAATTCTTCTCCTATCCAAAATGAAGAGACGCAACAAAATCACGACAATATGGTTCCTTCCTTTGATTCTCATGTTAGTTTCATTAACCGCCCTATTTGTATTGCAAGAAAGAAACTCTTTGCCGTAGCCCCCGTTTTTACTCCTCACACCGACACATACCCCTTTTAGGTAACGGTTTTGAAGTTGGTTAGTAACTCCAAACGGAAATTAGTTATTGTGTTGTGGGAAATTTTTTAGTTTTGAATTTCTTGTGTGTAATTTTTGTTGTATGTGTGCACTGAATATTGATGTATATTAAATTGTGATATAATATATGAGTGTGGTGAAAGATTTGTTATTTTTCCATGGTGCATAAGAATCGCATTTATTTTTAATTTCTCATGTGGAAATTACAGTTAAGAGAAATAAATGGGAGGGGTTCTTTGTATCTTTTACGATTGAAATCTGTATAATCTGATTAATTATTTATTAGATCGTGAAAATTTGACCTATGTTATTAATGAAATAAATGCAGCAGAAATAATTCAGCCAAATGAAATAGATAATAATCTTCGGTATAATTTAAGTAAAAGATTTAATTTATATATTTTTACACTATAAATCACAATTATTCGATATTAAAAAGTATTTGATTTGTATAATAATCAATATTAAAGTAATAGATATGAATTGTTATGATGTGTTGACAGTATAGAATATTTTACACTGTCAGTGTATGCAAATTAAATTTATAAGTAAAAAGTAGAATAAATAATATGCACATTTTAAAAATAATTGTTTATATTCACATTACTTAAGTTATCTTTCTAGAGAGTCATGGATTGGTTCTTTGGGAATTGGTTCCTTGGAAATAATAAATAAATAAAAACAGCATTATATGTAAAAGAAGTTTTGGTAAATTCAAGTTTGTTGAGGGTATATATATAAGTTTGTGTAAGACTTCAGTTTTTCTTTACGCATCGATGTTTTTTTTTTTCTTAATT
Organism: Cicer yamashitae; assembly: GCA_037974755.1. Taxonomy (NCBI): domain Eukaryota; kingdom Viridiplantae; phylum Streptophyta; class Magnoliopsida; order Fabales; family Fabaceae; genus Cicer; species Cicer yamashitae. The sequence goes on from JBBPBQ010000004.1 coordinate 40,709,502, forward strand.
TTTTTTTACATTGTATTATTAACATATCATATCTATCACACCACTCTCTATTTCTTTTAAGGAATATAAATGTGAGTGTTTATTAAATATTTTCCTTTATAAATAAGATGTTTAAAAATCTTGATCATCGCCCACTGGCATTACACAATACAATGAAAAGGATAGAAGATAAATGATAGTTTACAGATTGTGACTAACATCTCTTTTTACACATGTCAAATCCTTATTACATTAACACAGTTATTGTCGAAATTAACTACAAAAATTGGAAGAGATCAAAAAAGACACACTTGCATATATGCAAATATGAAGGAAAACATGTCACACAATATATAGAGTTTAATAAGTGTACATTTTCATTATAAAACTATTTTACAGTAATATTTAACCATAATCATTGATCATATATTTAATGAAACAGTAGGGAGAGAAATAGAGTAGATAAGTAACGTCATGCAACTTGGCATAAAATGAAAAAAGGAGAATCAATTCTTATCAACATGTTTTTTGCCAAACAAGTACGATTAATTACCATTTCTTGATAGTGTTTCTATTCTGCTAATTGTTTTGACTTTACGTGCTCATAGAAATAAATTCAATTCTAGATCTAAAAAATGTATAATCTGATTAATTATCTTATGATGCTTTATCTCCTTCTCATGAAAATTTTACATTGAATATTTCTACTGTTTCTGAGCCATCCACTTATGAGGAAGAAATCAATTTTGTCCAATGGAAGAATAATTACACTCAGTCCAAATCTGACTATTCTCTGTTCACAAAAAATAATTTGGGCAGTTTCATTGTCATTCTTACTTATGTGGATGATCTAGTCATTTTGAATGAGAAATTGAGCATAATCTGAAATTATGTTGGATGATCCTATTGCTTTTCGCCTTTTAATTGGCTCAATTTTTATCAATGTCCAATGCAACCTTAAAGTTGTTGTTCGGGTAGTGCATTATATTACGAAGGATCCAGACTTAGGTATGCACTTCCACGCAGCTCCAATAGGCTTCTATGATTCAACTACTGGGTTCTATTTCTATGAAAATAAGTTTTCTCTCCACGCAGCCTCTAACATGATCTTTCATTTACAAACAAAACATATAGAAATTCACTGCCACGTTTTCGGATATTTCATTTCATTTTAAAATATCCAAACAAGGAAGTTTTCTATTCTACTTTGTTCTACTCAGCTCCATTCCACTTATTTTAAAATATTCAAACATAGCATAAGGATAATATTAATAAAAAACAACAACAATAATAACGTAGAATTATTTAGAAATTTTCTCTTTCAACTACTTTATGTTTCTACTCCCAGTATCTTAACACAATAAATATTTAAATATGCAACGGAAATCGAAAGTGGCACATCATTTAAAAGTTTGTGCGACTATAAATAAACTTTCATTAATTTAACCACATATTTAAGAAGTTTTTTGACTCCTTTACTTGTTAGTTCAAATCAACTCATTCACCCAACTCCCCAATAAAAAAAACTAAATATTTTATTAATAATGTGTTTCTTAAATATTTTCCATATAAAAATATTATAATACGTTAATTAAAATTATTTGTATAAATTTAAATAGTTTTCACTTAAACTTTGATAATATTTTATAATAAATTTTTAAATATTTGGATATTATTTTGTACTTTAATAATGAGTAATTTGTTCATGTTGTACACCGTAGTAGCCGCCATAAAACTATTGTGTTATCTTGTCTAAAAGTTTAAATTTATACATAGATAATTAAAAAAAGTAATTTCATTTTGCTGTTTTATAGTTTGAAAAATTGTAAATATTATTTATATATGATCCAGACCGTGATCGTGCTTGATTCAATAACAGTTTTTCGGACCGTGATGTCTTTCTCGAGAGTAGCCTTGTGTAGATTCTGCATTGTCTTGTCCGCAAACTTCCTTTTGATGGAGTTCATGATGAAAATATTGATGTTAGAGAATCCTCCCAAAACAACCATAGTTGACGTGAAGTCCTCCTACGAGTTAAGGAGAAGATTAGCCCTTAAAGACATCACTATCAGGAAAGTATTGTTGTGGAGAATTCCGCACATGACGAACATGGACACTGGTAAGCCAAGAGTGTACTTTAAATTTGCAACCATCTTGTTTCTTAAATGCATAAAAATCACATCATAAAAATATATGCCAAATAAATAAAATCAATTCAAACAAGTCCAACAGCCGTGTAATGTTGGTTTTAAATGAATACTTGACTAGTTAAAAAATTGATTGGCTTTTTTTAAGGATGAGCATATTTGACATTTCAATTTCATAACACTTTGGGTGAACGAATCAATTTACCAAACTTAATTTCAAAGTGTAAAATGCAACAGATAATGAGATGCTTTTGTAAAACAATGATTTTAATGAAATAATTAGATGATAAAAAAGTCTTTAGTAAAAGTAAAGATGCAAGTAAAATACTTTATCATGAAATGCAGATGGAATCCAATGGTTTATGAATGGAGTAATTTGTGAACTTGGGAGAAATCCAAGAACACAAGGTATACAATGCACGTTTTCATATGATGAGTTTTGTTATAATAAAACGACTTGTGGGACTATTTTTGCAGAAATGTAAACGTAGAACATATCATAATCGAGGAATTAAAGGGTTGAAAAGTAAACAAGGAAAAAAAAATTCAAGAAATTAAATGCCTTGATTGTCTCACTTTTTCTTCGGATTTTGCACTCTTTGACGTTCATTAAATTTATCATTCAACAGGTCCTTGTATTCTCTGCTTCTTTAGGGATCTCTCATCCCGCCTTCGTTCTAGTAGTGCTTCCACATGGATTCATAAGAGGAAGCCCTATCTTGTCTTCATCTCTATAAATACCATTGGTTAATATCCTACTTGTTTTGAGCATAGGCATTGACTTAGGCCATGAAGTCGTTCAATTTCCTATGCTTTTTGAGACTGATGTTGTCGGTGAACCTTCAACTTTCTGAGAGTCCTTCTTTCAGCAAAAACATTTTCATCTTGTTTTCTTCTTCTCATACGAGAATGACTTCTTTGTTAAAGTGTTCCTTGTACTTTCATTGGGGATCATCCTTGCCCTATAATATGACCGACAACTTACTTATGGTCTTCGGTTGCTTTTGAGAAGTGGTGAAATGGATGGTGAATTGTCTGCAAAGTTACCCCCACGAGTCGATGAAATTTCTCCAAAGGCTCTTGTACCTTGTCATTGCGTCTTTCTTTAGATTCAATGTGAAAATCTACATATAATTGGTCATTAGGCTCTGTGGTAGTCGAGTATGGCCTCAATGTTTTGGAGGTTCTCGTATGGGTCGATGGTCCCATCGTAGCTGTCCATATGAGAAGGCTTTTCCAATGACTAAATGGTGTACAGTCTCCATCTCCCTTACGATGATGGTATGGATAACCATTTGCTAGTTCTCCACCCTTCATAAACAAATGTTTTGCTTTGTGATCATTCGTGACTAATTCCACACCAAGGTGATGCGATTATTAAAGGTTTCTCCATCATTTTGGACGAAGGCAAGCGCGACGATGGGTTCGACAATGTTGGTCGTTGGAGTGGGAGATAGGGATGTCGTGTTCCCATCTCCATATTGTTATATGGTATGTTGAGCAGTATTACCAAATCTTTCTTGAAATTGTTGCGCTTGTTGTTTCCAGCCATTTGGATGGGGGTTCACAAAGAATTGTGAATGGAATGAGGTTTTGGTATTATGGAAAATATGTTTCTCACAAACAACACCAATTATCTAGAGTAGATCAAGAAGGACGGTTGAGCTTGATTCACGAACAGTTCTTTGTCTCTGAGGTGAGGTGGTATCTTTAAACACTTAAACACTCAAGTAAATGGCTATTTGAGGATTGTGAGAGGTATAGTGGAATACAAAATGTGTATTATTTACTGTGATTGCATGAATAGATGTATGCAATGTTATCAAAATTGAGTTTTAATACGTAAAAACTTACGTTATTCGGTGCCAAAAACGCGGGTGGATTCAACTCAGTAGTAGATTCAAAATTTGGTAAATTCGTACTAGAGACCAAATTAATGCACATGGATTTGCGAATTTAGAGTAAATTCATTTTCATGTAACACCCCGGCCATTACCGTTACCGGCGATACTACCTCACGATCTTCTCGTCCCCCCTATCCACCCAATGGAAATAACGAGTTTTTGCCTTCCGTGGGATTCGAGCCCGGTACCTGGGGGATAGCTCAATTGGTAGTGGGACTGTGTGGAGGCGGTACTTATCCCCTAGGTACTGGGCTCGATTCCCACAGTAGGCAAAAACTCGTTATTTCCACTGGATGGATAGGGGGACGAGAAGATCGTGTTCCACTGGGTGGATAGGGGGGACGAGAAGATCGTGAGGTAGCATCGCCGGTAACGGTAATGGCCAGGGTGTTACAAAAATTAGGCCTAATTGAGCTAAGTCGGTATAGCGTTTTTACCCTAATTTTAAAATTAGGCCTACTTTTTGAAGTCCAACTTTATAAAACCAACTTTTCAGTCTTCTCCAACATGTGTTGTCTTCTAACTTCAGCGTATTCAACAAACTCCTCTTTTGATATCGTACTCTTCTTCTTCAATGTCACCGTAAACGGACGACAGACAGTGGGTGAGTCGCGAGCTGCATCTCTTACCACAGGTGATTTACTTATGCCTTTTTTAATTTGGTGGTATAATTTATCTAGTTTGATTTTATACAAGTTTATGTCATGTAATATATGATGATTTTTTTGTATATTTTTGCCTTATAGAAAAGCTAAAAGTTTGGCGATTATGTCATGTTATATCATTAATTTTAATATGAGGTAAATTCGACGAATTTACGTGTCGTATCCACAAAGGTAAAACAAATTTACTTAAAACTCAAGTTTGACAACCTCAGAGACAAGGACATTTATGCTTGGCAGATAATGCGATGTGATTATTATTGTCGTCTCCTTTTAGTCGTTAGACTATGGTTGATTATAGTCTTAAGGCTACTTTTGAGTAAAACTGTGAGTCAAATCTCATTGAATTTGTGTGCAATAGTCAAGACATAGTTGACTTTGGACTGGTCTGGAACAATATGATATTTTATTTTTAAAATATATGTATAATCAATATATTATTACTTTACGTTTAATTTATATTTATTATTATTTTGGTTAAACTTTTAATTTATATTTATAATAAATTGTCCATGATTCAATTTTATATTTTGTTATGCGATTTTCACAAAAAAAAAAGTTATTTGACGCAAATTGTGGACAAAATACTTAACACATATATGTACTATTTACCGTAAATATAATTAATAGTATTTTTTTTTAAATCAAAATATTTTTTTTCAGTTTATTTTTATTATTGAGACATATTTTTGCGACACATATACAAGTTTATACGATTAACCGCTAAAATATAAATCATTAACCACTTATTTAACATATATATCATTAATCACTAAAATGCAAAATATTAATCACTTTAGAGTAATGCGATTTAGTAGTTAAAGAATTACTCTAAAGTGGTTAATGAGAAATATATTTAAAAAGTAGTTAATGATAAATATTTTAGTAATTAATAAAGTATTCAAAGTAATTAATTATACAAATTTTTATATTGCGTTAAAAAAGTATTTTTAATTTAGAAAAAGAAAAGATTTTTTTTACGAAAAATAAAAAAAATATCTTTAAAAAAATATGAAAAATACACCGTATATAATTATATACAAGGTGTCTATATTAAAAGTTATGTTGTAATAACTGAACGTAAGAAAAATAACTTTATAGCTAGAAATACTTGCGCCTGCCTTAGATGCACCACCATAAAAAATAAAAAGTAAATGCATCACCATAAACCACATGCCAATTTACTCCGAACTATCCATCTTTTGTCATGTTCCAAAAACAATTACGGTGAACTACTGAACTTAATGTCGGTCATTGCTTATAAATGCTTGCGCTCTTTTGCAACGAATTATTTACCCGTTCCTTTGGATTGATTTTCTGTTTTATGTTTTAACAATTTTAAAAATTGAAATCAATTTTTGTTTGATTCACATCAAAAAAAACTCTATTTTAGTATTTTAAAATTTAAAAACTAAATTGTTTTTTAAATTATTTGTTTTTAAAAACTGTTTTGTAAAACTATTTTTAATATTATACTTTTTAAAATTAAAAAAGCAAAACAGATAAATGGTGTTTTACTTTTTATTTTTCAGTTTTTTTAATTCTATAGTCAAAAACTGTTTTAAAAAATTAGAGTTGCCAAACAGATTTTTTTTAAATTTTCTTTTTAAAAACAGTTTTTTAAAATTTATTTATAAAATAGTTTTCAAAAACTAAAAAGTAAAACACAATCAAACGAGCCCTTAAATTTTAGTTTTGAATTTTATTTGAGTTTCAATTTTAAATGATGTTTCAAAACGATCAGAGTAGAGGTCGGAAAACGAAAGGAGTGGAAGTTGAATAAAGACTTAGGGCTTTTTTGATTATGTTTTACTTTTTACTTTTTAAAAATTATTTTATAAATAAATTTTATAAAACTGTTTTTTTTTTAAAAATTAAGAAAATCTATTTGACAACTCTAATTTTTTTAAACAGTTTTTGAGTAGAGAATTAAAAAAACTGAAAAATAAAAAATAAAACACTATTTATTTGTTTTGCTTTTTTAGTTTTAAAAAGTATAATATTAAAAATAGTTTTACAAAACAGTTTTTAAAAACAAAAAATCTAAACAAGTTTTTTAAATTTTAAAATACTAAAATAAAGTTTTTGAGATGTGAATAACAAGCTAGTTTTTTTGCAATGGTTTTATGTTTTGGGCTAAAATAGAGTTTTTGAGATGTGAATCAAACAAACCCTCAAAAACTCTATTTAACATTTTAAAATTTAAAAACTAAAAAACTTGTTTTGATTACTTGTTTTTAAAAACTGTTTGTAAAACTATTTTTAATATTATACTTTTTAAAACTAAAAAAACAAAACAGATAAATGGTGTTTTATTTTCATTTTTCAGTTTTTCTAATTATTTAGTCAAAAATTGTTTTAAAAAATTAGGGCTTGTTTGATTCACATCCCAAAAATTATATTTTAGTATTTTAAAATTTAAAAACTACAAAACTTGTTTGGATTACTTGTTTTTAAAAACTGTTTTGTAAAATTATTTTTAATATTATACTTTTTAAAACTAAAAAAGCCAAACAGATAAATTGTGTTTTAGGGCTTGTTTGATTGTGTTTTACTTTTTAGTTTTTGGAAACTATTTTATAAATAAATTTTAGAAAATTGTTTTTAAAAAGAAACATTTAAAAAAATCTGTTTTGCAACCCTAATTTTTAAAACAGTTTTTGACTAGAAATTTAAAAAAACTGAAAAATGAAAAGTAAAACACCATTTATCTGTTTTGCTTTTTTAATTTTAAAAAGTATAATATTAAAAATAGTTTAACAAAACAGTTTTTAAAAACAAGTAATCCAAACAAGTTTTTGAGTTTTTAAATTTTAAAAATACTAAAATAGAGTTTCTAGGATGTGAATCACACAAGCCCTTACTTTTCATTTTTCAGTTTTTTTAATTCTCTAGTCAAAAACTGTTTTAAAAAATTAGAGTTACCAAACAGAGTTTTAATTTTTTTTTTAAAAACAGTTTTATAAAATTTATTTATAAAATAATTTTCAAAAACTAAAAAGTAAAACACGATCAAACAAGCCCTTAAAGTTGCCAAACAGATTTTTTTAAAAATCAGTTTTCTAAAATTTATTTATAAAATAGTTTTCAAAAACTAAAAAGTAAAACACAATCAAACAAGTCCTAAAATCAACTATATTTTATTCAAACATGTTTTGTTTTCAAATATCATTTTCAAAATGAAAAACAAAACAATCACAAATACCCTAACGGTCCCTAATTAATTAATTTGGGCTGCTTTCAATATACTCCCTCTCAAACAAAAAAATGTTTGGTACAAACCCTCTAAAAGATAAATTATAATATCTATTATATTATTTTGATATGTTGTACATCATAAACATTACTTAAAAATTGTCTAAAATTTCAATGACGACGGAGATGAACAACTATTTTATAGTAGTAGAAATTTATCGTCCTCCTTATTGTTATGATACAGAAAATAACTTGATTGATTATCTTTCCATGAAAATAAGAAAAACATATATATCTTTTAAAATTAAATTTGTCGAACGGACGCTAATCAGATTGTTGTTTCACACGTAAGGATGAAGAGTACCATAAATTCAATGATTTTTAAACATCCATCAACGATGTACCATATATTGTGTTGGTCCACCAAATCACTTGTCCTCTCTTAATTCCACTTTTTTTTTTTTATAATTTCAAGGGGCCAAAGCCCATAAAAAGAGGAAAATAAATAAGGATTACTTGATAAAATGTCACCAAGGTCTGAAGTGACAACATCCAAAATAAAAGGAGGAATATAATTGAAAACGATATAATCTAAAGTAGTCTCTAAACCAATTTTAGTAATTTTTCAACCACCTTGTTGGTATCCTTTAGTTAATCCATGAGACTCTAAATATCAACTGACAACTCTAAAATGAGGATGAACATTAGAGCACCTCATTTGAATCAACAACATTTGAATCAAGAACAACAAATAGATAATTTGATTCAATAAGAGCTTTAGAAAAATATTTATCTATTAAGAGAACAAATTCACCTCAGATTTATTTTGAAAAAGTGTCTCATTTCGACTCTTCCAAATCTACATCAGTTTTATATGCTTTGTTTTTCATTTATATTAGAAAAGTGTGTAGTAGAATTAAAGTATCTATTTATATGTATTGAATCTAAAATATCATTTTGTAAATGTATATATTTTATTGTCATATTCCAAAACACATAAAATATTAATTAGGAATTCATTTCAAAAAACAATAAATATATCTAATAATTTGATAAAAGACATATATTTAGATATATACTATTTTATCAAAAAGTGATTATAATTAGAGAGATTGAGCAGTATCTTTTTTTTTTTAATTACTTGTTTATAAGGAAAAATTATGAGACCTACACCAATTGCCAGATTACTTGGCCATAAATATCTACTTCCTCTTCCTCCTCACTGAAAATCTTAAAATTCAAAACTCATTTTTGATTAAAGGTGATCACATTGTCAGTTTTGGTCAAATTTATTATATAAATTCATAGGAATTTATTACTTCCTATGAATTTAGGTGAGATAAATATTCAAATTTTACTATCAAATTTAAATAAACTCAATCTATCGAGAAATCGGTCGGTTCGAACCGGATCAACACACAATAAAATAAAATATTTCAAAATATTCAAAATATTATATAATCATTGAATTCAACACTTGAACTAAATTATAATTCTCATATCATTACTCTTACTCTCAAATGGTTGAACACTTTTTTATATCTAAATAATTCAATTTAAATGGTTAATAATCTTATATTAAAAAGAATCTTGATTAAAATATTTTTTGCACAATTATTATTTACTGCTCAATCATATTCAATTTTATCAAATTCCAATCCTTACTGAAATTCAATGATTAAGACAAAAATTATTGATATATTTTTTAATATTTCTGTCATGTCCTATGACTACTAATGAAATTGTTCAACCAAACCAACTTATATCAAACTTATATCTTTATTATCTGTAATTTTGTTTACACCACTAGAGTAAAAAAAAAAAGAGAAGTGGTGGTTAGGAATGAAACAACTCCCTTTACCAAATTTCATTAAAATTGCCCATGTGAATGCTCAGTACAGGTGGTAGAAACACATCACAGATGAAACTGACAATTCAATATTTATTACAATTTTATTTCATTTATTTCAAACATTATTATAGTATTCCACCAAGGGCAACTATATCATTGTCTCTAAAAACAAAATAAAAACCAAAAAAAAAAAAAGACATCATTATCTCTAAGTAGAAAATAAATTAACCAACGAGTGAAGCCCAATCCTTTTATGAAGTAGACATAAAGTCATGTGCCCAGCTAGCATGAACCACAACTCCAAAATGTAACCCATAAAATAGAAGTAGATTTTTTTTTATTCTAGCATCCAATTAGATAACCCAAAATTCAATTAGTCTTGGTGCTTTTGTAGAGCTGAGGATCACTTTGATAAAAGACAACATCTCCAGTGTCACTTACAAAGTGATCTTCTTTCATACTTTTTACTAAGTACTTAATTAGATGAAATGGCAATGGTGATGATTTTTCTGGCTCACGGTAGTACTGTCCAAAAATTGGTTTTGCTGCTTTTGTCTGCAAAGAATTAAATTGTAGGTCAATTAATTAATTGCATTCATTGTTTACTACTCTTACATCTACACTAGATTTTTATAAAAATAATAAAAACAATAATGAATTAAAATAATAAATTAAATTCAGAAAAAATAATATAAATAAAATATTTAGATATATTTTCGATCTAGCGCTTCTTCGCACTTAGTGTGTGATAATTTCACCGAATGTTATTTAAAAAAAATGAAAGTACTAAAGTGTATGTGACATTATTTATTTATCAAATGTACCCATAGTACTATTTTATCAATATCATATAAGGGCAATTTTACAATAATGATTTAAAAGAAGTAAATTCTAAAAATATTACGGATGAACAAGGAGTTTTTTTAATATACCTTCTAAATTGAGACAGAATATATTTGCAAGAATTGTATAAATAACAATTAACTTTTAAAAGAAAGTTTACTTAATGTGATTTTCAACAAATAAAGAATATTCCCATAAAATAAACAAATAAAGAAAATGAATCATTTAAATTCTAAGGTTTTGGTGTAGATATAAGTACCGCTTCAATCAAATGATAATGAGGAATTTGAGGGAAAAGATGATGGACAACATGTGTGCCAATGTCATGATGAATGTTATTAATCCAACCATAGTCACGATCAACAGTTGTAAGACCACCTCTTAGATAACTCCATTCCTGTCAAATTACATTCATGATTAATCAGATACAATAAAAATAAAAGGTACAAAATCAACTAATTATGTACATAATTAATTAAATCATGTTTTTTACCTGGCCACGGTACCATGGTAATTTCTTTTCATAACCATGGTGATGCAAGTATGTGACAAAATCCAACCACATGACAAAAATCTGCAATTCATCAAATAAGCATATAAGTAATTTATAGACATATGTTAAAATAATTTAATTAAATAACACAAAAATTAAAATAAAAAAAAAGGTAACAAAGTAAGGGAAATGTTACCCAATAGGGAACTCCATAAAGCTTGAGAATTAAAAGAGGACTAGTAACGAATGACAAATAGAGAAGCATAGAAAACATGACAAGCCAACACAATGTTGAAATTGTCACTTCAACTCTTTCATTGGGTGAGAACAAGTTGCTGTAAGGATGAAAGTGAGACCCTGATTTTCCAGGACTTCTTCTCCACTGAAATATTCAGTTCAAATCAGAATTAAAATTCATATTTTAAATTATATCATAAAAATAAAAATAAAATAAAAAATTATCTTCCGTTAAACTGATAAATGTCAATATTGTTAGGTTTAATATTATATCTTGAATACAAACTTAAGACTTCATATTTGTGCGATAATTGATTTATCATTTCATCTATAAAAAGAAATTGAATTTTTTATAATTAAAAAAAAAAAACTCACCAAATAAATGGGATATGCAAACATTGGTAAAGGCACAGTGAACCTCACAAACTTTGTCATGCTGTCAAGATCCTTGTAAACTTTTTCTGTCAACTAAGATAATGAAACATAAAAAAGGACCCATGATTAAGAACAAGCCTCATGTTACATCATTGTTCCCATATGTTGGGACCAAACTACAAAAACTATATAATAATAATTTAAATAAGAACAACAATGGAACCAATAAATCACATACTGGAACCCATGATTCATCTTTCTCAACATTTCCATGGTTTTGATGATGTGTTCTATGGCTAATTCTCCTGAAAAAATAATCATCAAACCAAAATAAATAACTTGGTGAAAATTCATATTAAATATTTGACTAAGGAAACAACTACATGAACAAATTGAACAAGAAGAAAACAAAAATTGCCAAGAACCAAGTTACTAACCATCCATGGTATGGAACAAGAATTGAGGAATGCAAAATATGGCCCACAAAATTATTCAGCATAGAACTATCTGAGAAGCTTCCATGGCCACTATTCAAACCAAAATATCAATGTTTACATCAAAACCATAACATTGCAATAACATTAACATGACATAAACATAAACATAAAAACAAAAATAAAAAAGCAATTATTTTTTACCAATCATGTCCAAGAACAAAAATGGCCCAAAACATTGTTCCTTGAAGAGCCCAATAAATGGGCCAAAAGAACCAGCTATCAAGTTGAATTGCAGCAACAATCAATGCAGAAACAACTAAAACATCTCTAAGAACATAACTTAGAGATCTCCATGGATTCTTCACCCAACAATGCTTTGGAATAGCAGCTCTAATATCAGCAATCTTAAATGGTGGAGGAGCACTAGGGTCAAAATCAACATGGTTGTTGTTGTTGTCGTCGTCATTAGCTATAGCCATTGCTTCTTGGCCTAGTGTTTCTCTGTTTTGGGATATGTGGTGAATAGATGAAAGAAAATGAAATGTTTTAGTAACTTTTTATATACAACAAAATCCACACATGGGGTCTTTTAATTATATAATTGAAATAAAAAAAATGTGACGGTAGTAATAATAGTTGCACAAGATTCTAGTTTGACTTCAATTTTTTTTATTTAATTTTTTTCACTTTAATTTATGTTGATTTGCCTAAGATCTAGGTGCCGTGGGACAAACAAACGAGGATTACAAAGGTTGAAGATTAGACACTCGAACCATTGTATTTCTTGAGCAAACGGCACCAACAACAACTCCTAATGAATTTGGACCACTTGTCATTTTCGAGTGAAAATTTGAAATTAGAAAGATTAAACTACAAAAGGATATTAATCAACACATTCTTAAAAATGCGATATATATTTATTATTATAATTATTTGAAAAAATATTATTTTAACACATTATTTATTATTTTTTTAAAGAAACCCAATTAGCAATTTTGGAATAATTAAAATAAAGTATTTTTTAGTTTCAATTAAATATATAATACTGTCATAAATACTATTTATAATGTTTATTCGGATACATGATAAAATATAGAGTTCACTAAAAATTTGATAAGTTAGAGACAACATAAGAATCATCGTATCAAGTGTATGCGGGATACAATAACAAATATTATAACATTAGTTTTATCTTATTTTGTGTTTAATTCACATCTCATAATGATATGATAAGTTTCTCTAAAAAAATAATTACATTATAGGATATATGCCATATTTAAATGACAAAATGACCTTTATGAAACAATTATATTTATTTTTCAAATTAGCTTGGAATATTTTTAAATTTTATAAATTAAAAAATACTAAAAAATAAATAAATTAGTTACGGAATAATTTTATATAATTAAAAAAAGTTTAAATAATATTTTAGCTCCTATAAAATTTTAAAATTTTGTTTT
>JBBPBQ010000004.1:40723508-40760866 GCA_037974755.1 Cicer yamashitae
TTTATAAAGTTAACCAACAAAAACAAAGTTTATTATTGCTAAAGTTGTTGTAACTAGAGAAATGAAGTCAATTTCTTAAAGTTTGATTATTAATACTAATATTTTTATTTTTGAATTAAATATCAAAATATAGTTTCTTTTAATATGTATTTACATTTTTTTATATTCAATTTTTTATATTTTAAATTATATTTATAAAAATAAATGAGTAAATTATTTTTTTATACTATCATATTAGTTTCTAACTCAGTAGCTTATGTTCAAGATAAAAAATTTAATTAAAAAAAAATTCAAAATTAACTAATTATATCTTAATTGCTCTTCAAACACTGAACTAAAACATATGATAGTTTATTCTATCATCATGTCTCTCTTACTTAACTACCAAAATTACCAAAATGATCCTAAAACTTTTGCATTGATCTAGACAGCTAAACATTTTGTTCCTAAGTTTTAATATAACAACTAGTAGTATTATATTAGAATGAACTATTATCCCTAAATTCAAATATATGTACATAAAACACTAAAATATTTTTTCTCTAGCAAAACAACAAATTGAAATTAAAAATGGAAACGAGAAATAAAAACAATATGAGTGTTCTTGATGGTTACATAGGATACATATATAGTGAGATAAGATATGATTTAGATATGTCAATTAGATTCATATATATTGGATATCAATAAAAATATTTACGATACACAAAGTAAAAATCCATATTATGATTAAGAATGTCAAAGCGGATAATTACTCGTAAAAATAAACAGGTATCAGTATCTTAATATAATAGTATTCAGTATTCATTCACCTCGCATATTAACATATATATTAAAAAAAAATTATTTTTCAATAAATAAAATTCGTTAAATATCTTTTATTATTTCGAATGACAACTAATTGTGTTACTATTATCCAAAAAAAAGTCTCAATATTTCAACTTTGTTGCATTGATATCAAAATTTCTAACTGTAGTACAATACTTAACAAAAAATTGTGTTGAAAGTATATGTATTAGACATGTATATCCATTCATCATGGTTAAAACAATGGCTAAATTGCATCCGTGGTCCCTTAACTTAATTTCAGTTAACATTTTAGTCATTTATCTTCTTTATTTTTTATTTCCCGATTTGGTCCTTTATTTTAATTTTAAGTGACAATTTGATCTTTTATCCTTTAAAATGTCAACAATGTTATCCTTTTTTTGTGCAAAAATTCATCAAAAATTTCAAACAAAACCCATAAAATTGATTATCATCCTCAATATAATGAAAATTTCATCAAATTCATAACTTAAATTTTTAAATAAACTCATATTTTCATCTCTAACAACATCAAATAAACAATAAAGGACCAAATCGGGAAGAAAAAAAAAAAGATAAAAGACTAAAACGTTAACTAAAATTAAGTTAAGAGACCACATATGCAATTTAGCCTAAAACAATTGTTTTTTAACTTAACTATTAGATTTGTTAACATGTGATTTATGGAGGAACATAGAGATTAGAGTGATAAGGAGATCATGTATTCAATCCCAAATAACAAAAAAGTAACTATCATTAACTATTTCAAAAACAAACCTATTGTTGAAAAATCATGCAGTATTTGAAAAATAATATAACATTATATTACTCATTTAAAAAAATATTTTCTTAAAGTCATTGAGTTAATTTATTTGGTTTAATTATTAATTTTTTTTTTCTAGTTTCTATCGGTATTATTGGACCAAAATAATATTTATCCATGAATTTTTTAACAGATTCTACTTCTGATTGATTGTAGATCGAATTCTCACCTGCTTTTTGTTGATGATCTGCTTCTATTTGCAAAGACCTCTGTTGAACAAGTTCATTGTATCAAGAATTGTTTGGAAACTTTTTGTGATGTCTTTGGGCAAAAATTAACAGGCAAAAAACTCAAATCTTTTTCTATAAGAATATTGACCAACAAATTAGGAATGTTATTGTGCAACACACAATGTATACTTCGATTACCAATGTGGATAGATTATCTTGGAAGCATTAGTGTCTTAGCCTGGCTGGTAGGCTCACCTTGTCTAAATATGTACTTAGTTCCATTTCGTATTATCATATGCAATATGCCAAGCTTCTTAAGACATTGTGTGATTAGATGGAGAAAATTCACAGAGGTTTTTTGTCGGGGGATACGGGTCAAACTCATAATCTGCATCAGATTAGAATGGAGGATTGTTGCTTGCCTAAAATGGATGGAGGTCTTAGAATAAGAAGCCCTCACCATATGAATGAAGCTTTCCTCGTGAAAATGTTATCGAATTTGATTAATAAACCTGATAACCTTTGGTGCAAAGTCCTATACAACAAGTATAAGAGAGCGAATGGCCTCTGAGTTTCAATAAAATTCCAACCTTACGATCCCCACTTTGGAAGGTCGTGGCTAGTATTTGGGATAGTTTTTAGAATCGTACTGTTTGGCATTTGCGAAATGGGAATTACATAAATTTATGGCTTGACAAATGGATGCCCAACGAGCACTTTCTTATGACTACCTCTACTGGATTCACTATAGACACCATATTAACTGTAAAGGATGTCTTGAAAACCACAGGGACTTGGGACATCAAATTCCTAAACAATCATCTTCCTCCCAACAATGTGAGCCAATTGTTGGCTATTTCAAAACTTATGGATACTTCCTATGGATACCGATGGCTCGGACTCCATTGAGTGGGGTGGTACTAATACTCGTCATTTCACTGTCCAGAGCACATATAATCTCCGAGGGAGCGAAGAACGACTATAGATGCAAAGTGGACTCGTTAGTGGAAATGGAAGGGATCGCACATAATCCAAACCTTCGTGTGGCTTGCTGCCCATGAGCGCCTCCTTACAAACTATTGTCGTAGCTTGTGGGGTATCGGTGTTTCACCTATGTGGTTTTCTTGCAAGAATGGAGACGAAACAATCAGTCATGTTATGAGGGACTACGTTCATGCAACACAAATTTGGATCAAGTTGGTCGATCATACACATATTACTAATTTTTTACTTTGACTTGCAAGGATAGGATCTTTGACAACATCGAACATAAGGGAGTAGGAGAATACAATAATAATTGGCAAAC
Source organism: Cicer yamashitae (assembly GCA_037974755.1). Taxonomy (NCBI): domain Eukaryota; kingdom Viridiplantae; phylum Streptophyta; class Magnoliopsida; order Fabales; family Fabaceae; genus Cicer; species Cicer yamashitae. The sequence continues at coordinate 40,726,615 of JBBPBQ010000004.1, forward strand.
GTCTTTATGGTAGCTTGTTGGAAACTATGGATATGGAGGAACAAAAGTCTCTTTGATGATGAATTTCATTGTTTGAGCAATCCAACTCAAGAGACTATTAAGATGGCAAAAGAGATAGAGAGATGCAAAGTTCCTCACTTGACTCGTAGGCCTCAACAAATGGGCACTGTCTCCATTGGTTGGAAGAGACTGTAGGAAGGATGGATGAAACTCAACAGCGCACACAAAAGCTCGATGAATCTTTTCGGGTGTGAAGGCCTTCTTCGCGACAGCAGTGGGAAATTTATGATCAGCTATGCACGGAAAGTTGAGGCTTGTGACACCCTACATGCTAAGATGTAGGGTATGTATATGGGTATGGAAGTGGCTCGTCAACAAGGGATTACACATCTTCAAGTGGAGAGCGGTTCTAAGGTCTTAGTTGACATGGTGACTGGTAACTGCAAAATCAATGCAAATATCTCAACTCTTATTTGTTGCATTCGTGAACTATGAAATATGGATTAGCAAGTTGTGATCAACCACATCTGGCGGGAAGGAAATCAAGCTGCTGATTGACTTGTTAATTTTAGTTTGACTTTACACTCTATTGATTTGTGTACTATAGAGAATCCTCCTAGAGAACTCCAAAAAAAAATTCTTGATGATATTTCTAGAGTTGACATGTCTCATAATGTTTCTTTAGCTTTGTAATTTTTCTTGAGTTTTGTCCTCTTTTTTTACCAAAAAAATGAAAATAACGTTTTATAAGAAAAGTAACGTTTTCTATTATTAACCATGACTTTATAACTAAAATTAATAAATATTAATATAATATATTAATTTTTTTACAAGTTTAAGACAATACAGGCAAGTTTACAATTTTATTATTTTGATATTTATTTATTTGGTATGTTTTGAATGTTGGATTAGTTAAATAATTTGGTCTGTAATGTTTTATAATTTAAGTTTTATAATTTTAATTCAGTTATCATGTATGATATTATGTTATTTATTGATATATTGTAGTTAGAGTCTGGGTAATAGGTATGAGAGTACTTTAGTATCTAGAAGGTACGGGTACAGATATTGAAATAGCTACTCACTCTGGTATGGATTTGGGTGCAATGTTTTTTCATGCGGCAGGTATGAGAACATGTATTGTTGTTCCCTATCCAGACTCTATCAATTGTCGTCCTTAGATATTGACACGATGATTTCATGATCATGTCGCGCGTTTGATATGAACTTGCAACAAATTAGATAGTACCATATATTATAGGTTTAAAAGTATTTTTGGTCTCTTATGAATATTCATGGATATCCATTTTTCTCTAAACTTAATATTCCATAGTTAGTCTATAACTCATATGATTAAATGCTTTTTACACTTTGATAATCATCTTTAATTTCATATGTTTATGGCACATTATATTAGACTCTTAAGGCCCTTCTAAGTTATAAGACTTGTGACTTATAAATAGAGGTCATGTATAATTGTAAAGTTCACACCTTGAAGAACACAATCCAAAAATCATAGTATTTCTCTCTTCTTTCGTCTTCTATATCTTGCTATCATTTTAGTTAATTTCATAACATAATCAACTTGGAGTTCTGTTCCAATAATATATCTTCTTATTATTATCTACTTCTTTTCATGATTATATTTTTTCTTAAAAGTTTTATTTCTTTTATTTCATGTCAATCTTTTATTTTTGCATATAAATTTTATTGAGAGATCTTATCTTGTATAATTGTCATATTTTTCTTTGTTTATTCTCGTTAAATTCTTTAGATTCCAAAAGAATTTAACATTAAAAGCATCCTTGAAGGATTGCTTAAATAATGATTTTTCTTAATCATTGTTTATGAAGATCATATGTGATTTAGTTCCTGAAGAACTAAAAAAAAATTAAAATTAGAGCATCTATGAAGGAATGTTCAAAGAATGAATTATTCTTTGTAATTGTTGATGAAGATCATTGTGATATAGTTTCTGAAGAACTAATATCCAAGCATGCCTATAAGATTGCTCAAAATATGATTTTTCTTGGCCATTGCTAGGAATTTTGCTATAATTCTTAAAGAACTAATAATTTAATATAAGGCATCCTTGCAGGATTGCAAATGTGCGATTGCCAATGGTCGCCGTTTATAAAGATTTGTGATTGAGTTCATGAAGAACTACACATTTAGACCGTGATTGAAATATGTAAGATCTCTTTGATCTTAGTGTTAATTTAAAATAAATGAAATGAGCATATATTTTTATGTCAATCAAATATGCTCTTAAAGTAGCAAAATTGAGAAAGGCTTTTAAGAATATTTTGAGAGATTGATCATATTTGTCATTGAACAAAAGAGAAATATTGAACAAAAATATGAAAGGTCACATGATTGATTAAATAACCAATGTTACAATTATGATAATTGGTGTGCTTGAGATTACCATTGATGTGGTGTTGAAGAATTATAAGTGAATGTGATAAAATTTTATTTATTATGATTTGTGGTATGGTCTTTTCTATAATGACATCACGAGTAATATACATTAAAGAGATATGTAATATAAAGATGTCATTTCATGAGAAACAATCATAAAAAGGATTAGTGGTATGATAAGTTTTTATAGAACTAAATTTATAACTTTCCCTTTTTACGTGACCTCAATATTTTAACTTGTACGTAGGGGTGTACATAGGCGCGGGTCGACCCGCCAACCCGATCACTCAACCCAATCCAACCCAACCCAATTTTTACCCGTACTCAATTACTTTCGAGTCCGACCCGACCCAACATGTCGAAACCTGCTTATATTTGGTTCGGGTAATGGGTTCAACAATTTGACCCCATCGACCCGTAGACCCAACCCGATAACTAGTTATAATTTTTTTTTAAATTTTGTTTGGCAGCCCAATAGAGTTTCATTACTCTTCTTCAGATTTTCAGCAGCCGTCATCTACCTTCTTCTTCTATTCCATATATGTGTCCACCTTCTTCTTCTGTTCCATATCTGGTGTCCACCTTTTTTTTTTTCTGTCCAGACGTCCTGAAGTCGCGTCGCTGTCCACCTTCTTCTTTTGTTCTACCAGTCACGCTGCTGCCACGTTCTTCTTTTGTTCCGTAGGTGCTCATAACTGATATTTATTTAAATGTTATATTTTGTTATAGTTTTGCATAATGAAGGTATGATTTGAAAGTTTATGCTTATGATGAATTTAGTTTAAAATTTTTACATTTGTTAAATACAAATTTTTTAAGTTAAATACTATTTATGAGCAAAAATGATGCTTATGATGAATTTAGTTTAAATTTTTTACATTTAAATCTATTAAACACTTTTTTTTAGTATTGTATTTGAAAATAGTAAGTACTCTAAAAATAAACAAATGAAGCACTACTATTAGAAAATTATGGATGAACTTGTTAAGTGCTTGGACTTGAAGTGCTTGAACTTTTTGCAGATTTCCAATTGTTCCCTTCCATAATTTGAGGAACTTGTTAAGTGCTTGGACTTGAAGTTGACATTGCTTAGAATTGATGAATTTTCATATTTTATTGATTTACTGTTGTTGAATTTATTTATGTATTTGAAGATTGTTGGATTTTTTTTTTTTTTTTGTGAGAGGTTGTTGGCTTTTTTAAAGAATTGAATGATATGATTGAAATTTTATAGTTTTTTGAGACATTCAAGTATTAAATATATTTTCATTCAATATATTTTTCCATAAAATAAAAAACATGTTATTATTTATGTATAACCCGTCAGCCCAACTCAACCCGTTCTTGATCGGGTCGGTTCGGTTCGAGTTAAATGAAAAAAATACGGGTTTAGAACTTAACCCAATCCAAAGATAATCGATTGAGTCGGATATCGGATTTTGTCAAAACTTGTCAAACTCAACCCGCGTACACCCCTACTTGTATGAAATAACAATGAGCATATATGTTATATGGTCAAACAAAAAAAAAATACATGTGAGATTAAATCAAGATATATTTATAAATACATCTCCTAAATTCTATTTGTGAGTTATGTGTAGTGGCATATTTTTGAAGTCTTCTAAATCTAATTATCTTAAATTTTCAAAATATTTTTGTTGAATATGAATTGATATTAAACTTTCTTTATGAAAGTTATTTATGATCAAATATATATAATATATATTTTGAACATGTCTATATTGTAGATATATGTTAAGTGATAATATGTGTTGCAAAATGATTTTTATGAAATTTATATATATATATATATATATATATATATATATATATATATATATAAAAGTGTATTTTCTTTTGTGTAACTTCTAAAGAAGAAAAAGATGTCATATGGTTTAAATATAAGTGTATTTTCTACTTTTGATTTAATTTATAGTTATTTAAATAAAATGTGTAGATATGATTTATTGAGTTTTATTTGTTGAAGGAAGTTTTGGGTTCTCATTTATTTATATGCAAAAGGTTTTCGTTGATATACACATATAGTAATACATAAGGTAAATCAAGTCTTTCGAATCTCTATATAAAGTTTTATTTGAAATACAAAATTGTCAAAAATTTGATTGTTTATTATTGATTCAAAAGGATTAGAACGACTGAAATACATATCACTGTAAACCTGAAGTTTACAAATCAAAATTTGTTGTTGCCAAGATCATTAGGTCATCCCAAATGTATTATGATGCGGAAAGTAGTTAAATTTTTATGCCAACATGTATTGAAGAGTCATAAGATTCTTCAATCAAATAATTTTGTTTGTTATTAGTTCCTAAAAGAAGTAGGCAGTTTGAAGGAATAAGTCTCTCCTATTTTTAAAATGTATATGAGGTTGTATTTGTGAATCAATACATCAATCATGTGGATCAATACACCGATCATAAACTAAATGATGTCGTGTATGTTTGTTGTCAACTCACAACCATAAATTTGTGATATTTTTGTGTCAATGATTTTGACTAAGAGTCAACCTTCATAAATGTATAGAAAGAATTTGGAAAGTAGTGAATTTATTGGATTTGATATTGAACATCATGTATCATATGTTCATACACAAAAATGGACTTGCAGATATATTCTCTAGACGTCTAAAGTTAATTGTGTGACCAGTGCTTATGAAATCATAACATCTAAATTCTACTTTGGAAACATGCAATCATGTATGTTGAGATATTAATTCACATCAAGCCAACAAGCTACTATAGTTCTCCCCTTAATTTACAATCAATTTTGGATTGATAACCTAGTATTCTCCCATCTAAGAGATTTTTTTTTGGATATGTTGTGTATATTTCAATTGCTCCAATATAATACACTAAGATGGGAAGTAAAATAACATTGGAAATACATTTTATAAATGAATTCTCCATTTATAATAGAGTATATTGAGCCAATAAATTGGAGAGTTGTTTACAAATGAGCTTGTTGACTATCATTTAATGAATTAGTATTCACAATATTAGGGGGAAGAGAATACGCAGCTGGATATGATTATTGCAATATATTATTATATCATCTTGATCCTCATACAAACTAGTTTGAATTGGAAGTTCAAAAGAGAATTCATTTGCAAAGTTTAGAAAAACCAATTATCAGCTGCAAATGCCCAAATCAAAATCTAAGTAATTGTTGAATAATGTATCATTGCAAATGAGTCTCAACCATACATGAAGCGTGGTATATTTTTCGGTTCCAAAGATAAAAAGCAAGATGACCAAAATAAGGATATGAATATTTTTAAAGAGTAATTTGAAAAAATTGATTTTAGTTCCACAAGAACCGATCAAGTTCCTTAATTTTGTGAAAATATAGAAATCTCAGTAAATAATGTCATGAATTGAATATGATGGAATTGAAACGAAGTCAATGATGATAATATTTTTACATTATAATTTAGTGCTATATGTGATATATGATAATGGAGATAATGAATTAAAGTCTATAAAAATTATAGACAAAAATGCTTTGAAAATATAAAGAAGCAATTGAAATGAAGTTAAGTTCGCTTTGTATAGAGAAATATTTTGGACTTGCAGTTCTCACACTTGAATATGAGAAACTAATTAGATAAGAATGATTTTTGAACGAAAAAAAAAAAAAAAGAAAAAAAGAGAATGACGAAATACATATATTCAAGTGTATTGGTAAAAGACTACCATTGATTTTTAAGAGACATATTCACCTAAAATGAATTCAATAACTTTGTCATACTTGATTAAGTTTAGTAACCATGAAATGCTCAATTTATATGAAAGATGTGTTCCTATATGTATGATTCACTTGATAGTGATAAATATAAAAAAACTCCTTGAAGAATTTAATTTCCATGAGACATATCGTTCAAACTATTAAAGACATGACTAAATTAAAATGAGTAAGTTTCTTTATGTGCTAAAATATCTAGAAGCACATTGAGCAATATCCCTGTGTGAATATTTTTCAAATGAGGATATATAAATGACATTATTTGAAGTCTGATTACTTAAAGAAATAGTTTGAGATGAATATCAAGCAAAGATAAAGATTTGTTTGAGATTACAAAATATCTATTTGAAAAATATTTTTGTAAATTATGAAGCTCATATAACAATTCTTCTAAACTGGTGATATGTGAACAAGTCAAATCAATTATGAACTCTGAATGTTGTAAGGTCACCAATTGTGAACAAATCTATTTCTAGAGCTCGAGAAAATGATGATACTACTTGATCTTGAGAAGTACTATATACTAGTGCAATTAAATACTAATGTGCATTGCTAATTATTAATTTGTTGTGAAATATCATTTGCTGTTAATTTATCAAACAAGTAAACTTATTCAGAACATGATGAAAATATATATTTTATCTTAGAGATTCAAATTATTTGTTTAATCATTATAATGATATATTTTATCTTAGAGATGCAAGATATTTGTTTATACGAGGAAGTACAACCATTTCATGGTGACTTGTGAAACAAACTACAACAACAATCTCAACAAATGATGAGGAAATTTAGCACTATATGAAGCAAGTCAAGAATGTGATTCATCAAATACAAGATATTTGTGAATTTTATTCTAGAAAAGATTATTGCAAGGATTTTGTGAAAATAATATTGCTTGCACTTTTATTTTAAAGATTATAATAATGGAGAAAGAAAAAAAATTATTTTACAAAGTCACCGTCAATCAAAGCTCTCAACAAAAGGTTGATATTCGTCGTTTCAAATATTATTGTCTACATGAGGGGGAAAATAAATATATGATGCACTTTTTTTTTCCTTCGCCAAGGTTTTGTCGTATTGGATTTTTCTGGTAAGATTTTTAACGAAGCAGTTCCCTCATAAAGAATGTTGTATTCTTTTTCCTTCACTTGGATTTTTTTCCAATAGATTATTTCCTAGTAATGTTTTAATGAGACATATCTTTAATGCACACCTAATGAGGTGTTATGAATATTTGTGGATGTCCATTTTCCCTAAACTTTCATATTCCACAGTTGGTCTATAACTCATATGATTAAAGGGCTTTTAAACTTTGGTAGTGCTCTTTAACTTCATATGTTAATGACACATTATATTAGACTTTTAAAGTCCTTGTAAGTTATATGACTTGTGACCTATAAATCGAGGTCATGTACAGTTGTAAAATTCACACCTTAAAGAACATAGTGTTCTCATTTTCTCTCTTTTCTCATCTTCTATAGTGTTCTCTCTTTTCTCATCTTCTATATCTTGTTCTCATTTTAGTTAATTTTATAACATGGTTCTCTATTTTGCTAATTCAGAATTTTAGTCATTCATGTTCTAAATTCAAAAATATAGTCCCTTAGCTTTTAAAATTTTAGAAATTTTCTTCTATTGAATTTGGTGCTTATCAATCATCAATATACTATCTAAAAAAGTCACATATCCTAGAAATATCCAAACTAACCTCAACTCAACTTTGAATTATATGGGTATTAATAACTGTACATGACCTATGTAGGACATGACCAAGCTTTTTCACCCCACAAATCCTATGTAGGACATATATTCAATATGTAAATTGCAGTAGTTGCTGCTTAACCCCACAAATACTTTGAAAAATCCTTGCTTTTCAACATACTTCTCACTATATTGATGATAGACCTATTTCTTCTTTTTGCAGCCCCATTGTATTTAGGTGTGTAACGTGGTGTCACCTCATGTATGATTCCAATCATAGTACTTGTTGAGCTTCTGAGACATATACTCTCCTCCTCCATCTGCTCTAAGAACTTTTATGTACTCCCCACTTTGTCTTTCAACCATGGCCTTAAAATTAAAAAATTTAAACACTTCATCTTTTTTAATGAGATAAATCCACATCTTCCTAGTACAATCATCAATAAATGATACAAAGTACCTGCTTCCTCCTAAAAGAGTTTGTTTGAATTGGTCCACAAACATCTAAGTATACTACTCTCAGTCTCTCTTTTGATAATTATTTCTACATATTGTTTGAAAGAAGTTCTTGTTTGCTTGACACTATGCATTCTTCACACAATTTTGATGGAACATGGATGTGAAGGAGTCCATGAACCATGCCACTTCTATTTAATAGCTAAAAATCTCTAAAATTCAAGTGACCAAACCTATAGTTCCATATCCACTCTTCACTATTCATTGCAGATACAAAACACTTGTACTCCTTGACCTGAATTCTTACTTTGAAAGTTTTGTTCTTGGACAATGGGGCCTTGATGACCATTCTCTTCCTTTTGTCAAGAACTTTTAAGGCATTATCCTCCATTATCATGGTATATCCTTTGTCAATTAGTTAACCAAGACTTAACAAATTACTCTTCGTCCCAATAACATACACCTTTTCGAAATTGTTGATAGTCCATCTTTTCATTTGATCACCACCTTGTCAATACCCTGAACATTCAATGTACTATCATCATCAAACTTCACCTTATTCATCATCAAACTTCACCTTATTCTTTGATATCTCATCAAGACTCACAAACACACTCCTTATAACATGTCATGTGAGTTGAGCAACATGTGTCTAAGTACCATTGCTTAGACTTGTCATCATCATGTGTAGTTACCATAAGCAAGACCTTCTCATCATCATCCTTTCTTGGGCTAGCTTTGCCTTATCATCATGAGCTTCTCTCTTGTCATTGTTGTAGCACTCATAAGCAAAATGTCCTCATTAAGTGTTACTTTTGTCAAATTTCTTCCTTTCCCTCTTCCACCACCAGCTCCTCATCAAGATCCACAAGCTCCTTCCCTTGAACTGCCAACACCATCACCTCTGGAATTATTTGAAGCAAGATCTGATTGACCCTTTCCTCCTTGTTGATTATAAAACTTCTTGCCTCTATTGTTATTCCATTTCCATTTACCTTTATTGAAATCTCCTTTGATCGTTGCATATAATGCTACTTCTTCACTTTTATCTCCAGTTCTTTCTTTCAATCTTTGTTCATGAGCTTCAAGTGAACCCTGCAATTCCTCTATCTTCATTTCTTTAAGATTCTTGGATTCCTCAATTGCAACAACAATGTGATCAAAGTTTGATGTCAAAGATCTCAAAATATTTTCAATGATGACTTAACTTGTAAGCTTCTCACCATACCCCTTCATTTGATTGGTTAAAGTCTACACTATACTAAAATACTTTGACACTTCTTCATTCTTCTCCATCTGTAACAACTCGTATTGCCTCCTTAGGATCTACGGCCACATTTTCTTTAGCTTTCCATCCTCAAAATACGCTTTCTTAATAATCTTCCAAGCTTCTTTTGTCTGTCCTTTTTTCCTTTGCTTCTTTGAAAATCCATTTTTGAGTATATGTTGCACCTTTCTTTAGTTCCTCTGTTCCATTTGAGCATATGTTACATAAAAAAAGGAAAAAATATATAACATAATTGAAAAACGGAATAAATTATTTAGAGAAACCAAATACTTAGTTCTTATTAAAACAAATCCATAGTAACTAACCATAAAATACTAACATAATAGAAACTGAAAACTATATCACTTGACAGTTAATAATATTTTATGAATAAACATTAATTAATGTGTTAAAAAATAGACCGAACACTAAAACGAGAAGACATTTATTTCATGGTTCAATTCGTTGAATTATAATTAAATCCGGTACAAATAAATAAACAAAAAAATATTTAAAATATAAATAAATAAGTGTGAAAAATTAAAAATTGGTTGAACTTATTACTATAATTTAACCCTTACTTAAAAACAAAACTATGGTTTAACCCCAGTTTAACCTAACTGTAATACAATCGACATTAAACCAACTAACGAACTAGAAAATTTCTTATTCAACTAGTTGAATTGTCCAATTGGATCTTAAGAATAGACAGTACATGTACGGTAGGACGTCTACAACTTGTTCATACATGAATATGGGACTAAGATGTATCATGAGTACTCTAGTGATAATGATAATATATCATTAAAGACTTTGTCTTTAACTTTTTTGTAGTCCATAATATATCGACATATTTTCTGTTTTTATGACTCATAGGATATTTTTTACATTAAATTGAGATGTCATTCTCTCATCTTAAATATATTATAAATAAAAATAAAAATGAAAATAAAAGTATAGTTGTAAGATTAATTACAAATTACAACAATTTGTCACATAATGGGAGAACAAAAACAAGATGTGAAATGGTGAAGCCTTAAGCAAGTGCACGAGCCACCTCCTAAGCTTTCACATGTTGCTTGTGCTAAAACTTAATATTAAACTTCAACTAGAGAACTATACATCACTCACAAATTATCATTCCTTATATTTTTTAAGCTCGACTTAAAAAAAAAATATATTGTTACTGTTTTTCGGCTATTTTAAAAACAATAGAAAAAATTTAGTTGGACACACATACAGAAAATAACTAATGGAATATAAATAGAGAAATAAAGATAAAATAAAGATGAATAAGTATTCAAAAATTTAAAATGTCTAAGAATCTTTTAAAATCTATATATTTTTACAAAATCTTTTAAAATTTTTAAAGATTTTTCTCTCAAAAGTCTTTCAAAATCTCAATTTAATACACCCCTTAATATCATTGTTGTTTTAAAATGAAGGTTGTATTAACTATTTTTTCATCGCTTATACAAAAAATATATTTTTATATAATTATTATATCCTTATAGGCTTCTATAGTTACTTGCGAGAGATTCACTTTTATAACAAAACAAAAATACTCCTAACGGATTGCCTCACTTTTTTCCACTATAAAATTTAATAGGCTTATTTTAAAATGTAAAAATGAAAAATAAATGATATAAAAATATGTATTAATTTAAATTTAATTTATATATATCGTCAGTGTAAATAATTTTTACACTATCAATCAATTACTACAGTCAGATTATTAGTAACGTTTGATTTTTGCCATAATCGTTAATAAAGTCATACACATAATTAATTTATCGACAATTTAAAACTTTTTATATTGATAATGTACGAAAATTAAAGTTTTATTAATTTAGTTAATTTATTCAAACTTAAAAATATATATTTTATGATTAAGTTTTTTTGAAGAGCTACTAGAATTAATTTGCAAAAAATCATAGCAAATAAATTTTAAAATTTATTTATATATATCTTTAATTTAAAAATTAATTATTCTATTTTTTGTAATGAACATTTTAATTAAAAAGTATGAAAAAGAATAATTAATTTTTTGCAAAAGCACAATTTTGTTTAGAGGCAAAGGAGCACACTAATTAATTTATAAAAAAAAAATAAAGTAACACACACTTAAAATATAGGATTTTTTTTCCGCTCTTTTTTTTTTGAAAAAAATAATTTAAAATTCCTACTTTAAAATATTCAATTGTTTTGAACATTCAAAAAATCGCAGAGTGAAAATTCAATCATATAATATATTAAAAAAAATTGTCCTTCGCGAGAATGTCGCATCTCGGAGATGCAACATATTTTAATTTAATATTTTATCATTTTTAATTTATTAAAAGATAAATAAATAAAATAATAGATAGTCACGTAATCTCATAGAGCTAAGTTAATTTCAAAATAGAGTATTTAAGAATTTTTTTTATAAAAAAAAATATAATTAAAAGAAATCCCCAAAAAGACAAAGTCCCAATTAATTTATTTTTATTTTTTCATTCCGAATTCTGATTTCCATCACCACCCTCTTATCATCACAATCCTCATCTTCATTTTTTTTTTGCAAAATCCAGTGATAAACTAGAAAAATTAAAAATGGAAAATATTCATATTATTATACCCAGTAAATCAAAGCCTCCATTATCATTCTCTTCTTACAATGCCACGCAATTTGATTGCATTGTCTCAAAAAGGGTGAATGCAAATTCCAACAATGTCTCAATTACAAAAACTTCAAACCCAAAATTAATGGATGCCCAATTGAACCAACTATGCATTAATGGCTCTTTAAGTGAAGTTGTTACAATTCTTGATGCCATTGCTGAACAAGGGTCTAAGGTTAGACCCATTACCTACATGAACCTTTTACAGTCATGCATTGATAAAGATTGCATTTTTGTGGGTAAGGAATTGCATGCTAGAATTGGGTTGGTGGAAAAAGTTAACCCTTTTGTGGAGACCAAGTTGGTTAGCATGTATGCAAAATGTGGGTATTTAGATAAGGCACGTAAAGTGTTTGATGAAATGCGTGTGAGGAATTTGTTCACTTGGTCTGCTATGATTGGTGCTTGTTCAAGAAACAAGAGTTGGAAGGAGGTTGTTGGACTATTTTATGAAATGATGGAGCATGGTGTTTTGCCTGACGAGTTTTTGCTCCCGAAGGTTTTGCAGGCGTGTGGGAAGTGTAGGGATTTAGAGACTGGGAGGTTGATCCATTCTTTGGTGATTCGGCGTGGAATGCGCTGGAATGAGCGTGTGCACAATTCGATTATGGCTGTGTATGCCAAGTGTGGGGAGATGGATTGTGCAAAGAAGATTTTCAATTGTATGGATAAGAAGAATAGTGTTGTGTGGAATGCGATGATATCTGCGTTTTGCCAGAACGGTGAGATTGAACAAGCTCAGAAATATTTTGATGCAATGCAGAAAGAAGGGATTGAACCTGGTTTGGTAACTTGGAACATTTTGATTGCCTGTTATAATCAGTTAGGGTATTGTGATCTTGCGATCGATTTAATGAGAAAGATGGAGTGTTTAGGTATTGCTCCAGATGTATATACTTGGACTTCAATGATTTCTGGCTTTACTCAAAAGGGTAGGATAAGTCATGCTTTAGATTTGTTGAGAGAAATGTTTCTAGCAGGAGTTGAGCCTAATAGCATTACAATTGCGAGTGCAGCCTCAGCGTGTGCATCCTTAAAATCGTTGAGTATGGGATTAGAAGTACATTCTATTGCTGTTAAGATGAATTTGGTTGGCAATTTGCTAATTGGTAATTCACTGATTGACATGTATTCCAAGTGTGGCGATCTCAAAGCTGCTCAATGCATTTTTGATATGATGTTAGTGAGAGATGTATATTCTTGGAACTCAATTATTGGAGGATATTTTCAAGCTGGTTTCTGTGGCAAAGCTCATGAATTATTTAGGAAAATGCAGGAGTCTAATTCACCACCTAATGTTGTTACATGGAATGTAATGATCACAGGATATATGCAGAGTGGTGCTGAGGATCGGGCATTGGATCTTTTTAAAAGCATCGAGAAAGATGGAAAAATTAAGCGAAATGTAGCTTCATGGAATTCATTAATATCTGGTTTCCTACAAATTGGACAAAAGGACAAGGCGTTGCAGTTATTCCGGAATATGCAGTTTTTCCACATCGCTCTCAACTCGGTCACAATTCTAAGTATCCTTCCCGCCTGTGCAAATTTAGTGGCCAGCAAGAAAGTGAAAGAAATCCATTGTTGTTCAGTGCGTAGAAATTTAGTGTCTGAACTTCCTGTATCAAATTTATTAATCGATAGTTATGCCAAGTCAGGAAATTTAATGTACTCCAGAAATATTTTTTACGGATTGTTGTGGAAAGATGTCGTTAGTTTGAACTCTATGCTTTCGGGTTATGTTTTAAATGGCTTTTCGGAGTCTGCAATTGATCTTTTTTATCAGATGAGGAAGGAAGGAATTCGACCAAATAGAGGTACTTTTGCAACTATTCTCTTAGCTTACGGTCACGCTGGAATGGTTGATGAGGGGAAGCATGTTTTCTCCTGCATGACTAACGAGTACCTGATTAGACCGGGTATGGAACATTATTCTGCTATGGTCTATATGCTCGGTCGTTCAGGTAAGCTTGCCGAAGCACTGGAGTTTATTCAAAACATGCCGATTGAGCCTAATTCCTTGGTATGGGATGCCTTGCTGACTGGCTGCAGAATTCGTAGAAATTTTGGAATGGCAGTCCTTGCAGGAAAACGTCTGCTTGAGTTGGAACCTGGAAATAATATAACTCGATATCTGCTTTCACAGGCGTATTCTTTATGTGGGAAGTTTACGCTGGAGGAAGAAAAGGCTGTTAATAAACCTGTTGGGCAATGCTGGATTGAAAGGAATAACACAGTCCATACTTTTGTAGTTGGCGATCAATCATACACATATTTGGATAAGCTGCGATCATGGCTAAAAAGGGTAGCTGTTAATGTCAAGACACATGCTTTCGATAATGGACTTTGCATTGAGGAAGAGGAGAGGGAAAATACTAGTATTGTACATAGTGAAAAACTTGCATTTGCTTTTGCTTTCATAGATCCTCACAACACACCTCGAATTTTACATATAGTAAAAAATTTGAGAATGTGTAGAGATTGTCATGACACAGCCAAGTACATATCATTGGCATATGGGTGCGAAATATATTTAAGTGATTCAAATTGCTTACACCATTTTAAAGGTGGCCATTGTTCTTGTAGGGACTATTGGTAGAGCAAAAAGATGTGTGAGAGAATCAGTCAGAAATATGTAAATCTGTCTTAAGGTATAGTTGTTCATGACATACGTAATCTTCTGATGAATGGATGGTTATAAGACAATGTTTGGCTTCATCTTTTCACATTATGTATCAGATTAAACTGTATAGAATTTGGTTATTATTCAAGCATTTTGTTATACTTTCTTGATGAAAGATTTGAATGTATGTCCTGTTAATAATTTCCAACAAGAAGATATTAAAAAAATTAATGAAATCAATGATTGTAACCATTTCAAAGATGCTTATAGATTAATGATTAGGAAATGTAGTGGAGCTATAAAATATTGGTAGAACCAAAACTGTCTCACGAATAAGCATCCACAAAGAGTAGTAGATTATTCCCTTAAAATTTTATAAGAAGCACCTTTTAAAAGCTGTACCAGATGGTTAGTGCCTGCAGAAGCAGAAGCAGAAGCAACAGAGTGAGTGCTCCTGACTAAATTCCAAAAATGGAATATAGCAGAAGATAGTATATTTGTTCAGATTGTTCCTTTTCTCCAGCAACTTTTTTTTCTTTGAAAATAAGGGAATAAGATGTGGAAAGAAAATTGTATCTCCTTGACCATAGAAGTGCATGAAACTTTTTTAATGAAAGCAAAGATACTGATTTCTGTTTGGAATCTGATTCTGTGACTTTCAATCCTTTCCCTCCATGGTGGAACCAGAATTAGCTTCTTCTAACAGTTCCTCATCTATAATATTTTTTATATACAAAGTTCCTTGCCACAAACCAACCCTCAGCTGCCATAAATTCCTCTTACGCCTTCCCCTAACTACAGCCACAATAACACTCAAACCTGCAGTTTTCTGTTTAAGGTCTATAATTCTGTTCCTAGAAGCAGAAGATGGTAGTATACTCTTACAATATCTCATCATGTTACACTGCATATAACTCATTGCATACTTTACCTTACAATTTATATTCGACAACTTTATGTCTTTTCCCTACTTTTTAACACTTTTGCATGATGTTTTGCATACAGAGTTCTGATGATTCCATAAAGAAACCTGCATCTGTTGGGCCATGGGGAGGCAATGGAGGGTCCCGTTGGGATGACGGGATATACTCAGGAGTAAGGCAATTGGTGATAGTTCACGGGACAGGAATTGACTCCATCCAGATTGAATATGATAAGAAAGGAAGCTCTATTTGGTCGGAGAAACATGGTGGAAGTGGAGGAAACAAAACTGACAAAGTAATGGTTTCATTGTGTACTAATCTAATCCATGACATAATTTTGCAACGTTAGCATCGAAGAACCTATGATGGTAGATGTTGGCTTCAGTTAAATTATGAGCATATATTAACCAACCACTTTTGACTATGTTGCAGGTGAAACTTGATTATCCAGATGAGTTCCTAACTTCTATTCATGGATACTATGGTAGCTTAAATCAATGGGGGCACAACTTAGTTCGGTCACTGAGTTTCGAGAGTAACAAGAAAACTTATGGACCATTTGGTGTCGAGCAAGGGACTTATTTTTCGGTCCCAATGACTGGAGCCAAGATTGTTGGGTTCCATGGCAGTTGTGGTTGGTACTTAGATGCCATTGGAGTCTATCTGAAGTCCTTGAAGCAACGAAATCCTTCCAAAATTTTGCTTAATTCACAGGGCCACATTACTAACACTTCCGAGAGTTTTGGCTATTCTGTGATACAAGGAACTGTGAACCAGAACTATGATATTGTTCTTGCTGTAAGACAGAAAGATCATAAAGATGATTTCAGTAAGCCTATACCAAACACGGTACCAGGAAAGATTTCTACCGTCAAAGAATCAAATAACATTGAACATAAAGAAAAGGTAAGATAGCCTTTAACCTTTGTGGAGGATATGTCTTCGAAGTGCTCCTTAATTTTATTGTTTTGAATTCAAACTTTGGATTTTACACAAAATGAATCTTAAAATATCTATTCATGTTGTAGATAACACATCCAGAAAAGTCACCCTCAAAGGTTGATGGTGTAGTTACACACGGTCCTTGGGGAGGCATT
This sequence comes from Cicer yamashitae, assembly GCA_037974755.1. Classification (NCBI taxonomy): domain Eukaryota; kingdom Viridiplantae; phylum Streptophyta; class Magnoliopsida; order Fabales; family Fabaceae; genus Cicer; species Cicer yamashitae. The sequence continues at coordinate 40,743,528 of JBBPBQ010000004.1, forward strand.
GGTGGATATGCATTTAACGATGGAACCTATAACGGAATCAGGGAAATCCATGTGTCGCGCAATGTTGGAATTGTGTGGATTAGAGTTTTGTATGATTCTGATGGGGATGCCATATGGGGGTGCAAACAAGGTGGGAAAGGAGGATATAGAATTGATAAGGTAAACTAAGAGTATACAACCAAACTTAGCTTATTTTACTTAATAATCTAGAAAAACATTGAATATTTAGCAATTTTATGCCTCATTTTGCAGATAGTCTTTGATTTCCCATATGAAGTCCTGACACATATATCTGGCTACTATGGACCTTTGATGTACCTGGGGCCTGCTGTTGTAAGATCACTAACTTTCCACACTACAAAAAGAAAGTGTGGACCATTTGGGGAAGAACAAGGAACTTATTTCACCACAAAGGTGAAAGAAGGTAAAATTGTTGGCATTCATGGGAAAAAAGGTTTGTTCCTTGATGCTTTTGGTGTACATGTAGTAGAAGGAAAAGTAGTAGTACCAGTGGCAATGCCACCAAAGGAAATAATCCCTAGAGAAACAAATATTGGTGAGATAGGAAATGCTCAATGGCCTAACAAATTGGTACTTGCTAAACAAAAAGTAGCTGAAGAGGTATTACTTTTTTATAATAAACTTTTAGAAGATATTGAAGACATTCAAGAATTTGGTTATCTTTATGTATGAGTTCTCCTATTCACTTTGGTCTTCTCTTTCCCAGGTTTCTTATGGTGTGATCAAAGAACCAGCTCCGTGCGGAGCAGGTCCTTGGGGTGGAGATGGAGGTAGACCTTGGGACGATGGAGTCTTTTCTACCATTAAGCAGATTTATTTGACAAAAGTATCAGAAGGCATCTGCTCTATTCAAATTGAGTATGATCGAAACAGGCAATCTGTGTGGTCTGTAAAACATGGTGGTAATGGTGGAGACACCATGCATAGGGTATGATTCTCATTTTCCACTTGCTTTTTAGCACATTCCACCACTGTTTCACCCCTGGTTAATTATTTATTGATTGTGATCATATTAGTGAAGTTATAAATATAATTTATCTGAAATTTGATGTACATGATCGTTAGTATAGTATGACGATCTTCAAGAACAGAGTAACTATTACAAGAGTTACATCTGGAGTAATTTTTTTTTCTTTTAGAAGTTGATTCTCACCCATAAATTACATATATGTGCCTGTGTAATAATTACTTCTAGAGTAAGTTGATTTTCACCTATAATATAACATATATATATGTGTTTGTACATGCCTGGCTATGTATGTATGTATATATGCAAGTATGTAGAAATAATATACTATGAATAATATACAAAATGTAATTCTTATACTTTTTTTTTTGGAATGGCAAATGTTAGTATATTAACTGTTATATTAGTATTCTCTCTTTGACTAAGAGTTTGAACCTTTGTTTTTCAACTTCTCCAACTCCTTTAACCCTTAGCTGTATATTAGTATTCTCTCTTTGACTAAGAGTTTGAACCTTTGTTTTTCAACTTCTCCAACTCCTTTAACCCTTAGCTCAAACTAATTGATACTTACTCACGTTTATGGTGATGTTAGATACAACTGGAGTATCCACATGAGGTACTGACTTGTATATCTGGCTATTATGGATCAATCACAAAGGATGAGAACCAAACAATCATAAAGTCACTGACATTCCACACCAGTCGCGGTCAGTATGGTCCATATGGTGAGGAAGTCGGGAAATTCTTCACTTCAACCACTACAGAGGGAAAGGTGGTTGGTTTCCATGGGAGGAGTAGCTTGTACTTGGATGCTATTGGAGTCCATATGCAACACTGGCTTGGAAGTCAGAAAACTTCAAGGTCCTCACTCTTCAAGATATTTTGAGTTTTTGATCTGTGATGCTTGAACAAAACATCTGTTTGGCAATTTGAGAAGTGTGTAATAATAGTATGTGAAGAAAAATAAGCTGAATGTAATGAGATGAGAGCAGGGTTATTGTATACTCTGAATAATAGTTTGGTGGGATTTTCTGATTAACAGAACAGTTTGATTTATGATCATGAATAATGTAATTTGTGTGTTGATTCCTTACACATCAAGGTTTGACTAGACATTTCAACGGTTAAATATGAAACTTTTATGTGTAAAACTTAGAAAAAGACAAATAATTTCAAAAGGTTGAATTTGTTTTTAATCTTATAAAATTTTAAATTTTTGTTTTTGAGTCCCTATAAAATTTTCTTTGATTTTTAGTCCTCACAATATCTTCCATGAAAATTTTTAGTCTCCATAAAGTCAAAATAAATTGAGGTTTAATAGGGATTAAAATTGGTGACCAAAAAAAAATTTATTGGGATTAAAAATATATTTAAATTTAATTTCAATTTGTTATAGAAAGACATATGTGAAATGAGATGATAAACAGTTAAAATTATTATAGAAAAAAGACAAATAATTTTATCTAAAAAAGAAAAAAATTATTAATATCTTTTATTGATGTTTGATTTATATAAATAAATAACCTTAAAACAAGAAGTAAATTGAACTAACTTGTTGGTAAGATAGGAAGTTTGGAGAGATTGATTTTTCTTAATAGGCTAAATGCATCCTACAGTGATTTAAGTTATTATTTATATCATATAATGTTTTACGTTATTATTTAATTGTAACAAATTAGTTTTTTGAGTTTTTCTTTAACATGTTAACTTTTAATCTGTAAATGTTTGTATTATTAATCTTTTTATCAATTTTTTTTCCAATTTTATTAGTGTTCTTTAAACTCATTCGTATTAATAAGTTTCAGAGTTTCAAACTCAGAACTTGTTCAAGAAAAAATGAAGTTTTTAGTAATTTTGATGAAAAAGTTATCTCGAAACTTCAATTTTGATTCATCATCGACTTCTTCTCTAATTTTTTATGGATTTTTGAGTATATGCATCAAACTTAGAAATTAAAATCCAAAACACATTTCATCTTTGTGATGGTTATAGTTTTTTAGGTTATCTCATTCCCACTTTCCTTTGCAACTCTTCCAACGTTCTAAAGGCTAATCTCCATTTTTCTTCTCAATTTTTTTTGAGTCAAACAAGCTCAAGGTATATCATTCATGATATAATTAAGGAAATATGATCAAGTATATAATGAAAAGTATTGTGAGGAGTGTAAGAAATAGATTGTCTAACAAGAGAGTGAACACTAACATTTGTTAATAGCCTAGTAAAGTTGTTGTACAAATGTAAGAGGGATCTATAATCCTCCACAAATGATCCATATTACGTGTAGTTTGATTTATCCTTGAGTACCAGTATGCAGATTATTACAGAGAAGTTGATTGATCAAAGGATATGCCATAAGTTTATGTTTATTTGAAATATGTTGTCATTATCCTCCTCTCTCTTCCTTTACTTTCACATTTTCATCCTTTTTTAATTCCAAATTCTTTTTGTTTTTTAATTGGTGGGTTGTTCTCCAATTTTCTTTTTTTATTGCACTAAGTTAAATCAAATCCAAAAAAATTAAATAGGTTTTTTAATTTCTAGATTTGAAGTATATATTTAGAAATCCAAAAAAAAAAAAGAGAAACTTCTCATTTTTTAACTCTAATTTAAAACATCATCCGAGTGAGCCACAGTCGCAGCTCTGAGCTGAGCCATGGATCGTGCTCAGCTTCTGTTGGTAGGTTTACCTCTCTTCCTTCTCTGTTCTGACATCTTTTCCCTTTTCACACCTCCACCTCCCAACCCATCTCACAACCACCATCGTCACCACCACCACCACCACCACCATCAACCACCGCCAGTCGTTGACCCCGTAGCCATACCGTTCCCCTCCGAATCCGAGGTAATTTTCTCTTCCATCAACCTAATTACTTCACCGTCTCATTACATCTATATTAATCATTCGCTTCCTGTTTAATCTCAGAAACGAATCAGTAACATTGGAGGAGGTGTTGGTTTCGGCAACACTGTTAATATCAATTTCTGCTCTTCTTGCTCCTACAGGTACTTACTTTCCCTTATAATTTCATCATCATCATTCACTTCTTGTTACCCTAAATTTATATACGACATTAGTTTTTTATTTATGCATCAAGAATACAAAATGTTATTTATTACATGGATTTCTAACATTTGGTTTGTCAACACTTCCAGTGTATCTCACTATGTAGCACCGACATTTCATGCCATAGGTGTGTCTGAGTGTAGTTATACACCAACACATGTAGTTATATACAATTACCATCACTTCTATTTTCTTAAATTATTGTTGGTATCGTGTCTGGTGTAAGTGTTTGTCGGTGTTTCATAGGTGTTGCTTTAGAATTTTGATTAGGAAGAAGTATTGTTCTCGACCATTGCTGCGTTTGTTGTTTTGTTTTTCTTATATTTTCACTAAATTCCGACAAGTTATTGGGTCTATAAGTAATATTATATAATGAGCAGGGTTATCATCCCTCAAGAATTGAAAGACTCAAGTGTTAATTCACTATTCAATTTATATCACATAATTAGGATTGAAGAGAGTTTTATGATCTTACTTACAACTGTCATGTAAATGAGAGAAATAAACAAAGCAGAAATTGAAAAGAAAATTTTGTTATATCAATGCGAAACAATGTTAGGAACATAAATCATTCCGCTCAATTCAGTTATGAGATACTGAGATGTGTTTAAGTTACTATCATGAAATTCATGGTGGATTTCCTTAATTAACTAGAGATAAATAACTTAGTTCCCTAGTTTATCTTGCAATCTCGAGACGAATTAAACTCCTTAATCTACTTATTCAAGATCGTTGTTCTGTCCATTGCTTGTGTTGCTGCACATGGTTATGTTTAGGATGGGAAAGTTGTTGTAAGTAAATGCATTTTTTTGTTGTATTTAGGGGAACAGCGGTAACAATGAAGAATATGTTGGAGATTGCCTTGCCTGGAACTGAGGTTATTCTTGCAAATTATCCCCCACCACTTCCAAAACGTCTGCTAAGCAAAGCGGTTCCAGTTGTTCAAATTGGTGTTATAGGTGTTGTAATTGCAGGGGAACAGATTTTTCCAATGTTGGGTTTTATTGCACCTCCTCCTTGGTATTATAGCTTGCGTTCTAATAGGTTTGGAACCATTGCCAGTACCTGGCTTCTTGGGAATGCCTTGCTGTCATTCTTGCAAAGCACCGGGGCATTTGAAGTTTACTTCAATGGCGAATTGGTTAGTGATGTCCTTCTATCTTTTACTCTCTATGTAAATAGTTCTTTATGAGTTGAGCCTCTGATCTTTCTCCAATGAATTCAAAATTTTGTTATGATTTGTGACTCTTTTACAAGCACACATAATCACGACTGAATGTGCCTTGCATGACTTGTTTTATCAACACTTTTTTTACCACTTCATTTCATTTTCTGGTTACTGAATATCCACATGGACAGTATTTAAATACTATCGTCTAACATGTAGCAACCATCATTGATCTTGTCAATAATAGTTGCATTCTTAATCTTATTAATCTTTCTGCAGGTGGTTCAATTTTTTTGTTGAATCCATATTTATTGGGTGATATTATATTTCATAAACTAAATCTTCTTTAAGATTTAAGGTGTTTGTTTCAAGTATAGGAATCATGTTCCTAAGAATACCTGGATCGGGAATTATTATACTCAAGTTTGTTACAAGGTTGAGAAAAAAATATTTATGGATATAAAGGTTTTTAGGAATGACATAACTTCCAATATTCCCACCACGTGTTTGTAGTTCAATGAGTCATTTGGTTTGGCAACATATTATTTTGATTATTAGGTTTCTTTCATTAGAGTTTTTTGGTATAGAATTTGTTATATACTTACTATAAGGTTTATTTGTTTATTTGTAAAATACCTAAGAATCGACCAATGGTAAATTAATCATGAATAAACATGTCCTCTTTTTTATTTCAAAACTTGTTATCTGAAGCAAATTATGCCTCTAGCGTGTACCTTTCTGGCTCTAGTGTTACTAAGATGTTGGTTATATGGCATCTTTAATGCTTCTGAACTCATATTAACCCCTTCAAATTCTTGTCCTTGAAGGTGTTCTCTAAACTCAAGGAGAGAAGGTTTCCTGGAGAGATAGAGTTGAAGGATCTAATCACCAAAAGGATGGCAACTTCTAGACTTGTCAGCAGTGCCTCAGAATTAAGGCTTTAGCTCATTTGCCTAATCGCCGTTCTTGAAGATCTAATTTGAACAGGCAAAGATGATGTAAATGGATGGGTCTACCATTGCATTGTGAAGCAGAGGTTGGTACACATTATATGTATCATAGGAGTGTAATGTTGTAAGGTTTTCATGTGTTTGTACTGGAAAATGGGCCTTGTGTTGAAAGAACCAAGTAACTTCTGAAGCCAAACTCGGTTAATTTGAGTTTGTAATAGACATAGCTGACACTGTCATTTTACTATTTTTCAGATTATGATATTTTACGTTTAAATTGAATGATAGGAAGGGCAATTTAGACCACATAACTTATTGGAAGTATAAGACTTCTGAATTAGATGTGTTTAAAAATATTAAAATAAAACTATCAAGGTACTGTACCTAAGTTAAAAATGAATCAAGAAACATGCATAACAAGATACTAACAAATGACAAAATAGATGAGATAAATAAATATATGTAGTGTTAAAGAAAAGGGGAAATGCATTCTCAACATAAATTAGTCAATGAACATAGAGTATTCTGTTATGTGGCAATATGATAAATTATTTTAATCAAAAAAAGAAAAACTATGATAGATTATCCTTGGATGTCATATTTATTTCTTGATTAAACTCTTTTTTTTTGCAAAAAATGAGGGAATCATATTTATTTTTTTATTCTCATTAAAATTTATTATCGAGTGAATCTTCAAATTAGTTTTGTAAATCATGAAATTGCAGGATGCTAATGCGTTAGATCTTTGAATTTTAGTCCCTAAAATTAGTTATTTTCTGTTGAACAAAATATTTCAAATTAGTGGCTAAAGTTAAATATTTAAAATTAAATTAATCTCTAATAAATTATTTACGAATATCATACTAGTCTTCAGAGATGTTGCCAATTTTCTTAATTTGAGAGAATAATCTTGCTGCTTCCTACAATTTTAGGTATCAAAATGGAACTTCACAGATATTCTGAACATGGTGAACTTTTTTTTTTTTTTTTGCTTGATAGTACTGAACAGTTTATATAAACATGAAAATTGTTTTTTTGGTGCTCATTAACAATGTACGTGATGCCTAAAAATTGAATCATAACGTGTATACACTAAGAATTATAATATTCCAAAGACTGCCATATTTTATTGCCTTCCCCTTCAAACCATCACTCGTGTTCAGCTTAACTGAAATTCATGACTTATTCCTTTAATAATAACCTGCAATGCAAACCAATAAAGGAAAGTATGTTACCATTTCTAAGCCTTAATAAAATAGCATAAAATTGAAGAGATTTAAGTTCTTTGGAACAATAGCTCCTAACCATTCTGAAAATATTTACCTTAAAGTTTTCATATTCTGCTTATATCACGGCCGAAAACAAAAGTCGTAGCCCAGTTAATAGCTACATAGAATCTGTTCCTCCAGCTAATGACACGAGTTAGATACGCCGAACGCCAAACAAACCAACTGATGAAACCTGCCAGAGACAACCCCTTTGCTGCCTGTAGGAGATAAGTTAGTGAATCAAACTGTTTAATGTTTTAAAAAATTACCAACAAAACAGCCTCTTGGCCGAACACAGATTAGTCCGGTGGCCTTTTTCTCTTGTAAAACAAGTATAACTTGCAGTACAAGATGTTAACATCAGAATTGTTCTCACAAGGATCATTGAGGGGTTATGATTTGTTCTTAATTGGCTGATACAATTAACGATCCTAATTTTAACACCTTGTACTGCAAGTTTTACTCGTTTTTTCACTTGTGAAAACCAAATAAGCACCAACAAAAGGATAAGGAATTCTAAAATAATCACCTTGTTCTGTCTAAGGTCCACTAGAGCCTTGTAACTGCCGACAGTCGCCATGCTTCCAAGGTGCTTGTAAACAAACTGATCCCCCAAGTCGATGTCTTTCATGCTGTTTGCGTGGCCTCCATTGGCTTTCCCTATTTTGTTTAATAACCCTGCTAAGTATTTACCTTGCCTCTCTGCTACCTGTGGAACTCAAATGTCAATGCATTGACATGAATAACCTTTCAGACAAAGAAGGAACATACAATACTTGAACCTCTACCAATTATAGAAAGTAATACATTCAAAATTGAATGTGTTTAGAGACTAACTAAGCCCTTAGTGTTAAACTAAAACCAAAACTACATATTCAAGGAATTCAAGAAATGAAAGTGTGTTTTGGAGAAGCTAATGAAACCAATGTAAGTTACTTGGGCTAGAGCCGGAAGCGTTGGTTTTCCTGTACTTTCAACAAATCCACTGCAGTCACCTATTGAGAAGATGTCCTGTACCGAAGGAACACGAAGCCACTCATCAATGCCGATCCTGGGAAGAGAAAACTATTCAGAAGTTTGCCTTAACATCATATAGTTATTTAAAGAAAATAAATGAAACTATGTTGAGTAAACAAACCTTCCACCAGGAGATTTAGGGAGATCCATCGCGCGGACGATAGGTGATGGACCAACTCCAGTAGACCATACCAGCAATCCGTATGGAACCTCAGTACCATCATTCAGTATAATCTTCTTTTCTTCAACATCTTTCACAGTGCCACGAACAAGTCGGACTCCTGACTGATAGAAATTTCAACATAAGGAAAGGAACATCTTGAACAAACAGTAAAAAGGAACTTTTCTTATATTTTTCGGTCTTAACCCTCCGGTTCTCATGGGAAAGGGTCCTAGTAAATTGGAGTTATCGGGAAGGTAAGTAAAGTTTGGCCATGTTTCAATCAGGTTCGAATTCGAGTACTCTCGACTGATTTGTCGTTAACTGAAGTTCAATAACCGTTTTTCATTTAGTATTCAGACGTTCAAAATCAACTGGAACATATTGAACAGAAAGTAAAGAAACTCTTTCAACACAAAGCTCACCTTTGTCAACTGGTTGGTGGCATAGTGCCTGAGTCGGTCATCAAAGGAAGACAATATCTCATTGGCCTAAAGAGGCATGAACAAATTGGTTAACAACACAAATTATTACCTTCAAAGACAATTTTGGCATGCAGAAAAAAATATTATTACAACAAATTTTTCTTCTATGAATTCTAAGGTGTTTCTGACCATTCTATTAGCAACAATTGTTGACTGTGGAGATAAACAACGACAAGAGCAAGCACGATGATTGTTGCCAATTGCATTAATATATGTATAGTCGACATAATTGCATCACATATCTAATGCTACTAAGCATACCTCAATCAGAGTAACATGGATATAATCCTTCACATGGGCATATCTCTGACGAACATCTCTCATAATAAAATCACTAAGTTCGCCGCTAAATTCAACTCCAGTTGGACCACCTCCCACAACCACGCAGTGTAACAGCCTTTTCTTTTCCTCTTCCGTAATCCCTGCATCCAAATCAAATACAGATTACGGAGACAATGAATAACAAGCATTTTTTTAATATAAAGTTATATGAGTAAACATAGGGAGATTTGTCGCAAACCTGGAACATCAGACATCATCAAATTCAGGAGCAACTTGCGACGAATTTCCTGTGCATGGTAAACTTCACGAAGAAAAATTGCATGTTCATGAACTCCATGAATTCCAAAAGTGGTAGGTTGTGCTCCTAATGCAATTACTAGTTTGTCATAGGAGATTGTAAACTTCCAAGGATCTAGTGTCTGCGTTCCTTCAGTTACAGTCTCACATTGCACCTTCAAAAAAACAATGTGTCAGATTCTCCAAAATTAAACTACATTATAATTACCATTATTTCAGCTAATACTATCATGGTATCATACCCTTTTGGTTGTTATAGTCTAAAGGAGTAAGAGCCTTTGAAGAAGACTAGAACAGTTCAGTAAAACTTAGTCTTAGGCAATGGTTTGTTAGAATGTCAGCAAGTTGTTTTTCGGATTTGCAATGTTGAATGGAAACCTCTCCATCATTTTCAGCTTCCCTTATGTAATTGTATTTAATCTTTATTTCTTAACCATAAAAAACAGGATTTTTAGCAAGGGAAACAACAGATTGGTTATTACATCCACACCAAATAATTGCAGGCTCTTCCTGAATCTACCTACATTGAGTTACACAATAATTTTCTCATCCACACTACTTGATTTACAGCAACCGAGCAAGAAACATATTCTGCTTCTATTGTCGATTGAACATCAATTTCTTGTTTCTTGCAACTCCAGTTGATTACACACTTGCCAAGCTGAAAGATATAGCTGGATTGGAGGTGCTTTTCATTTCATCCAAATAATCTCCCAATCACTGTTATAGTAGCCATATATTGTCATGAGATTTTTCATATAGCATTCCAAAGATTTGCAGTAACTTGTAGAAATCTTGGTATTCTTTTGGCAGATTTGAAGTGCAGAACACTAGAGGTAGCAAATAGTATATCTAGTCTAGTAGTCTCTGTGGAGCCATTTCTATTGGTTACTTTGTTTTCTCTCAATCTCTCACTATTTATTGCCCCTTCAATTATCACAAAAGATCTCTGGTACCACTATTGTAGTCTAAAGAGCCTTTCAAGAAGAAGACTATAACAGTACAATAAAAACCATAAAAGAGATGAAACTTCACTCTATATTTTTTATACCTATTGTATAATGAAGTTTTATACAAAACAATACACAAGTGGAACATGCAACAATGCATTACTTCCAAAAAATAAGGATCAAGATTAGTTTATAAATAAACCAAACCTTATTCCATTAGGTGGGGTTGCCTACATAGATCAAACAACGCCCTTCTGTTCTATCCTAAATTATGTTGATAGCCAAACCATTAGCCTCTATCTTTCTTAATAGTTTGGCATATAGTCTCTCTTGTCCTTTGTAAGCCTCTACCGATTGAGCTACCCTCAACCTGGTCTACACTTAATATTATTGAATCTATAAATTTCCTCCATACATGTCCAAACCACCTATGTCACATTTCAATAAACTTTTCTACAACAAGTGCTAGCCCAAATCTCTCTCTAGTGTTATCATTCCAATAGTAATCCTATTTTGTCTAGTATTTCACTCATCCGACACAACACTCTCATCTTTGCAACATTGAGTTTATTCTCGTGTTGACACCTTACCGCCTAACACTCTGTCCTATACAACATCACTGATCATATAACTATACGATAAAATTTTCCATTTAACATGGATGGCATCTTTTTATCACATAATACAATTCCAAACCATCTCCATTTCAACCACTCCACTTGAATCCAATAGTTTACATCTCCCTCTATTTCAATCCTAGCCAACGAGATCTCTAAAAAAAACCTTTTTCTCCCACCATAACTAAACCATATAAATATTTCCAAGTTCCATCATTAGAGTACATATAAAGTCCCCCAAATCAAACATGCCATGAAATTGGAAAAAATAAAAGAGAGAAAAAACACACACATCAATAGACATGTGACATTAATTTACGCCGTCAACCAATCACAAATCACATTACGTTTTGTATGGCTTTTAAGTAGATACGATTGAACACAAATATTTTTAGTGATTCAATTATTGTGATATGTAGGCCCATATAAATAAAATCCTAAAAAGATACCTCGTGTTTCTGAGCATTGATACTGGTACAATTAGCAAGGAAGAAAAAAGAACCGGGTTCATTAGAAATAGCAGGTTGAATCCTGGCAACAGGTTCAGCAACAGATCTAAACTCAAGAGTACCAACACAAGTAGAAGCCAAGAGAGGTGTGAAAACCATGTGATTTCTAGGGGATACACAAACGATGTCATAGATTTTAGAATCCAACCCTTTCATGAATCTACATCCAGCCCAACCGGTGCCGAGAACCACCACGCGTGGCTTCTCGTGTGGCTTCGTGGGTCCAAGACCCGCGTAACGAACCGGACCGGTCGAACCGGGTTCAGGGGTGGAAGTGGAGAAGCGAGAGAGGAGAGTGGAAGATTGAAAGAGGTGTGTTTTTGTGGGGTGTTTCGTGGCGGAGAAGTAACATTTGGAGAGGTTTCTTAACCAGGACATGGTTAATTACTGTGTGTTAAGGTTTGAGGTATACGAGGAAGAATGTTTTTAAAGTGAGGTTGAGTTTGGAGAAGAAAAGAAGAAGAGAAAGCTCGAAAGCTTGATCAGAAAAATATAGATTGGTAATAAAAAAATATTAAAAAAAAAACAGAGAGAGAGAAAGCTCCAAAAATGTGGGCTGGGAGGATGAGTTTGACTTGACTAATCTGAAATGTGATGTGATGATATTATATATAAAGTGTCACAAACTTTGTTGGGCGGCTTAAAAGCCATCTGATGTAATAATTGATGTCCATTTATATTATTTGGACACACGATTTTGAACAATGTATATTATTGAGTGTAAAGTTGGTTTTGAAGTGAGGGAAAAATAATTTAAAACTCAAAAATCTAATAAATATTATGTGTCTATATTTCTATATATGGGCTCAGAAACATTTCCCAATTGATGCCAATGGATCACCTCCTTCATAGTTCATACTGACTTTTTTCTTCCTGCTAATCGGTGCTGCTAAAAATAGAATTTTCCAAACTATTCTCTGAATTTTATTAAATTCATACCTTACAATTTCTAGAAAATAGTTATAATAATCTAGAGTTCACATGAAGTAAATAGATTGAAAATTGTTTCGATTAAAATTTTAATTCAATTTTTTAAACGGTTTATCATTAACAATTTAATTCAAATGCTTGCATATATTATTATATTAATTAAAGATAAATATTAATTAGGTATCAAGTAATAGTTTAATAAGTTTAAAATTGTAAATTTTCACTGTAAGTTGTGTACTTAATATATTAAAAATGATTTGAAATCTTTTCTTTTACTTTTTATTTAAGTTTGCTTTCATTACCTTTTGAGACTCATAGACACAAACAACTTTTTCGTGTGTATGTAGGATTTACATAAGTTATTTTTATGTTGTTTATGCCTGTTTCTCTGTCAACATGAGAGAAAAAAAATAAAAATCTATTCAAAATTAATATACTTTTTTTTAATAAATAATATTGTTTTATTTAAAATATTTAAATAATATCCTTAAAACATTCGTCAATAAGACTATATCACTCTAACTTTTTTGGTTCATTTTACAATAAATACAATTTTTTTATAACAATAAACCATACATATATTTTTTCCTTCACCACTCACATTTGTTTTGGAGTTTAGAGGTTAATTTCCTATAGCACCCCCTCCTCTCTCAAAAAATAAAACTCTAGTTTTCTCTTAATTTATTGGAGAGGTAGTTTAGAAAAAGTTTATGAATTTGGAATCTTTCCTTTAAATTATTATATTCGTTGTGTGTTTTATTTATGATTTTGTCGTTTGATTGCGACATTGACTTGTTCATCATTATAGTACGGTGTTTGTATATTTTCTCATGTAGGTGCGATGTTCACAAAGACGAATGGTTTTGTTGATATCATATTTTGAAAGGATTTACAAATGTTATCACCAAATTCAATATCATCTTAACCTTACACATATTTTGTCGACACGTGGTTGAATGTGTTATGTCAAATATTATATATAGTTAATATGAACGAACACTGACAATATTTTTTTCGTAGACAATATTTTTTTCGTAGATGGATGAAATTAAAAACTATAAATTTTACATTATTATTCACCATTGATCATGTGTAAAACAAATTAATTTAATTGTTAAGATTAAGATTTGACTTAATTATTTTTTATTGCTTTAAAAATATTTGTGTATATTAATGTATTTTTTATTGACTTGGATGTCTGCTTTGGAAATTGAGTCACGTTTTCCTTTTAACAATAAGAAACGTTGTAAAAGACACATGAGTGCTATTGATTAGGGGTGGACAATCACCCGCGGCCCGGATTAAACCGAGCAGCCCGTGGCCCAATTTCTGTAACGGGTGGGTCAACAGCGGGTAGACGGGTCCACAGGTAAACAAAAATGGGTTCTTGTGGTTTATAACGGGCGGGTTCGGTTAAGGATTTGTGGACCGCGGATACCCGAACCCGCCCGACTCAAATTATAAAAAAAAAAACTAAGGCTTTATCCAGTCCAATAAAATGGCCCAAGTCCAGTAACTCATATAACTAAAAAAAAACCTTTGTCTTCATTCTTACTCTCACTCACAACAAACCATAATTCTTACTCTCACTCACAACAAACCTTAATCTCATCACTCTAACTCGTACCCTGACGGCTCAACTGACCCTTCTACAATAAACTGTCGCCACCTCCATTGTTTATGCTTCGAAGCCGCCACCACCACCACCTCTTGTTTATGTTTCGAAGCCGCCACCACCACCACATCCATCATTTCTGTTTCGAAGCCACCATCACCGGTTCCTCATGTGCCAAGCCTCAACCTACCTTCATCATTTATATTTCTAACCAAACAAAAACTTAGCCACCGGGTCCGTCGACGTTAATATCGTCTTTCTGTTTTCCTTTTTCTTCTCATCAACTGTAAATGGAGAAAAGATGTTTCACAAACGCACATAGGTACATGTAACATGATATGATATGAGTTCTTGTTTTTTATTTTGACGATCTTAAATCACAATTTTTTTGTTAGATTTTTTAAGTCTCGTAAGATTTGAGATTGATTAAATAACTTCATTTTTTTTCTCATCTATGTTAAATAATGAATCTACAAGCGTGCCATGATTTCTGTGTTGAAGTTTTGTTTTTGTTTTGGGGTTTGATTTCTGAAAGTTTATTATAAAATGGCTATTTTAGGGTTTTTCAAAGTTTTCTCTTTTGGGTATTTTATGGTTTCTTTACATTATTGTTAAGTTGGGTTAAATGTGTTTAGGGGTTTTTTAAGGTTTTATTTTCCATTTATATGTGTATGTATTTTAAAAGATTTTAGTTAATATTAGGTTTTTATGAGAATGGAAGAGAAAAACACCAAAAGCAAGATGATAGGTTAGAAGATGATATGTTTAGAAAAGCAAGATAATATGTTTAGAAAAGCATAGCTTGATTATTGTTATTTTATACCCTCATTATTAATAATTATAGACTTACATTTGTTATCTGTTTCTCAGGTTGGGCATCAAAAATCAACAAAATTGATTCAAGAATTTGATGGAAATTATAATTTCATCCATATAATTTGTATTGATTTGTTGTATTGTCATAGTCATTTGAAAGGGAATTATAATTTCATCCCTGTAATTTATTGATTTGTAATATGAAAGGTTATTGTTGTATGCCTGATAACATCTGATTATTGTTGTATGCTTGATAACATCTGAAAATTTAAATTTGTAGCTAATTCATATATAATGACCAAATTGGACTGGAGAACTCAAGTAATAGAAATGGAGAACCCAGTAATAGAAAAATAACAAAAATCGGTAAAAAAAAAACAGGCCCAAAAATTGAATTAGAATTTGTAGCTAATTAATATAATAATTGTCTTCAAAATGGG
Organism: Cicer yamashitae; assembly: GCA_037974755.1. NCBI lineage: Eukaryota > Viridiplantae > Streptophyta > Magnoliopsida > Fabales > Fabaceae > Cicer > Cicer yamashitae. The sequence continues at coordinate 40,759,084 of JBBPBQ010000004.1, forward strand.
TAAAAAAACTGGCCAAAAAATTGGGTATCACAGAAAAAACAAAAAAAAACGCAATTAAGCCGAATATTTTGAATGATTCAATGATTGGCCCAAACCGAATTAACCCACCCGTTTTACCCGAAAACCCGTGAACCCGCTACCCGTCCGAACCGAATCAATTGGTGGACTGTATTGGGTCTGTGTCTATCACCCGTGGTTTGGGCCGGTTGTTGTTTTTGGGCCCGAATAGCTGTCCTTAATGGAAAAATGGTGTTGAAGAGCACATGCATGGTTTTCACAATTGTAAGGTAGTAACTGAGCTCTAGAAAGTTCTCCATCCCCTATGGGCTATGCGATTCTTTGAGATAATAACATCCTGGATAGCGACAACCACGATGGTCTATTACAGTGTAGCTTGTTTAATTTGCTGCTGTGATGGATGGACTAACACCCATACTCATATGACACTTTTGGAGAGTAATTATAAGATCGGTGGAACCATGTTTACTGCGAAGTCAACCAGGCTCTAGATGGCATAGCAAAATATGGGTAGAGTTTGGACACTAGTTTTAGGATTTTTGAATTTTCTCCTCCCTTTATCTCTGATGCATTATTGGTCGATACCACTTTTCCTTCCTAGAGGACTAGTTTCTTTTTTGGGGCACACAAAGGTGAGATTATGAATTCAAATTCGATCCAGTTTAACAATATTATTTGTCAATTGAACTATACCTTACAGATGGAACTTAACCCCTTTTATTCACGAAAAAGGACATTATTCACAAAAAAGGACAAAATACATCCTGAGATCATTTATGTTTCATGAAAAAAATATTTAAATTTAGCTCAATTTCCGCTTATATCCTTTAACTTTTTAGTTTTTCGATTTTGTCATTTAAGTTATATTTTATTTTCATCATTAGTCTTTTAAATTATATTGAATTACACATGTAATCCATTAAATTTTATCATTTTCTTAAATTATTATTAAGATCTAATTTAAATTACTATTAAGATATAATCAAAACAGCGCAATGAATTGACTATTTATGCAACTTTACAAGTGAATGAAGTTAATGATATTGATTATGTGGATAGACCTTTATAACCTAGTGGCTATATATTTTTCTAAATAGTTGTAGAAAAATCGAGAAATATATACCTTTTATTAGGTTTGATGATTGTTTTCTAAAAGATTATAATGAGGGACTTATTGTTGTAACATTTGGTACAGTTTCTAATGATACAATGCTTTCAATTGTACTAGTTTTAAAGTTAGATAAGTGACTAACAATGTAAACATGGTGTAACTTAAATGACTAAATCAGGAAAGTAAAAAATTAAACAACCTAAGTGAAAACTAAACTAAACTTAAAGGACACATGTGTTAAAAAAAATCATAAAGGACCAAATTGTTATTTTCCTGAAATATAAAGGACCTCGAAAAATATTGCTATTTAAATGAATCAAATTGTCATATTCATATTCAATTTCAACATTTGAGTTTTTTCTTTTTTCATTTTTGTGTTTTGGCATATATGTCTTTATCTTTTTAGGTATTTTTGCGTCTTTTCTTCTTTTCATTTTAGTTGTTGGGAAAAATCATGAGACTTAATTTAATCCCCGATAAAAATGAAGATAATTTTTAATCATTGAAAAAATTAAGCTGCAATAACTTAATCCCTACTTTCTTTATACTTTATTTGTTTGATAAAAGAAAGACGAAGAAAATAAAAGAAAGTAAAAAAAAAATGAATAGAAAATAAATTGATTATTTAATAGTTTGATATAAAAGAAAATGAAA
>JBBPBQ010000004.1:40761037-40774904 GCA_037974755.1 Cicer yamashitae
GATCATGACAAAAAAATATTGTATTTATAAAATAAAATAAAATAAAATAAACATTCTTAAGAAAAATTCAGATATGAATAACAAAAATTCATTACTAACAATAAAAAATTATAAAATAAAAAAGAGTAAATATATAAAATAAATTAAAAAACAATCAAAGAAGATGTTTTAATTTAATAAACTACAAATATTATATTTTACGGTTAAGATTAGATATTATGTATTAGAGATAATAAAATTAGTCGGAGGTAGTTAGTTTGTTAAGTTTATACTACATATATTTTTATATTAGAGAAAATAAAGTTCGTTAGTTTATTTTGTCTCTATTAGTTCTATATATAGAAAATTTCATGTATTATTTTAATATCTATGAAATAGGCTAAGGAATTTTTTTATGTATCAAACTCTCAAGCATATTTTTAATAGATTCTTCTTCAACTCTATGATCTCGTGGTTTCTAACATGGTATCATCTTCTTGGTTGCGATCCAAACAATAATGTTGCACCACAATTCACAATGATTATGAAGAAGATTTTGGTTCCGAATGCGATGAAGAATGTTCTTCACAATCTTTGCATCATGAGTCGCCAATTCAAGAAAACGCTCACGTAAAAAGATAGCGATAATTCTTTGTGCAAATCTTGTGATTCTGAGTGCGCATTATTTTTTTTCCTTTATCATGAGTCAAGAACTGACTCTGTCAATTTTGTATTCTTCGTGTTGAATCTAAGTCGTCTTCCATGTTTTGAGCTCGAGAAGCATAACATTCTTATATACTCTACTTTTTAACCATATTCAAATATATTGTTTGACTTTGGTGGAACATATTTGTCTTTAAATGCAGTTCAATCTTTCTTGTTTTGGTCACGTGGGTTTGAGATGTCGATTTATTATTTCACTTTTTCGATAGAGTCGTCATCAAATTTAATCAATATCTGGTTTCCCATGGGTTCCTTAGTGAAAAAGTTGTGCTGAAGATTTTTTGTCACGTTCATCGAGTTTATACTAAACCAAGAATTATTCTAGTTAAGATTCGAATTCGAATTCTCTTGAAAGATTCGTCTTTAATTGAAGTCCACTAATCACTTGAGTCCAATTATTTAATTGGCAAAACAAGATTTTTAATTCATATATGTATCTCCCATATACTATAAGATATCAAAATTACAAAGAAGAACTCTCGCGGCCAATATGAAGATCTCTTTTATATGTGACTTGTAAATATTTTTATCATCCCTCTTTGAGCTATGGGGTTTGCCCTTACTCTAATGAGCCTCAAAACCTGACTGAAGGTATTCAACACCTCACTTCTCTTATAATTGCATGTTTAGTCATTTTGATTGTACCCATATTGCTTGGGTGCATATTTGGGCTCTAGGTATTTCTTAAGGCACTTCACTAGACGACATCACCAATAGTGATTTTTCTAGTTCTTTTTGTTTTTATACTTTTGGCTTTTTTTATTTTGCATTATTTAGTGATTCTTTTTGTTAATCTCTTTCCCATTCATTTTGTGTAGTTGTTTGTTAGTGAGCCTAACGATCAGACATTTTGTATCTTGGCTGTTTCAAAACATGTACATAAAGTAATTTTTATAAGGGACAGACTTTTTTGAATTCATATTTGATCAAATTATTGCCTTCTATATTTAATATTTATCATTTCATTTATTTATTTAGTGACTGTATGATTTTTTCCTTTGATAATATTTGTGACCAGAGAGAGAATATTTTTTTTCCTTTGATGAAAGGATGAAAATAATGTTCTTTTTTCCTATGATGAAAATAATATACACTCAAATGACTGTTCATAATTGTTATACAGTATGTTCTTCGGATTCTGAGAGTACATTTTTCTGAAGCCTTTGCAGTGGATTGGCAGTGCAGTTCTTGTAATAAATTTTCTTTGCATATGGCTAAATATTATTAAAAGTCCTACATTGAATAAGATCATGTTCGACAAAATATTTATAAGTGGTAGATAGTCTCACCCTATAAGTCGATTTTATGAGGTTATATTAGATCCAATCCAAATTCAAGAAATATTACAAACTGAATTATAGTGTTTCATTGTTTAAAATTGATAATTAGTAATGGTAATTGGTAAAATGGATGAGAATTGTTCAAGAAGTTAAATTCAGTCAAAGTAATAACATCCCATTAGGAAACAAACTCACTGAATAATAATTATCGACTGTTAGGGGAGTTTTGGTTTGATTGTTTCATACTTATAAAATTAAGGTGATGGCTCATCCAATTCCCTAAATTTGTTCATTTTTTTTTTATTTTTTATCGGATTCTAATTTTCGAATGCATTATTAGATCTTAGCTTTCAGTAGTATATTTGGGGCAGAAAAGCAAACACAGGAGACGGATGAACAATCACCTAAAATTAACTTAAAATTAGTTTTGCACTCCATACTGAAAATTAGGGTGACGGAACAAAAAGTTGAATTTAAAAAATGGGAGAACAATTTTGTTAGCAATTGAAAATATGTGACAAAATATGTGACAAAAAAAGTGCAATTATACTTACTCTTAGTTTTATGGTACACCATGTTGATAAGTGATTTACTGTAGACTAACACTTAAAAAATCATCAGAAATATTTAACGACGATTAACGATACTCTTCAGTAGTAATAGTTCACGACTCTCATCGTTTTTATAGATAAGACGATGATCTAATTGATGTCGATTTAATACTAGATACATACTAGGATATAAGAAATTGTAGAGTTTGTAATTAAATAAGTATTTTTACTCCTGAAATAATATGATAAAAACAATGTTTTGCAAAAGTTTAATCATAAAAAATTAACAATTTTATCACGGATGAAATAAATATTAACCATGATTTAAGTGAAATTTTATATAATTGATAATCGCGGACTCTACTTTTATTAAATTATATCAGTTATATGAGTAAAAAAAAAGTATATAAGTTACGTAGAAATTACTAAAATTGTAACATTTATTCCTGCACATTTTAAAATGTTTCGAAACAATGATTATGGTAAATACATGCAGGGATAACTATGAAGAGAAAAGAACATAAAAAGCATTTATTAGATAGGCTAATTGTTATTTGTGCATTACGTACATGGTAAAAATTATCAAAATAAGCATTTAAAATTATTTGAATGTTTTATCAATTATATTGCTAATTTTTTATAAAAATATTTTTTTTTTTAATTTTTTTTTAGAACCTTCTAAGATTGTCTGTTTGTAATTGACTATTGGTTTTTAAGTTGCGATGATTATGTTATTAAAATGTTGTGATGTATTTCTGTGTAATGAATTATCAAGAGTAATTTAATATGAAATTTAGAGTTATGATATGAATTGTGACGATTATGTTTTAATTATATACTTTGTGGTCATTTAAGATAATTGCTTTATTTTAATTATTAAAATATAATTAAAATATTATGATGTATTTAAATGTAATGAATTACCAATAATAACTTAAGGTTTAAGTATGTCTTTGGTCCTTGCAAATATACCACTTTTTGCTCTTAATCTCTGTAAGTTTTTTTGTTTGGATTTAGTGCCCGTAAAATCAGAGACAATCAGTTTTGGTCCCTAAAAAAATATCTGATAAATCGCCATGATAGGTAGGCCTATAAATACACACTAACACATCATCTTTTATAATATATTAAAAATTAAAATATTTTATATTATTAATTAATAAATTTATTTATTTATCATTTAATAATTAGTGTTATTTTATAAAGAAAATATGAATAGAAATTAAAAGAGGGGTTTAAGGATTTATGAAAAACTCGTCATTCTTTTAATGTTGATTTGACGTTAGAGACCAAAACTGATCATCTCTGATTTTACAGGGATTAAATCCAAAAATACTTACGGGTACTAAAATAAAAAAGTTGTATATTAGCAAAGACCAAATACATATTTAAACCATAACTTAATATGAAATTAAGTTTGTAATAATAGTTATGTTTTTATTATTAGTTTTTTTAATCATAGAGATGTATGCAAAGTTATGGAATAAAAATTCTAGAGAGTGATTATTCTTTAGAGATAGATAAGGTTAATTTTTTTGGTTTATCATAGGTTTCCTTCACCAAATTCATCTTATTAATTGTATTTTCTTAATTGTTTGTCTTTTTTGTGGTATTAAGATGGTTGTTACATTTTAATTATTAAAATGTAACTAAAATATTGTGATGTATTTAAATGTAATGAATTACCAATAGTAACTTAATATGAAATTAAGTTTGTAATAATAGTTATGTTTTTTGTTGTTAATTTTTTAATCATAGAGATGTATGCAATGTTTTGATATAAAAATTATAGAGAGTGATTATCCTTTAAAGATAAAGTTAGTTTTTTTTTGTTTATCATAGGTTTCTTTCACCAAGTTCATCTTATTCAAAGTGTGTCAGACTTACGTATGGACAAATTGTATTTTCTTAATTGTTTGTCCTTTCTTCTTCTCGTTTTTGTTCAGGAGTTATCTTGTCCTAACTACTTTTGAAATTTTTGTATCCATGCATTAAGCCAAAAGATTATTGTCCAAATGAGCTATTGGTGTGAACTTGAAACAAAACTATGTGAAGCCATGTTTCCATATGTCATTGGGTTGGTGCTTATGACCGAACGACTACCAAAACAAATTTGCTATACTATTTGACATTGTAATCTTTTGGATAAAGTGAATTGTAGTACTTGAATATGCAATAATCTATTATATATAGTTGAACTAAAAATCTAAAAGAATAAAGTAATTGAAAATGTCATTCGTTAAAGAAAAACAAATGATTTGTATCCAAAAGAAAATATGTTGTCCATATTAAATTAGAACGGAAAATATAGGTAAAAAAGGAAAAATAGAAGATGGGTAAAAATAAATGGAGAAAGAAAATAACCTAAGCATAAGTTTTGACTCAGTTTATGAAGTCGCCGAATAGGTTACACAATCTCACATTTCCATTGATATTTGGGGTGAGAATTGAGAAACCATATTAGATTAGAATTGAAAGACATTGATAAGAAAAAAAGAGGAAAAATAGAAGATGGATAAAATTTAAATGGAGAAAGAAAATGACATGATTTGACCCAACTGAGGAAGTTACCAGGTTACACAATCCTACATTTTACTTTGATACTTGGGATGAGAATTGAGAAGCCATGAAGAATTTAATGTTGCGTAAGCAACTAAATTTTGCATCTAAAGTGTGCTCTCCACCAAAGTTTAAGAAGGAATCGAAAGAATGATTCTTAAGATAACATAAGATATGATGTATTTTGTTACCAACTAATCTAAATATGTTAAGTTGGAAAAAATTAGAAAGGGAGGAGCTTTAAAAGTGATTGAAGTGGGAAGATAGTAAAATTATTTTCATGAGGAGCTTTGAATTTTGATAGTAAAATTATTTTCATAAAGAATTTTTATGTGTGGATTCTCAACATATGTATATGATGACATGCGAGATGCAAAAGCTAATTAAATGGAGAAATAAAATGTATGAGATGAATTGTAGATGATATGAAGGGTGCCACATAAGAATATAAGTGATGTGAAACAAATGTTATGATGTGACACATAAGTGTGCGTGTCATTCAATAAAATTAGGAGTTTGTTTTAACATAATATAATAGATTTGTGTTTTTTATTTCTATCGAACTAATATTATTTAATTTATTATTTCAATCTTAAATGAAGATAATCATTAACGTTTACTTCTAAGAGACGATATTAATAGTCGTTGAATACCATTTATGGGGTTCTTATAAATTTTATAGTGATCACTTAGACTGTCACGATGATCTTAAAAACAATCGCAATGATTACCATGCTTTTTCAACAAGCAAGAAATCATGTCCTATATAATTACTTTTTCCACAAGGTAAGTTATAACCGTAAAATTAACTATAACTAACAAAACAACAAATGAGGCAAAGGAATGGCTATCACAATAGTTTTACAATGTTTAGTCATTCACCGACTATATACAATTGATGATCAAATACTCATAAATCCTCACCACATTGTCATATGGAGTAAAAATATACTTCGTTTGAGATCTCCTTTTATTCATATCTTTGGTATAAATTATAAGTTTTCATCATATGCATGTTTTTAATTGTTTTTAGTCTTTAATTATTTTATTTATCTTCAATCGTTAGTTAATTTTAGGAGTTATTTAATATTGTTTGTTGACTTTAGTTCTTGAATTTAATGGCATGTTTATGTTTTTATTTTCTTGATTAAGTAGATATTTTTCGTAGTTTTGCATTGTTTCGTTATTTTATGTGTTTATTAAACAATCTATTTCTATCCTAGAAGTGGTGGAGCGCCCTGACATGCTTTGGCGAACATGACGCGTTGTTGAATGCATAAAACTGCGATTTTAACACTTTTTAGGATCTTTTTGGCTGTTTTGAAGAGTAGAGACTTGTGCCCTACTAAGAAAACCTAGAGGAGGATGATTCTAACACCATTGAAGGAGTATTCTCAAGATTCATTCATGAATAATTATTGCAATTCTTCTTTAATCTCTATATTTTGTTCCTTTGTCATGAGTAACTAAGTTCTCTATTGTTAGGGATGAGTAGAATTTGATGAAACTCTTTAATATGTGATTTGATTTTAGGTTATATGAATGAGTTTATTGAATTATTTTTCTCATCTTTGTGCTTAATGTTTTTCATTGTTTTTTCACCTTTAAATTGTTTTACGACTCGTATTTTGAAACGGAATTGGACTTTATGAATGCTTGAGATGAGAAATTCATGACTTTGTAGTCTAGATGCAGACACATGAAACCAATTGAGATATTTACAAAGGCAATAGATCAATACAAGAATTCTTGTACATTCAAGCTTAATTCTAATCTTAAATCCACTAAGGCATTAGGGTTTACTGTGGAATTAAAGGTTATGTCATTAAGGAATTAGGGGCAAAAATAGTGGGAAAAAAACCATAATAGTTCAATAAAGGAATTCAATAATCATGATCAAATTAGGAACCAAGGTTGGATTCAAATTGAAACTCATCCCTAACATTTTTCTTATTATAAAAGTTCAATACTATTACTCTTGTCAATTCAAAAATTAGTCAATCAACTCAAAACTTTTTGTTCAATTTTAGTAATTAAATATAATTCGATAATATAACGCAATCCTTGAGTTCGATACTCAGTTTTACCATTTTATATTACTTGTAAATTTTTGTTCAAGAATTTCAGTTGTCTCCACAAACCAACACGAGTTTTGCAACGTGTTTGTCCTCACTCGCATTTTCTGGAAAACTTCTCAAAAGGTCACTCAACCATAAAGTGCTCCAAGTCAACTAAGCTTAACTATGAAGTTTGGTAATGGGCTACCAAAAAAAGATGTATATGGTTGGTATAGGTAGTACCAATTAATCTTTATAAGCCATCATTCAATTGTATATAGCTTCATACCTATGCAGCCTCAGGATCCATCTCATTCTAATGTGATTCAATTCATTCTTGTGTCCCTTTTCCTAGAAGTGTGTCAAAAGCCTCTCATTTAATGTATCTCGTATCCTAGGGATCACACTCCTCCTTCATTAGCCTCAGGTGTCACTTGTCCACCAACTTCCACTCGGTTCTTCTTTGAACCTCATCGTACTGAGACTATCTTCACTAAAGGCTACTTGTGTATCATAAAAGCTATTATAATCATAATTATCAACATCAATATCATTTATAATAACACAACTTATATATGTGACTTGTGTATTGTTGTGTGTAAAATTAGTTATCCAAATGTACACAGTTTAAAACAAGTAATAAAGCGTAAGTAAAGTAATGTTCCCACGAGGATTGATTATGTCTCCTATCTCAATACTTTTCTAGACAAATAATTTGTTTGTCATAAAAATAAAAGAACACATTTTTTAGTAATAATTTTTTAGATAAATTTATGATTAAAAATGCAAAGTTAAGTAAGAGACATTAATTCTATTTTCAGATGATAAAAAAGGTAGTTAAGGATTTAACTTGATGACAATTTTGTTTGCATGCACTAGTATGTTGTAGCATTCCTGATACCAGATTTATGTGGGTTATTACCATCTCTGGATTCACGCACTACATATCATACTACGCTTTATTTTAGCAAATCATCTTCTCTATAAACTTAAATGTTATTCTTAATCATTTAACATTAATATCTGTTCCAAGCATATTAACTTAATTCATATTAAATCAAGCACTTTCATCTTTATCTTTTTCCAAGCTCAAAAGACTAGCAATAAAACCTTTAAGTGATCAATTTAAGTTTTAAAGATTGGATTAAAAACAACTTGTTTAAGAGGAATCTAATCACAATACAATATACTAAAATGCAAACTTCATTAAAATCTCATTAATCATTAACTACAAAGAATTTTAATTCATATTACAACACATATCAATGTAGAAATGAAAGTTAGAAAGAGGAAATACGAGATACAATATTGTTAACAACAAGAATAACCAATATCAGTTGTGATACAACCTTCTTTAAGCTCCAAAACTTTAAGAATTAATGTGAATGGCTCCAAAGTGAGTTGGTAATGGAAGATGGTGGTGGATTGTAGTGAGAGACAATAGAATATGAGTATTAGGGTTTGTGGAGGCGCTAAAAATGAAGGTTGCAATCTCTATCCTTGTTTTTTAGACTTTTTTCCTCAAAAGAGGAAATAAAGTCTAGTACATTTTATTTCTTCTTTTTGGGCATATTTTCCTTTCTCCAATAAAGATTTCCTTGGTCCAATAACTAAAAACAAGGATACATCATTGTTCCAATAAACTTATCTTTATCTTTAGGTGAAAAAACTTTAAATTTAGGAACGAATTCACTCCGAATTGAGTCCATAATTTTGCGCTCTTTTGCTACTTTGCAGTAGTGCACTAGAGTGATGTTGCAACTTGTAGCATATTTTCAAAGCTCTCTATTAATTGTTCTCTGCTCAAATAAATGCAACTCCAAGTAACCCTTTATATAATTCAAAAATGTCACAAATTAGAACTAAAATAGATGCAGTGACTCATATTTCTAAGAGTTGTCATCTATCATAAATAAAATCTTCACATAACAACATATTAATTAACTATTCACCATAACTCATTACTTAACTCTCCATTATTAGTCATTAAATAACCATTATTAAGCCTATATTCTTCATCTAATCAATTTATCATCAACTTTAACGACCTTTTAACTTCTAAATGTTCGCTAATCAATTATGTTTAACTTAAGACAATTTTATCAACTTCACTTTAACTCATAATTGATTTTTAATCTTAATTAATTTGTTAACATTTTCTGAAAAGTCTGTTTGTTTAAGATTTTTAAAAAGTGATTTTGTTAGGTTGAACATCTTGTTTCGGGTTCGAACCCAGTACTCACAGTTGTGTAAGTTAATTATGGTAGAATTTATCATCTCTTTTAAGATAACAAAATTAATTTTGACTTTATATTTTTAAAATTATGATTTTTATGAAAATTTACTTTAAAATAGTAGAAATATTTTAGATTCATCTGTTACCAACTAAAAAAAATAATTTTGACATTCAATAACTTATATATTTATTCTTAGAGATTTTAACGTGATAAAAATCACTTTTTTTAAAAAAAAAAGTATCTTTCGAAAATAATTTTTATAAAGAGCTTTTCAAAATAACTTTTCATTTTAATTATTATTTGAAATTTCATTATTCAAAAAAAAATTGTAGAAAATAAATAAAATACTTAAAATCATATTTTAAAATAAACTATTTAAACCAATTTTTTATTTGAAGATTTTTTTTAAAAATATTATAACAAAAAAATATAAAATACTATAAAAATCATTTTCAAAAAAATCTTAAATAATCTGGCTCATTAATTCATTAATAGTTATATTCTAATCTATTAATTATCAACCTAATCCAAGAATTAATTTATTAATCTATTAATTATCATTCATATCCATTAATAATATCACTTACATTAGTTATTGATTATTATTTATTTGGTATAATAATTCTTGATTTTCTAATCACCTAATCGATTATCATGTTTATATAATCGATTAACTTATGAACTTTACTTAATCTAATCAATGAATCTAACACGTCTAATCGACTAACAGCTTAAAAATAGTAACATTAATTCAAGAGGATTATGCATATCAAATTATAACAAATCATTTCATATCACAATTAATTAATTAGCATACAAATCAAGGGATTTAGCAAACCGATAGAAATTGACATTCTCTAACTATGAAATAAAATCCTACAAAAACTACTACTACAAGCAAACACTACACGCAAGAAAATGTCATCTCCCGTATTTGATTAATCCAACACAGAGCAATAGAAATAATTACGGATCAAAGAATCATACTTTGATTACAAAACTTCAAGAATAATTATTACATGTGATCAATAAGAAAAGAAGAGCATTATATTGATCTTAAATAAGTTAAAAAGAAATTAAATTCAATCCAATTAATTTTTTTGATCTTATAAAAAATATAAACGTATTGTCAAAAGTATCTTTTATGAAAACTTGTTCAATGAAAATAGAAGAGTTATTAAAAACTAAAACTTATATTAACTGAAGAATATTTTAAGATCGATATCGTTAAATAAAGTTAAAATTAATTATATTTACTTATATTTAAGACAAAAAATGTGAGTACTTTTTTGCTAATATTCAGAAGTGGAGGGAATGGATAAATACTTATTAAAAATAATTTGGTATAATTATTATCCTTCGTATTTTATTTATTTTTATAATGTACTCTTAATTATTTATCTTATATTTTTGTCCTTTCAATATCTATGAAAGAAAGTATTTTATATTTTTGTCTCATTAATTAATCTAATATGTTATACTATCTTTATTCTTATATGGAAGACCATCTAGTAAAAAATAATTTTTTATTTATATAAGACATTATTCAAATTTCAAAAACATTAATTAATTTTATTAAAACATCCCTAATCAAATTAAAAGATTTAAAAGACCAATTACTTTTTTATTCTTAATAATTAAAGGATAGTTTTTGAAAAAAAAATACATTATCAACAAATTTAATATAAAAATTACTTTTCTTTTGTTGACAAATCATTTTTCTTAATTCTTGTAAATTGATAAAATGTATTTAATATATAAGGGCCGATGTAATACTAAATAAAAAAATTTCATTTATCATATGTTGACCATAAAATTGGCCAAAAATAATATTTAAACACTGCACACAGAATAGAAGTATTTAATGCATCTAATCAAATGACTCCATTTTGACTATTGTGACCATATTTTAGAGACTAACCAACGAAAATGTGGTACTATTGTGTGATTTGATTGAATATATGTGTAAAAAAAATTACATCATTAGTGCATAGAAACTAATTTTTTTGAATAGAACATAGAAAAAATTGCACATTTAGTTATTTAAGTTTAACTCATTTCCCGCTTAGATTCTTTAAGTTTATTTTATCTTAATTTAGTCGTTTAAGTTACATTATGTTTGCACCGTTTGTCATTTATCTCAATTTTGAGAACAATTAGTTCAATTGAAAGCTTATGATCATTTGAAATTCTATCAAATGCTGCAACAATATGTCCCTCATACTAATCCTTTCAGAAAACATTTATCAAATCTTATAAATAGTCTATATTTCTTGATTTTCTCTACAACAATTTAAACACGTGTATCGTTGAGACAAAATCTCTCTCAAATGTTTTAATGATAACAAAATTGTTTTAAAGATTTTGATTATATGTGTCATCTAACTTGTGTTCTTGAATCAATTTTAGGAAAACAGGTAATTTACATTCTTGATCAAATGAAGATTTTACACATATGAATTTGTCCTCTTGAGAGACGATAATGCTATTTTTAGCCTAAACATTTAAAACAATCTGCATAACAAAAAGGACAGACAACTAAGAAAATTACTGATCAAAAAGACTTGTACAAATGTCAGAGAATAAACAACACAAAAGAGAGGATGAACTTATGTTCTCTATTCATTCTCGCACATGGGAAAATGAGTAAAAGTACCAAAGTACAAAAAGTGATGTCCTTGACTTGTAAGGCAAGCCACTACAATTGTTAGAAAAAGAAAAAGTCAAAAAGCATAAGTCACATCAGAATTAATGAAAGCTTCATCCTCCTACAACTCAGATTAGAGGACAGATTGCAACACTCTCCTCTCAACATTCTTATAACAAGGACAGTTGAAGGGTATATTTTCAATTATAATCAAAGACCATGGGCAATCATCTAAGTCTCCAACGGATATGTTGTACTTCTCCTCATAGTTAAAGCATCATGATTTCTATAAATTCACATGATCACATCCTCAAAAATCACAAGAAACATCATACAAGCAAAAGATCAAAGCTGTGAAAAACAATATCATCCTCAGCATACTTTCTACTAATCTTAATTATATCTTTGGATCATCCTCTTGTAAAGTATATCATAGTGCAAAAATCCACTCTTATCAAACCTCTCAAAAACTTGTATATCTTCAAGTTAATATTAACTTGTTGATAGTTTTGTAAGACCTGTAAGACAAAAAGATAAATTGTTTATGTAAGTCTGGTGAAGCTAAGAAAATACAGAGTAAAAAGAATCCCTTCAGATGATAAGTCTTTTGAGCCATAGCGAAAACTCACAAGTAAGTGAGGATTAGACGCAACCTATTTTGGGTGAACAAGTATAAATTTGTGGGTGTCATTCTCTATACTCTCTTATCTTCATTTTGTGTAACTATCATTTTAGCTTTGAACATTTATTCTCTAACACCCATCTATTATCCTCACACAAATGATACAATTTTAAAAGAAAAAAAAAACTAAGGAAAAGTAGAATATTTCTATTGAACCCCCCTTCTTCTAGTATATTTTAGCTATTTCATGTATAGCCTTAAAAACAAGGCAATAAATATCTATTCACATAATCAATGTCTTTAACTTTCTTCGCATGCAAAGTAGATTGAACAATCAATTTCTTGCGATGTTTCGATTAGATCTTAACATTTTACAACAGTAATTTGAGAAAATTTTCAAACTTAAAAAACTGCATGCATGATTCAATATATCTTAAATAATAAAAGCTAATGGTGCAAAATAATGTAATTTTAAGGATCGAATCGGGAAAAAAAATAAATTTAAAGGACCTAAACGAAAATTGAGCTAAACTTAAAGAACTAAAAGTGTATTTTTGTCTAAAATTTATGTAATTGAATGAAAAAGGTATATGAAAATAAATGTTTAATTATTATTTTTGACTAATTTATTAAACGTGTCGAAAATGATTCATACTTTGATTCCAAAATTTCAAGAATGGTGATTACATGTGATATATAAGAAAATAAATGGATTATTGATCTATATGATTCATACTTTGATTCCAAAATTTCAAGAATGGTGATTACATGTGATATATAAGAAAATAAATGGATTATTGATCTATTAGAAATTAAATTTTTTAGTTATATGCAATTATTTTTCTTGATCTCGTAAAAGGATAAGTGCTTTCTCAAAATTATCTTGTACGGAAACTTGATCCATGAGAATAAACGAGTTATTAAAAAAATAAAACTAGTATTAATTGAAAAGTATTTTAGGATAGATATCATTAAATAAATTTGAAGTTAGTTATATTTGCTTATATCTAAGACAAAAAAATATTTTCTCAAAAAAAAACATAGATAAAAATTATGACTACTTTTTTTTCTTATATATTCATACTTGGTAGAGTACACCATACTTAATAAGAATAAATATTGGTAAAAATATTATTATTTACCTTTTATGTATAGTCTATCCTTAATAATCTATTTTATTTAGTGTTGGATATAAGAGAAAATCGAATTAAT
>JBBPBQ010000004.1:40778629-40871893 GCA_037974755.1 Cicer yamashitae
TAAAATAAACAGGTTAACTACGCTACTGATTTTTCTTAATAAAAATGAAAAAAAAAAAGTGTTTATAATAAATAACGAAAGTTGTATTATATTTAAGACTAATGCATGCTTTTGGTCATTGTAATTGACCAAATAACGAAAATTAAGAAAGTGAATAATAATTGACCCAAAAAAAGAAAAAAGAAAATGAGTAAGAGTATTTAATTTCTTCAAAATTGATAGTGTTTACATATTTACCATTTAAGTTAATATTTTTATGATAGTATTTATAGTTAATGGTGAAAAAATAAGCAAATTAATTATAAGTATGTTAGTAAAAAAATAATTAATACACTTAAAAATATAAAGAATGTCTTGTAAAAAAAGACAACAAAATTTTCGATCTTATAGTTAAGGACTGAGGAAGTTGTCACTTAATGATTTTTTAGAACGAAAAAAAAAAGAAACATAATACATCCACACAAAAAAAATTGTATTGACTAAAAGCACAAAACTATAAATTATAGTGATGCAAAAATGAAAAGAATAAAAACTTTCATTTCAATTTCCAATCACAACAAATGCATATAAAACTGTGTCATCACTGTGAAATAATGTTTTTGTTTGTCTTCACTATTTTTTATAACACAATTTGTCATTTATAGTTCATTAATAACAAAATCCCTCTATACAAATTCAAAAAAATAAAGCATTTGTTATATATTAAGGATGTGTTTTAATAGGGTATTATAATAATTTTTTTTGCTTATATCCAAAACAGAAGGGAGTACGCAAATACTTAATAAAAATATTATTATTATTTTATAGTCCCTTCTTAATAATTAATTTTATATATTTTTTCTTTTGTAAAAGAATAATATGGGTGAAATAAACTACTCCCTATGTTCTTTTTTAAGTGCTGCTTTTTTACAAGTCTTTTGTTTCATTTTATTTTTGGTTTTAATATGCAATTCATCTAACAAACAGTAAAAAAAAATTGATTTTAGTCCATGTAAATAAAAAATTGTTTAAGTTCTACTAAAACGCAATTGGATTTAGTCTTCAATGCCTTATATGTTAGTTTATTAACTGAATTGCTTAATCTTTAAATATACAATTAATTCTTGCAAATTGCAAGAATTTTGGTGCAAACAAAAAAATATATATATATTTTAGTCCCTGTAAAATATAAGAAATTTGATTTTAATTTTTACGAAAAATTCATGTTGTATCTGTTTTTTTTCCTTCAATTAAATCAACTAATATAGGATAAAATCGACCAATAAAAATATATGTTTTGCACCTCACATTAAGAGAAAATGCACCATTCATTAACTAGTTGAAATAAGTTTCAAAAGTAGAACCAAAAAGTTGCACCATTACAAAATGTAGTTAAATATATTTTTAGTTTTTATAAAATTTTAAACTTTCAATTTTAGTCTATGTTAACAAAAAATACAACTTTTAGTCACTTTAAAATTATCATGCATATACTTTTAGTCCCTACTGTTAAACAAACATATGTTTTTAAATGAATTTTTGCACATTATAAAAAGTTCGTCATCAAAAAATGGATTCAAAATTTGTTGTCTACATCCACATATTTGTTACTTTTATTTAGAGTTTTTTACATTTAAAAAAATTATATTTAATTCATCTAAAGTTAATAAATTTTAAATTTTTGTGGAAATTTTTTTATAATGTTTTAAACATATGCTTGCAAAAATCATTCAAAAAATTTAAAGTTGAAGAATATTTAAACATGTTTATTTAGGTGCAAGGATATGGTCCTTATTTATATTTTGTACGGTTAAATAAGTTTTAAATCCCAATAAAATTTTGAAATTTTTCTTTTAGTCTCCGTAAAAAAATACGTTTTTTAGTCTCTACAAAATTTTCTTGCAAGCACTTTTAGTTATGTTGGAAAGAAACATATTTAATTTTCTTTGAACTTTTAAATTTTTAAATGATTTTTTTTGCAAGCATGTTTAAAACATTATATTAATTTTCTCCATAAAAATTTAGAATTTTTTAACTTAAGATAAATTAAATATGAATTTTATAAATGTCATAAACCTAAGATAGAAGTAACGAAAATATAGACCTAGAAATTGAATTTGAAATTCATTTTTTAGGGAGGAACTTTTTACAATGTTGAAAATATCTATAGAAAACTAATTCAAAAATATATATCGACATTCCAACATGGATTAAAAATGCTTGTATAATAATTTTGTAAGAACTAAAAAATACTAATATTTTTATAAAGACTAAACACAAAATTTAATAATTTTATAGGAACTAAAAATTTAAGCGTAATTGCAATTTTGATCCTCCTATTTTCATCAATATGTGAAATTAGTCTCTCTATTTTAAAGTCCAAAAGTTTCGGTCCATCTCTGACTTTTTTAACTAAAAAATTGTGATGTGACATATTTTAAACGACATAATATATGATACAAGTATGTTGAATGATCAATACTCATGCAATAAAACCCTCTTAAAATTATAGTTTTAACTTTTGAAATAATTCATTTTTATAATTTAATTAATAACCTATGAATAATTAATGCATTTAAATGGTGTATATCATGTCATTTAAAATAAGGTAAATTATTATTTTTTAGTCAAAAATTTTGAAGGAGGATCATATCTGTCGGATTTTAAAATAAGAGAACCAATTATAATAATTGGTGAAATAATGGGACCAAAAATTCAATTAGTTAATTGTAGTTTTAATCCCTTTTTTTTTACTAATTCACAATATCGGTTCCCCTATTTTAAAATTCGACAATTTTGATTTTTCATCTAATTTTATTAACTAAAAAATGACAATGTGACATTTTTTAAATAACGTATTATATAATACTATAATATAAAATAATTAACACCCATGAAATCGCAATAAAACTCTCTAAAAACTTAATTTTCAACTTTATAAATTTTTGATTTTGTTGATACTAATTTTATATTAATCCTAAATCTTATCTTTTATACTCATCTAATTCTCTTATCCTATCTGACCAAATCCGGTCTACATTATCATATGTTGACCATAAAATTGGCCGAATATAATATTTACACACCCTCATTGAATATAATTTATGTAATTGAATAACAAAAGTATATGAAAATAAATGTTAATTATTATTTTTGACTCATCCATTAAATATGTTTATAATATGAAATAAATAGTAATGAAATTATTTTTCTTTTTTATAAATAATTAAATTATTTATCTTATCACACTGTTGAATTAAGTTTATATCAATATCATCGTGGCATTGCTTCCTTATTTCAAGGATAAGAATAAATAATATCACAACAAATATTCATAAATGTTCAACATCATGGACATCTTTATTTTCAAGTTTCCAATGTAAAACCCCCATCTTTTCTGCATCCATCCATCGAATATTAATCCTGTTTGAACCATTAAATGCATTAATTAGTTTTATTTCGACAATAAATATTGAACCACAACAAAATAAAAAATAAATCTTTTCCATTAGTTCTAAAAGAAGTACGTTAGAGTTTATGGTATAGGGTCCATCACCTCATAACACGTGGCGTCCACTCTGAAAGCGGCGTCGCCCACACGATGCACCCTCCCACACAGGACCACGCTCTATTCTAACTCCCCCTTTTTAGAATCGAAAGAGAACAATTATAATATGAGGCAAGGTACACGGTTACAAGACAGTTCCTCCAAAACATAAGGGTAACGTGCATGGTTTTGTACACGTGGACCAATAAAAAGAAACTCGCACTGTGAGAATAAAATAAAAACAAATCTAATCTTATAAAAAATAAAATAAAATCCTTTATTATTAATACTACCAACTTATTAATATGTTGAAGTGATCAAAGTTGAATACTGAGAGAGAGAGAACTGAACTGAAACACACAGGAAAAAACAGAAACGAGAATTGGGTTCCATCGTTTAACGTTGTTACTGCTTGTCGTTTCGTTTTTATCTTTTCCATTGTTTTCTTGGATTCTTGAAAAACGACTACGTAAGTGCCGAATTTTCTGCATTGATCAGTTTTGAGTTTTCTTGTATCTGAATCAGTTTCCAATGGAGGTTGATGATGGTGGTGGTGATAAGAGTGATGGAAATAGAAAACGTAAAAGAGGATCGTCAAAAAGAAAGCTTCTTGTTAATGAAAAAGTCGAGGTAATGCAAGATGATTTTTTTTTTTTAATAAAGATGTGATTTTTTTTGTTTATGAATTTCTGGGTTGTTGATTTTGTTTTAGGTTTTGTGATGTGATGTTTTTAGGGTTTTTTGGTTTTTTTTTTTTTACCAAATTGTTATAATTCTGTTATATCAAGAATCTGTTTTTTTTTTCATGGTTTTTTTTATTTTATTTTGTGTTTTTGTTTATGATTCTTTGATTTTCTGTTGTTGATTTGTGGTTTCGGTGGGTTTTGATGTGACACTCTATGATTCTTGTTTTCATAATTGAATTGAATTACCATTCACCTTTGTTTAATTTGCTCTGCATTTTCGTTGTTTTTAAACTATGTTATCGATTTCATGCAAGTGATGATGAATTGGGAATTGGATACTGTTTATGGTAACATAATGTGGACTCAATGTTATTTCCTTTATTAACAATTTTTCATTTTTTTAATTATTATTATTTTGACATAACATGCATGTTGAGAATAGTGATTGAGATTTCCTTCGTCTGAAATTTCCACTTCATGGAAAATATTTTAAAAGTTCTTTTTTTTTTCAGCTGAGGAGTTTGGAGGAAGGTTTTCTGGGATCATGGCATCCAGGGAAAGTAATTCGGTGCGGAAAGATGAAGCGTTATGTCAAATATGACAATATTCTTGATGATGATGAATCAGATTATCTTGTGGAAGTGGTGAACGTTTCAAGTGTTTTGGATGGTGCTAATTCTTTTTCTGCTTCAAATTGTGGCTATGAACGCGGCCTCATTAGACCATTACCTCCTCCTATCAAGTTTCGGATAAAGGATCTTTCATTCGGACTCTGTGTTGATGTGAATTATCAGGAAGCTTGGTGGGAAGGGGTGATATTTGATCGAAACGACGGATTCGAGGAGAGGAGCATTTTCTTCCCTGATTTAGGTGATGAAATGAAGGTTGGAGTTCAACAATTGAGGATCACTCAGGATTGGGATGAAGAAACTGAGAATTGGTTGCCAAGAGGGAAATGGGTGTTTCTTGAGTTGTTTGAGGAGTGTGAGAGAGTATCCTATGTTGCGGTTTCGGTGAAACAGATTTGGTATGATGTTAGGATAAGAAAGGATTTTGCTGAAACCATTAGAGAATGGACTTGTAATGTGAAGGATTTGTGGAGAGAGCTTGTTGTGGAAGTAATTGGTGAATACTATACTCTCACACTAAGTGAAGTTCGCTCCGCCTTAAATGTTCCGCAGAATTTATTGGAAGGAGGGTCATTTGAACACACTGATAATGTTCATTGTGATGATAGGCCTAAGGAAAACGGCGATTCCTCAAAATTGTTGGATACTGATCAAAACTGTGGTAGCACTAGTATCATTCCTGTTCAAGAGGAATTTGAGAAGGAAACTCTTTTAGATGAAGAGCCTGAATCACAGAAAGAAATTTCCTGCAATGATGATGAATTGGTTTCGAATAAGAATAAAAAACGGAGACGCTCTAAGTCCGTAGTTTGGAAACCTCTGGTACTGTCTGAAGTTGAATTCTGTCCTGAAGTTATAAATGAATATGCAGTTGGATGTAGGAGCAAGACGGTTCGGGAGCTTTTGAAGACGAAAGTAAGAAAACATCTTGCATATCTTGGATGGACAATTGAGTGGACTGAAAACAATATTCCTCAACATAAACGATACCGGTACATGTCTCCTGATAAACTCGATCAGAAGGCTTACACTTCGATTTTTCAAGTTACTAAAGTTTTGCAAAAGGAGCCTGTGCCGTCTCAAATTGATCGCAATAGGATGCATTTGCAATTTGACAGCAATATTTTAAATCTGCTTTCTGATCCACCTCAAATGAACAAGGGTTTAGATGTTAACCCTCCAACCAAGAAACCTTCTCCAGTGATAGTTGAAGTTGAACCTGAATTATGTCCTATAGCCGTCGTTAAATATTACTTTCATGCACTAGTGAGAAACTCAGCTGAAAAAAGGACATGGAAATTGAAGGCGAAAAAACATCTATTAGCAGAAGGATGGATCTTTGACTACCCAACTGAAAGAAGGAAGACAACTTTGTACAAGTCTCCACAAAATCAGTGTTTAGGCACACTTCGAGGCGCTTGCAGACTATACCTTAAAGCAAAGATTCCTGAATGGACTAATGCTGACAAGAATGTGGTAGCTGTTGATCATGCTGATGTTGATGGTGATGATGATCTATTGGTGAGTGTGTTTCAATTGCTTCAAAAAGAGCCTGAATTGCATACTATAGACAATTCTCCGCCAAGTAAATCATCTGTGAAGAGAACATACAAACGCACCACGAATTCAAAGGCTAGCCAACCAAAGAGCATAGAGGAGAATGAAGTAGATACCGGCCGGGTGCTAAGGTCAAGCAAAAGGGTGCAGAAGGTGTTGGGTTTGACGCATCAAAAGCCTCAAAATGTTATATCTTGGTTAATAGATTGCAACATTGTGTTGCCAAAATACAAGGTCTTTTACTGGGAAACCGAAAAAGGGAACGCTCCCATGGTCGAGGGAAGGATAACTCAAGAAGGAATCAGGTGCAGTTGTTGTCAGATGGTTTATGGCCTTAGAGGCTTTGCAAATCATGCTGGTGGAAGCAGTAACTTCAGGCCTTCTGCTTGTATCTTTTTGAAGGATGGTAGATCACTGTTAGATTGCATGATGCAAGTAATGCAAGATCATAGGAAAAAGGAAGTTGCAGAGAAACCGTGCAGTGATCCGTTCGAAGGCGAAAATGACAACATTTGTTCTGTTTGTAACTATGGTGGCGAACTCATTTTATGCGACCAATGCCCCTCGTCGTTTCATAAGAAGTGTCTTAATTTGGAGGTAGATTAACTAGTTGCCTTTTCAATCATGGCATATTTAAGTTTTATCTTGTTGCTATATTTCATTTCCATTTATGTGTATTAAGTTCTTTCTTTGGATGTGTAGGATATCCCTGATGGTGATTGGTTTTGTCCATCATGCCAATGCGGGATTTGCGGCCAAAACAAAATTGAAGAGGCTAAGGATGGACATTTTCTTACTTGCATTCAGTGTGAACATAAATGTAAGCTCATATATAGATTTGCTTCAATATTTCATCCATTCCTTTGTGAATGTGTTTTTGTTTGCTGCAATATATAACTTTTTTTCGACCCATGAAAAATTTCTTCAATTCTATGTAGATCATGTTGAGTGCCTCAAAAATAGAGCAAAAGAAAATTCAAGAAGATATATGGAAAAAAATTGGCTATGTGGAGAAGAGTGTGAACGGGTAAGTTTAATCCACATCCCTTTTTTTCTTCTATTTTAGAAAAAGTTTCATCTCATTCTGCATGAAGATTTGTTTATGCCTTATTTGCCTTGAAGTTGTTTTTTCATTTCATTTCATCCTTTTTTTTCATTTAATTTCTTTAGAAAACATTTAAGGCTCTATGTCTTCAATATATATACTGCTAGAATTATGTTTTTATGACGATGGTTATGATTATACACTACATTTATGCGTGTACACTCTTGCAGATCTACATGGGCCTCCAAAATCTATTGGGAAAGCCTGTTTTAGTTGGTGCAGACAATCTAACTTGGACATTGGTGAAGTATGTCAACTCCGAGAATTGTGGTGCTGGCAGTGCTGAAAATGACTTACCGGCAGAGAGTTTTAGCAAACTCCGCGTTGCACTTTCAGTGATGCATGAATGTTTTGAGCCCTTACATAACCCTTTCTCTAGCAGAGATATCGTCGAAGATGTTTTATTCAACCAAAGGTCAGAAACTCTTGTCCTTCAAATTAATGCTCATAACATTTTATTAGGATTCTTTGCATACTGGTTTGTCATACTCACAATTCATGTATAAAACATTCAACTTTTAATTACTGTCAATATTATTACTGTGGATTCTATGATCTATCAATTTTCTCATAAGGAAAACAAAACTCTACTATTTTTATACAATAGAATTTAGAAATTTTTCTCTTGCATTATTTAGTGCCTAGTTTGTAGTTTTATGTTTATCATGCAGGAGGAATTGATGAGACTATAGTCATATTTATATGAAGATACTCATAAAAAAGTTTCCTTAATTTTTTGTACACATTTCTTCTCTTCAAGCATATTGTGGATGGCATCATGAATAGTAGTGAACCATTATTTGAAGAGTAAACAAAGTATTTCGTCTCTCGTTGAGTCTTTGGTTATGATTTTGGTTATTTGAATTTCAATGATTCTAATAGATTGAACATATGGCTCTCAACTCTTCACGTGCTTAGTTTTTTTTAATCAAACAAGATGGCATGCAAAAACATTACTATAGGGTTTGAGATTGTAACTATGTTGGCGCCTTAGTTTTGATCAGTATTTGTTTCATTTAAAATGTGCGAATCATGTACATCTTTGAGTCCCTTCATTCACTAAAGGATTTGTTCACAAGTATACATTGTCTGTGATCATGATATTTTATCTCTAAATTGTGATACATTATTGTTATATTCGCACCGAGTCATTGCCTGATATATATGTACTTTGGAACCTTACAGGTCCGAGCTCAATCGACTAAACTTCCGGGGTTTCTATACTGTACTTCTAGAGAAAAATGAACAATTGGTTAGTGTGGCAACTGTTAGGTGAGTATAGGATCTGCTACTACAGAACCAAATCAAGTTGTGATTGCATTTTTCATTTTTAAGTTGCATTTTTTTAATATTTCATGGTTGCTTAACAAGCCATTTCATTTTTGTAGGATATTTGGAGAGAAGATAGCTGAAGTCCCCCTTATAGGTACCAGATTTCAGTATCGACGACTTGGTATGTGCCGCGTTTTAATGGATGAGCTTGAAAAGGTAACATAAAAATCATACAAATGTGTCATTTTAGCTGGTTGTTTTATGAACTATACATCAAGTGATCTTGATATGGCATGTAGCATTCAAATTGTTATTCATGTTTTATGGATCAATTTTTCTGAGTCTTGATAGTGGTAAGAGCGGTTTAAAAGCCGAAAAAACTTACAACTCTGACTTTACTTAGTATAAGTGTATCTATTTGTAGCTTTAGAAAATTCACGTTCAAATAGCCTTGGAACGCAAGAAACAAAATCTAAACGTGAATCAAAAGCTCATGATTTATTCAAATAATAATTGAAAAGATATCAAAATTTATGTGAATTTCTTTTAATATAATTTCTAATTTTAAATTCAATGTACTTATTAGGTACTATGTTTGTACAAGAATGATTCATTATTTAAATTTATGTCCTAAAAGTTATGGTTATGTTCCAAAGTTTACTATCAAATTTCTCACTTGAATTTTTTCTTTCATTAGAAGCTAAAGCAACTGGGGGTGGAGAGGCTAGTCTTACCTGCTGTTCCTGGTGTACTAGAAACATGGACCAATTCCTTTGGCTTTGTGCAGATGAAAAATTTTGAGAGATCAAAGTTTTTGGACTACTCTTTCCTAGATTTTCAAGGAACTTTCATGTGTCAGAAAATGTTGACAAGACTTCCATCACCGGATTCGGTTATAACTAGAGGTTTGTAATTTTTTCACGATTCTTGTTTCCTATGTTGGATTAACGGTCAGTTTGACAGAATCACGATCTGCCACAGTGGTTTCTCGAGATTCACTGTTAATTCAAACATGCATGTAATTAAATTGTTTCATAGATTGGATGACATTTTCAACCTTATTGTTTCATATTGCAGACACAAATACAAAGCAACAGGATGCTGGTTTCTCCGTCAAATGTCGAATTGATTTTGAGAAGTCGAGTCCGATATCAGAAGTGAACCAAGAAGAAGGGATTGGCAAAAGTGGAATAATGGATCTACAAGTTTGGACACCAAGGCCTAATTCCTAAACCAAACAAGAAAATAAATTAGATTATGTGAAAGAGACAGACAGAGAGACTTGGAGTATGAACAATTCTTTTTACATGTAAAATAGGAACTTTAGTCTTTTTAGGTTAAGTTCATCTTCATGCTAATTTGGTGATGTTCTTGGGATATTTTCAGGGGCACATAACATATGTGACTGATTTAAACATGTCACATGATTGATAAATAATCTAGGTGTTAATAGGATTAATTAATGTACTAATGATATGACTTTCATTGTTATGTGATTTTTCCTGATGAACAAGACTCTTTGAAGTGAGCAAATCCTAGTTTATTGAAGTGTATTAGTATATTCTTAAATTCTTAAGCTTCATAAGCAAGTGTATGTTTGAGCTTAATTAGTTGATCAATTTCGGTTAAAGACACATTCTTCGAGACAATTTGAGTTCAAATTTTAATTTTAATGGTTATTTTTGTCAAAATTTACTTACTTCTCTATAGAACATCAAATCTCATGACAACTAGAGGGTTAATAGAAAAAAGATTCATTTCTCAATTTTGAATATAAGAAAATTTAAAGGTTAATAGTTCGAAATATAAGCAAATTCTATTTGTTTTTTAAAAATAATTTTTATTGTATTTTATCTTTTTGTTATAATATTTTTTAAAAATAATTTTAAAAATAAAATTTCAAATAGAAAATGGATTTAAATAGTTTATCTTAAAATATAATTTTAAGTATTTCATCTTTTTTCTACTACTTTTTTTGAATAATGAAATTTCAAAAAATAATTAAAATAAAAAACTATTTTTGAGAAACTCTTCATAAAAATCACTTTGGAAATATATCTTTTTAAAAAAATTTAATTATTAAAATCTCTAATAATGAATATTTAAGTTATTGAATGATAAAATTACTTTTTTTAATTGGTAACAAATGAATCTAAAAAAATTATATTATTTTGAAGTAAATTTTCATAAAAATCATTTTTAAAAATATAAAATTAAAATTACTTTTTTTAAATATTAAATAAACAGACCTAATATTTGATGTATGTTTAAAATATTCTTCAATTAATTTAAATTTTATTTTTCAATAATTTCATGTTTACTTTCTAACTTTAGAAAATAATCTTTTTGGGTAAGTATGTCTTTTAAGCAAATGACTTTTTTGGGAGGAATGTCGTGAAAGCTATTATGAGCCGATTATTTCTTTTTCCTGATTTGGGCTTGTTTGGAAAGATGGATTTATGCATTTTTTTCTCCAATTAATTTATGCAATTGTCAATACTAATAAATTTCGGCAAAAAAACAAGATGTCCCCCTTTTTCTATTATGTAATCAATTCAACATATATAGATCAAATTTGTTTATATCTTTTATACCAAAAAAATGTGTTTATCTATACAAGAGATACGCCTATAAATATTCTACGGATCTTCAACCAGATTGCTTTAAAAATAATTATAGAATCAAATTAACTAATTACAGATCTGTACGTATGCCTAATCGGAATAAATTCTGGTATCATGTATGTGATTTTCCATATCGTCCCAATGATTTTCAAATTGTTAGAGGGAGCTATAGAGGCATCTATTCCATTATAATTTACTTGTATAATGACCTATTTAAATATTATTACACTTTGACAAATATTCATGATCATTTCATGATTATGAAATCTTTAAATAAAATCTTTATAATAATGTGCTCATTTCATGATCATGAAATCTATTAAATAATAGAATGTTTTTTCTTAACGTATTCGCTGAATATTTTACACATTAAATTTTTTTAATATATATATATATACACGAATTCACGTGATTTTTTTATCTAAATTATAACCATTTATAATTTAATCAATAGTCAAAATTCATTCTTTTCACACTTTTATTATAAAAGTTGTTTAATTTAATATATTTTCTATATATATATATAAATATAGTATATACCATTTATAATTTAATCAATAGTCAAAGTTTATTCTTTTCACACTTTTATTATAAAAGTTGTTTAATTTAATATATTTTCTATATATATATAAATATAGTACATAAATTTAACTAATTGATTAATGTAGTTCACACATTCAAAACAAAAACTTACGCAACAAAATAGACATGTTAATTTATATTAGTTTTAAATTCAATTGTTCTATTAAGTAATTGATCGATAAATTTCAAAATTGAATAAGCATTAGTAAATATTATGTTTTTTCTTTGTACAGTGTAAGAAATTTCTTTTTTATATTTGATAAATAGAAGTTTAATAGTTAAAAGGTTGTTAACATATTATCAAGAATTGTAGGCTTAATTATATATTATCAAACAATTTTGTTATAGAATATCTATAAATTTTAGTTATTAGATCTACGATTACAATAAAACATAGTGAAGAAAATAATTGATGTAGATATTATTTGTCTATCTCTCGTGACATGAATATGCTTGAGATTCTAATATATAAGTGAGACGTTAAAATGGAAGGTACATTTTTACTTTTTATTTTTTTTTTTATTTTTATTTTTTTTATTTTTTTTTATTTTTTTATTATCTTCAGGTTGCAAACAAGAATGCAACCGTATAGAGCAAATTTTCTTTTCCTCTTTTAGTAGGTCTCAATTATGGGGATGTGACATGTGTTGTCTTATTTTTTATTCTTTTTTAATAAATGAAGAAAACATTAAATTAATAAATAAAAAATAATATAAAGAATAAAAAACTAAATTATATTAATAAACTTAAACAAAATATATTAAATATGAAAAAAAAACATTAAATATGAAGAAAAAAAATACATAATTTGAGTAGATGTGTGAAAAGAAAGAACATGTTATAATATTTTAACAACTCCCTCCCTTTTGATTTGTTGTTGATTGTCTTCTATTTTACAGATAATTTTATTTATTAAAATATAAATTAACATATATATATATATGTATATATATATTGTTTAATCAATGCACATGACTACAAAATATGAGAGAAAATAGGAGAGAGATGGTTATAAAATAGGATGAAGTTGGTAATTTATTTACAATATATATGTTGCAAAATATAAGAGAGTTGTTATAATATTTTAGTGGATTATTATCGGATAACTAATATATTTTTTAATCTTAAAAGAAACAACATTAACATGCTAAAACTTTTGAACGTGTTACATTGTTTAAACAACCATATCTATGCTAATTTATATTTTAATAAATAAAATTTACTGTAAAATAAGAGGCTGCCAACAGCAAAATAGATGGGAGTTGCTAATTTTAGTTTACAAATAAATTTGACTGCAAAATAGGAGGTAGTTAATTGTTAAATTGGATGAAGTTGTTAATTTATTTGTAATAGACTGTAAAATAGAGAATAGTTGTTAAAATATTATAGCAAATTAATTTTTTCGGCACATCTACGCAAGTACGTGATATATTTTTTCTATTTAATATATTTTGTTTGATTTTATTAATATAATATAATTTTTATTTATTTATTTATTAATTTAACATTGTTAAAAAAAATAAGACAACGCATGTGAATCTTATAGAAGGAAAAAAAAAATTGTTCAAGCGGTCGCATATCTCCACTTCCAACCTCCTAAGGTAAAAAAAAGTTATATATATTAAAAAAAAATTAAAAATATAATAAAAAAATATCTTAAAATAGATCAATATATCATATTAGATTCATTTGGTGTTTGAATGCTATAATTGGGCATTTTATAGCCATAACGAAGATGGCACAGTTATGTCCCGTGTCCCGTGTTCAATTAGAAGATCTTGATAAAAGAACATCAACTACACATATTTGTAGTAACATGGAAGGTTGATACTGTATCAATAGTTTTGTGATAAGTTGGATTGAAAATAAGCATCGTTAGATATTAAACGCAGTTTACAATATTTTATATTATATTTAGTAGACTTAAATTATTTGTCTCAAGTAAACTTTAATTAAAAACGAATTATTTGACTGAATTTGTGAATTTTAAATTATTAGAGACATGTTCTTCGTAAAATTAAAAAGTTAAGACAATATATATTTAGTAGAAATATAACATTTAAAATTATTGTCATATAATTGTAAAAAGAAAGACTATTGTCATATAAATGAGAATTTATTAATTTAAATAGATGTCATTTATATCAAATATGATTTAGTATATATATATATATTTATTTTTAATATGATTTAATTAAATTAATATGGAAGAAATATTAGATTAAATATGATTTAATCAAGTAATTAGATATTCAATTAAATGCAAGCGAACCAAAATTTAGAAAAGGAATCTAAATATCTTATCAGTGTCTCTTTGTCATAAAAGAAAAGAGGACAGAAAAACACTAGGCTATCCTGCCACAACTCATTCTTCCTAGCCCATCATTTTATTCGTACTCGCACGAACATACTTGACACTCCATTTCTTAAGGTCAGAATATACTCATCATTTTACTTTGACCTAAGGATACACTTAAACCACGCTTCAAAAATTATATTAATTTCGGGGTATAAGATTGGTTTAGAAATCAAAGTAAAAGAATTAAAAAATGAAGTAATAGACAGATCGTAAAATCGATCCACTGCAAATTTAGTAAAATACTAATGATGATATTAATTATTAACATTAATTATTAAAAAAATCATATTAATCTTTAAGTTGTTGTTAATGACAATATTTAAGGGTGGTTTCGACACCCTATAGCATACTAAAATCATAAAATAATTAAAAAGACAAACCCATAAGAGAAAAGAAAAAGGGGAATGTTGACAAGATTTTTCAAGTATAATGTTGCTAGATTTTCAATGACCTATAACACCATTACTTCTGATCGTTTTAGTATCCGTTCACACAACAATGACGTTTTAATTATATTTAATTAATTTATTTTTTTAAATTATTATTTATATCAACATGTTAATATTATGTTTGATGTACATATCCATATTCGTACTTCATAGTCAATAAATGAACGAATCACATAAAATGGATTGAAGAGGGATGATATGGATATGGCCCTTAACATGTTTTTTAATTGAGTCATATTTATAAAAACGATTTTTGAAACTCTACGAGTAAAGATACAAATATTGGATATACCGAAAAAAAATACAAATATTGAAGTTGTAACCCATGATAATATGATGTACATTCTTTTCAAATTGCAAATAAGGGAAAAATATTATAATAATTTACACAGACAAAAACAATATTGTTCCCCATAATTATATTACACAATTGCAAATAAATGATGTTTTCAACCATTCAATTTCAATCAAATATTAAGATTTTTAAAACTGATTTTATAAAAAAATAATTTAAACCATGAAATCTCAAATTAACCATCTAAATTATCATGTATAAGTTATGATTATGTGATTTCCCTAATGGAGATAATTCGGGTCCTGTTTAGACTCAATTAAGTCTTTTTTTTTTTGACAAAATCAAGTCATCCTTATTTGCAGGAACAAAATTATATATATTTTTTAAGCCAAACCAAAATAAAAAAAACATGATAATTAAGTTAAATTTAGAATTATGATTGGAGTTTAAGTGTGGGTTACAGTGATAGATTCTCATTGAATTTCACAGTAAAAATTTACAATGTAATTGCATCTCCTACTTCGCAGTTTTCTCATCTGTATCATATTTTGTCATAAAAAATCCAATTTCTAAAGTTGCATCGTGACCACGTTGTTCATCCACTCTTCACATGCACACAACAACAACAAAAGAAACAACCTTTCTCTCCTCACACACCATTTCTATACCTTCCCTCACAAAACAGTTACCTCTTTTTGTTCTGTTTCTGTATTAGTTCCTTTTTTGGTTTCCCCTTTCTTCCATTGATCCATTCTCTATCAATGGCCTTTCTCTTCTCCCAATCTTGTTCATTCTTCTCTCTTCTTTTCCTACTTTCTCTTCAATGCCAAAAAGCTTATTCTTCTTTTCATCATCATCATGATCACCATAAACAAGTTCACTACAAGAAACCCATTTTACAAGGCAAAAACCATAGAACATGTTCATTGTTTGTGGGAAGTTGGGTTCATGATGAAAGTTACCCTTTTTATCAATCTTCCAGCTGTAAAATCATAGACCCAGAATTCAATTGTCAAAGGAATGGTCGCCCAGATTCTGATTACCTTAAATACCGTTGGAAACCCCGCAATTGTGAGCTCCCAAGGTAACAACAATAACAAAAGATTGTGTTTTTTGTTTGTTTGTCTGGAGACGAAATGACAAACACCACAGATAAACTCACACACGCAATGTTGAGATCTCCGGCTCGAACCTTGGTCACCATAGAAAATGTTCAGTCTAACAATATCACCATTGCCACTTGAGTTAACGGAGATCTCAGATTGGAACCCGGGTCACCACAAAAAATATTCAGCCTAACACTGTCGGCATTGTCAATTGAGCTAAGCCTTACGGATAAAAGATTGTGTTTTTAGATAGTGTTTAGTGTTTGTGTTTTTTTAATGTAGTAGTGTTGAATGATGGTGTTTTTTTGGCATTGTGTAATGGTAGGTTTAATGGGGTTGAGTTTCTGGTGAAGATGAAAGGAAAAAATGTAATGTTTGTTGGTGATTCGCTAGGAAGGAACCAATGGCAGTCTTTGATTTGTATGCTATCTGCTGCAACACCTCATGGTCAGACACAACTTGTCAGGGGTGATCCTCTCTCCACCTTCACATTCTTGGTGAGCCTAAAAAAAATTCTGAGCTTTATGTTAATTGCTAACCAAGGTTTTAAATTATGTTAAATTGCTAACTGAGGTTTTAAATTTTGGCTGTCGTCGAATTGCAATCATTGATATTATAAAAAATCGCAGTCAAATGTAACCGATGAAGTTCAATTACAAAAATCGCAGTCAAATGTAACTAATGAGGCCTCGATCGCCATCGCATTTTTGGTGCATGGAATTAAAAACATTGGTCTTTTGTTAAACTGGTTTTGTGTATTTTTGATAACTACCAATATCCCATTTGGCATTTCACATTGTTTCTATTGTTAGTAAAATTTAAACCATAATGGCACTTACCCAATTCTTTTTTAGGTAAGATTTAGATTTTGGTTCAAAAGCAAGAGCTACAAATTATGCTGTTTTTCCAGCAGCAAAATTGTTGTTTCCCACTTTGTAAAGTTTTATTCATAATCATAAAGGGGTAGGTAGGGTCAATTTTTTGGTAATAGACAAAGAAGCTGTTGAAAAAGTATTTCAATTGAATCAATAAATGTAACAGTATGCATGTGAGGGGCCCCAAAATATTTTCAAGAATTAAATTTGTCGAGTTCATACATAGTTATATACTGCATATATCATCTTTGTGATCTATCCTATGGAATTTGACTATGCTAACAAGAGAAACATTTTAGGCAAGTGGTTAAAATTTGATTTGATATGGTTATGGTAAGTGTAGGACTATGGTGTGAACATTTCATTCCACAGAACTCCTTTTTTGGTGGAGGTGGATGTGGTCCAAGGGAAGAGAATTTTGAGGCTTGAAAAGGTAGATAAGAATGGTGACACATGGAAGAGTGCTCATGTGTTGTTGTTCAACACAGGACATTGGTGGACTCATCAAGGATCACTTAAAGGGTAGGCAAGAATAATAATAACTTCCCTTTTTTAAGCTTGTTCAATAAAATACTATAAGAAAATTACATTTTGGATTTTCTTTTTTTAAAATTGAATCTTGAAGAAATTTGATTTTTTTTTGTTGTTGATTAATTGAGTGCAGGTGGGATTATGTAGAATTAAGAGGGAAATATTACCATGACATGGATAGATTGGTAGCTTTGGAAAGGGGTATGAAAACATGGGCTAATTGGGTTGATACCAATATTGATAGAAGTAGAACTCATGTGTTATTCCAGGCAATTTCTCCCACACACTACAAGTAAGGACTCTTCTCTGTCTTACCAATTGTGGATTTATTATATATATATATTTAAATATGTTAATGTACATCTATTTTCTTTATCTTCTTTTTGTCTCTCTTTTTTATACCTCATTAAATTATGAGATTAATTTTTATATACCGATAGTGTAAAAAAATTTACGATGTCGACAAATCACAACTACTATATATGACTTTAGAAGTAATAATGATTAAAGTCAAATATTTTTAATGATCTGATGTTATGATTCAATGACGGTTTAAAAAATATTTACACAACAATGTATATAAATTAAATCTTTATAGTATTAATTTTGTACAAATGAATTGAATCTAAACTATTAGAGACATTTGAAGCAAGTTGCCAAATTAACTTTTTCCTTAAGTCAAACTAAATTTTAATTTTCCCATTTGCATACATATCTAATGAGCTGAGTCTAGAGCTGGAAGTGGGACCTTTCTTTTGACAAGCCTTGACAATCATGCCCATATCTTGCAATTAGTTGATTATTCCATCCTGTGGCTGAAAATTATTGGCTTGTTTGTTGGTGTCATCTGGTCACACAATTATGAATCTGGATTTCAATGTGCAGAGCTTACAAGAAAATATGTCAGTCTAAGCCTCTAAATAACAATAGGGAAGAAAATGGTTCTGATTAAAAGTCTTTAAATATTTTTCAATGATATTTTTTTGGTATAAACATGCATTGCAAATAAATTAGAGTTAGAAAAGAAAGTATAGCAGCAGCAACAACAACAACAAGCCTTATCCCACTAATTAGGGTCGGCTACATGGATCAAACGACGCCATAACGTTCTATCATATGACATATCTTTTTCTAGCTCATTAATTTCATGGTCTTTCCTAATAGTTTCTCTTATAGTTTTTCTAGATCTTCCCATGTCACTAGTGATTTGACTATACTCCATTTGATCTACTCTCTTAATCTACGGGTCTCCTCTTTGTTTCCCCAACTCTCTCTCTAAAGTAGTCATTCCTAACCCTATCTCGTTTAGTCTTTCCAGACATCCAACGCAACATTCACACATCTGCTATACTTATTTTATCCTCATGTTTAGAAAAGAAAGTATACTCAAGAAATTTAGAGGTTAATAAGCTACATCATTTTACTAGTATTAATATGACATTGTTACCAAATTGATTTATTTTTTCAAAACTAGCTCATAATCTGATGGGTCAGGGTGATAACATGACTCATGAAGATGTTCAGTTATGTAAAATGCTGAATGCCAGATTTAGTCCAATTCAGTATTAAGTAAAAAATAAAATAGGTTCTTTAGTTTTGTGACATTAACCAAAATAGCTTCTTCACAATACAAGCATTGATACGATATGTAATAAAAATAATTAAATACAACAATTTGTGTTTTTTCAAATTTGACAGCTACAATGTAACATGATTTCATTACATTAATGTTTGGTTAAGCTAGTATGTATGATTTTCAAAACAAAAGTTATGCTAAGATTTGGTTGCAATGATATGTAGCGAAAGCGAATGGAATGCAGCTGGCGGTAGAACAACAAGTGTGATGACAACAAAGAATTGCTATGGTGAAACATCACCAATTAGTGGCACAACAAGAGACATTGGAGAAGAAGCATACACTCGTCAACAAATGAGAGTAGTGGATATGGTGATACGCAAAATGCGTGATCCTGCGTATCTTCTCGGCATCACAAAGTTATCAGCATTGAGAAAAGATGCACATCCTTCAATTTATAGTGGTGAATTGAGTCCACTGCAGAGAGCTAACCATGATCACTCAGCTGATTGTAGTCATTGGTGTCTTCCTGGATTGCCTGATACTTGGAATCAACTACTCTATGTTGCTTTATTCTATTAATTAATTTTATTAGTATTATCACTAGGTAATTTACATAGCTCTAATTCTTACTGTATTATTACTATTTTTTTTAAGAGACAACGCGTTTATATTTTATTCAGAGTTACCCGTGATTGCAACTCTTTCTAACTGCAAAGTTATATAACTATATAAGGAGGCATCAAATTACAGTAGTGTAACATTGAGGTAGTGTTCACCGTTTAATAACTTTTTATCTGATAAAAAGATTTTCTATGTTGCTTGATTAATTAATGTAAAGAGTAATGAAGTTATAATGCTTATGTGAATATGTTAGGTGACAATGAAAGTTTCAACTGGTCCAATAAATAAAAACTTTATGCAATATATACAAGGTAACACATTGCTTTGTGAAGAAACCAAATAGATTAAGATAACAGTTCAAATTACAGAATTCAAAATGATACAAGATGCAATACTTATTGAAAGCCTTATCTTATATTATATAGCATCATTTTGCCCTATTGATAAAATTATACAGCAGGCAAATTCTTCATTCATGTTAATTTTTTAATTATTATTCTTCATTCTAGCACAGTCACTTGTTGTCACAGCTCAAACTAGCTCTGGATGGCAACTTCAACAGGAGTAGGTTCCATAGGTATAATCTTTTCAAATTCTACAGTTTTGTTGTTGACAAAGTTGTTCTGGTTTTCATAAGCTGAATCATGAACTCCAAGGGCTGCTCTACCAGATGGATCAAGGTTGTTAGACCAAGCAGCATCCCACTCAACAGCTTTTGCTGTGCTACATGCAACAGTTGGTCCTCCAGGAACAGTTAGCCTTGCTGAGTTCTGCATAACAAAATCAAGAAACACCAATATTTGAATCAACCCTTTTTAAATTATGTTGTCTTATGGTCTACAAAGTACTAATACAGACACAAACATCAAATACGACACTGATATTGGCACGTAGATATGTGTCAGTGTTCAACACACTTTCAATCTAAAGTTTCAGTGCTATAGCTTATGGTTGCAACAAATTAAGAAGAGTTGATAGATTAACTTGCCTGAGGGAAGAACCTCTCAAAGATCATTCTGTAGTAGTATGCTTCTTTTGTGTGTGGGGTGTTGTGGGGGAAGATATTACCAGCATTAAGCATCATTTTATCAGACACCTATTGGCAAATGTCAAAAAGAAATTTTAACATAAATTTTGTGACAATAGTTAACTATATCACTGAATTATTGAACTAAAATGTTGGATTTCATACATGTTTTGCAGCATGAGCTTTAAGGCCATCAATCCAACTATAACCAACTCCATCACTGAATTGTTCTTTCTGCCTATATAATATGTGCTGCATGAAATAAATTTTTGTTAGTTTAGTCAGCTATTTTGTAAAGATCAAATGATCAATGGACATTGCAGAAAATTACAAATTACCTTTGGCAGATAAGGATTCTCTTCATCATCAAAGGCCTTCCTCAGAATCCACTTCTCAATTCGTCCTTCGTCTCGTTTTATCTAGACGATTTAAATAAACCAGCTTAATAAGGACCCGTTTACTTTGAAAAAACATTACAAACATTGCAACATTCATACCATTTTATTCGCAGGATCAATATTCATTGCAACATTTATAAACTCCTTGTCCAAAAATGGTACTCTAGCTTCTAGACCCCAAGCAAAAGTTGATTTATTGGCTCTCTGGCAATCATATTGGTGGAGTGCTTTAATCTGCATATGAAAAAACAAAACATAGCTATTAATCATTAATCTTCAACCCTTTATATTCTGTTCTAACATTGAACATCATTATTCTAATAATAACCTTGCGGCATGTTTCTCTGTGAAACTCTTCCTTGTCTGGTGCCTTGTGAAAGTACAGATATCCACCAAAAATCTCATCAGATCCTTCACCAGAGATTACCCATTTGACACCAAGTGATTTAATCTTCCTTGACATAAGAAACATAGGTGTGCTTGCTCTAATTGAAGTCACATCATATGTTTCAACATGGTATATAACATCCTCAATAGCATCTATACCATCCTACATAACACCATAATATTAATGATTTAATAATCTTGATTTCAATAATTGAACTACCCCAAATTGTAAGCTAAATGGTTATCAAATCGAGGTTCATATCGTGAATTGGAAGAACTATTTTTCGAATCGTAAATCAAATCTTATTAAAAATCGTAAGACACAGTACTAATAAAAATATAGTAGTTTTAAGTAAAAACACATAACATAGATAAGTTATAAGCTGGTATATCATATACAAACCACAAAATAATTTAAGATTTATAGACAACAGAAAAAATAATTTACGATATGGCAAAAAAAAAAAAAAAAAATACTTCTCTACACTAAATTTATATAGTGATTTATTGAAATTAATCGATATTCATCATAGTGAATCAGAATTCAACATTATGATCGGAATTCAATATGAGGTTCATGTTCACAATAGATAAACACTAAGGATTAGTATTGATTGAGTTCAATTGTGACTGAATGAGATACGGATCGCATGTATAGTAAAATACTGATAACCTAAAAAAGTACTATTTGAAGTAGTATTTACCTGAACAGTAAAATGAAACTCATGGTGAACAGTTCCTAAGTAATCTGCAACTTCTTTTCCAGCCTTAAGATCAGGTGAGCCCTACTCAACATTACAAAACCAAATATTAAGACAACATTGATGATCTTTTTAAAAAAATAAAAAATACAGAAAGTTTGCAAAGTGATTCATAAATTTGAATAAATATGGACCTCAAGGCCAACACAAAATGAGTGTAATTTTGATCCCCATTGTTCAGCAGCTTTTGTTGTTGCTAGGTAGCGAGAAGTGATGGATGCAACCAATGATGAGTCCAAACCTCCAGATAGTAGAACACCAAATGGCACATCAGTCATCAACCTTTTTATCACTGCCTGTAATCACAATCAATGTGTCATTTGAAATCATGAACAAGTTTCCAATCCAAACAAAAGGAACTTCAGTAATTTGAAATCAATCTGACATAACCAAACACTTATGTTTTCCCTAAAATCACATTTGGCGTGATGCAAGATCAATCACGTTAGAGAACTTGGAATTCGAATTATGTACTTAGACCTTTATCAATCATACCTTCTCAAAGGCTTGTCTCAAAGCTAGAGGATCATAAGGAGCTGATGGAATAGCCTCAGAATACCAAGGAGGATTGTACCATCTTCTAAACCCACTATCTTTGCTAGAATACAAATGACCAGGTGGAAAACACTCAAAATGTTCACAATCATCATTCAATCCTTTCATTTCTGATGAAATCCAAACAGAACCTGAATCCAAACACATGCAAAAACTTATCATAACTTTTCTCAATTTAAATTTGTTCAAAGTTCAAACAAACAAAAATCCAATAAAACATTACCATCTAATCCCCAACCAATGTATAGGGAAGTTACTCCTATAGCATCTCGAGCAACTATGTAACTGTTGTCACGAGTATCAAGTAGAACAAATGAAAATATACCATCCAACATGTCCACAAAGTCTTCTCCATATTCCTCGTACTATTCAAAAAATTAACATCAGTAACAAACATTTCATAACAGCCACATGTTCAATCAGAGACAATCATGAATGTAAAGTGTAAATCAAACAAATTAAACTTACAATCATGATTAATAGCCTAATCATTAATATAAAATTTATGCAATTTTTAGCACATCTAATATTTGACACTTAAATCATTATGCTCTCACATACAAAACTAAAATGAATCATTAAAATTAGGTTTAAATAAAATAGTCTTAAGATTAAATTAAATTGTTAAATGAAAGATGACTAACCAAGTGTGCAATAACATCACAGTCACTTCCAGTTCTGAACGTGTGATTAGAGAGCTGTTTCCTGAGATCTTCATGGTTGTAAATCTCTCCATTTACCTAATTTTTCAATAACAACACATATCACTAACAAAAATCTCCTAGATTTAGTGAAGTACAAACATAATTGTTACCAAAAAACAAAAAGAACAATCACATTAAGCTAAAAAACACATCATGTAGGTACAAGTCAGATTCCAGTTTTGATTATTAAAATTAGCAACAGTACTACCATATAATTGCATGATATCAAAAATTAAAAAATAGGATCATGAGTAATGATATGCACATGACTATCAATTTTAAAAAAATAAAAGTGATTATATCTAATCACACATATCAATATTGTATGAATAGCGAATACTGTATCACTAATACGAGTCAGACATATGTTCAATTTAAAGTGTCGGTGTTTCATAAACATAATTGAAGATGAATATGTGATATAGTATTATATGGCCTACCGTGACGATGACGGATTTGTCTTCATTAAAGAGTGGTTGATCCCCAGAAGCAGGATCAACTATGGCTAACCGTTGGTGTGCCAAAAAACAGTCACCATGTTGGTGGAGCCCACTCCAGTCAGGGCCACGGTGCTTCAATCTGTTACGTCAACAACCGAACACACAAAAATCAACCAAACTTTGCTTTCATCATACAACTATTAAATTAAAGTACAATAATATTCTTATATAGTATTTGAATCATTTTGTATAATGTAGCAGTTTATGATGACAATTAAATTAAACGAGATAAATTTTGCACTATATAACTGTTGCACAGGATTTGATCCAAAAATAAAATATATTTCTAAGTTGAATTTCAGAGTTCATCAGTGAGCTTATAGATTACTCATTAATATGGTATTAATATCAATAATAATAGAATTTGAAATTAAATCTTTATAATGTATGAGTAGCTTTAGTTTGTCACAAAACAAAATACTTTGTTAGGTAATAAAAAATGTAGCTAGATATTTTCTATTCGAATAAGTATTAGAATAAGGATAAAAGAATATAGTTCTACAATTATTTAACCCCTTTTCATTGTTAGTTTTTCAAGTATCATTTCTACTTTGAATTGTTCACAGTTCCCACTATAAATTACTCATAATTGCATTTCAACATGGACCCCACATACCACTTGATTGTCCTAATTGATAATAAAACAATTAATGATCTGATCAGAATATTGCCCACTTATCAAAGTTTTGTCTGTTTAATCTAAAACTAATGACTATGGTTAATTAAAGTAATTAAATTTAAATATTTTTTATTCTATAATTAAAGAGACACTCTTTTAAATAAAGCTAAGTGTTATGATCATTAATAAGAAAGCAACTATTGATGTTGTAATCATATTATTCTTACCCAAAAATAAAGTTGTAATCATGTTATATATAAGAAATTAGAAAATTACTTAAAGTTTCAATCATTGATTATTTTAATTAATGAATATGAAATCTCTTTATTTAGCCTAATTATAACTATGTGACGGTTGAAACAAGGAACATGGATTATGTCATTTGGGTCCCATATTATTCTTCATCGTCATCCAATTCACATATACATAGTAGCCACTCCCAACAAGGGATATATTCAACAAGAAATTTTAAACTGAAACATCCAAAAAGTCATTTGGAAATAAATTTATCTATAGCATCTACTAAATTTAATTTAATAATTAAAAGTCGCCCTGATTGTTTTCAGAAAGTCCAAAATGGAAAGCCAAGTTATTAACAATTTCATCTCTAAAATTTAACAAACTTTTAATTAAAAAAATTGAAATATAATTTTTTTTGTTACACTTGTCGTTTTTGAATTGGTCAATTCAATTAAGATATTTTTAATATGATCGAGAAATTTTAATTTCAAAAATCATTGCAGAAACTATTAGACTAGGCTCCAAGAAACCACATAAAAGAATAGCAAACAAAATGAGTTTGACATGTCAAATCTATTTAGAATGAAAATATACATGCCCTCTTAAGTTTAATCCTCATTGTTCATATTGTATATTTCTATTAAAAAAAAATCTTATCATAACGTAATTTGTTTGATTAGAGAAAAGATGAATCATGTGTGAAACATGAATTAAGAATACTAAATAGAAAAGAGAATAATTGCCTGCGAGAAAGCTCAAGAACGCGAACCCTCTTGGCTCGAGAAGGATCGGAACAACCAAGCACAGCAAGTATACCACACATTGTAGTATATGTTTATGTGATGATGAAATCAAAGAGAAAGAGAACTTGGAATAAAAAGAAAGAAGAAAATATAACTCAAGAAAGAAATGAAGAAGAGCACCACATATAGTAATGGTTTTGAAATTGAAGGCTTAAAGCAATTCAGTATACATAACGCTTCTAGGAACACGTATTTATAAGGCATAAAATGAGTGAATGATTCCGTCACAAAAAGAAAATAATAATAATAATAATAATAATAA
The DNA here is from genome assembly GCA_037974755.1 of Cicer yamashitae. Lineage (NCBI taxonomy): Eukaryota > Viridiplantae > Streptophyta > Magnoliopsida > Fabales > Fabaceae > Cicer > Cicer yamashitae. The sequence continues at coordinate 40,804,682 of JBBPBQ010000004.1, forward strand.
GAGTGAATTATTAGACATTAGACAACATCATCAAGTGGTGACGGTGAAACGATGTCGTTTTTCTTTGATTTTTTTTAGGAACGTTTTTTTCTTTGATTCAATGTACTATTACTTGCCACTGGTTGGTCCCACAATTTGCTCCAAGTATATAATGCCATGTGGTAGAACGTGGGTCGTTATTTGTATCGACTATTTTTATCAAAAGCATCGAGTGTTTTTGTCATTTAAATATTTTAGTGTACTTATCCAAAAAAAATTGAGTAAATATACTATAATTGTTGATTTTTGTTGTGTTTGCATATTGATATTCGAAAAAAATCTCTAATTCAATTAAATACTAAGTTGGTATTTATATTCAACCGCTTACTATTAATTAACTCTTATATTTTAATAATTTATTATTAATTTAGTTTTTGTACTTAACCATTTACTATGGTTATAATCTCTAACATTATTTCAAAATGACTAATATGAATAAAATGCAAAGAATCAAGAACATTTTTGAAATATTTATAATTTCATATATCTATTTAATATACCCTACAAAATTAGAGAAAAAATTGATAATTTAGTCTTCTTTATTTCAGGTTGTGTTCACACAAGTATATATTATTGCTACATAATTATCTCTGGATATTTCTTTTATGTCATCCTCAACGATGATTAAATTACTCCTTTCATTCTATAAATATTTGATTTATTTTGTAAAAAGAAAATTATTTAAAATTATTGACATTTTTTGATATTAATTATATTTTCTTATTAATTAATAATAAATATACAACTTAATTAAATACTTTTTACTTTATATTTATAATAATAATAAATACGTCGATATTCGATAAAAATAATTTAATAAAGTATTATAATATTCTTTTATTTATATTTTTTTAATTTATATAAAATGGTTAAACAGATCGATAATTATAAGACGGAAAGAGTAATTAATAACGAAAAGTTGTTTTTTTTTGTGAATAATGAAAAGTTGTTTTATGACAAAAAAAAAATTAAACTTCTTCTATAATTAGCATAATAATCTATAATCTATTCCAAGAATTAGGAATTTATGAGGGAGAGTATATATTCTATATTGGGTTTTATATGAGGATTGAGATGGTTGGAGCTGGTGTCTCTACTTCTCATTTGTGCTTACTTATGAATGTGGTCGAATCCTTATGAGCAAAACATATATTGTTTTATTTCATATCATATGTTTGTGAGAAGTTTTCAAAATATTTAAACGGAAAGGCGAAGTTTAGTGTTGTGCGCGTGATTTGATAGTCTTGGGTTTGCGTGATTTAATAGTCTTGGGTTTGATTCCGTAGATTATATATTATTTTTGAAAGTTAATTGATTTTACATTCAGGTTTTGAACTCGGTACATGTGCGAATCGAGTCAAGTGGTAACCATTATATCTTTTAAAATTGAACGTTATATATATATATATATATATTCCTTTTTTGCGAATTGAAAGACAGATTGAGTTGTACTCTTTCTTTAAGTGGCATATATGTTTCTATAAATTGTATCATTCCGGATAGAATGTGAAACGGATTTTTGCCATTACTATCAACTTTATTTCATCCATTTTTTATATTATAAGTCATCTTATTATTCTCTAATGCATGAATGAAGGGTAGGAAATATTTTTTTGTAACATATTATTGAAAGATACTCTTGGTGTGTTAGTGTAAATCATATCAAAGTTTTTCAAAGCATCCTGAAAGAGATTTGTTGTTCATCCCTATTTACATTTGATTGGTGGGGCGAATCAAATCTGAAGGGTAGTATAACAACACGCTTTAAAATTCTCTAAATACAATCTTCATTCTAAAAGTCTTGTAGTAATTTTCACCAACAAACTCAACATTCTTTAAGTTCGATTTTATTTTCAATCAATGAGTGCGTCATTCAAGGAAATGACTTTTGATTTTGTGAAGTTGGAGAAATTCGACCGAGGAAACTTTATCCGTTGGCAGAAAAAGATGAATTTCCTTCTTACAACTTTGAAGGTGGTGTGGTGTATGTTATGAACACCACAAGACCACTAGAGAATGGTTTCTATATATGCATGGGTCATATTCTCAACAGTATGTTTGACTGCTTCTTTGATATATATCAAAGTAGTCATTCTGCAAATGAACCATGAGAGAAATTACAGTTAAGATACATGCAAGAAGACGCTACACGTAAGAAATTTCTTGTTTCTCAATTTAATAATTATAAAATGGTTGATAATAAATCAGTATAAGAACAAATGCATGAGATTGAACACATCTATTATATATATTAAAATAAACTTCCACATAAACATCATCTAATATTGTGACATTTCATTCAAATATTGCCACCTCAACAAAAAATCTCATGTGGCACATCTAAAAGGTTTTTCCTCTTCAACTCTCCTTATTATTCAACTTCTAATTTGCTGTAATACACACTTTACTATTATTATTATCATTATTATTATTATTATTATTATTATTATTATTATTATTATTATTATTTAGCATCTAATATTATGTATAACTATTAATATGTCATGAGTTACAAATTAAAGTAAAATCAATATTATGTATAACTATTAATGTGTCATGAGTTACAAATTAAAGTAGAATTAAAGTAATAAAATTCTCAAGTCATGTTTTATAGAAGTCTCATACTCAAAATATTGGAATTTAGATTTGTCATTTCTTTGACAGAATTAGAATGAAATGAATATCAAATGACAAAATCATTTTTATATTTTTCTAACAATATTTTGACTATAAATTTATATTAGACAACAAAAAAGAGCATGACTAATCTGATTTTGCGGTAGATAATTACATATATTAATATTTATTAAAATACTTTTAATATTTTTAACACTAAATATAATTTATGAATTTTGTTTGTATGATGATCTTCACTATGGATTTTTAATACTAAATATATGAATTAGTTTCAATTACGTTATGCAAAACATTTTACATATTCTCAAATGTGTGTTTGTCGACTCATATATAATAATTACTCAAATAAACTCACTTGAAAAAATACTCTACAAACAAAATGAATAAATTATATTATTTTTGAAATTTTAAGATCTTATTCACAATACTACTAATATGTTAAAGTCTATATCCCGCGCAACGCGCGGGTTATATTCTAGTTCTTAATAACTACAAAGAACAGCAGATGCACAGGATGAATCCATTATTATATCCTCCATAATAGACAAACTTCCACCTTCATGTAAAGATTTCAAAAGAATCATGAAGCATAAGAAAGATGACTTATCTCTTGAGCAATTGGGTAATCACATTCGTTTAGAAGAAGAGTATTGTAAACAAGAGAATATTAAAAACCAATTTTCTCACGAAAAGGTCCATGTAATAGAGGAATGAAATATAAGCAAAACTTTTAAGAAAAGAAATCGAGATTTTGATAAGTATCATGAAAAACAAAATGGTAATGATGAAAAAAGAAAGAAAATAAAAGAATGGGAAAACCACTGTAAAAAACCAAGACACTTTGAAATTGAGTTCAGGTTCTTGAAAAAGAAGAACAAAGAGAAGAATTCAAATGCAACAAAAGACAACCTTGTTGCTGTCACTTATGGTGCGTGTGATTTACATGGTTAGTCTACAATTGGTGGTAAAAAATATTTTCTCAATTTTATTGATGATAGCACTAGAATTTGTTATGTTTATTTAATGCACTATAAGGACGAAGTTTTAGACAAATTTAAAATATTTAAAATACGAGTAGAACTTCAACATGAAACTTTGTTAATTGTTTTAGAAAGTGATAGGGGACGAGAATTCCATCATCGTGATTATTTTGAGTCCACTGGTATTGTGCATCAAACAATTGCACCATATTCCCCACAACAAAAGTGGAATAGCAGAAAGGAAAAATAGGGTATTAGAAGAAATGGTATTTGTCATATTATCCTATTTTGGGGTGAAGTCATTCTAACTGCATGTTATTTATTAAATAAAGTTCATAATAATAGGAACAAGATAACTCCATATGAAAACTGGAAGAAAAGAAAACTCAATCTCAATTATCTAAGAGATTGAGGTTGTAGAGAAATTGTTAAGGTTCTTGAACCAAAAAGAAACAAATTGGGAAAAAGAGGAATTGAAAGTGTATTTTTGGGCTATGCAAAAAATAGCAAGACATATAAATTCATGGTTATTGAATCCAGCTAATGATTTATATCCTACCAACACAGTGATTGAGTCAAGAGATGTAATTTTCAATAAAAATATATGTAACTCAATTCCACATCCCAAGGACATTGTTCATACTAATGTGCAAAGTCTAGAAAATAATGTATCTAATAATGATACTTTGACAAGTTCAAAACCTAGAAGAAGTAAAAGGTCTAGAAAAGATAAAAGTTATGGACCAAACTTCTTTGTGTTTCTTGTAGAAGGAAAAAAAAGATCTCATCAACATTTATGGACCAATTTTTTATAATTTAGAGAATGATTCAAACACATATGAAGAGGCAATAAAGTCTTTTAGCAACTATCACCAATAAATCAACTTTGTTTCATCCATTTTTTATATTATAAGTCATCATGTCCTTCTCTAATGCATGAGTGAAGTGTATGAAATATTATTTTGTAACATATTATTGAAAGATACTTTTGGCGTGTTGGTGAAAATCATATCAAAGTTTTCCAAAGTACCCTGAAGAGATTTGTTGTTCATCTCATTTGCATCCGTTTGGTGAGGCGAATCGAACATAAAGGCTAGTGTAAGAACACGCTTTGAAATTCTCTAAATACAATATTCATCAACAATTTAATTGTTAAAGTCTTGGATCATTTGTCACCAACAAATTCGACAATGTTTACTCATTGATAGGGAAGAATAATTGTAGGAGCACTTATTCCTAGAATTGAAGTATACTTACAACATGTTGATAGGGACTATGTTCTTGATGTTTTGGCATAAATTAATTGATTGATTCTTATCTTTTAGGTGGTGCCTTTGTGTATGTCCTAAATGGTACAACAATAATACATGTATATTCCATTTTTTTATACATTCATTTAACACATAATTTTACTTCTATTTCTCTCTTCCTATTACATTTATTGTATCATTCTCTTTATCTTTTTTGGTCTCAAGATATATACATCGCTATAGGTATCTACCAAACATTTTTCTACATCGTATATGATGGACAAGATCTTATAGAAACAAATTTGCGAGTAAACAAGTGTTATGTGTAACATTCTGATTATCATTGTGAGTGATGATTAAATGTCCTACTTATGATTGTTGTATAATAAGTAGGACATGTTTGGGGGTTGGTGACATGATAGAATCGGATCGGAGACTTTAAGGGATTATGATAAAAATGATCTTACGTAAAGATATAGCACCACTGGAACAAACTGTAAAATATTGATTAACTTTGACTAAAAACTTTTATTTCTCGGGTAGGAGAAAACATTAATTCTACTTGTCACTAGAGAAGTGGATCCAATGCGAAAACATTATTTTCAAAGTTTAGTGTGGTATTAATTAGTGTTTTTATCAATAATACTCTTAGTTATTTACTACAGAGAAAAAATAAATAAAATAAGATAATAAATTATTAAGAGTATAATTAAAAATTGTTAAATAAATTTTTAGTACCTATACAATTTTAAATTTTCATTTTTAGTTCTTGTAAAAAAATCACATTTTTTAGTTCCTACAAAATTACTTATGCAAACATTTTTAGTTTCTATTGGACCATCAACATATATTTTTGAATGATTTTTTCATAAATATTTATAACATTATAAAAAGTTCATCCACAAAAAATGAGCTCAAAACTCGATTTCTAAGTCCACATTTTAAGGACTTTTATCTTGAACATATGACATTTAAAAAATTCATATTTAATTCATTTAAAGTTAAAAAAATTTAAATTTGTGTGGATTAACTATTAATAATATTCTAAACATGTTTATAAAATATCATTCAAAAATTTAAATTTGAAGGATGTTTCATTCTACTAAAGATTAAAACAACTTATAGAATAATTTTGTATAGACTAAAAAATGTAAGTTTTTTTACAAGGACTAATTAAAAATGAAATTTTAAAATTTTATAGACTAAAAATTTATTGAATCCTAAAAACAAGATAAATAGTCATATTATAAATAATTATATCATATGTAACAACATTTATTAATTATCTTGGTATATAAAAAAAATGAGAAAAAAGAAGAGGGGAAGTATATAATTTTGATCACTACAATTATATTTTTTTAGTAGTATTAATGATTCTTTTTGGACACTATGGTGTAAATTATATTATAATAATATAATTTGATATTTGTATTTTCCTAATAGTTTTTTATCCTGCCAGATCAAGCAGTGGTGTATGATCAAATATATGGGATACAATATGCCAATCAAGTAGTTGTTGTCTGTCCATAAATTGCATGCAACCCTTTTCAAAATATGATATGCAACAAAGACATTATCTAGTAGTCCCACTATTTTTCTGACATCTCAATATCCAATCTCAACCTTTTTGCGGTTCAATCATATTACGTACCATGTGGAGAAGGATAAGAACCTTTTTCTTATAAGAAGCTTAATTAACTGATTTGGTCAGTTTCTTCTCTTTCAAATAAAAATAAAATGAAAGAAAAAAAAAAGCTTTATAAAAAATGGAAAGAAATAGAAAAATAGATTTTGCAGTTGTGCCTTTGAAAGTCCCTTTACGTAGTATAGCTTCGTGAATTTTATTTTAATTGACATATAAGAATCTCTAAATTTCATGTGAAGGGTACATGAGTAATATATATTATGATTGAGATATTTAATTCTTTATTTTTATCGATTTACGAAATTGATTTTCTATTTTAAAAGTTAACAGTTTTAGTTTATTATTCATATTTTTTAACTAAAAATAAAGAGTTAACATATTTTAAATTATATATGTGACATACAATTTCATAATATAGAATTATCTAGATGTATTAATTAAATTACAAAAATAAAAAAAAATTAAATTTGAAAGTCAAATTTTTAAAAATTTTAATTACAATTACATAAATACTAATCACTCCAACATATATTATTTGTCACATCATTTAAAACATATTAAATCGTTATTTTTTTATTAAAAAATTATAATAATAACCAAAATTATCATATTTTTAAATAGAAAAATTAATTTTGTAAATTGAAAAAAATAGAGATAAAAATTACGATTAAATTTAATTTTTTTTAAAGTTATAATCTCTGTAATTGCACACGTGTTAGATTTTTTTAATTCAGACATACGTGTAAGACAAATGAAATAAAAATATTAATTATTACATAATTAAACTCTCCTTTATGTTCATATGTTCAGTTTTTGTGATCAATGGATTATTTAATTTTAGTTAAAAATAAATCTATTGAAAATCTTGAATTCATCTTGGTTGGCCCATAGGGATTGGTAACGAATCAACGGTCTTAATCAACTGTTAGAAAACTGTCTTAGTTATCTACTTCTACTATTAATTAATCATATAGATGCATTTGATATTTAATTGTATATATATTATGTAATATTATAAAAAAAAATTATATATGTTTAAAAGTTCTCATTTTTAAATTTTGCTTTAACTATCTACATTATTAGATCAGTCTGAAATTCATTTAAATAATTTTTTATTAAATTTTATTTGTCTCATATATAAGACTCACTAAAAAATATAGAAATTTTTGTATAAAAAACTAAAATAAAATATAGACTTTTGTTCTTAAGTCCTATTTCAACTGTAGATGTCGTTAAATTTAATATTTATGTCGTTAGATTTAAAGTTTTATCTAATATTCAAAATCTTATATGTAGATAAGTTAATTATAATAGTATTTTTTTTTTGTAAGATATATATATATATATATATATATATATATATATATATACTTTTCATAAATTATATGATCGCATTCCTTTTTCTTTCAATCAATACACTTTTGCTAATCAACATGGCTTACATTTGATAAGATATATGTGCATAACATCTTATCTTATGTGGAATTAGTTGCGATTGGATTATGTGGCTTTTAGGCATGTCTTAGGGCTTATTTCTATTTGCATGTCCAGTTATAATCTAAGTTTGAGGTTCTTGTTTATTTTGACTTTTGGATAACTGGGGGCATATAATTGATTGATAAGTGTATGTCTTTGGTTTTCATGGTGGATAAAAAATAATAGGACCATGCATAAAAAATATTTTCTTTTTATCATTATTAATAATTATAAATTTTGTCAAGTGATTGAAATTAAGTAATAAATAAATTTATATTAAAATTAATATGGAATCAATCGAGAGTTTCAAGTTTGATCACGGTTGAAACAATCTTTAAAATTGCACAATATTTAAGATAAATAAATTTAATAATTATGAACTGAAATTCATTTTTAATTTTTTTGTTGCTAAATTAGTAATGAAACTAAAGATGGATTTATATATATATATATTGCTCAACTAAATTTTGGTCTCTAGTTGTATTTGTTTTTTCTAGTAGTTATATAATGATTTGTATAGAAATTAAAACAAGGCTAATAAAAAAAATCTTTTGCCATTTTCTAAACAAATATATTTAAAAATGAAATTGAAATTTAAAATAAATAAAATTGTTATTAATAAAAAAAAAATTATCAAGTTAAACAAAAACTTCGTGTCCAAAATCCTACGGAGTCCCTGTCCATAGAATAAAGTCTTCAATAGAGTTCTGATGGTAAACTTATTTTTAGAAAACGATATCGATTTTTTGCATCCATATCTTTATGGCTTTTGAAGGTTCCATAGAGTTCTTTTGGTACTTTATTTCATGACAATTTAACATGGTTTAAGCCTTCCAAGTTTGGTTTATGACTTTTGGTATCTCTCTTAGGTCGTTTTTCAAATTTTTACCTTTTTTTCTCATTATTAATCTCCTAATCCACATAAGTTAAGATTAAAAATAGTTGATTTAGTTTGGTTCATTTTCATATCACGAATTCTAAATCAAACTAAATTGATGAACTATAAGTTCGTTTGGTTCATTTCAATTGAATTAAAAATTAAAAAATTTATTTTTACATTATTAAAACAAAAACATGCATTGAGAAAAATAATATATAATAATTAAAAAAATATAAATACAACATACTTTTAAAATTATACTATTAGTATTGTGTGAATTAAAATAAACAACTAAATATATAAAATGTAAATGACTTAGTTCGAGTCTTGAATAATCAATTTTAAACGGCGTACAACTAATATCTGAACTAATAGAAGTCAGATTTATTTGATTTTGTGTGTGTAGTAAGCCATGAACTAATGTCTCATCATTGTTTGGATGGAATATTTATATTCAATATGATAAAAGTTCATTAGTCACTAAAGCAATCCTAAATATAAAAATAATTAAAGCTTTAATATTTGAATAATAAATGTAATATTGTGTGTTGCTCTGACTCTCCAATTTATTCGATAATAATTTATTCTTACATTTAACATTAATGTCTTTATTTTTAAAATTTATTGGATCTTCCTTTTTTCAAACACAATAATATAGAAAAGAATTGTTGTTTCAAATTTCTGTTACTATCTATTATTTGAATATATGTTAGTGGCATATGTCCTAAATTATTTCGACTCCTTCTCAATGTAATTTTAGTTTATTAAAACGTTTCAAATGTTATTGTAAATTTTATCTTTGTCGTAAAATATTATTATATTTTAATTGTGAATGATTGTCAATCAATTGTATAAAATTTTGTATATATGACATGTATATACTAGTAAAAATGTGTTATTAAAAATGCATTTGTCAAATTAGTTGAGAGTAATTGTTTTTCAATTGTAACAAAAATAAATAACTCTTACTCTTTTTATGTTTAATAAAACCATTTATTCTCTTTTAATTTAAAGTACATATCAATATAAATTAGAATCACAATACAATAAACACATATTTTATCCATGCATCGTACAAGTTTATAAGGATCTACTTAATTGTTGAAGTTAATAATTAAAATCACAATGCTATGTTTGCTTAAATGCAAGTAGTTGAGTTTAAATAGATATGATTAATCTCATTTAAGGATTGGTTGTTTGAGTAGAATATCTTGTGTTTTGCCGGTTGCAAAAAGGAGAAATCGTCACCAAATTTATTCTTTCACACTCAAATGGTCTTTTTGATATTAACAAAAAATCAAAACAAAAACTTCAAGCTATTTGGGTTGTGTCTTTGAACAATATGAAAAAGACGTAATCATTGTATCTTCAATCAACATGAATATTATTTGTCTCAAACTGTCCCTCCCATGCTTAAGCTAGGGAGTCCAATCCCTATGATTTATGAACATGAAATTGGGTCTGTTTTAGTCTTGGGCATTGTTTTCTTTAGTTTTTGTTGTAAATTATCTGTGTAAATTGCTTTTGGCACGTCTTATGGTTTAAATAATGTTAATTTTACTTATTTAAAAAAAATTGATTAAAAGAATTTTTGGTCGAAGTGCAGTTATTTTTCGGCTAAACTTTAAATTATTATCTCATTTGATATCTAGAGACTTAAAATAAAATACAAATGAATGACTCAAAAAATAGGATAACTATTTTTTTTTTTTTTTATAATTTATACTATTTGTGTAAGAATCGTGTTTCTTGCAAGAGACAAATATTTTCTTTTTATATTTTAAAATTTAATTAAAATTTGTGATATATACATCAATGAACACTTAAAATGATTGTAAACTTATAGAATAGTTTGTCAAATGGATAAATAAACAGCTATATTATATTTAAAACTCAACCGGTATAAGATATTTTGTTGATGTATGTGAAAAAATTGAGTGGTCATTAACTTGAGTCATCATTTCACAAGCTGCCAACTTTGATAGTGATTTTTCGACCAATTTAAGTCCTCTAAAATAAATAAAATGTAAAATGAAAAAATCAAAGATGATTATTTTAATAAGTTTATGGTTGATTATATTTTACCTATAATAATTATATTTAATTATTGATTGATTGAACAATTTATTTTAGAGGAGTTGTATCTTTTTTTCGACTATGTCACTGAAGGCTCATAAAAAATACTATAAGGATTTGAGAATATTGTAGTCATCAAAATAATATTTTGTGAAATATTTGTGCAACAGATTCCAATCTGAGATCAAAATATTTTGTCAAAATAAAGCTTAAAAGGCACACATGATTATATATTTTTCATCATATTTATATCATCTTTTATCATTATTTTTATCACTTTTTTTTAGCCGTAATATTTATCAGGGAATGAAGTTTAGTAATTCATAATTTATTCAAAAGATAAGTGTAAAACAAAAATTAAACATATTATATTATTTTAATATTAAAAATATTTTTCTGCATTGATTAAAATAAATAAAGTATCTCTTTGTTCTACAATTAATGACTCAATCATTTCACACAAATAAAAAATACATATAAATGAAAAAAAAATAATACTACTTTTATTAAATTATTTTTATCAATAAAAGTTATCTTTATTAAATAAGAGTCCTTAGGTGATTTAGTGCTTTAGAGAGTTAGAGTAAGAAGGAGTTTACTTTCTCTAACAAAAACTATCAACCAATATAGCAAAAAAAAATAATATCCTTTATCAAATATTAGTGTATTCTTGAAGGAAAAGTGAGTAGTTTTCTTATGTTTTTTTAGCTCTTCTTCGTCTCTATATAGGGGGTGTTTTAAGGTCATTTTTTAACCTAAAATCACCCCTCCAACTTGTTTTTTTTCTTCTTCTTTTAATTAAATAAGTATTTTTTACATAATCACTCCTCCAATTCTTTTTTTTTTCTCCTTTTAATTAAATAAGTATTTTTCACATCTATTTAATTTTTCTCATCTCGGTGCGACGTTTGATTTTTCGTCTTGGTATGATGATTGTTTGATTTAGATTGATAAATTAACTTCAATCAAGTACAAATTAAATTCGATCAATGACTTTTGCATCATTAATGTTACAACTCCGGAGGTATGTGTATTCCAGAACTATCATTTTATTATATTTGTAGACTTTGTCACAATTATAAGCATTTTGCAGATTTATGTTATTAAAATGAATGATATGAGTTTATTCGTCGATTTATCCTTTTTGTTTTTAAGGATTTTGAATTGTATTGTTTTTAATCAATGTAATTTTTATTAATTTGAATGAATAAATATCATTTTTTAGTCCTAAAAAAAAGTTGAACAATAAATTTTAGTATTAAAATCATGTTTGAAGTTAAAAACTATAAATCATAAATTCAAGTTAAAGTCAAGTCTAGAGGCAAAATCATTTCAACTTAAAAAGATTCAAACATTTTCAAATCAATTTTCAATTTTACACCTGAAGTATTAATTTTGCACCAATTGATATTGGCTAAGAAGCGATACAGGTACTTACATGATTAAAAAAATAATAGTTTGTATTACATTGAAAAAAGAAATTCAAAAGTTATTCATTTTTTTAAAATGAATAATGGTACGGAAGAAAGTAATAAGTTTACTTAGAAAATAAAAAAATGGAGTGCAGATGAAAATATAGCGTGATTAGCTAAAGAATTATTTAAGTTTTTTACTAGTGGAGCAAAATATATGAGATTGTAGACACCACTTGACAGTAATTATGGAATCCAAAGTGGAATCCTCGCAAAGAAGATGCTCTAATAAAATAATCACATAGCATAAGTAATATGTTAGTCTTCAGAGACATAAAGTAAGCATGACTTCATACATTATGATCCATATTTTGATGGCAATATAGAAACAATATAAAATTCAAAATACAACTAATGTACTTAATGATCCATGTCTGTCAACCAACATAAATTAAAATTTGGCATTCTCTCTAAACCTATCAGCAGTAGCAAACTCAAGGAGCTCATCCATATATACCTAATGATCTATCCCTAACTGCCTGTTTCCGCCGGCGTTTGCCCTTTACGTGACCTCTTCCTTTTTCTGTTTCTCTTCACTGTGTCGTTGTTGCCTTTCGATTCCTGCATAGGAGTCAAGTTAAGGAACATCCAACAGATATGTAGGAAGCTAACAATATAAAATTAATAAAACCAGGAGGCGATTTTAAAATATATACAAGAACCAAAGCGTTCTAGACATTTTGCAAAGTCCCAACAGCAAATGCTATCTAAACTAGGACGGCGATTTTAAAATGTGCATGACAAAGATAAACCAGAACAGCTAAATAAATAGCATCTAAACTATTTTGCAAAGTCCCAACAGCAAATGCTATCTAAATTGTAAAATGTAAATAGGTAGAACACGGGGGTGTATAGTGTGACATTTTCTACACTATCATTTAATCATACATTAGCACATCATTTAAAGAGTTGGACACCCCATCTAGTCTTAAAAGTAAAACCATTTAATATTTCAGCATATATAACTGAAGCTCTGCTCAGACAGTAAATTAAAATTAAATACAAAGTTAATAGACACTGTAAGGGTTTTCACGTTCAAATTAAAGAAAATTTTAAATTTTTACACCCAGCAACCCTACCTTTGAAGGATTGTTTTGGTTTTCAAAACTTTTCTTCTTCTTACATGAAAGTGGATTTGGACCCTGCAAAGATCATAGTAATATAATCAAAAAGTGACACGACACAATAACTATTGGAAACAATAAATTAATGATACAACTTTCTATGCAAACTGCATCAAGTGCTGCAGATAAGAGAGAGGGAAAGAGAAAGAAATACAACGAAATTAATTCGTAGCAAAAATATATTAAATCTGTATGAACAATTAACTGTAAATTGGCTGCTTTCAAATGCCATCTTGTATTATAAAGAATAAAGAAATGCTGTCAATTGATTAACAATCAATTATGTGGCAGTGCCAGCTGAAGTCTTCTAGTTCTGTCAGCCTTTGAATATCCAGTTACTGTTATAATAAGTTGTAAATATCTCAGATTAATAGAGCAAATGTCTCTCAGTTTATACCATTTCCTTCAGTTTCTATCATTTTCTATCTATTTCTCTTATTACCACTACCAGCCATAACAAAAAATGGTAAGCTATAAAGCCTGTATATGGTTAAATATGAAAAACAAAAAAAAATACAGTACAACAATAAATTATAACCTTAGCTCTTTTTCTCTTGAACTGAGGTTTATCCTTGATGCCCATCTGATTTCTTGAAGTAATTCTTCTTTTTATTGCCTGGGAACTTGCAATTTGATCTCCTGAATCCTTATTTTCCATTATTTCAGTATTGGAAGTATCAGCTTCCCCACCAGCCAATATATTCATTGCCCTATCTCTAAATATCTGGAATTCTTTCTCAGTCATATGCAATCGTCCTTCTTCAGATGTTTTGACATATTCCCGCTGAAATGCAGATGGAGATTCGAGGAAAAGAGCATTTCTGAGACCGAATATGAGAGGCACACCAGGTATCTGCAACAAGCAGATAAATAAGACTAAACATATGTACAATAGCACAATTCTATACAGTCAACATATTTTAGACAAAAATATGCAGAAGTTCACTGGCACAGGAAAGGCCATTTAGGCAACTAACATTTTATCATTTTTACAAAGACGCAAACATATCTAATTGTTGCAAACTTGCAATTAACATTTAAAAAAAAAATCAAACCTCTTCCAACTTCTTTCGTAGGTCAGTGTCCTGACTAGCAACAAAAAAGTGCTCAGAATTATTTTCTCCAACAACCTCCGTAATGCAGACATCTGCCCTCACACATTTATCATGCTCACATCTGCAAATTGGAGTTTAGATCAAAATCTATAACCACCCCAAGGCAATACTTGTGCTCAAATATCTCAAAACCTAAATTAAAAAATAAATAAATAAAACAATGATCCTTTCCAGTCTAGTGCACTAATAGAATATTAGATACTGATGATTAAGCCTTAAAAAGTTAAAATACATCTTCAATTCTTCAAACTAGGGAGCCTTTTAACGTGACATTGCAGACGGTCAAAAAAGTTATCCAACTTAAGGGTCTCCAAGTCAGCCCTATATGTAGTTGGGTCTATATAATTTAGTCTATGCAATTATAGCAGAACTCAATATGAGATAATAACACTGAGTTTATAATTCAAAGGGACAAGAATAGTCTTCTAAGAGATCATCGTATTAATGTTGGTTCCAAGAGGAATCTGCCTTGTCCAGGTTTTGAAAAGTTGAAACTGATAGGCCAAAGTGAGAAAGCATTGGATGAGGAAGTTGTCTCTTTTGCCTTTAGGCAATGCAAGTGATTAGGGTGATTCACAAACCACAATAACTTCTTGACTTGTTGGAGAGTTTGATTAATGAATTGGGCGAGGAGCTAAAGGTGGATTTCTTACCAAAGACAATAATAGGGGGGAGAACAAAAAGTAGAAAAAGAACTCCAATTATTAGCAACACAGTAAACGAATCGAAAGGATTGAGAAGAATTAGTTAGATTCTTTTGAAACTTCAGAGATGTTTATTTGTTGAGGCAAAAGAAGGTGTTGCTTTGTGTATAACATAAAGCATTATTGGGCTAAATTAGACAGGCCTATTTTCTTCAATTTAATTGTTTTATCAACCTAACCCAATGTTGTATTGTTGTCGATGACAGAAGGCCATATAAACACGCCATTGTAGCCTACGGCAGTGTTGCCAATTGCAGATCGCAAAAAATAGCGGTTTGTTAAAATTCTGCTATGCTATAGTACTATAGCACCGCAATAGTGGCTATTTGACAACACTTTGTACTAAGTAGCGTATTGCAGAACAATAGCGATTTGTTCAATTTCCGCTATGCTATAGCACTACAACGGCTATTTGACAACACTGGCCTACGGTGCTGCTATGGAGGGCATCCCTTCACAAAATGCCTATGGCGGTTGTCAACAAATCCGCCACGCTGTCCCGCTATGGCCACCATTTAACAGCACCGACCTAACCTAGCCTTCCAAAACTACATGGCCCAAACAGGCTAGTCTAAATATTCGGAGCCAACCCATTTGACCCCTCTATTAAAGAAAAACGGTAATAAGTAATTTATCAACAAAAAAATTGGTATAAATTGAATTCACAATTGAAGGGTTTCTGTCTACACGGTTCAGCATCTTTCTTCATGCGCATCTATCATAATGACGCCAAAAAGGTTTGTTAAAGAATTTGTTTGACAGCAATATGTGCAACAGAAATAATGTGTATGTGTATATAGAAAGATAGGGAATTGTTATACCTTGCAATTATAAGTTTATGAGCTGCCTCAAGATCCTCAGAATATGATTTACCAAGCCGTTTCAACTCAGCTAGAACACATCTGCATCACCTCAATCCAAAACCCAAATTAACAACACATAAAGCAAAGAAATTAAAAACCACTCCACTCTGCTTTTTAAAAAGAAAAAACTTGGGGTAGGGGAAATTATTATTAATAAAGTTGCACTGTGGCCATTGTACAACTGTTTTGTTGGGATTTAAACTCAGTTACAAAATCAAACTCTTAGCACTGAGCCGATACATCATTCCACTCAGCTTCATTCCATTCCGTTACACTTAATTCCATTAAGTTCAACTAATTCAACATACCATAGAAAATCTAATTAAAAAGAAAAGAAAAAAAAAAGACCTTGTTGTGTAGAGCTTCACAGTAGAACTAAGAATATTTCCAAGAGCCTTATCAGCAGGGGTTATACGATTCACAAGAAGGTGATGAATAAATGTTCCATCACAAATAACTTTGAAAGGCTTTCGAAAACCAAAGCATGCAGTGTAAAACGTCAAAATCTTCCTATGCCTCTTCTGTTTCTTAACCTTCATCTACATAAACCAAAAAATGATTTAATTAAAATTAAAACAACAAAACCCTAAATTTGAAGTTCCATGTTCAATGATAAAACGATTTCTAACCAAAACTCGAAATCCTAATTTCCAAAGAAACAAGTATAATGTTAAACTCCGATACAACTTGTTTCTGATACGAGGGCAAAGTGATTATGGGCCTCCTAAAAATTAGTGGATTGGGCTTTGTATTAGAATCTTTTTTCTTTCTTGAAAAAATTTACTCCTTCCCCACATTAGTACGACTCCGATACAACTTGTATTTATCTTTTCTTTAAATAGTCTTGACTAAAGATTTTTGAAAAATTAAAAAAAAAATAATAATAACGTATCAATAATCTTAATTTAAAATTTTCTAAAATATAATTATGTTTTGAATAATTCGAAATTTGAGTTTGCTATAAGAGATTTGTTTTGCGACAAATCTTATAATTGGTTGTGGAGATAGACAGTGCCGGAGCACAAAATTAGCATATGTATAAATCAAATATACAAAGAGTTAGCATTCTAAATTTAAAGAGCTGCATTCTAAAACATGCAGCCATTATGTACAATTCTTTATTCTAAATCAGCGAAATTAGCAATTTAGAAAACAAAATCAGGCAGCCATCATTCTAAATCTGCCATATATCTTGTTCAATAAACAGGCAGTCATCAGCAACAACAATTTAAATCAACCAATTTAGCAACAACAATTTAGCCAATCATTCTAGACAGGCAGCCATCGTTTTAAATCAGCAACAAAAATGAGCACAAACATTCTAAATGAGCAACAAAAATAAGCAACAAAAATTAGCACAAAAATCAGCAAATCAGCATAAACACCTTCTATGCAACAAAAATCAGCAAATAAACAATAAAAATCAGCACAAACATTTTGTTCAAACACCTTGTTCATCAAATCAGGAAAAACACCAAATCAACAAATCAGCAAAATCCAAACCTTTGGAGTTTTGACGACGAACAGGCGAGGCGAGCTCAAGGCGAGGCAGCAAAAATCAAACACTTTATATGGACAAAAAATCAAACACCTTATATGCAACAAAAAAAACTGCAAAAAAAATCAGCACTAATATCTAATTTGAAACAAACAAAATCTCCAAACAAACAAAACTCCAAACATCAATTCTAAATTTCTGATGATAATACGAATTGAAATCCGAACCTTGTTTTGACGTACGGCCAACAAAGGTGGAGGCGAGCAGTCGCAGAGGCGAGGCCGAGGCTGCGAGCAGAGGCGGAGGCAAGACGCGAAGCGGAGGCGGAGGCGGAGGCAAGACGCGAAGCAGAGGCGGAGGTAAGCCGCGAAGGCGCGAAGGGAAGGAAGAGGCAGAGCGAGACGCGATTGCGAAGCGGAGGCGGAGGCGGAGGCTGGTGAAAGCAAGAGGGAGAGAGAGATGAAGAATAGAAGAGAGAGGAACAGAGGTTTAGGTTTAAGGTATAACTGTAATTTCTTGATTTTAATGAGGGCAGTTTGATATTTTACCCATAAATTTTATTTTTTCGCCCCTGGAGATAGAGTTTATTCTGAAATATAGATGTAAATCGATTGAAAAGAAAAATCATTTTTTAATAAATCGATTGAAAAGAAAAATCATTTTTTAATAAATCGATTGAAAAGAAAAATCATTTTTTAATAAATCGATTGAAAATACTTCTACCCACAGTTGTAATATGAAGTTTTTCATTTCCCTTTATTTTGCATTTCGTCTGTTACTATTATATAGTTATAGTTTATGAATATAAAACTGAATTTGTAATAGATGTTGGTACTTGAATTAATTTGTTTATATAAATTCAACTTTTTAATAGGTTATATTATTTCTTGTAATTTTATTTATTAAAGGAAGGTTGGGTCAACTCTATTCATGACTATATCCAATCATTTTAAGGTTGATTTTTTTCACTCAAATTTATTTAAATTTTATATAACACTTATTACTAGATACAAAAAATGTACATGGATATATTTTTTAGAGAAATTTATCACTTTTTTATTTTTAAAACTAATATTAATATTGAAATAAAATGTAATATATTTTTTAAAAATTGAAAATTTAACTTATTATTGTTTTATCAATTTTTACAAAAAAATATCAAATTTTTAAGATTTATATTTTCTTTTAGGTTTAAATATGTATTTGATCCTTACAATTATAACTTTTTTTTTTAGTTCTCGTAAGTCGTAAGTTTTTTTTGTTTGGCTAACATCGCTTCAAATATGGTTTCATTTTAAAATAATCATTTCATTTAATTCCTATTACAAAAATTGTAACACCATTAAAACATATACATTTTTTAACAAACAAAAAACTCAAATATAATTAAATTATAACATTTTGTTAACCTAAAACTAACCCCAAATATTTCAATATTCTTCCTTAAAAAATCTAAATTGTTTATTCTTCTTCGTCGTATCAGTCCTCTTACCGTTGTAAAATTGCTCACGTTGTGTCGCAGTTCATAAAATAAAATAAAAAATCTGAAAAAATAGAATGAATTTGATTAAAGGTTCAACCCTGTCAACATGACGAATTCTTTCATCCCCCCTTACCATTATTAGGAGTAGAACTTGGACTTTCTTCTTTGCCTCTCCTCCCTCTGCAATCAAATTCTACTTTCACTTTTGGACTTTTTCATATATTCCCCTAAAATTCTTTAATCTTCACGCCAAGATGAAAAACTCTAATTCATGGTCAATTCTAAAACCCACAATTGTCCAACAAAAAGATTATGATAATGATGCATTTGAATATGGTGATGAATCTCAAACGGATGAAGATGTTTGTGACGGTGATGAGAATTACGATAAAGAAAAGGACAGAAACGATGAAGCGATTTATTTTTTTTTTATGGAAGAAGACCGAAACATTTGAGATTAATTTTAGGTTAAAAAATATTATAATTTAATTATATTTGGATTTTTTTTTGTTAAAAAATGATTATGTTTTAACAAGTTACAATTTTTGTAACATAAATTGGATGGAATGACTATTTTAAAATGAAACTATATTTGCAGGGATGTTAACCAAACAAAAAAACTTACTATGACCAAAATAAAAAAAATTATAATTGTAGGGACCAAAGACATATTTAAATATTTCTTTCATAAAAAAATCTCTAGATTTAACATAGTGGTGTATATGTTAAATCTCTAGTCACGTTATATGTACACCAATATCATTTAACATATTTTGTTACAAAAATACACATGTTCTTGCAATTTTAATGGTGTGAGAGTGAATGAGTATAAGAATATTACACTTATTATATATATGTGGTTCTTCCTTTTTCCCCAAAATTAAAAACTTATTATACATGTGGTTCTTCCTTTCTCCAAAATTAAAAACTTATTATACATGTGGTTCTTCTTTTTTCCCCAAAAATTAAAAGCCTTAGAATAAGCATAAGGAAAAATCTAATTTATAGCATGGCCTCATTTCACAATGGTGGGTCAATATCACGAACTTGGAACTCTAGGTCTTTTATGTTCAGTGGGAGGTGTGAAGAAAGAGCATCAAAATGTTATTACTTTAGAAATTATAGTTGTGACTCTCACGATGACAAAGATAAGACACAATGTAAGAAGGAACATCTAAGGAAGTATAAATTTTGTGGTAAGTGAATGTGTTGTGGACATTTCCTTAATTTTAAGAATCCTAATATATATATTTAATGTATTTTTGTAAGAAAATGAGTTAAAAATGGTAATAGTGTACACATATGTGACTTCAAAGGGTTTATTTGGGATAATAAAAATTTAAAAGATTAATCTGGTATAATTAAATAACTTACAACATGATATATTTTGCCTAATTGCAATTAAACGGTACACGACAAGCAAAGTCACTAATAAATCATTTTAAAAGGTAAGTAAGATCTGACTAAGGATCATCTCAATTAAAGTTTAAACTCGACTATTCTCTATCGATTCTTCCTTAATGAATCTCATTAACCACTTGAGTCAATTATTTTGTTAAATGTAATGCGAATTTGGAAGCTAAAGCTTAATTTAAAATATTTTTTAAATTTACAAGAGTTTATTTTAGTTTATCTCATGATAGCTACATATCGTGCTTATAAAGAAAACTTATGACTTGTTCAAAAGTATTTTCAATTTATTCTAACTAATTAGATAGGTTATTAAAAAGTGTTTCTTTGAACTCCTTAAAATAAAACTTGATGAACTCCTGTAAAAAAAAAAAAAAACTTTATGAATAAGGATTTAAATATGATAATGTTGTATAACTAGAATGATATAATTCTTTGGTTTAAATAAGTTTTTAACCTCTATAAATTTTAATATTTTGTTTTTAATCTTTATAAAAAAAATCAACTTTTTGTGCATAAATATTTTTTGCATTCATTTTTTGTCTCTGCTTTTAAGTAAATTCACATGTATCAATTACATTTTCAAATAATTTTTTGCAAACATATTTAGAAAATACTATGAATATCTTTCGCAAAAATTTAGAATTGTTTGTCAAGATAAAAATTATAGAAGAATTTTTAAGTGTCAAAATCTTAAAAATTTATATTCAATATATCCCTAGTTAAAAAATTATAAATTTTTATAAAGGATATGTTTATAATATCCTAAACATTATTGCGAAAAAATCATTCAAAAATTCAATGTATCATGAAAGGACAAAATATATTGATGTTAGACTCGATTTCATAAAGAATATAATTGAAAAATGGTGAAATTGATGTGGTCAAGATTCACACTAGTGAAAATCTAGCTAATATGATTACCAAACATCTACGTCTTAGCAAAATCAAGCATTGTTTGGATTTGCTAAGAATGCAAATGGATTGCTGATTGGATGGACATCAAAATGATGACTTGTTTGCTATAATGTTTCCTCTCTCAAACTTACTAGAACCAATGTGAAGAATTGTTGATTATTGGTTCAATTAAGTTTGAAGTGTTAACTCTAAAATCTAAAAGTTAAATAACGTTTTGGTGTGAGTTGAGAATGTTTTGGTGAGATCAGAAAGGTCCTACAAGTCTCATTTCTGTTAATTTGCTATAGTTGGTTATTCAATTCTAACTTTTGTGTACTTTGGATAAAAACTATATATAAAGCCTTAGGAAAGGGAATTAAAAAACAACACATTCAGAAACACTTACACTATGGTTATGTGAAGAAATAGTGAAGAGAGAAATAAGTGAGAGAGAGTGTGAGAAGAGAGAAATAGATAAGAAATACGATAGATTTGAGGTATTGATTGGTTTAACAAAAAGAGATGAGAAATAAAAGGGAGAAAAATGTTGATTATTATCAAAAGTACTAAGTACTCTCAATTTCAAAAACCTTCCATCAAATTCAAAGTTTCATTTTAATAAGATCTAATTCAAATAATTAGATTATTTCGACTATTTTAATTAATATAAGCTAATTAATTAAACTTTTATTTTATTATAATTTAACTGATATGAGATATGGTTAAAAAATTATTCTACGATATAATCAAGTTCTCTTAAAAAAAAGTTATAACCAAATTATTAGATTAATTAAAATGTTAAAATATTAATAATTTATAAAATAATAAATAAATATAAAATAAACAATTATCAAATGAAATAAATCATGTGCAATTCCTAAAAATACAGGTTGAAATAAACTGATGAACGTTCAAATGATGCAAAAAAAAAACACAAAATAATATAGTAGTTTGAAACTTTTGCAAAAAGTTGGAGTATTAGGAAAAAAGTGTAAGTACGACTCATTCTCTCCTTATCTCTTCGCAAAATTGGCGAGAATTAATTTTAAGTAGAGTCCATGCTTTTTTCGATCGCTCTTAATTATTTCTCTCCTCACCAAACATGATGAGTTTAGTATTTCTCATCATTTTCTTTCGTCTCCATTTCGCACGTTCCAATCAGACCATTAGAGAGAAGAAAAATCAAGTAAAATAGAGGAAATAAATTTTAGAAAAAGTGCATAAATTATGCATGATTTCTCAAGTGTGTAAGTTCTCGTATTTATAGTGGACCATTCAAGTCAAAATATGTCACGCAAATGTAGAAGTTAATCCTTGAACTCTATAATCAAATTTTTTCTGTGTTCTAGCAATTTAATTTTCGTAGTTCCTGCATTTCATGCACTCAATGGAGTTTTCAATCAATTGATATGCATACTCACTGCTCTTCATCAAAATTAAACTTAATTTCTGCAAGTCACGGGTCCTAACAATAGCTTCTTCTTTTTTGTTGATAAAAACAGTAACTTTCTTTTGCTTTGAAAAGAAAATTAAGTATTATAAAAAAATTAGGATTTAAATAATCTTTTTACTTCAAACACGACTCAATCATAACAGTCAAAATTGCACATGGAGAGGAATTCAAGTTGCAAAACTTTAATTGAAAGAATACATACATGAAGTAACAAAAGCGACAGCAATTTGTTGTCAAGTAAAAGTGTAGAACTTGTAAAGAATAAACGGATAAAAGATTATATTCTTTGTATAAATCGATATGTGTGTAATACATCGATGTATTACAAATTTGTTAAAAAAAAAAAATAATTTACGAATAAACTCACAACATCTAAGTTATAATAGCGTAAAATGACAACATGTCTACAAATATGATAAAAATCAAGTGTCTGAAATACTTATGTCTCTAGATATGTAACGTCGTTGACAATGTCAAATCTGTTGATTGAAATCTATAATTGATCAAAATTATTTTTTCAATTTAAACTAAAACAAAAATCGCACAAAAACGAAAAAAGTAAAAACACACCACACAAAAACAGGAAAATAAAAACACACCGCACTAAGATAGGAAAACCAAAAAAGAGAAAAACACAACTTAGATAAAATATATACAGAGAAAAAATGGAAGAGTGATTCTGGATCAAAAAATGGTTTTAAATCACCCTTCTCTAATTGAAGAAAAGAGAGAAAAGAAACTAGGGTTTTTGTTTGGAGAGGCGGCTAAGAAAAGAATCTAAGATTTTTGTTTGGGTTAAATATATTTCTAAATCCTTTAAAATTTCAAAAAATTGTTTTTAATTCTTATGAACTTTTTCTTCGATTTGTAATCGTAATATTTTCCGTCAATAATTTTAGTCTTCATCGTTAAATTTGCTCTTTCATTTGAATTTTTGAATAATTTTTTATATACATATTTTAGAAGATTATAAACATCTATCCATACAATTTTTGAACCAGTTAATTATGAATTTTTAAATGTAAAAGGTCAAAAAAACCAAAATAACATAAATTTTTATTAAAAAAATTCGAATTTAATTTGAACTTATATTTTGTAGTAGAGACTTTAATCATAATATATAAAGTGTATCAGCAAAGTTTAGTAGCATTTTGATAAAGCTTTGATTTATTTTGTTTTAAAAAGATTGAAATTGTTGTCAAAAAATATGTAAACACTAAAAGTTGAAGAACAAATTTTATAAGTATTAAAAATAAAATTTTAAAATAAAAATTTATAGCGACTAAAACATATTTAACAAAAAATTATTGGGTTAAATATGTTTTTAGTTTCCATAAAATTTTAATTTTTTGTTTTTAGTCTCTAACAAAAAAAACTTTTTGTTCTACAAAATTATCATGTAACTAATTTTAGTCTCGGTTAAATCGACGTATATTATTTAATAATTTTTTTCAGACATGTTTTATAACATTATAAAAAGTTTTTCAACCAAAAATGAGTTTAAAATACAATTTTTAAACTTATATTTTCGCTACTTTCATCTTGATTTTGACATTTAAAAAAAATATATATTCAACACAAGTTAGAAAACTTTAAATTTTTGTAAAAGTATTTTTTTTAATATTCTAAATAAACTTGAAAAAATCATTTAAAAACTAAACAAAGTTAAACACATTTCGTTTTCACAAATTATTTACGCAATAATTTTATAGAGACCATGTAGGTGTTGTATTGTAGAGAACAACAATAATTATTACTAAAGATACGTTTTAATAATCAACAATAGGAAAACAATAAAATAAAACCTTGTTTTCTCCCACTTTATGTTGGTATGATTTTCTTT
This sequence comes from Cicer yamashitae, assembly GCA_037974755.1. Lineage (NCBI taxonomy): Eukaryota > Viridiplantae > Streptophyta > Magnoliopsida > Fabales > Fabaceae > Cicer > Cicer yamashitae. The sequence goes on from JBBPBQ010000004.1 coordinate 40,829,527, forward strand.
GACAATATCGTCACTCCCTTAAGATGCATAAATAAATAATACTGCTATAATAATTAAACAAAATAACATAGCTTTCATGGGGTGAGTAAGCTCCATATGAATAATGCTGGCCTTGAAAACGAAAGCATAAAATTGATCTCAATTGAATAATTAGCGTGCGGCGACACGATGAGTAAGCATAATAAGACCGGTATGACAATGACATGTGTTTTGAAGAATTGAATAAGGTGTAGTTTTTGTTCCAAGTTCAACTTGATTTTCAGTCCAAAAATATGTTCAACTTAAAATTTGCATTTTAGGGATATAAAAATAGACAATGGATGGACCACCTTATCTATACTTCAGTTGAAGAAATGGTGTCCTAGGGGTGAAATTATTGGATCAATAGGCAAGACAACTCAAGGAGATGAGAATGTAGCAAGGGAGTTGCTATTAGACCAGCACACCCCTAAATTAATATTTTTTTTCAAATATATCTATATTATATAAACTCTAATGAAGATGTGCCATATTTTTTTAGATGTTTTTCACAAGAATAAATTATGGATTATCTTAGTTTTTACGATTTCGATAATGACTCAATCAATGTCAATACAATAAAAATAAGAAAAAACAAACGTATTTATTAAAACTTAACTCATTGAACCAACACAAATAAGATATACGTCTCAGTTGTAAAGACAAAGAAAATCACAAACTAAAAAGTTAATATATCTGATTAAAAATTAAGACTAAATAGATCAACTTTTCAGTTATTTTTTTACTTATTTTTCATTTCAACCCAAATAAGTCTATTTGTCAACAATTATTAGAAACACAACAATAAAAAAATCGTCACTTAATTGAAAAATATATTTCGTCTTGCTTTACCATTTTTAGTCTCTACATCAACTATAAAGAGTTGTTTTTTTTTTTTTAAAACGTTAGAGAATTTTGAAAACAATGAAAAGTGTCGAGACAAGACTCTTAAATAAAATAAATAATTAGTTTATTACAAATAATTTAATTGTTTATATTCAAAAATATATAGATAATCTGCTTACTATAATATCGAATATGGATAAATTTAATTCTTTAAAACACTATCGATCTCAACTATCCTAAACAGTTATCAGTTTTTATTTTCTTTGAACAACTTTAATTTACATTCAATATAAGAAAAAATATTGTAAATTTTTTACTTATTTGTTGTTAATTATATTAATTTTAAAAGTATATATATTTTTGAATATATTTAGCTCTCTCGTTAGATTAATGCTAGCTTCACCTCTGCCTATTTTTAAGAGGAAAACACTCGATGGCAGTGACATGTTCTTGTATTTTCAACTTCGAATTAAATTTTGTTTAATTTTTCTTTCATTTATACTAAATATATAAACTATATATGAGAAAAATATCAAATTTTGGTAAATTATTTTCTTTTAATTTTACTTTTCATTTGAATTATTTCATTTACAACTTTATATTTTTTTACTAAACAAATAATTGATTTTTTATTAAAATAATTATATATATATATATATATATATATATATATATATATATATATATATAAGAATATCAAGTTTGGTTTAACATTTCTTTCTTTAAATTTTAATACTTGTTTAAACTATTTTATTTATAATTTTATCATTCTTTATCAATTAAATAACTGATATTTTTAATTAATCATATTAGTTTTTTTAAATTTTATCATGAAAAACAAATAATATTAAATATTATTTTTTGTCTCTTCTTACCCAATTAACCACATAGATCTAGGTCAAAATGATGACATCTTTTATTAGCGGTCATTTGATGCACATGATAAAATATAAAACAGAATAATGACAGAAAATAATAGTAACAAGATAAAAATTATTTTATCATATATTTGTTGTACACATGATAACAAATATTATAATATTATTTTATCAAATAATGTATTTTAAACACACATCATCATTACACAATGTAATATATATTATATTTAGATGATAAAATTATTATTGTGAATTAAACAAAAAAATTATCATTGTGAAACAATTATATACTATTTTTATTTTCAAACAAACTTATACAATACTTTTAAAAATTAAAAATTAACAAAAAAATACTAAAAAAATTAAATAACTATTGAATGATCTTTATATTAAAAAAAATTTATTGACACTACTAAATAAATAATTTCAATTTTTTAAAAACAAATAATGGATAATTAAATCATTCTATTTTATTTGTTGAATAAGCTCAATAAAGATATGATATATATTATGTGTAAATGAAAAAACTACCCTTATAAAAAATTATATTTATTTAAAAAATTTAAAGTCATATTCAATTTTTTTATTTTTAAATAATAATATATCAGATTATATAAAATGACATTTATAAAGACAACTAAGTAAATTATTGTTCTTATCTTATTCTGTTGATTTCTAACACAACTCATACTCAGTATAAGAATTATGACTACAAAGACATAATATGATAGAATTTAGTAATATCTTATCATATTTTATTAGTTAATCGAACACTAAATTCAGACAGCTTCATAATCATTGGTATGTAATAATGCTTACTTTTCATCCATTTTTGTAAATTTGTTTGGAGGTATACTTTAATCATTGATCACTAAGTGTGGTCACGTGTGAATATCAAAACACGATACAAATACAACCATGGTCTTAACTTTATAACTATGCTAGACATTTTTCTTTCTCAATTTAGTTTCTAATGTTTGTTCTACAATTTTGTAGTTTTTGCAAAACATGTTTGCAATCTTCCATAAATATGGCTGGCCGAAGGTGCCCTTTATGTAGGCAATCAAATATTCAAAACTGACATATGTTCAATGATTGTTGTATTGTTGTCTCTTAAATTAATTTCTTATGATATTTTTTTGCAGTTATGAATTATCAAGAGCTAAAAACATAGTTCTTTGGAACGCAATAGGATTCTTGTTTCCTCAACAAGGTTAAGCAAGTAAAGAAATTGATGCCTATAGATCAACAAATTTTGATTCCTTAAATAGATCAGCAAATTTAAGTGTACAACCAACTGAAAATTTCAGCTTTATGTATGTTGGATGAAGGGCTGTTTTTAGTGATCCGATCAAAAGATAGCAAGTTAAAAATTTTTTGTTGATATTGACCAAAAAAATATTGTGTTGGTATGACATCTATTTTGTGTTGAATTAAAACATATATTTTTATTGTTATAAGTTAGAGTTTTGAATTGTTGATTACCATCGTTGTTGTTTTATTTTATAGATAAATGTTAATAATTTACAACATAAGATAATTTAAAAGTGATAATATATCAGACAAATTAACAAAGACATATGATATAATTTAGGTCAAGTTCATATTTGATCAAACTAAGACTTTTTTAAAAGTATATTAAATAGTGAATTTCACTCGATTTCTCAAATACATTAAAATTTCATTTAAATTTTTGATGAATTCATTTTTTATAATTTAAAGACATTTGTTAAGTCATGAAAACACTTGCACCTAAATTTTATTCAATCGAAAACTAAAATTTTTGAAGATTACAAATGTTACAATAATTCTCAAATAAGACGGAAAACAAAATCAACTCTTAATTTAAAATTATCAAGTTTAATATTTACAGCTCCAAAAACTATAAAATAACTTCACATAAATCATAAGTCACTCCAAAAAGTCTCAATTAATTGTTTTTCAAATCAAAGCCTCTTTAAAATTTTACTATCGGTAAAATTTATCTGATCACCAAATACATAAAACTTTACAATTTCCAATAGAAATTTTATTACTACATAACAAAATTAGTTTAGGCATGAATATAATTTCATCTTTGAATAAAATTAAACCATACTAATAAATTGACACTGCATAAATTCATTTGTACATAACAACATACTAAACAACATGCTAAAAAAATAATTCAGAACATTTTTATTACAATAACATAACAAATAACAAATGAAAAAGAAAAGAGTATAGGAGAATGATGGAAAGGTGGGGATTTTTGGAAGAGGGGGTTTTCAAGGTTGTTCTTTTTTGAAATCTAATTATATAATGATAGAAGAGAATGAGGGAATGGAGAATCTATGATTTGTTTGGCCAAAAGTGGCTGAAGCATGGAATGGGGAAGAAGAAAGCTTCTCTCATTTTTTGGGTTTTTCTGAAATGAGAAAGAATGAGGGGGGTGAAAGATGGAATGTGGTTTAAGGGAAGAAAATGGGTTCGACCCATTAAAACATTTCTATAAAATTCTTTAAATAAAAAAAATATATATTTCTGTTCTCTAAATATTTAACATCAACAAAAATATTATTTTGCGTGTAATTTCAGTCACCACACAAAATAGTTTAAAAGTTGCCTTGAATTGAAAAGTCGGATTTAAAATAGAATAGTTTCCTATGATCTCCATCAAATTTTCTTTCATCTATAACAATAGATAATAATAGTTCAAGGAAATAGTCCATTTGATGTCTTTTTTAATGGACAAAACTACCATTCAATAATTTTTGAAATACATTTCATTTTTTTTTCTTCTAATGAAATACACTTCCTTGCACTTAATTTATATGCATAATTGCATACATAAATTATAAACTCATAATCAAAATTAAAAAAAAAAATCGATTAAAATATATACACACGTACGTTAGCGTAATAAAAAATGTGGACAAGCAATAAACTGTAGTGTTGCAATAAGAGTTTTATTATATAACAATATTGAAAGTGTAGGTGTTATTTGTTCTCTTCAAACTTCAAAATGTAAGAATCCAATCATAAAATTTCCACCTTTATATAAGAAAGTAATGTTCATAGAATTTTTTTTTTTTGAATTATATTTATACACATATGTCATCATGATAATAAATTTAACCATAAAAGTCAAGCAAAGATCATCATAAAGTATCCATTAGGTGACAAAATGAAGCAGAAATTTGGTTAAATAACGTCCATCCAATTCTAGATATGTTTATTTCCAATTAAGAAAATATAAAAGTAGTAGTAGTAGAAATGGTGGTGCAAAAAACAAAGCCCAATTTATTTTGACAAAGTCTATTTTGTTTTCTATCTTATTGCCATAAAAATAGCCGTATAGTCTAAAAGGAGCGGGTATTCAGCATGGGCTTGGTTTGACCTAGCCTCCGAACACCCAGTCTTCGGGAAACATATGGATCGTCCGATAACTCTTGTCTATAGCCGTCCGATCAATATTCAGTCTTCTTATATAATAACCAACCACACATTACTATGCTTCATGCGCCGTTTACATCTTCTCTTCTCTTCTTCTTAAAACCTAATTGAAATTAGGGTTTTCCAGTTTTCTTCGATTTTGTTCTTAGACTCCGTTTAATTTTGCAATTCTTAAAGTTTGTAAATAGGCTTCACTATCTGGTCGATGAGGATATCTTCAATTCCCATTCGGCTCGTTCCCTTGAAGCAATAGTAATATGTGTTGATCTTTCAATTTTACTTCCACAACCCCTTTTTTATGGTTTTGGGAGCACGCGAGAACAACTAAATTTCAAATTTCTCTTTAAAGTTTTTTTTTTTATTGATGCATTTTTTCTGTTTTTGATTCAATTGAGTAAAAGGAGTATCGCTTGTTTTAACTGTGATGAGTCTACAGACCTGTAATGATTTGCGGATATGATCGCATCATTATTGAACATCTAAGGGACTGAGTTTTGTTGTGATTCTCCCACTTTTTTTAAAATTTTTATTTATTTATTTTGATTCGTAGTTTTTTGGCGTTTTTTTAATATAATTTGGCTTCAAATTTTTGTATTATTCACGCTTCCACTTTTTAGTGTGGTTTGCAATGTTCTATTGAAGCCTAGAATTGTGTTCCCCTCGCTATCCGATGCTCCAAATTGATGTTGCATTTGGACGTCGGGGAACAAAATTTCTCACATTCAATGATTCTTCATAATCCTAATTTATTTATTATTTGTAGAATTCAGATCCATTATTTTGTGTAGTGTTTTAGTATTGTAGATAAGGATGAAGCAAAATATATAATCCAACACTTGATCTGATTTTGTGATGCTAAATATATCTATGTGCTCTGAATCTACATGTTGTGTACTTTTATTTATTTGTATATTATTATGTTGAAATGATGCTACAGAATATGAAATCAGTTTTATTGTTGTTTTATTACTGTTCTGTCCTTCTGACTGCATCATGTGATGAGTTTGGAATAAATCTTAGGACACCTTCCTACACAACAATTGTTGTGGATGAGATGTATTATCCTTTCTGATGATGTGTTAATTTTGTTCTTATTTTATGCATTTTAGTTGTCTACGTCCAAACATTGTTGAATTCTTGTTTGTTTTATGTCTGGCCTTCATAATCCCAGTTAAGATTGAATATTTTATTTAGTTCTTATACTGATTCATGGGAGGCCAAAATAAATTGTTGGAAGTTTCGCTGATAAATGCCTGTATCTTATATTATATCAAGGTGTTTACTAGTAACTTTGCCACACATTTCACTATTGTTGTTAGGTTTTATTCGAACTATGGACCTGAGTCTTCTTAATGGAACTAAGGTGTTTAATGTTTATGTTGATAAAGATCATTTGAAGTGTTAGCCATCCATAATGCAATGCTAGCTCTTTTTAAAAGATGTTATTTAGACCATCCCAGGAATACAATGCAAGCATTTTCTTATGTAAACCTTATATCTTCAAGAAACAATCAAAGAATGAGTTTGTTTCATTAATTTTATTTAACTTGGAATTTTACTTTTATTCGTTTTAGTTTGTCACTTATGGATGTTAGCATAGGGTAATTAGTTAAAGCCAATGATGATTAATTGTTTTAACAAGTGCCGCCTGAAAGCTAAACCGTTTATACGGTGGTGCCTGATGCACAATTTTCACAATACAACACTGAGGCTTCATTTGTTTTATCCCGTAAGACCATAAAACGAAGAAGCTTTGTGGGAAGATTAACGCAAACTTAGCCAAGCAAAGAATATAGATATTACACAAATTTTAAATTTTTTTTGGAACAAATTTAATTTAGTTGGGAGTAAAAAAAATAATTTTTTAAAATAATTAAAAAATTGTTAAATAGGTAGTTTGTATAAAATTTGGAGGGGTAGCAATGAACAACTCCGGTTAGTGGGAGACTTCTTATGAGTGTCATTATTTCCATTAGATTGGTATTGGTAAATAACTAAGAAATAGCTCATTTAACTAAGGACTAAGGAGGTGTTATATACTATAATCTTTGATAAATAACTAAGAAATAGCTCATTTAATGTATAACCGCCACAACTTAATTGAGTAATCATAAGATTATTAGTAAATTATCTTATAATTATAAAAAATTGTGAAATAAATAAACCAAAACTTAGGAGTATACCAAAATAGAGTGTAACTAAAGTATTTTATAGATGTGCAATAATAGATAGGGAACATTTTTATCAAAAAAATTACACCGTTTAATATGTATATGATACATTTATTTTATATTTGTTTTGAGAATTTTGGTTGAGAAAAAAATTAGATATATAGAATAGTAGTTATTATAAGAATACATTTTGTCAAAAACTTAACTTTGAAAATTAGAATTTTATGGAATACAATATTAGATTATGAAATTGATTTATTTACTATTTTGTTTGTTAAATTGACGTTTCAATGATTCTTTCAATATCATTATTTGGAAGGTTGTTTTATTATGTGCTCTTAAATAATTGTTGTTATTGTATATTTAAATTATATTTTAAATATGATTTTATGAAGATGATTGTAAAAATATGAATTATTTTAATTGTATGTGTTTGAGATAAGTTTACGTCCCATATGAAAGAGTCTTGTATTCTACGATTATATACTCGGATGAGCTATATGCTCCATATGAATGAGTTGTACCCCACATGAGATGAATTTTGAACTCCATATAAATGGGGCACATCAGATGAATTTTAAACTGCACTTGGATGAGTATTCTATCCACATAATGGGACATCAATGGGACATCATTGAATTCATTGATTTATTTTTTGTAGAATAAACATGTGTATTTGATTTTTTCTATTTTTATAGATGTGAATTATTCACAATATAAGACAATACTCACTTCGCGAGAATGTTGTGATGAGAAAGTGATTGCTTATTATAGAAAAATTATTTATATTTTTAAAGTACTTTTCAAAGAATGAGGGTGTCATGGTCGGTTCCAGTTATTGCGCCGGTTGAATAGAATACTTGTTTCTAAAATTGTGTGAGATTTTTAATATCTCAATAAAGTGTTGTTTTTAGAGACTAAAACCACTGAGAGCCGAGAAGTCCTACCACGTTTGAGAACAATAATCTCCTTAGATTAGGTTAGTCGATCAAGAATAAGTAGACTTAGTGTGTCAATTTTTTGCCCTTTGTCGCTCAAATGTTTCTCTTCTTCTTTCTTTTCTTTGATTTTCTCTTTCTCTCTTAAGGCTAGCTTCTCTACTTTTCTTGACTGTTTTGCATATCCATTTTTGTAACACCCCGATTTTTAACATGGCGTAACACCAACGACTCAAGTCATAAATAATGACACCATAATTACGAACCAACTAAAATAGTTTTTGGGACGAAAATCCAAAGTTTTCAAACAGAAAAGTACATCAATAACACTTACGATACAAAGTCCATCAATAACACTTCAAACATTCATAATATCAATTATGAACACATAATTCACACCATAAAAAAGTTGGAGATTAAGGGAGATTTGGATTAGATGGATCATCTAAGTTAGTATAAGTTCAGAAAAATAACAAGACATCAAACTTTAGAGTTTGGATCATCTAAATCCAAATCTCCCTTAATCTCTATTAATTTTTTCTAATTCTTTTAATTTTACTTTTTTTTAATTTGCTTTTATTGTATTGAAAATTTATATCATTTAAATTATGCTTATGTAACTTTACACAAATTTAAAATCATTTGTATATTAATTTATAAAGACGGTTTATATATATTTGTTTGTCTCTAAATATAAGACTCTTTTGCAATTTTTTACTTATAAAATTATATCTTTTTAAATTTAATATTGCCAAATTGTCTTGGAGTATATAAAGTTAACAATGTTTATACACCTTAAGAGCAATTTAAAAATGTTATAAATCCTAATTCAACTCGTAAAAATGTCAATATTATTAAGTTAAACGTCTTATCTTGAATTTAAAATTAATTTTTTTGCAATTATGTGTCAATTTATGGTGATCTATAACGGACAAAAAATAAACTTTATCCTAAAGCTACTTATTTAAAAATATTTATATATAAATAAATAATATATATATATATATATATATATATTAATTAATTATATTAACAATTTTTCTTAATATAAGTAAAATCAGGCCTAGGATCTTAGTAAATTTTAACGTAAGCTGCTAGCCGTCGGATCAATATTCTACCTTTTTTTTATATATGAATATTCAATTTTTTCATTATATAAGCAACCACGCACAACACACGACTTATACTTCATCCGCCGTTTCCATCCTCTCTTCTGTTCTTCTTAAACCCTAATTGAAATAAGGGTTTCTCAATTTTCAACGATGTTGTTCGCAACAACTTTTTAATTTTGCAATTCGTAATGTAGTAAGTAGGCTTCACTATCTGGTCGATGAGGATATCTTCAATTCCCATTCGACTCGTTCCCTTGAAGCAATATTAATATGTGTTGATCTTTCAATTTTACTTCCACAACCCCTTTTTTATGGTTTTGGGAGCACGCGAGAACAACTAAATTTCAAATTTCTCTTTAAAGTTTATTTTTTTATTGATGCATTTTTTCTGTTTTTGTTTCAATTGAGTAAAGGGGGTATCGCTAGTTTTAACTGTGATGAGTCTACAGACCTGTAATGATTTGCGGATATGATCGCATCATTATTGAACATCTAAGGGACTGAGTTTTATTGCGTTTCTCCCACTTTTTTAAATTTTTTTCACTTTTATTGAATTTTTATTAATAGTTTTTGTTGGTTTTTTGTTATGTTTTTCTATAATAATGTTTTTAAAGGCTTCATATTTTGATATTATTCATGCTTGCACATTTTTTAGTGTGTTTTGCAATTTTCAATTGAAGCCTATAATTGTGTTCCCCTCGCTATCCACTACTTGCAATTCTGATGCTGTAATTGGACGTCGGGGAACAAAATTTCTCATTTTTATATTTCAACTATATTCTACAATTTATGATTTTGTCTAGCTTGTAATTTATTAGTCTAGTGCCTAAATTTGTAGAATACTGGTTTGGTGTTCAATTTGAAGTTTACAGATCCATTATTTGATTTAATGTGTTTTTTGTTTACTTTAGATAAGGATGAAGCAAAATATATAATCCAACACTTGATCTGATTTAGTGATGCTAAATATATCTATAAGCTTCTGAATCTATATTTTGTGCACTTTTTGTTCCACAGTAGAAATTGCTTTGTGGCAAATATATGTTGCAAACTTTGTGATTGTGTAGAAGAAATTAATTGGGTCTGCTGATAAATTTTTTAATTCAATTAAATAAAACGTTTTATTATTATTATTATTATTATTATTATTATTGATATTATTATTTGTTAATGTTGATATTGTATGAGAAAACATATATAATCAGTTACTCCATTTTTATTTACCTTTATATGTCTTTACATATCATGTGATGAGTTTGGAATAAATCTTAGAACACCTTCCTACACAACTTATGTTGTGGATGAGATGAATTTTCCTTTCTGATGATGTGCCCAATGTGGTTTTATCTTATGAGTTATTTATAGTAGCTCAAATGTTCTTTCATTTGTGATTTTGTTGTTTTAAAAAAAGTTTTAATTTATTACTTTTGTTTTTAAGAACATGAAACTCTAGAAATTGCAAGCGTAAGCAGTTAAACTCTCTGCAGATTCTTTCAAATATATTATGTCAAAATCATGTTTCGACTATTTTTGTTATACTAATTTGAGACTAAAAGTAAAAATGTTACCGCAAATAGTGTTTACTGTCTTGATTGACTAGTTAAGAGTTCTATTTTCACAAAAAATATATATCTGAATTGACCGATACAACTTACAAGCTACATTGGCAGTCAATGTAGTCACATCTACATTGCCACTGTGACACCACTCAGTGCATAAATTTTGGAAATATGTTATCATCATTGCTTTCAAGGATGATGCTCATATAATTTTAGATTATTTTACTGCTTTGGTTGTTATATGGGGAGAACTAGATAATCTTAGGCCAATTCCTCATTGCAATTCTAACTTTGTGAAATGTACCAAAAAAGATAGCATTGCTTTCTTGGATTGTTCGAATGACCAATTTGAAGTTGTTAGATCTAAGGGCCCCTTATGGAGCCTTTCCATAAGGAAAGATTGACCACACTGCAGAAACATGCTTCAAGAAGCATGATTATCCACTAAAATCTAAGCATAATGGTAATTACTACAACAATACTTGTGGATAACATAAATGTTCTAAAAATAATGATGGAACTTCTTATAAGGAGGAATGTTCTAAAAATAAAAATCTATGAGATTAATTCAATAGTACTCGGTCAAATCATGTAGACAAACATGCAGCCAATTGCATCAGTACAATGACCAATGACCCTGACCCTTAATTCCATTTAAATAAAGCTCCTTAGATATTGGAAGACTATGTGGAGGATTGATATAGCTAAAATGATCAATTGACTTTATTATGGGAAGGGGTTTCAATTAGATTTTAAAGATTCTGATCTTAGTTGTTTTGTAAATAATGTGAAGTACAAGACTATACCAAATTCTGCTTTATGCCATTTTTTTTGTTTGGGACATGCTCCAAACAAGTGTTTTAGAATTCTTATAAAAAAACTGGCTTATGTTACTTGTAATGAACAAATTTGATTCATGTTGACATATAGGGCCTTTTTCTGTACAAGCTAAACAACATTATAATGTTTGGTGTACTATGCCTTGAGGGTTGTCAACACATTTTGTGGGGTACCAAACAAAATGTGTTCACAATCCTCAATAGAATGGTAGGGTTTGCAGGAAAACATCAACACGTATTGAATGTTGCTTGTGGGCTTCTCTTTTAATTAAATTTGCTAAAACTTTTTGGTCTTATGTTATTGCTCATGTTGTCCACTTTATTAACATGATGCCTACTCGTCTTTTATTAAACAAATCACATTTTTAATCTTTACATAATTGTTTACCTTATTTGAACAATCTTAAATTTTTTGTTTGTTTATGTTATGCATCTTGCTATCAGTTCTCATAGGTCAATTTTTGATGTTAGAGCAAGAAAATCCATCTTTATTTGATTCAAGCCAAGTTCAAAGGGTTATGTCCTATATGACATGAGCACTAGCGAGGAATTTGTGTTTAGGGTTGCGAATTTTAAGAAATTAGTCTTCCCTTACAATAATGACTATGACACTTTCACATCTGTCAAATTGAATTTTAAAATTGTTTTTCGGCAGAGAGAGTGAAACTAATTAAAATAGATATTCAATCCTTCCTATATTATGCGATCTATTTACTTATTGAGACATGTTTTTGATGAAATTGACAAGAAATTTCATAGGCTCATTAGAGGTGATATGGATGGGAATAAACATGCACATACTATTTATTGGGAAAATCTTTGCAAACCCAAAGACTAGGGTGACCTAGGGTTGATATCAACAAGGAGTATTAAACAAGCATCTCTCATGAAAACTGGTTGGGTGCTTGTTCATGATAGAAATAATATTTGGGTCAAAGAACAAATGTGGCAGGAAAATTATCCCACACATTCGAGCTAATTGTCCTTGGATCTAATCTTTGGAAAGGTATTTGCAAAAGTTGGAAAAATGTCTAGGATAATATGATTTGTAAAATTGAAAATGGGAGAGATATAAATGTTTGGTATGATAATTGGATAAAAGGCTGTGATTATGTCTGATTCTCTAATTGCAACTCGACTAGTTGAGGTGCCCTAGTTACCTCTCAACTTCATTTTAGAAATGTTAAATAAATCCAAAGGCTAATGGAGCTAGTGGTGACTATTCTATGTATTGTTTGATGATTAGAGAAGCTAATTCAAAATCTTCAAATTATATACCAAGTTGTGTATTATATATACAATAGTAATATTATAATATAATAATATAAATATATATAAATATAAGATTCATTATTTAAAAGATAAAAATATTAATTTTATTATATCACTTTAAAAAGTAAAAAAACAAATTATTTTGATCCTTTCATATTGTCCTTGAGACTACTCTTCAAATAAAATACTATATTCCATAATTGAGAAAGAAAAAAATGTGGTAAACTTTTCTTAAAGTTAACATTTTTCTAATGTTAACATTTCCCTTTCTTAATTCAATGCACCATACTAAGACTTTTGTTGTTCAGGTGAATTTGATTTTTTATTTTTTTATTTTATAAAAGATGGTAAATTCCACCATATCAAAATATCAAATTAAGATAAAACCTTCAACCTAACAATATCGATATTTGTCAATTAAACTAAGGTTTAAAAACATAGAATATTCTAGTAAATTGAATGGACATCAAATACATGAATAATACGATATTTAAAAGATTTCAATAATAATTTATATATAAATTAATTCTTAAATTTTTTGATGAAAATATAAATTCTTTATTACATGCTAATTATTTAACCTTAATTTACAAAATGAACTCTCCTATTTAAGTTATAAGTTTTGTTGAACTACTTTAAATATTTAATATAAATTATCACCAAAACTGCCACATATTTTTTCCTTTTATTTATTTCTTTATACTTTTCTAACAGGGAATTCAAAAAAGGTAAAAGGGACTCAACCATAGTAATTTTAAAGGTAAAAGGGCTTTATCTTTAGGATTAACATCACCAAATGACTAATCTAACAGTTTTTCTTGCATAAAAGGCTCATAGTCACACAAATGTTATGCATGCAATCAATTATCCTAAGTCATCACATTACATATGGCATTCAACAATGTTTTTCTTCTCTGGCTCTTTATTTTAATTGCTATCGCAGTGGCATTGAAAATCATCTCATCTCTCAATAATCCTGATGTTACTTCATTAAATCGAAGTAGTTTTCCGAAAGACTTCATCTTTGGAACATCAACCTCCGCGTACCAGGTATACATCATTATTCTTTACTCTATTGGAATTCAAAATAAAATATTTTTTACATTGATTTGAGCTTAATTCATTTCATATCAAAATACAAAATATAATATATTTTAAAAAGCTTTGCAGATACACTTAATGTGTTATGATAACAATATGATAAAAATGAGTTTAAAATTCGATATTTAGGCCAAGTTTTATGTTATTTTAGTTTCTTGATTTTTTTGCGCATAAAAATTCATATTCAATTAATTATTTGTTTTTGATTTTTTCGCGCATAAAAATTCATATTCAATTAACCATTTGTTTAAATATTTTAAATTTTTTTGGGAGATGTTTTTAATATTCTAAATATATCTGTAAAAAGTAATTCAGAAATTTTGAACAGTATACAGAGATTGACCGAATAATAAAAGATTAAAACTGATAATAAAAAATATTGTGGACACTAAAAGTCGAATTGTACTTTTATAGAAAATCAAAACAAAATTTTATAAATATTAAAATATATTTAATCTTGTTTAATTTTTTTAATAACTTCTGAAAAATTACTGTCACTAGTTAATGACATTTTGAAACTACTCTAATCACAATTTGATACAACTTTCTACAACACAAGTTAATTATTTTTCTTGCTACCGTGACGTTTTATTTCATGAATTTATTGTGTTTATTATATTACATATAGTATGAAGGTGCTGTAAAGGAAGGTGGTAAAGGAATAAGTATATGGGATAATTTTACTCACAAATATCCAGGTATTTATCTATATCTATTTACCTTTTCTAGATCTAATTAATGTAATTATGCAATCGTTGAGCTGGAATATTATTGCATAGTCAGATTTTGTATTTCAAAATCTCGATTACAAATGGAAACAACGGCGTCTGATCTAATAGTCCAAACAAATTTCATAATATGTCAAATTTGGATCCATATTCTGTGTGCAATTCTACTTGGTATATAGTTTTCCAAACTTTTCTATCACTCTGGTTGATTTGAAGTAATTTATTTGCAAAATAATTTTAAAAAAATTCTAAATTGTTTATTAAAAATAAATTATTTTATATGAAATTAATGAAGCATCACAAACAAACAAAACAAATTAACTCCTATATATATGTAACAAATATATGTGGACTTAAAAAAAATATTTATTTGATCTTACTCAAATTATTTTTTTAGTCTTAATTCTCCGATTATTAATGAAAGGAGCCAAAATAATCTGAAGATCAACTAGATTGTAAAGTTAAACAAATTATGGTACGACAACCGTCTCTATTTAATTACATTTTAAAGATACTTATTCGTTAAAGGTAATTTGAGAATTAAAAACCAAATTTTGTCTCACAATATTGTAAAAAGACGAATTTTGGTATCCAACCCTAGCATGTCATAGTATGACAACGCAAAAATACCTCTAAATCCCAGCTGAGTTAGATCTATTCAACCTCTACATTCTTGACCTCTTTTTTTTTTTTTTTTATTTTATTTTAATTTTCTTCGGTCCCCAAATTCACCACTTTAGTATGTTTGTGAACAATGGAGATTCATAAAAAAAAACAAAAAAGAAAGATAGAAGAAGAAAGAGAATGGAAGTTAGGTTTTAATACGGTTATTAAAACTATGGAACAATGATTTGATTCAAAAGAATTAATAATAATTCCTATTTATATAATTAGCCGTATTTTTTGTCTCTATAATATTTTTATTTTAATCCCTTAAATTTTATTTATTTTGAAGTCTCCCACTTAAAAAATATGTCTCATTTTGGTCATTTTTATTTTATTTTAGCTTTGTAGTATCATTTTTTTTTCATTTTAATCTCTAATAGACTTTTCATTTTAGTCACAATATTTTTTTCATTTAAGTCTATCACATAAGACTAATTAACCATAAATCAATTATTACAAGGATAAAATACATAACTAAAACAAAACAATAAGAACTAAAAAATGAAACACAAAAATTAAAGACAAAACTACATTAAAGCCAATATATATATATATATATATATATATATATATATATATATATATATTTTTTTTTTTAATTTTTTATAAATGTGTCACTTACATTTGTATGATTCAACAAACAGAGAAAATAATCGACAGAAGTAATGGAGATGTCGCTGTAGACGGATATAATCGATATAAGGTATGATTCATATGACAGGGCATAGAATCATTTTTTTAAGGCTTAATTGGAGTTTTAGTCCTCCTATTTATACTGATTCACGAAATTGGTCCCCATATTTTAAAAGTCGACAGTTTTGATTCCTCCATCTAATTTTTTAGCTAAAAAAAGATGACGTAAGATGTTTTAAATAACATGACATATGATACGATGATGTAGAATGATTAACACCCCTGAAATTGGAATAAAACGTCGTAAAAACTTAACTTTCAACTTCGAATTTTTTCGTATTTTTAATTTAATTAATGACATATGAATAATTAATGGATCTAGATGATTTTATATCATAGAATTGTATGTCACGTCATTTAAAATATATCAAATCGTCATTTTTTAGTTTAAAAATCTGAGGGAGGGACCAAAAGTGTCGACTTTTAAAATAAGGGGACCAATTTCGTGAATCAGTATAAATAGGGGGACTAAAACTGCAATTAAGTCTTTTTTTAAAATAATTTTTCAAGGTCATTTTTGCCATTTATATATAATATATATTATATCTTTATTTACATTCTAACAAATAAAATATAATTATTTAGTTATTCGTATTTTTTTTTAAATTTAAATTGTTTATTTAGTAGTGTCTATAGATAGTTTTGAATATAAAATTATATCATTACTAATTAAATTTTTTAGTATTTTTTTGTTAATTTATAATAGGTTTAATTGCAAGTTTAGTCCCCTTATTTTTACTGATTCACGAAATTGACCCCTATTTTAAAAGTTGATAACTTTGATCATCCATCTGATTTTTTAACTAAAAAATAATAACGTAAGATGTTTTAAATAACATGACATATAATATAATGATGTGGAGTGATTAACACTCATGGAATTGGAATAAAACACCGTAAAAATTTAGTTTTCAACTTCAGAAATTTTTCATATTTTTAAATTAATTAATAACATATGAATAATTAATACCTATAGATTGTTCTATATCATAGAATTGTATGTCACGTCATTTATAATATATCAAATCATCAATTTTTAGTTCAAAAATTGGAGGGAGGATCAAAACTGTCGACTTTTAAAATAGGGGGACCAATTCCATAAATTGGTTATAATAGAAGGACCAAAACTGCAATTAAGCTTTTATAATATTTAAAATATAATAAGTTAATTTAAAAAACTATGTAATTGTTCACAATGGTAATTTTGTTATTTAAGTATAATATATATTACATCATGGCATGATGAGATGTATACCGAATACATGACAAAATAAAATACTATCATGTGTGTATCAAACACATGATAGATATGGTAATGTTTATCGTGTCACTATCCTCTCATATTTTATCCTTATCCAACTTTATATTCTATTATGTTTATATCTTATCATGCACATCAAATAGTCCCTAAGAGTTTTATTTGTATACAATGTCAGTATAAAAAGTCTTACACAGTCGGTTAATTGTGACCAATCATATGAATGACTTTATAAATAATTATTGCAACAACTTCTTACATTGACAATATATGTAAACTAAATTCTTAAACTAAACCCTACAAATTTAGCTTATAATAGATGATAATCAATAGTTAAATAGTTATTTTGACTATTTCAGTATTTCTAAAGATTGGGTTACCACTTAAAACTTCATGTCAAAAAGGGTAAACTTAAAGCTCTTTCACTTGAAGTAAAAATGTCTCTTACAAACTTAACCTTAGGTCTTACTTTATGTTGGGTGTCCTTGAGCATGATGTCTTGAAATAGTTATTTGATGGAACTCAACTAACATGTAAAAACATTTTTATTATGTTAATATAGTTGCAAAAACTCAATTGGAATTTCTTTTATATACCAATGTATTTATGCTACAGAAAAAGATGTTTTATATTTATTGGAATGGAATCACTTCATATATATATATATATATATATATATATATATATATATATCTATTACAGGAAGATGTTGAAATCATGAAGTATATGAATTTAGATGCATTCAGATTATCCATCTCCTGGACTAGAATACTACCAAGTAAGTTGTTTATTAATTGGTTCCTATCTTTTACTTATTAAATAATGCATGCATCAAGTTAATTATTGAAAGCATATAATAAACTATCAACAGATGGAAGGATAAGTGGAGGTATAAATCAGGAAGGGATCACATACTACAACAACCTCATCAACGAGCTAAAAGCTAATGGTTATAATCCAATCCTTTTTTGTTTTCAACTCATCTTTTAAATATTGAAATTTGCATTTCACAATTTCTCAAGACATTATTGCAACCATAATTGAAAAAATATTAGTTTTTCAGGTATAGAAGTATTTGTGACGCTTTTTCATTGGGATCTACCACAAGCCTTGGAAGATGAGTATGGAGGTTTCTTAAGTCCTCGCATAGTGTAAGTGACGATGTATTAATTTAAAACTAAAACTTATTCAGAATTGTATGTGTAAATTAAAATGTGATAATACTTTTCTATTGTGGTCTTTTAGATCTGATTTTCGGGATTATGCCGAGCTTTGCTTTAAGGAATTTGGAGATAGAGTGAAGTATTGGATTACTGTGAATGAGCCATCAACTTTCATCACAGGTGGGTATGTTATAGGGTTGTTTTCACCTGGTAGATGTTCTGATTGGCAAAATCTCAATTGCACCGGCGGTGATTCGGGGACAGAGCCCTATTTAGTTGGACATCACCTACTCCTTGCTCATGCAGCAGCTGTAGAAGTGTACAAAACAAAATATCAGGTTCATTGTAACTCTTTAATGGTATCAAACTCATGTTTATAGACACGGCAAATTAAAAACTCAGAATGATTTCAATATGAGTTTAAATAGTATAGTTCATTCAAATAATACTCAAGTTTAATCTTGTTAACTAACTCATTCATTGTTCTGTATTTGCTATGTACAACTAGCCATAACAAACTATGCAACCAACTAACAAACTCAAAACTAAACACTAGCGAGTCAGGCGCAACAAACTTAAAGGAAAACTATAGAGATATCTAACACAGATGTAACTGAAACAATTTTTTGTCGGGCTTTACTAATTATCTTCCAGCTAAACTTAAAATTTGCCCCTTTACCCTAAAAACCAGATGGTGAAGATAAAAAAAATATTGTATCATGATCATCATACATGTAACAAAGCTTTGTATTAGTTGTGTCTGTAAACAAGTGCTCATAATAGTTTTAAACACTTGGATACTAAATTGTGAGGGTCTAAATTACTGCAGGTACCACTGTTACTTAAAAGCCAAAGCACAGTTCAAAAGGGTTTGATAGGAATAGCCTTACAATCCTATTGGTTCGTGCCGTTTTCAAATAGCAAATCCGACGAAAGAGCTGCCGAACGAGCACTAGACTTCATACTTGGATGGTTAGTAGCTTAGTGTATACTCACTCTATATGAAATTATGAACTCAAAACCACTTGATTACATATAAAAAAATGAAGCATGATTTACTATTCAATGAGAGCAAAAAAATTGAGTTGAAAGCTCTGATTGCAGGTTTATGGAGCCATTGACAACAGGAAACTATCCGCAACATATGAGATCATTGATTGGACGGCGATTGCCTATGTTTTCTAAAGAGCAAAGCAGACTACTCAATGGTTCTTTTGATTTTATTGGATTAAACTACTACACATCTAGATATGCTGCCAATGCACCTCTATTGAATAATACAATACCTTGTTATCTCACAGATTTTCTTGCCAATATAACAAGTAAATACACCTTTATTCATCACTTAAATCATCATTAAGTTTAACTTACATATATATATCTATCCTGAATTTGACATATACATCTTTTATTTTTTGTGATGGAAGCTGAGCGCAACGGGATACCTATAGGTCCAAAGGTACGTACATGTATAACCAATCAAATGAAGTTTTATCTTTCTGATAAAATAAAAATATGAAATCTTCACTGATGAATATACATATTTGCAGGCTGCTTCAGATTGGTTTTATAGTTATCCAATAGGATTTAAGAAACTATTGCTCTACATGAAGGAAAAGTACAACAACCCTTTGATTTATGTTACTGAAAATGGTAAATACAACAACAACCCTTGATAGAAATTGTAACTTAAATCTATGAATGAACATTAATATGTGAGCTACTTATTTGTCTAGATGCATTTGGCCTCTAGGCCAATACACACATATATGATATGGATAATAGATTTATCATCTAGTAATGCACACATGGATAATGGATTTATCTTCTCATATGTATGTGGTAGTAGTAGTAGTACATGTATATGAGAAATTTTGCTTCACACACTTGACTTGATTTGCAGGTATAGATGAGAAGAATGATCCAACACTGTCTTTGGATGAAGCACTTAAGGATACTCACAGGGTTAAATATTATTATGACCATCTCTCACATCTTCATTCAGCAATTAGGTAATGGTTGTTTATATCTCAAGACCCTTTGTCTACTTGTTTCAATATATAGCTTAATACTTTATTTTTTGTGAATATTTATAAGGAACGGCGTAAATGTAAAAGGATATTTTGCGTGGTCATTATTGGACAATTTTGAATGGGCTGAAGGCTACACTGTGAGGTTTGGATCGATCTTCGTAGATTACAACAATAACTTTAAAAGATATCGAAAGCTCTCTGCAGAATGGTTCAAGAATTTTCTTAGGAGAATTTAGACTTTCTAGTATACATATATGTCTCTCTTTGTTATCGGGAATAATGTAATGAGATTTATAAAAGGAGTATATATGAAGTAATTACATTACATGATTGTTCCTTCTCATTTTCAAAAGAAATTCTATGATTCCATATATTGTGATTTTTGTGTATGTTGAGAGTCTTTTCTCTTATTGTGTTTTAACAATCACCATGCCACACCCCTTTCAACCCCAACCTTTATCTTTTGGCACAGATTTTCTCCCAACTTATCCAATTATCTAGTTTCCTTCTCTGCAACCACCCCTATAAGAACTTCCTTTGGATATTGGTCAAAGCCTTTAAAATCTTCTTAGGTCCCTTATAAAAT
The DNA here is from genome assembly GCA_037974755.1 of Cicer yamashitae. NCBI lineage: Eukaryota > Viridiplantae > Streptophyta > Magnoliopsida > Fabales > Fabaceae > Cicer > Cicer yamashitae. The sequence continues at coordinate 40,850,823 of JBBPBQ010000004.1, forward strand.
GCAAAGAAAAAAAAGAGGTAAGCTTTTATAATACAAAATATACTAGAATATAACTCGCGTGTTGCGCGAAATATATAGATTTTAACATATTAGTACTATTGTGAATAAGATTTTAAAATTTCAAAAATAATATAATTTATTCATTTTGTTTGTAGAGTATTTTTTCAAGTGAGTTTATTTGAGTAATTATTATATATGAGTTGATAAACACACATTTGAGAATATGTAAAATGTTTTGCAGAATGTAATTGCAACTAATTCATATATTTAGTATTAAAAATCCATAGTGAAGATCATTCTACAAATAAAATTCATAAATTATATTTAGTGTTAAAAATCTTAAAAGTATTTTAATAAATATTAATATATGTAATTATCTACCGCAAAATCAGATTAGTCATGCTCTTTTTTTGTGTTGTCTAATATAAATTTATAGTCAAAATATTGTTAGAAAAATATAAAAATGATTTTGTCATTTGGTATTCATTTCATTTTAATCCTGTCAAAGAAATGATAAATCTAAATTCCAATATTTTGAGTATGACACTTCTATACAACATGACTTGAGAATTTTCTTAAACAACTTGTATGTATGGTTGAGTAGAAGTAAAATAGATGTAGAAATTTCAAATTGGTAGTATTTTTTAAAAATTTGACAACAAAAAATATCTCCGTAAAAAAACAACAAATAATTTTTTAATCTAAATATTAAACATTATTCTTTTATTTATAAATGGTAAATAGTTTTCTCCCGAAGACACAATAATAACACTCATATAAAGCTGAATATGGAAAATCTTCTTTGTCTTTTGAGGAGCAAATATGTCTGCAAAAACAATACTCTAACTAATAACAATCAAAGTTTTGATAAAAGTGAGCAAATAGGTATAATATGTTACAAAATACCACTTACTTAAAAGCTATTTGTGCAAAAAAAAAAATTTCCAACTATATCTACTTCTTTGAAAATAATTGGGTTGCAATGCACTAATCATAGAGATTGTTTGAAGAAGTAGAATAGTATACGTAAAAAAAAATTATATATTGATTGTACTTTAATTTGTAACTCATGACACATTAATAGTTATACATAATATTAGATGCTAAATAATAATAATAATAATAATAATAATAATAATAATAATAATAATAATAATAATAATAATAATAATAATAATAATAATAATAATAATAATAATAATAATAATAATAATAATAATAATAATAATAATAATAATAATAATAGTAAAATGTGTGTTAAAGCAAATTGAAAGTTGAATAATAAGGAGAATTGAAGAGGAAAAACCTTTTAGATCTGCTAGGATTTTTTGTTGAGGTGACAATATTTAAGTGAAATATCACAATATTAGATGATGTTTGTATGGGAGTCTATTTTAATATATATAATAAATTATTCTGATAATGGACTAATTGTAAACAAAAACTAGTGAATAAAATTATGAACCTCCAAGTTGAGAAAATCCCAGCCTGACTTGTAAAAGTTGAAATTAAAACCGTCAGGTCCTGTTTCCCTCAAAGTGAATGGTGTCTCGAGCAAAGCATTATTATCTTCAAAGTTCAAACCACACCATTTCATGGAGATAATAACAATTGTTTCGTTAGATGCAAGTTTGAGAAATATGAGATTAATTAAACATAAAGCTAATTGTGATAACAAATCCGTTGTAGTCTAGTTGGTCAGGATATTCGGCTCTCACCCGAAAGACCCGGGTTCAAGTCCGGCAACGGAATCTATTTTTGTTTTTTTATAGAATATTTCCGTTGCAACTTGCAATCATAAGACTTACCAACAACCCTTACAATGTTTGTCTATAGTGCTAACGTTTTTTGAAAAATGGTTATTTATGGGTGATGTGTAATGCAAAGGTTTTTTCTTGTCCATAGTTTTACACTTTTAAAATCACATATAGATGACTGCCACTTCTCCATAGTTTTCCAGTTTTAAAATCAGGAGCACGTATATATGACTGCCACTTTTTGTTAACCCTTATTTTTTTTCTTCTTCATATATCACAATTTAAATCGTCATATTGATCTTGAATATGCACAACGTTGTCACTTTAACAAAAAAATTTAAATTAATCTTTAAATCATTTTAATGTTTGATAGTTTAATCTTTAATATTAAGTTGATAGTTAATTATATTAACTCAGTAATGTAGATAATTATGTGGTATAAGTATGTCATTCTCTCACTATTACATGTGTAGATGAGTAGGTAAGTACCAAAATGACCATTTCTATAAAAAAGATTACTAAAGGTTTTTGTCACTTTGAAAATTGCACAAGGTAAATTTAATTGAAACATTTTCAATTTTGTTTTTCTAAATTGGTGTAAAATGAAGAATATATAATAGAAGAAGATGAAGAAGAAATTGACGGAAGAGGAAATATTAGTTTCGGGTTTAGGTTTAAGGATGAAGATTAAGAATAAAATAGGTACTAAAACATATTTTAGATTTAGTGAATTTTTTTTTTAAAAAAGTTGGTGTTACATATATTTTGGCTCTGCCTGCTACACATGTAGCAATAGGGGTGTACATGATTCGATCCATCTCATGAAACTATCCTGACCAGTAAGCAATGAGTTGAGTTTCAAGCGGACCCAAAGAATAAAGAGAAGATAGAGGAAAATAAAAAAGATTTAGATTATTATTTGTCTTATCCCAAATTACTTTAAAGATAAAAGATTATTTTATGTTATTATTAATGATTCACTTTCTCTAAAAAAACATAACATTAATTCACTAACTTTTGAAAATTTATATTGTTGTTGTCGAGTGCACTTGAATGCATTTTTCGACGTTCAAGGTATTCTATTTTAGTGAGTGTTTGTGTGCAACCCTGTGAGTTTAGTCTATTGGTTTGTGACCCTTGAAGATAATGATTTGTTGAAGATAATGTTTCTTAACTGGAGTTATGAATAAGTTTACTCTTGTTGATGTTTTTAATTAGAACTAGAAAGCAAAAATACTTCAGGACCTAAGCGAGAACTGAAAAAGTTTTCTCCAATAAAATAAAATCAGATTCACTCTTCACCACATATATAGAAGAGGTTATGATATTCGTGCTTTTATTTTCTATTTCTTCTGTAGCATGTTCATGTATTTATTTTATGGAGCTCAGAAAAATCTTACCTATATTTTTATGTGGCTAACCAATTAATTTTTTACGGGATTCTTTGATTGGATAGGAAGGTGGTCCAATTGGTTTGATTCAAAATGGAGATGTTATGATTAAATGGTTTTTATTTTATAAGACCATGTTATGCGTTAATTTATGTTTTTTTTTTTTCTTTTTAAAACAATGTTTAAGAATTACTATTTCACAACTCATGTTAGAACCAACCTAAACTCGTTCCATCTTTATTGAACTCACATCTTATCGGGTTTGTTCGGATTAAAATATAAGTTATGGTCTAAAAATTTGTGCGATCAAATATTGAAACTGAATAAAGGACACACTAAAACCAACAAATCCGTCATTTGTGCACCCTCTATGTGGTAATGAGAGGTTGACCAAGTTAACAATATTAAGGTCCAAGCCACCAAGTTAACAATATTTACATAATCGTTCAAGTCACCAAGTTAACAATATTAATAATCAATTTAACGTCAGAGACTAAATTGCAGATGTTTGGATAAGTCAAGAACTAATTTGAGTTTTTGACTGAATTGAGGACTGAAGATGATAGCGATATGCACATTCAAGGATCAAAATAGTGGTTTACCCTCATTTTCTAGTTGTTATAAGATATAAATTAACTACAACATGCAACTTTTTTCACAAGTGAAATCATATCATTTTTTTTATTTCTTTCCACCACATCAAAAGTGATTTTAACTAAAAGTGAAACTGAATTATATAATTGATTTTAATATATTTGGTTTTTCTCACAAGTGTGAATATTTTTTCCTCAAAATTAATTCTAACTTAAAGTTAAATTTTGATACTTATACCTCTCAAATTTACTTTTAACAATCAATTTATCATTTTTTACCTCAAATTTGTTGCTCAACTTTTTTTATGGGAATGCATAAAAATAAAAAAATTACATTAATAAAAAAATTACATTTTATTTAAATCAGTTTTAACCAAAATCAATTATACTAAATTCATTCAAAATTACTTTTCATTACTGCAAAAGTAAACACTATTAGTCTGTGTGTGTATTTCAAGATAGTTAAGAATCTTTTGAAAGTGAATTAGTGGTAGCTTGAGGAGGAAAAGTTTGGATGCAAGTTGGCCCAGCCATCTAGCTTATAGTCATTAGTCAATCAGCTCATAGGTGTTAGTTAGTTAGTGAGACTCATAGGTATGTTAGGATAGTTATGAATTAGTTAGTTTGTTATCATTGGTGTATAAATACAAGTGTTGATAATGTAATCATAAGTGCATCATATATTGAATAAAAGTTTTGATTTTCTTATAATTCAATTCTCTCATTTTACATTCCTTACTTCAACTCCAAGATACATTTGAGTTCTAACAAATTGGTACTAGAGCAAGGTTCGATTATAGGGTTCGGATCAAAGTTGTGTAACTTGATCAACAATGGTGTCATCGAGCTCGAATAATGGTAATTTCCATGTGCATTTGTCAATTCTTGATGGGAAAAACTATGATAAGTGGGTAGTTCAAATGAAGGTGATCTTTAGATATCAAGATGTGCTTGATGTTGTGAAAGATGGTGTTCCCGTGCTTGACAATAATGCAACAGAGATGCAATTATCAACACAGAAAGAGGCGAGTAAGAAGGATGGGAAAGTGCTATTCTTGATTCATCAATGTGTAAATGTTAACATTTTTGAGAAAATAGTTGAATGTTAAACTACAAAAGAAGCTTGGAAGGCATTAGAGAAGGTGTATGGGGGTGATGAGAAACTCAAGAAAGTGAGGTTGCAAGCTTTGAGGAGGCAATATGAATTACTTGAATCGTTTGACAACTTTGACAAATCAAATGCGCACAAATGGTGAGAAGGTGACAAATGTAATGAAGATTGAGAAGATAAGGTTTTGAAAACCTTGACCCCAAGATTTGATCACATTGAGGTCGCTTTGGAAGAATCCAAGAATATTAGTGACATGAAGGTTGAAGAACTGCAAGCTTCAGTTGAGGCTCATGAATTGAGATTGACTGAAATAGCCAAGGATAAAGAGAAGGCAAAGGAGGGTGCAGCATATCAAGCTCTACAAGCTTAGCAAGAAAGGGAAACAAAAGAAGGGAAAGCGAAATTGGAAGGGCCATAATTGCAAGAATCAAGGTGAAGGTTCCAACAAAGGTCAAGATCACCATGTCTATAAAGGTAGTTCAATGAGGGAAGCCAACAATAACAAGGGTCAAAAGAAGAAGTTTAATAAAAATGATATTCATTGTTCAATTGTCAGAAATTGGGTCTTTTGCTGATGAATGTAGATCAAAGAAGGTTGAAAGAAAGAAGACTGATGAAGTGTAATTTGCTTTTGACAATGATTCTGAAGAAGTCTTGTTAATGGCAACAACCAAAGGTGAAGAAGTTGATGAACACCTTTGGTATCTTGACACTGGGTGCAATAATCATATAAGTGGGAAGAAATGATGATTTATTGATCTTAATGAATCACTTAAAAGAAAGATAAGGTTTGATGATGATAGCATGGTGACTACTGAAGGTATTGGTAGCGCGAAGATTCATAGGAATGATGGAAAAGACTCTAAAGTACTTTATGTACGAACAAAGAAAAACAATCTACTAAGTCTGGGTCAATTACTTGAGAAAGGCTATACCATGAAAATGGAGGAGAAGTTTCTGAAAGTGTATGATGATAGAGGAAGATTAGTTTTGAAGTCACCTTTCTCTAAGCAAAGAACCTTCAAGATTGGGATCAATGTTATTGAGTATCAATGCTTAATGACAACAAAATGTGATGAAAATTGGATTTGGCATCAAAGATTTGGACATTTGAATTTCAAGGACTTGAGTATGATACACATGAAGAAGATGGTAAAAGGATTGCCACTAATCAGATTACAAAAACAGATATGTGAAGAACGTTGCGCATCAAAGCAATCCAGGAGTACCTCCAATTCCAAAGCTAAAGTGCATATCAAAGCCACGAGGAGATCAAAAGCTATTCACTCTAATGTTTGTGGTCCCTTTGAAGTGAAATCCTTGGGAGGTAATAACTACTTTGTCTCTTTTATTGATGAATACACTAGCCAATTGTGGATTTTTCTAATAGCCAAGAAGAGTGAAGTGTTTAAGAAGTTTTGATAACTGATCGGGGTGGTGAGTACACATCTACTTGTTTGGAGTCATTTTGTGCATCAAATGGCATACAACATGATGTGATTGCACCTTATACTCCTCAACAAAATGGAACTTTTGAAAGAAAGAATAGAACCATCGTGAACATGGTTAGGAGTATGTTGAAGCAGAAAGGAGTACCTTATTATCTTTGGGGTGAAGCAGTCTCCACTACTGCTTATTTGCTAAACAGATGTCCAACTAATATATTGAAGTAGCTAACACTCGAGGATGCCTATCTTGGTGTTAAACCATGTGTCAGTCATTTGAGAGTTTTTGGATCCTTATGTTTTAGACATGTACCATATCAAGTTAGGAAAAAGGTTGACAATAAAGCTCCACCTATGGTGATGGTAGGATATCACTCTACTAGTGCATACAAACTATATGATCCCACAAATAAGAAGATTGTGTTCAACAAGGATGTATGATTTGACGAGACAAAGGGTTGACACTGGAAAGAAACTACAACAAGTGTCGGAAGACAATTTTACTTTTCTGATTCAAAACAAGCTAAACAAGATGTGAATGCAGATGAAGGAGGTGTAAGACAATCCAGTAGACACATTCAGATTCCACAATGGTTGAATGATTGTGTTAGATTCCCAGATTCAGCAGTAAATGATGAAGGTGAATTGTTGCAGTTTTCTCTACTAGCTGAATTAGAACCAGTTAGTCTAGAACAGTTTTTGACTAAGCCACATTGGAAGAATGCCATGATTGAGGAACTACAGTCGATAGAAAATAATGATACATGGGAATTGGTGGAGTTACCTCCAAGGAAGAAGCCTATATATGTGAAATAGGTTTACAAAACAAAGAGGAAGCCAAATGGTGAGGTTGGAAAATAAAAAGCAAGATAAGCAAGAGGTTTTTTGTAGAGGCACAGGTTGGATTACAGCGAAGTGTTTTCTCTTGTCGCTATAATTAAAACAATTAGGCTAATTATTGCAATTGCTAGTTGTGAAAAATGGTCCATGTTTCAACTAGACATTAAGTCATTCTTTTTGAATGGATCATTGGAGGAAAAGGTCCGTGTGTCAACCCCTAAGTTTGAAATAAGGGAAAAGAAGGAAGTTTTTATAAGCTGAAGAATGCTCTATATGGTTTGAAACAAGCACCCAAAGCATGTAACAAAAGAATTGATGGGTTCTTAATTCAGCAAAAGTTTGTTAAGTGTATAAATGAGCATAGGATGTACTGCAGGAGTTCAACAAATAAGCATAAGTTAATTGTATGCTTATATGTTGATGATATGTTGATAACTGTGAGTGATGATTTGGAGCTATAAAATTTCAAGAAATGCATGATGAGTGAGTTTGAGATGTCAGATCTTGGAGCTCTTGCATATTTTCTTAGAATGTAGTTTGTGTTTACAACTAGAGGAGTGATGATACATCAAAGGAAGTATGTAAAAGATGTCTTGAGAAGGTTCAATATGCAAGAGTGTAAGTCAGTCACAACACCAGTAGAGACATGTTTAAAGTTGGTGATTGATAGTGATGAAAAACAAGTGGATTCAACCTTATATAAGAAAATTGTTGGATCATTAAGATACTTATGTCATACAAGGCCAAACATAACTTTATGGTGTGGGATCAATTAGTAGATTTATGGAAAAACCTAATACTTCTCGTCTTATTGCAACAAACAGGATATTGAGGTATGTCAAAGGGACTGAGGAGTTAGGAATTTTGTATGGTTATTCTGACTCGAATTGGAATGGAGACAAAGGAGATAAAAAAAAACACTGCAACCTATGTGTTTATGTGTGGAGGAGCCTCAGTTTCATGGATTTCAAATGAGGCAGTGGTGGCTTTATCATCATGTGAAGCTGAGTATATTGCAGCTTCAATGGCTGCTTGTCAAGCTCAGTGGTTGAGTATATTGATGCAGGAGTTGAATTTAAAGGAAGATGAGAAGGTGAGGCTACTGGTGGATAGCAAGTTAGCCATAGATCTAGTCAAACATCTAGTGGCTCATGACAGGAGCAAACACAGAGAAACTAAATTTCATTTTCCAGAGATCAGGTAAATAATGAGAAGTTGGAGCTGGTGTACTGCAAGTCAGAGGAACAAGTGGCAGACTTTCTGACAAAGGCTTTGAAGACTAGCACATTTGAAGATTTGAGGAAGAAACTTGGAATGGTGAGTTAGACTAGCTTGAAATAAAGAGGTGTATTAGTGTGTGCGTGTGTATTTCAAGATAGTTAGGAATGTTTTGAAAGTGAATTAGTGGTAGCTTGAGGAGGAAGTGAGTTTGTATGCAAACTGACCCAGCCAGCCAGCTTATAGTCATCAGTCAGCCAATCAACTCATACAAGTGTTGATAATGTAATCATAAGTGCATCATGTATTGAATAAAAGTTTTGATTTTCTTATCATTCAATTCTCTCATTTTACATTCCTTACTTCAACTCCAAGAAACATTTGAGTTCTAACAAACACAACAATGCATTGCACATAAAGAATTCACTTAGTTATATTTTACATTTTATTAGTTTTCTTAACTCCATTTTGAAAAGAAGAGTGATATCAATAAATTCACTAATTTGTTGACATTCATATGGGTCTCACTAAATTATGTAGGCTCTGCATAAATTTAGTGGAACCCATTTGAAATTCAAACCAATTAGAAAGTGTTTTGAAAAGAGTGTATTGCTAATATAATTATTTTGAAAAGAGGACCATTCATTTTCATGTTTACCATTCTACCAGGTTCTAGATGACCAGATCCATCCATTTGATTTTGTGTTAGTTAATATTAAATGTCTATGAGAATTGCTTGACTGGTGTGAATGTTGGATTCCTCCAACAAATCTGAGTTATATTATTGTCATTTTGAAAAGAACAGAGAAAAATTTCCTTGAAAGCTATTTGTTATTTTGTTAAGAAATGAGAGAAAATTTGAACAGAATAAGCATCACATGAGCTTGAAAAGTCGAAACCATTCTGTAGCATATATAAATTTGTGACATAGAAAATTTAATTCAAATGTGTAGTAGCAACTCAAAAATACTATATCTAAATCAGTAATATCTTATATGTACAGTTAAATTTGCTATTGCAGGAGCTATAGAGATTGATCAAACTTCATTCCCTCAAGAATTGATTAAGAAAAGACCTTTTATTGTATTGCATCAATATTACTAAGAATGTATTTGCTTCCACGTTGAAGGTAATCCACCGCAAATCAAATCTGAAGCTCCAAGTTATAGCTTCAAACACATCGTGCACAGATGAAACTATCACCTTAGTTTCGAACACACTCTAAAACCTAATGTACCATTGATACTTGTTCCATCATTGTCTCTTTAACAGCTTTATTCATTTGAAATTTGATCAGTACCAGCAATCGACCTCATCTACTTGCTCTTCTGGCAAATTCCACTTCTTTGGCGGCCCCGTGGCCCTTGGGGGCCCACCAAAATTATCCCAACCAAGTTTTGCAAGTTTAACAGAGATCGTCCGGCCGCAAAAATCCTGTAGACAACAGATAAAAATATTAAAAGGAGCACATTCACTTGTCAGAGTTGATAATCGAAATACGATTAAAATCTGAACCTTTTGATCCATGGTTTCAAGGGCAAGCATGGCATCATCATGACTTGTGTATTGAATAAAAGCAAGTCCCTTTGATCTTTTTGTGATCGCGTCTTTAACCATTTGTACTGCAGCGCGCACAAAATAAATGACACAGGTATGAGTCAAAGTACTAAAATCAGTTTACATTATTTAAGCCCGATATTATTACGAAATATGAGAAAATTCGTGCACTTACCTTCAGCTATTTTGCCGAAATTTGAAAATTTATTTTGTAAAGTAGTCTCGGCAGTAGAATAAGGTAAATCTGTTTCCAAATAAGAGCAAGTAGAACTTCATAAAAACATTGTAAGTAAAAGAAAGAAATAATATGCTCCATACTCCATAGCATGCAGACATCAGGAGAGAATATTAAAAGGAAATGAAAGACGCGGATCAAATTGAAGAACTACATAATTAAAGTTGAAAATAGAAACTAGTAAAATTCTGAATCTGATATTGTTATATCAGTAAATGTCTAAATGAAGTTGTAGATGAAAATGTTGATGTAACTGCAGTCTGCATGATGAGTAGATATTATATTCCGGGAAAAGTTTTTCTTTTTTAAATGCAGAAGGGGAAAATTAACATTAATTAATGTGACGTTAATGATCATTTTACAATTGTCTTTAAGGTGAGAGCTTTTTGCTTGGGGTATTTTAAGAATTTTGCAGTTAAAAAACACCAGAAAATGTTTGGGCTTCTCCTCTCTCACTATTTCTCAAACCTGCTGTCATTTGTCACCGCCAGTCACCACTAGTTGTTAAGATTTTATGTATATAGTATAAATTATATTAACTATGAAATTTCAAAATAGTCATCCTGCTACCTGCTAATATTTGACAGGACTAATACTACTTTAAAATGGTATCCAAGAAGGAAGCTTCCTTTACCAGCCAAGACGAAATTCTAGTCATAGAACACAATTCTAAGTAAATGATAATGTAGAAATGCAGCAATAGAATACTAATTGCCAGTGTTGTCTATCGTGGATCGCAGAAAATAGTTGTTTGTTCAAATTCTGCTATGCTATAGTACTATAGCGCTCTTAAAGCCGTTATTTGACAACACTTTGTACTGAATAGCGTATTGCATAGCAATAGCAGTTTGATCAAATTTCGCTATGCTATAGTGCTATAGCCGCTATTAATCGCCATTCATGTTTTTCTTATTCTTTCCCATGGTTGTATAATTTCCCTCCCCAATTTCCCTGCTGCAGGGCTACCAATTGTCAATTCTGCAACTTCTTAATCATGAGAGCATTCCTCCCTCTCCTCTAATACATACATACATACATATGAATCCTTTGGCACAACTGTCTCAATCCCACTTTTTATTTTTTACTCTTCTCTTATATACGTGTCAAAGACCCATCAAAATCTTATGAATGATGGTCAGCCTGCAGCAGCAAAGCAAGCTTCTTATGTATATCCAATGTTTTATTTAAAAGGATGGAAAAGTGGAAATGTGTGAGATGGGGATTTTTGTGATGCAAATGAGCAAATTAGCAAGAAAAAGGTAAATCAGATCAATAGAGCTTCAAAGTACAAATCTATAGGCCTAACTAACAATCTAACGAAGAACGACATAGAGACGCCAGGAGGAAGAAAGTGATAAATCAATGCTGGAATGTACAAATACAATACTTCGCAAATCTATACTTCAAACCTTAAAAGTTAAAACCCTCTTTCTTCAAAAGTTTCCCAGGTTAATGCTTAATAGCGAGAAGAAGTACTGAGATATCTGGCTACTAGCAATGTACTCTTTTACACAGTTGACAATAATTTTTTTTTTCTTTTTCATAAAAAGTAAGCAATAAAAGTACTGTACTGTATAGACAATCCAGTACTGTAAATTATACCACTCCTTTCCTATCATATTGTCCCATAATCAGTGTGCAATGGCTCTTTTCAATCACTTGCTTACAATTACACGAGTTCGGGTTACCAATGCAAATACACGGAATAATGCTTTTGTAACACTTGTAATTTTGCAAGCAAGAAAAAACAATGAACATAGCAAAGCAAAGTCAATAATCACATGATACAATTCAAATCATGTTTATAGACATCATTTGGTCACGTTGCGTTGGTGTCTTGATTAAGGTTGCATTTAATACTCACCAATTCAACTCCTACTGCAATGTATTCCCTAGGGATTACATGTAACACTTATGACAATTAAACACAGTAAAATCATTCAGCAAATCAAATTAATCAACCTGTTACATCAATTTGCCTCACTAATATCCACAGTCAGCAAAAATAATCACAAATATCGGAACCAACCTAAAATCCTTTTATCAATCAGAAAAATATATTATAATATATTGAAAATTTGAAAGTTTGATTTCACAACTAAACCCTTTCTGCTGTACCCCAAATACACCTTAAATGGCCAAATCTATCCATGTTTCAAGCACTTACACAAACCTCAAATAAATCAATAAAAACATTTCACAGAGAAAGTACAACAAATAAATTAATTACACAAATAACCAAATTGCATAGACCTTCAAGGGTAGAAAGTTTGCAGAATAGAATTGAAAGATGAGAGAGAGAGAGAGAGAGAGAGAGAGAGAGAGAGAGAGAGAGATTACTTTTAACAACAATTTTGCTTGCAAGGGGATAGTCTTGTCGCATAGATAATGGTCTGAGATTAAGAAGAGAACGGTTCGGTGTTGTGTAGCAAGGGAAGGAAGCCATCCCCAACATGTTAATCTCCATTAAAATCAAAACAACAGTAACCACCTCGTCCTTCTCGAGAGACTAAACCAGACTTTTTTGAGTTTCGAATGTTTTGATCGTTGGATGTAAAACAAGAAGATTGTTATGTATGTTTGGATGAGAAGAAAGCTAAGGAAAGAAATTAAGAAAAAATAATATTGTAAGAAATTAAGTGAATACTTTGAGTTGTTTGGTAGGAGTGAAAATGAATAGAAAGTGAGAGGAAAAAAGTATATATTTCATAAAAGACATAAATACCCTTTATTAATATTTGTTTTTTAATTTCACTTTATATTTTCCATATATTTATGTTCATGCTTTTATATTAAAAATTCAAAATCTCATGAAAAAATAATGAAATGTATAGTTTGGGGTTTATAATGTAACTTCAATAAAATTAGAGATTTTCCTCTATTATTACGCGAAATATGATTTTGTGTAAGTTCTAACAAGATTATATTTTAACTCCTACATCAAATGATGGAACGAAACATCTTTTTTTCACCTTTCTTTTCTCTCCTTGCTTTCCTTTCACATTTTACTAAATAAAACATAGTGTAAATTTCAAGTTACAGATAGTAAAATTAGATTTTTGCTAGTTACAACTCTCGTTTATCTGGTTACACTACTCTCAGAGTCTTAATAGTTTTATACAATATTATTTAAGATGTGGACCATCATGTTTCATATTAAATTGGGCATCATCGATTGTGATATGCTAAGTCTATTAATATATGAGCAAGAGGTTCAATAACCGAAATAAGGATTAGTCGTGCATTTAAATTATTTGGGAAAAATAAGATGGTAGTTCTCATTTTCGTCTATAGAAAACCTTTTAAAATCTCGTAAAAACACTTAAATTAACTATTCTATAAACGCTAAATACTCATGATGTATCTGTTTCATAATTTCAAAATTTATTCATCGAATTAATTTTCCTAAAAATATAATTATGGGAATCATTTCCAAATGAAAATTAAGAAAAGTGTTTGGATACTAAAACTTAAAATCTTGGGAGTTTATTTTGTGAATATGTTTGGTTTACAATGTGTATTCTTATTCTTGTGAATAAGTGTTTAACAAAAATGTTTATTTCTTTGGTACACAGATAAAAAACATTTTTGCTTGATATATTCTATTAAATAAAATATAAAATCGTTCAACAAAAATGTATATCGTTGATAAAATTAAATGTCTTGGATTACTTTTATTTTTGGAACTATATTTAATCTATTTCTTTGTTGTTTGAATATTTTATTGATTTTTTTACAAAAACTGGATCCATCAATTATAACTATTGTATATATTTGTAAAAAACCATATTTGAATCGATTATGGTTTATTTATGGATTTAGACTTTTTATTTTTATTTTATTTTGAAAAAAAGTAAATTGTTTTAAGAGTTTAATTGTTATGCATTGTCAGTGTAAATTTTTTTACACTATCAGTCTATCACAACTATTTATGAAAATAATTTTAAATGTAGTTTTAATAAAAATCAAATATCTCTAATGATTTAATATTTATAATTGAATGTAAAAACTTTTTATATCAACGGTGTATATAAATTAAATTCATATTTTAAATCGTACAATTTACCTTTGCGTTTGTGAATAACTAGATGAAGTTATGTTGCATAAAAAAAAAGTGATTTTATATTATGGGGTTGTGGGTTGTTCAGTGAATGTTAGGTAAGATAATATTTTATGGTAGATGAGTGTTATCAATAACTCTCTAACACATATTTCAATATAATTTTTTTTTATTATTGATTGAAATTCAAATGAATTCCATTAAATTATGTGGGTCTCAATTTTAAAGAAATTATGAACGAACCTGTTTTTGCAAAAACAATTTATTGCTTATATTTATATAGTTGTTAACGTTAGTTTTTTAATATTTGTTAATAACAAACCCTAATATTTTGTTATTAAATATTTTTGCACAAAATAATTAATAGTGTAGAATTTTAATAAATCTTTGAAAGTTTCTTATTTATCTCGAAATTTTCTCAAAGTTTTTTAAATTTTATCTGGATTGGTAAATTCAGAGGTGCATTTTATACATTTAAATTAACTAATCTCATATATTTTTGTATATTTGAAAATATTAAGAGTAGAGAAGAAACATTACATATTTTATTAATTTAGATTTATTGAGCTAAGACCAAGCAAAAATATCCATATATGATTAAGCCCTATATTTTTGGGCTGAGGTGTTGGTGTCAATCCATTTGGACAATTCTAACCAGAAGTGTTAAATTTAGACACAAGTAGTTGTTTTTTGGAGCAAAATTAAGAGCGTTTTTGTTATAGTTTTTTTCTAAATAATTATTTTGAAAGTTTACATTTGTTAGTTACAGCTTTAAAAAAAATGGAAAATAATCTAAAAATTAGTTTTTTGAAAAGTTATTTTAATAGTTTCCAAAAAAATCATTTTTATAATTGATTTTAAAAATAAAATGAAAAAAAATTCATTATAATAGACAAATACAAAATAATTTTTAATTTTTTTTAAAAATCTATATAAAAAAAAAACAATATTTAAATTATATACAAAATTCATTTTTTTTAGAATCTACGGCCCTAACTTATATAATTGCATAATGGTTTGAGCTTCTATCTTTTTGTCCCTAACTTATATTATTGCATAATTGTTTAGCTTCTATCTTTTTGTCGAAACTATTGTGAGAAGTTTGTTCTAAGGCAAATTAATAGTTACACATAGTCAGGGTCGGTCCTTGGAATTTATGTGTCCTAGGAGAATAAAAAAATAATGCCTTTATAATTATTTAAATAATTTTTTTGTATTTTTTATTATTACAATTATTAATAATTAAGATTCTTAAATGTTCATTTTTTGTCAAAAATGGATGAAATTGAAACAAGACTATTTAATTTATCATGTGAATTAGTAGGTTTCATGTAAGATTTTAACAATTTAAATTTATTTTTTTAAATGTCTACGAAATTTAAAAGTTGAATGAATAATTAATATTATTCTATAAGATGTGCATACGTTGGAAAAAAACAACTAAATATCTTAAGTAACTCAATAGTATATTGTTTGATATTAATTTAATTGCTCAAACATATCTAATGTTATTTAATTCTTCAAACAAAATTTCATCATCAAAATTAGAAGAATTATCACATTTTCACAAGTTTCAAAATGTCTAGGTCATAGTTTCAAGATGATTACATCATATTTTAATTACATTTTCGCAAATTTCAAAAAATGATCTACCTCTTCATACTAGGCAAAATGAAAAACATTCACAAATATAGTTTGTTATAGCTCAAATCTTCTATTAAGTGGATAATTATTAATTTTTTATTTGAATATAACTTTAATTATATATATTTTTTTATTAACTAATTTTATTAAAGTAAAAAAAAAATGATGTCCCTAAAAAATGAGAGCCTTGGGCGATCGCCTATCCTACTATTTTAATTCATACTGTATTTTTTATTTAATTTTACATGAAATGAAGTGATTTCATTGATGCCAAAACAATTAAGGGGATTCACTTCTGTTTTAAAATTTCAGATTGTGGTATCACGTTTTCGCTTGCGACTGCCCCATTACACTATTATGATATTGATTAGTCATTGATTAATTTTTGGTTTATCGCGAGGTCTTCTATTTTTACCAATTCATAAAATTGATCTATTTATTTTAAAAATCCATAGTATTGGTCTTTCTTTAAGATTTTCAAACTAAAAATCATATATTTTAAATGATGTAGCATATGATTTCATATTATAAAATTAGATATATTAATTATTTATATGTTATTAATTATATTACAAAAATGAAAAGTTTTTGAAATTTAAAATTAAGTTTTTAGAAGATTTTGTTGCGATTTCATAAGTGTTAATCATTTACATAATTGTATCATATATCACGTTGTTTAAATCATGTCACATTACCATTTTTTAGTTAATAAATTTGAATGAAAGACACCAAATGTCAAATTTTAAAATAGAAAAATCAATTCTGAGAATTTGATAAAAAATAATTGCCTAAAATTGTAATTAAATCTTAATTTTTTACTAAATTAATTAATTTATATTTTTTCACTCAAACCAAATTAACTCATATTATTTCCAAACAAATTCAAATACAAATAAGGAGGGTGATAAAAATCACTCAGAGGAGCATAAGACATAGAAGTCCTTGCCAAAAGCAGGAGCACTATCAGTAGTCTGTTTCCTAGTTAGCACAACCTAAAAGTTGTTGTACGTATTAAGAATTTCTCCACAATTATCAATAATATAGTCATATTCTAATCTATTGGAAGTTACATTATATATATTATCAGTCATTTTTTTGTGCAGTCTAACTCAAAAATGACATTTGTGACACTTGCCGACAAGATCCATTGGAGCGCATTATGCAAGCCCAAATTTCACACTCTACAGCTTGAAGATTCATCCGACATCAGTCTACTCTTGCCATAACAAAATGACTATGTTTTCCATTCAATTTAAACATAAATAAAATTAAAAATTATTCTAAAGTCTTGATTTTAAATTTTCCTTGTTTTCATCATTTCCTTCTTTTTAGAAGAAATTCGACCTCGAATTTAGTTCCAACAATACCTACATGAAGAAAAACACAGATCGAATACATGAAAAACAATGTAACTTGTATCACCGGGGTCAAATTGAGACTGTGAAAAAACATCAAATATGTCAAGTAGGTGAAACACAATTCCATTTTTTTGCATTTAATAGTCCAACATATTCATTTCCAATATAAGGAGTTTCAAAGAGAAAATTATACATTTTGAAGTTGACATTAAGGACCAATTTTACATTCCTTATGTTAGAATAAGAATTGGTGACAAACAAGAAGGTACTTTGTTTTTGCCAAGACTCCAATGCAAGTTGAGCCTTGTGGATATTTTCATCATTACAAACTAATGATGATTCTTTTTGAAATAAGACAAGTCTCTTGAATACATTAGGAGTATCATATGAAAGCTTAAAAGATGTAGCAACAATAGGTAGAGTAAGGAAATATATAGTAGGGCATATCAACTAGTTCAATATACAAACATTTAGCCTTCATAGAAAATATCAAAATACTAATTTTATTTTTAACAAAAGAGTAAGTATTTAAGTTAGAAAACAAACGTTTCTTAAGAATCGCAACACATTTTTCAATTTTTTTTGTCACGAACAAAGAGAAACATAATTAAAGTAGTAGAAGAATTAAAGTTGCTATGATTCAAACCAAAATTTTCCTTGCAAGCATCATTTTTAGAAACTTTTGACCAATCACCTTTAACTTCAATGGATTGTGGACATTCCTCTTTTGCTGACATATCTTCAAGTTTTTGAACATAAGAATAAACAAAGATAGACATATAGTTAGAGTCAATTTCTTGCTATGTCTCTCAATTTTTTTTCCTCTTCCTCTTCCCTTTCTTTAACTTTCTCTCTCAAGGTTAGCTTATACTTTTCCTTTTCTTCTTTCTTTTCTTTGATTTTCTTTTTCTCTCTTAAGACTAGTTACTCTACTTTTCTTGCCACTTTCGCATATCCATTTTCATAAAGATATTTCACATATTTCAGATCAATTATAAAATCTCTAATATATTCATGATATGATATATTTCTTCTCTTCTTTTCTTGATATTCCTTTTTATATTCTTTGTGTCTTTTCTCTTTTGCATATTTCTTATCCTTCCCTCTCAAAATCTCTTTGCCTCCTCACTTTTTCCATATCTCTCTTTTCATATCTCATTTTCTCATCACCATAATCTCTATATCTTATCTCTTTTTCTCTATTTCTCCTTTCATGCTTGCTTTCCTCATCATCATAATCTTTAAATCTTCTTCTTTTTTTTTTTTTCTCTCAATTTCAAACCCATCTTTATTTTGAGATGATTTTCCACGATGAAATCTCCTATCTCTTTGATTCACAAGCTCTTCTCTCAAGACATTAATTTGAGTATTACAAATTTTGGTGAAATGATCCATAAGAGAAGCGATTCTAGGAGAAGGGGAGTTTGGTTCACTTCCATTCATGATTTCAACAACAATAAATCAATGAGTACCTTAATAATCAAGCAAATAATAAGAACAAGTTAAGAAAATAAAACTAAGGTCCTCACCTCTCACTAAGTGTTTACACTCAAGAAACATATCACTTGTGTCTATCAGTCATTGATGACTTTTTTTTTCTCAATTATGTGCACTCTTGCTTTTTTCCACTCAAACTCCTCTTTCAAGTCCTTAAAAAGAACCCAAACAAGAATCCAAATAGAATGTAACAAATTCACAAAAGTTATTAACACAAGAGTTTTAAGAAGAAAAACTCTAAGACAAAACTAAGATAATTTAAAATGACAAACAAGAAAAATTAAGTAAATGAAGACACACTCAAATAGATTATCAAAGATATAAGAAAGATTATAACTAAATGACTAAGTGATACAAACATGTGAGTGATAAATATGTGGGAGGTAAAGTACTAAGATAAAACTTGAAATGCCTAATAAAGAAAATAATGATTGATGTGTCAAAGTGAACCAATTATGAAAATTTTGTTATTTCTTGTAAAAATGTCTTTTTCAATAAGTGCTTCTGTGCATAATCACTTTTTTGTAGAACATATATTTTCATATTTTTCTCTGAAATTTGAATTCCTCTCATTTTACTAGTCAATTTTGGCTTTTGAATTTTTAGAATAGGACATGTATGGAAGAAATAACATAAAAAACAAGTTTGCAGGTGAAATTTTGAATCCAACAAAATGCAAATGAAGAAGATGATGAAACCAAAACCCATATTTTTTTTTCTCGAAAGCAGCAACTAAGCACTCAAAATTTCACCAAAATAAAAGCAATTAATCACCCAAATAAATGTTTCCACACATATTATAACAACAAACAACTCAAGAATGAACAAGATTTTGAACAAAACGCAACAAAATGAAACTAATATTTCAAATATCTCAAGAACACAAAACACTAAAATAAAAATTAATGACAAAGATTACCACTCACTGAGAAACTATGAATTCCAAATGATGTAAATTTGAGTTAATTCCACAAGAAATGAAACATCTACCAAGTGATTTCTTGAGACAAAGTGGTAAAATGAAAGGGAAAAAAATATAAACAAACATGGGTTAGATGAATAAGATACCACAATCAATGATGATTGATAAGTCAATGAAAAATCGCCACAATGGTAAGGAATCTATTGATAAGATTCAAACAAGTTCTAATCTAAAATCTCATACATGAGACATATCTCACTCAAAATTCTCATTAAGAGAAAACTCTAATTCATTTCAAACTTCTCAAATGAGGTACTTACTAGAGTATTTATAGAAAAAATGCTCATATACCTAAAACGCCTAAAAACATAAATATAGGTTCATTAAATAGGTTTACACCACTTAGTTAAAATAAAACATAAACTATGACAATTCAACTTAAACATAAATAAAACTAAAAATTATTCTAAAGTTTTGACTTAATTTTTTATTTTATTATAACTAGTAAAATTCTTGTGCATTCGCACGGGTCGCGTGTATTTGTATCATTTTTAAGATTGTTATTAATTGTCAATGTAATATTTGGAATTTAGGAAAATATACTTATTTTGTTTTATAAAAGTATTATTGAAAATCGCAAATAAATATTTGCCCTGTAATTTTCATATGTATTAGTGGGAAATATTTGTGGTGTTTTTTAATATTTATTCATGACAAAGATTTGTCCCGTATTTTTTAATATTTATAAGCGATAAATATTTGTACTGTATTTTTTATGTATCAATGACAAATATTTGTTTATGTGATTTTTTCTATTTGTCACTATTGAACATTTGTCATGTGTTTTAAATGCATCAGTTATATATATTTATTTATCTTTTATTTAATATTTATCAATGACAATATTCATCTCGTGTTTTTTATGTTGGAATGTCAAATACTTGTCTAGTATTTTATTAAAAATTATTAGTGACAAATATATGTACCTGACTTTTTTATATATATTTATTAGTTACAAATATTTTTCCTGCTTTTTTTGTGTGTAAATGATAAATATTTGTCTCATATTTTTTATATATTGGTGACAAATATTTATCTCACGTTTTTTATGTATCGATAATAAAAATATGTCTTGTTGTTTTTATAAACTACTTTTTTGTTATTATTATTTTTATTTTTATTTTCCATTAATTGAAATCGTCATTTATTTTAAATTATTTTAACAAATTAATATTTCACTTATTGTGTGAAAACAGAAATTATTTAATAAAATTATAGTTTTATTATTTTGATTACGAATTACCGTTACTTTTTAATATTGAGAAGTGTTTTGTCATTATTGTTGTTTTTTTTTTAAATAAGTGTTATTGTTGGTGAAGTTGTGGAGGTTGGATGGAGTTATTGTTGTTACTATTTTTTTTTTTTTGTTGTTGTTTTGTTTTT